>OX392463.1:99776616-100376616 GCA_947623515.1 Neoascia interrupta | reverse complement strand
TGTTGGCCCCTCGGAAAGTTCGGACATCCATGATACTGGAGAAGTGCCTTGCGTCGATCGCAATATGGTCAATCTGGTTGACGGTTGATTGATCGGGAGATCTCCATGTCCCTTTGTGGATATTGAGATGCGGGAACTGTGTGCTAGCTACCACAACGTGTCGCCCCGCAGCAAAGTCGATCAGCCTGAATCCGTTATCGGAGGTCGTCGGATGCTTTCCGACAGTACGACCAAAGATGCCCTCCCTTCCTAGCTTGGCATTAAAATCGCCTAGGACAATCTTAATGTCGTAGCTAGGGCACTGCTCATAAGTTTTGTCCAGGAGCTCGTAGAACATATCTTTGGTCACGTCATCTTTCTCCTCTGTGGGGGCATGTGCGCATATCAGGCTAATGTTGGCGAATTTAGCCTTGATGCGGATCGTCGCGAGGCGCTCGCTTACAGGGTTGAAGCTCAAGACTTTTTGCCTAAGTCTGCCTCCAACAACGAAACCACATCCAAATAGGCGCTGTCTTTGATGCCGATAGCAGTCGCCGTAGTAGATGTCGCAGTTTTTCATCCTTCTTTTGCCCGGCCCGTCCCACCGCATTTCTTGGATGGCAGTAATGTCTGCCTTGCAGTCGTTAAGGGCCTCCGCTAGTTGCTCGGCTGCACGTGGTCTGTTAAGGGACCTAACGTTCCACGTGCAGATCCGGACCTCGTTGTCCTTTTCTCGTTTTCATTGGTAGTCAACAGTAAATCCGTCCGAATCCGAGGCTTGTTTCTGCTTCGTGACTGGTGTTTCTTTACGTGGCCGGGAAGTCACCCCGACGGCACGACCCCCAACCTGGAGGACCAGATCCTTTGCTTAGCTCTAAGGACGGAGAGCCGGATAGCCCGCTCCTTATAGGCCTGAGCTCCGAATACGTCGTAGTAGCCCATATAAGGTGTTCACTAAGTAGTTCGGCCTGACTGGACGTTTATCTGCATCGTTTAAAATTCTTTCGCCTCTTTCCTTTGGGAAAAAACTTTTGGAGTGAAACTTTTGGTTCACTTCTGGCCTAACGATATCCTTGTTAAGGAGTTTAGTAATAGGCCTGCCGCTAGAGCTTCGACTTCAAAAAACTTAAAGAAATCAGCCTCTACTACCAGAATGTGAGAGGACTAAGAACTAAATGCACTAAGCTTCTGCTGAGTGTGTACAGCTGTGAACATGATGTAATATTCTTAACCGAAACCGGATTGGATAACAACTTCGGGAATGGCCTTATATTCCCCCCCTACTTTGATGTCAATCGC
Organism: Neoascia interrupta; assembly: GCA_947623515.1. Taxonomy (NCBI): domain Eukaryota; kingdom Metazoa; phylum Arthropoda; class Insecta; order Diptera; family Syrphidae; genus Neoascia; species Neoascia interrupta. The sequence continues at coordinate 100,375,338 of OX392463.1, read as the reverse complement.
TGTGATCGTTCTGTCGACAACAGTATTTTTAAACGCTTTGGTGGAGTACTCATAGCAATTCATAAAAAATTTAAATCAAATGTAGTTGCCTTAAAGGATTTTGCTGACATCGAATTTTTCTGCAGCATGTTCAACACTTCTTCATCAACTGCTATCTATTTTGTTTGCGTCTATATACCACCAAGCTCTATACACTCTACAGTAACGAGATATTTGGATGCCATCAGATATATCGTGTTTTTGCTGTTGCCACTGGATACCATCTATGTGTTTGGAGATTTTAATCAACCAAAAATTCATTGGGCACCTGGTGACTCGGATTGCACGACATCGTCGACACACTGCACTCGTTTGGTCTTGTACAAGTGAATCATGTAAAGAATTACATGAATCGGACTCTAGACCTTATCTTCACCAACAAGAGCGATGTGAGCTTCGTATCCCGTGGTCACTCATCTCTCGTTCCTGAAGATGTTCCTCATCCATCTTTAAATCTTTTTTGTGTTCTCGACGTATATGATGCTAACAACTTTATTGCTTTTAGATTTGACTTTAAAAATGCTAATTACTATAGCATCTGTGAAGAGCTAAACAATTTTGATTGGAGCCCGTATTTGTCTCTTGTCAATGACATTTGCAGTGTTTTTTATCGAGTCATTAATAACTTAATCTTTTCTCATGTTCCTGTTGTATGTGCCAAAAGTAGTCCTACGCTTTCATGTCCGTGGGATAATGACCTTTCACGTCACCTAAAAACCTTAAAGAACAGAGCCTATAGGAAATGGCGTAGCACTTTGGCCACTGATGATTATCTGCTTTTTTATGGTCTGAAATCCAGGCTAAGGTCTTCCCTTCGCAATGCGTATTATTTGTACTTAAATGATATACAAAACTGCCTTAAGTCCAGACCTGATAAATGGACCTTTGTAAACTCAATGCCTTATGGTCCAGGTTTTTCAGGTCTGCCTTAAGTCCAGACCTGAAAAACCTGGACCTTTGTAAACTCAATGAATAAGAGTGATGGTTTCCCAGGTTCCCTCTCCTTCAATGGGGAGGTAACTGACTGTGCTACTTCTATCTTCAATAACTTCGGGTCATTCTTTCAATCTGTGTATTCGAACCAAGACTCAATCATAGACGAACAATTTTTTAGTTACCTTGGGGATTCCCCTTCTCCTATTTTCAATATAATTGAATTGTCTGAAGAGGAAGTTCTGGCTGGTCTAGCTGGCTTGAAATCCAGCTTTAATACAGGCCCTGATGGATTACCTCCCACTTTAATCAAAAATTGTGCTCTTCCCTTGCTCAAAATTGTTTGCCACATTTTTAACCAATCGTTAAAAACTGGCACTTTCCCGACATCTGGAAAAGGTCTTTTATAATTCCGATCTTCAAATCTGGTAGGAGGAACAAAGTTGAAAACTATAGGGGCATTTGTAAGCAATCCTGTGTTCCTAAGTTATTTGACATGCTTGTCACTGAAAGACTGGTTTTGTCAGAAAGCGTTCTACAGTCACGAATCTCCTTATATTCTCTAACTTTGTCATCACTGAGATTGGAAAAGGCAATCAAGTTGACGCCATTTACACTGACTTTAGCAAAGCATTTGATCGTGTAGATCACAAGTTGTTGCTGTATAAACTTGTAAGAATGGGATTTCCAAACTCTTTCATTCGATGGCTTTCTTCATTCCTAGCCGGTAGATACAAGTTTGTAATTCCGCAATATACTCTCGAAAAAAATTTTTGTTTACCATTTGTTGCCATATAGGTCCTATCTTGTTCATCTTGTTTGTCAATGATTTAGCTAAATTTCTTCCTGGTTGCAAAATGTTGAAATTTGCCGATGATTTCAAGCTATTTATGTCAGGTAAAGATCTTCACTGCTTTAATATCTTAAATATGTGTTTACAAAAATTTTATCTGTGGTGCAAGAAAAACCACCTCTCTCTTAATGTAAGCAAATGTTCTACCATTACCTTTTCCCGTTGTAAATCGCCTATTATGTTTAATAATTCCTTTGATGGGGTTAATATTCCTCGTGTTTCTAAAGTCAAAGACCTTGGCGTAGTATTAGATACTAAGCTTTCCTACATCGATCATATTGATTATATTTGTAAAAAGGCCAACAAAACCTGGGGAATGATTCGAAAAAATGCGCGTGTGTTTTCCGACCCATACGTTGTCAAATCATTGTACATATCTTTCGTTCGTTCCATATTAGAATATGCTTCTGTGGTCTGGTGCCCGTACTACATGGTGCACATATCCAGAATCGAATCTATCCAAAAAAGATTTTTAAGATTCGCCCTTAGAAGGCTTCCTTGGTTTGAGTCTATTAGCCTTCCTCCATACATTTCAAGGCTGAAATTGATCTGCCTAGAGACACTGGAGGTGAGAAGAACAGTTGCAAGAGTTTTATTTATTCACCATATTCTGATTAATGAAATCGACTGCAATGAAATTTTGCGCCTTCTAAACATCAATGTTCGAACGTTTAATTTACGCAATAATCGATTTTTTAATATTGCCCACTCGCGCACTAACTACGGTCGCTCTTCATCTCGATTTGGAAACGTTCGCACTCACATTTAAAATACAAAATTAGTACGCACACATTAATTGGGAGCAGCTCTATCCAACTCAGACGACAGTCCGATAGCATATGCTAGCAAATCTTTAAACACTGCCGAAAAAAATTACAGTACGATAGAAGAAGAACTGCTAGCACTAATTTGGGCAATAAAGCACTTCAAGCCTTATCTCTTCGGAAAACGGTTCCAGATATTATCAGACCACAGACCCTTAGTATACTTGTTTTCATTTAAAGAACACTCAAGCAGGCTAACCGAATTTAGGTTGCTTATGGAAAAGTACAAAAAGTACTCACCAGGTAAGGAAAATTGCATGGCGGATGCCCTAGGCCAAATTAAATTAACATTAGATGATCTAAAAGTGCTATTCGTGGGTACACAATCCGTTCGCAATAAATAGAGAACAATCTGCTCACAACAACCATTAAGTGATAAAATAAAAATTCGCAAAATTTTAGGTCCCACGGATACTAAGTTGATACAAGTTTTTTAAGAATAGTAAAAAGCTTAACAAATGATGAAGCATTTAATGATTTTAAGGATCAAGACATTGTACTAGGACCAAACAAGGTTTTGGTCTACACCCCCGGGAAAAATTGCTTACTGTTGGAATGGTCACGCGATAGCACTACAGCTCGATCGGCATCATTTGACAAAATGTTGTTGAGAGACGTGCAAGAAATATGTGAACCATTATGCATAAAAAAAGTTTTTATTACTAAAAGAGAGATAAGAAAACTCTCGGGAAGCGGCCCCCAATGTAATATAAATACAAGCAAGAAGATGTTAAAGGAATTATTAAAAGCAACGAAATTAGAAGTGCACTATATAAATGATATTATTGAAGTCAATGATCCGGGAGTGAATAAGCTATAACTTAACGACTACCATCTTTTACCTACAAGTGGTCATGCAGGAACTATATGTATGTTCAACCAGTGAGTAAGTGCTACAGTGTGTACGCAGAAGTCACAGTCCATAAAACGGACCGTTGAATACCCCATCCTATCCCACATTGTAAAATGCTGATGGCATAGTTATTTTTTGACATTTTATAATTAACGCAAACTTCGAAAAGGGGCGTGGTCCAACCGCTCCTTATTACAAACTAATAATTATAAGATATTTCCACAGATATTCCAAGTTACATTTAAATGTACGTAAAAATGCAATTTTTTGGTTCAAATTCAATATTTTTGATGAATCAACCCCTAGAAGGGGGCGTGGCTAAAAACTTTATATGAACGAAATCTGGACCGAAGTCTCGTTTGCCTAACCTGCTACTTTTTTTGTTTCATGCTTTCCTAAATTAGGCTCAAGGCCAGTCGAAATTAAGTTTTTCTGGAAAATTTAAGGTTTTTCTTCAATTCTGCCTCCAAATGTGGGCGTGGCCCAAAGTCTTGTATAAACAAAATGTGGAACTAAGCGGTGAAATAATAATGGGTCTACCATTATTATTTCACGGTGTTACAAACTATGTGACAAACTTAATATACCATCCTATGGGATGGGGTATAAAGATATTTCCACAGATATTTCCAAGTTACACTTAAATGTACGTAAAAATGCAATTTTTGGTTAAAATTTAATATTTTTGAAAAATCGACCCCTAAAAGGGGGCGTGGCTTAAGACTTTATAAGAACGAAATCTGAATTGAGGTCTCGTTTACCTAACCTGCTACTTTTTTTGTTTCATGCTTTCCTAAATTAGGCTGAAGGCCAGTCGAAATTAAGTCTCTCTGGAAAATTTTAGGTTTTTCTTCAATTCTGCCTCCAAATGTGGGCGTGGCCCAAAGTCTTGAAAGAGCAAAATGTGGAACTGAGCGTTTTCTGTATAAAATATAAAGTATTTTTTTTTTTCAGTTTCGAGCAAAAATATTAAGTAAACTGCATTTGAAAATTTACCCCTAAAATAGATGACACGCCCACTAGAAGAGGTTTTTTGAAGCTGTTCCACTCAAAAACAAGGAAGCAAAAACGGTAGCAAAGGCATTTGTTGAACATTTCATTCTTAAGTATGGAGTTCCAAAACATATTGCAGCCGACCACGGAACTGAATTTATAAATGAAGTGTTTAAAGGAGCATGCAAAATGTTGAAAATAGAACAACTTCAATCGACAGCATACCACCATGAAAGCATTGGAGCTTTGGAAAATACTAACAGAGTACTGGGAGCATATTGTTATATTAAAATATGCTCATGCATTCCTCCCTGAGTATAAACTCCAAAAACCTTTTTCACCACACTTAGTTTTTGTCCAGCAAATACTAAGAGTGGCTTGTAAGTCGTAAATGTGTTCTCTCCAACTTCATCTTCAGAGAAGATAAAGCTGGAGATAACAATTCCTTTACTTAGCAACTAAGCCACGCTTGGGGATTATACCAATTCTTATCTGTTGGCTTGTTTACGCAAACTTGGTCTAGTACCGGTACCCAAAATGGTACATTTTACACTTCTGCATTGGTGGAGCCAAGGCAGTCGATTATCGTCGGTCAGAAGTAAAAGTTATAAGCTTCATAAGTTAGTATAAAGTAAGCTTAGTTAAAGTAAGATAAAGTAGTTTGTAATTTGTACAAAAATAATAAATTTATCAAACTAAAACGCGTGTTTTAATTGTGTTTCAACAAACAAAACATAACTGGCGCAGTCAGGAAAAGTTGGTGCGTGGAAAAAATAAAAAAAAATCAATTTCGTAATTAAATTTGTGGGGTGCCGTGGCGTAGTGGTTAGTGTGTGTGCTTACTACGCCGGAGGCTTGGGTTCGAATCCTGCCATTGTCACCTGAAAAAAAAGACTTGTTCTTTTTCACGGTCCCCACCTCCGCGAGGGTTCGACAAGCCCTCCGAGAGTATCAATTGTCTTGGAAAACTTCGCAAGCTGCCATTCGGATTCGGCAAAAAATTGTAGGTCCGTTTGTATGTAAAAGAAATCAACACACCAGCATACATTGTTGAGAAGTTGGCCCTGGTTCACCTCGAGCTGTTGCGCCACTCTATTTATTTATTTTTATTTATAATTAATTTTGAGAAATAAAGTTAAAAAAAAAGAATTCCGAACACGGGAAACACGTGTAAACCGAAAACTAAAGTTTAAAGAAATAGACATAAAAAAGACTAACACAATAAAAGCAAAGTGCGTTTCTTAAATAAGAAAAAACTGAATAAAAAAATAAGCATTAATTAAAAAAAATCAAACGTGGAAAACAAAAACTACAAACAATAGTCGAACTAAAGTCGCGTTGTCACAAGCAACACGCATAATAAAATCTACATACAACGTAAAAAAAAATGCAGTGAGTGTTGTAAGAAAAGTGTGTGAAGGTTATCCAGCTACAACAAAAAAGAACAAGTTTACCAAAACAACAAGAAAAAGCACAAAAAACATTGTGAATAAAAATAAAAACATCCACCACCCAACTGGAACGCTCCCTTTCCGCTCATGGAAATTTTGGGGGAAATTTGCCTCTTTTTTTTAAAGTGCGAATTAACAAAAAAAATTAAACAAAAAATATAAGTATCTTCCGCTTTAATAAGGAAAACAGTGAAAAAAATTAGAAAGAAAATACAGTCACTTCAAAAACATTCAGTGCACACTAGACTGGGAAGAAAACTAAGCAACGTACTACACATATACTGAGGGAAGTACAAGAAGCCAGCAAAGCAGCTAATGCCAGCCACCCAGTGAGTAATACTGCAGTATATCTAAATATGGCGGTTGTGAGCCCAACCGATAAATTTAAGTTAGTTTTAGACTTGATAAGTAAATTACCCGAATTTGGAGGTAACAATAAGAATTTTATAGATTTCCTGGACAGGGTAGACTCATATAAGTTTTAAGGCTTTCGCGGTTGTTAATTGACATGACAAGAAACTTTTCGGATTAACCGCGTTAATATATATTTTAATGAGTACAATACTAAAACAAAACATAAAAACAAAAAATGAGATTCCTATCTGTAGCAAACTGTACCGTTATCCAGAAATACATAACGAAGAGGTCGATAGGCAAATTGATGAGATGCTGAAACAAAAAATAATTGTACCAAGTAAAAGCCCATACAATTCGCCAATTTGGGTCGTACCAAAAAAAGATGCTCATGACGGAAAGAAACAATGGCGAATCATAATCGACTATAGGAAGCTTAACGACAACACAATCAATGATGGTTTTCCTATGATTGGAGCAAACGAAGCTTTTGACAAACTTGGTAGATGCAACTACTTTTCGGTTATTGATCTTGTTAAAGGGTTCCATCAAATCGAAGTTGAACCACGCGATAGAGCGAAACAGCGTTTTCAACAAGAATAGGTCATTACGAATTCTTAAAAATGCCTTTTGGTCCCAAAAATGCTCCCAAAACATTCCAGCCTTTAATGAATAGCATTTTGAAAGACTTCATTAATGTCATTTGCGTCGTTTATTTGGATGACATCCTTGTCTTCTCGACTAGTTTTAAAGAACATCTACAGTCCCTCAGAAAAATTTTCCAAGTTTTGAAAGACAATAATTTAAAAATACAAATTAACAAGTGTAGCTTCGCTGAACTATCAACATATTGTTCATATTGTTTCAGGTGATGGTATCAAACCAGATCCGAATAAAATCAAAGCCATTTTGGACATGAAATAACCAACTAGTGTAAAAAGCATCAAACAATTTTTGGGAATCACCGGGTACTACCGAAAGTTTATAAAGGATTATGCGAAGGTAGCGCACCCTATGATTAGGTATTTAAAAAAATCTGAAAAACTTAATTTATCGGACCGCAATTATATTAGCGCATTTCAAGATTTAAAAACATTGCTTACTTCCGACCCTATTCTGAAAAGTCCAGATTTCACCAAACCCTTGGTCCTTACAACTGACGCGTCAAACTATGCGCTTGGAGCGGTACTTAGCCAAAATAGCCATGTCATTTGCTATGCTTTTCGCACTCTAAGTAAACACGAACTCCACTACTCTGCGATTTAAAAAGAGCTCCTCGCAGTGTTATGGTCAGTACATTATTTTAAAACTTACTTATGGTAGGAGGTTCACCATTAAAACAGACCACAAGCCCCTTGTTTGGTCAAACGGGATAAAGGAACCTAACATGAAGCTTCAACGATGGAAGATCATGCTGAATGCATATGATTTCAATATCGAGTGCATTAAAGGGAAAGAAAATTGTGTAGCGGACGGGTTAAGCCGATTTATTTATCCAGTTCAAAACGTTAATTCTAAAAAAAAAAAAAACGATGAAGCTAATTAAGGCAAACATTTTGAGAACGAAAATTATGTTGTTAAGAATTTTTTCGATTCTAACGAAGAAGTTAGCTATGCGGATATTTTTAATATTTTTTTATATTTGTCGAATCTTTTAGTATATATATGAGAGGTTCAACCTTATAACTTAAGAAATAGAAACGATTTCAGATTACCTTACTATTCAACTTCTTCTGGTCAAAATATTTTGTTTTACAAAGGCCTGAAACAGCCTACCTAATTTGTTAAAAAATTAAACTTGCATAAGAACTTTTAAAAAAAATCTAATTACTCATGTAAAAGCAACATATTGATTTGTTTATCTATATAAATTATCTATTTTTCATATTGTACACAAATAAAAACATAAAGACTTGTAATCTTAATAATTAATAATCCCAATATTTAGTATGAAATAAGCTTACTGTTTATTTTCAAAATTGTTAAAGAAATTGTGATTGAATAGCCAATGGCTAAATAAAGCTCTTCTATCTAATATAATGAAAAGTTTCCTAATCAGTAAAGGGCTCATCTGCATTTATTGCAATGATTTGCCATTATTTCTCTCTTCTTAGTTCTATTAAAAACTATGAATTATAAGATATTTCCACAGATATTCCCAAGTTACACCTAATTGTACGTTAAAATGCAATTTTTTCGTTTAAATTCAATATTTTTGAAAAATCGACCCCTAAAAGGGAGCGTGGCTAAAAACTTTATACGAACGAAATCTGGACGTATGTATTGTTTACCTAACCTGCTACTTTTATGTTTCATGCTTTCCTAATTTAAGCTCAAGGGCAGTCGAAATTAAGTTTTTCTGGAAAATTTTAGGTTTTTCTTCAATTTTGCCTCCAAATGTTGGCGGGGCCCAAAATCTTGTATAAACAAAATGTAGAACTAAGCGTTTTCTACATAAAATATTCAGCAAATTTTTTTCAATTTCGAGCAAAAATACTGAGTAAACTGCATTTGAAAATGTACCCTTGAAATAGGTCCCACTCCCACTAGAGGAGGTTTACCGATTAAATTTGTCTTTTTTGTGTGTTATATTCACTAAGAGATGCTAAATGTCAAATTTCGGCCTTTTAGAACGTCTTACAGTTTTGAAAAATCTGGAGGTAGTTGCATATTTAGACCGATTGTGGGCTTGTCTTTGGGCGGATTTGAAAAATTTTTACACTTGTACTGCTTCGCATGACGTGCACCTGACGTACAAGGTTTCAGCACCCTAGCTCAAAATTTAAGGCCTAAAAAATGTGACATAGAGACGGACGGACGGGCATGGCTCATTCGATTCAGAATTCGGTCTCGATCATATGCTTTTAAGGTCTTGGGGGTCTACCATTATTATTTCACCGTGTTACAAACTATGTGACAAACTTAATATACCTCCTATCCTATGGGATGGGGTATAAAAATGAACACTTGAGACTTAATCATAGAGGAATAAACGAGGTTTACTCTGAACTGAGAAAAACAATTTTCTATCCGAACCTACAACAAGTAATACACAAATTTATCAATAATTGCGAAGTCTTCAATCTGGCTAAACACGATTGTCATCCAAACAAAATTCCATTCCAAATTACGGAAACTCCAAAGAACATTAACGACATACTCTATGTAGATATCTGGTTTCCAGAACGGGGTTAAATGTATTTTACAACGATTGACAAGTTTTCCAAGTATGCCACTGTTCATCCCTTAGCCGACAGAAACTGGATAGCTATCCTTAGGACAATCAAGCAAAGAATCCAATTTTTAGGGAAACCCAGAAAAATTGTTACTCACAATGAGACCTGTATTTTGCACTGTGCTGTAGAGCAATTCTTAAAGGAAAACTGCATTACGTTTCACAAAACTACCTCAAGCAAAACTGGAAATTCAGATATTGAAAGATTGCATGGGACTTTGGACGAACACTTACGGATACTTAATGCCGCTAAAGACAGCTCCGAGTTAGCCGACAAAGTATTCAAAATTCTGTGTATCAATAACAACACCATACATTCTACAACGAATCAAAAGCCTATAGATTTCGTTTGCAAAAACATTGGTAGGAAAGAAATTCAGCAATTAGGGAAAAACTTTAAACAACAAAAGGAGATTAGAATTAACGAAATTAATCAATGCATGAATCCCACCGAAAGACCAAATCAATGCCCAGACCTAGTTCAAAATCGAACAGTAGTAAAAACACGACAGAAATACAAGAAATTGAGCAATCTCACCGTGGAAGGAAACTACGTAATAGATAGATCCACGAAGAGAAATACAAAATACTACAAAAAACAGCTCAAACGAAGATATAAATTCCAGAAAACCTAGTTTTCAATGGCCAGACGTTCTTAAATTTCAAAAAAATAATCCAATCCGCTTGCAAATATGTATCTCACTCTTTTGTCCAACTAGTTTTCCTTTATTTCCGTCATATTTTGGTTACATTTTATGTTCACCCGGTAGATTATGATTCCTCCTTCTATTTTTTGGAATTTATCGACAATTTGTTTCTCTATTACGTTGATATTTTATAATAAATTGCTCCAGACAACAAAAACTTTTGAACACCGGGTTTGAATTTCTAAAATAAGAACAGACACAGCGAGACACAACAAAAACAAATGACATTTCCTTTTCCTTTTTGTGTCATCGGAAGCGATGGGTGCATTCCATCAGAATTCGATGGTTTTGTACAAGGGCAGTGTTCGGAGTTTAAACTCGCTTAAATCTAGCGAATGTAATGCTATAATAATATAATATAATCGATAATTGAAGGATAGTGGATAAAATTGAATTTTTCTTCCTTATTCAAGCTGGTAGTAGTATAGTTTGGAGTAAATACATAAATAAGAAGCATACTTTGGCCAGGAAATAAAAACTAATTCATTATTAAGGTAAAATTGTAACAGATTTCAATTGATATAGTAACTATGTAAGACTGTAATATATATAAAAAAGTTATGTTCCTATTCTATAAGCTTAAAAATCAGAATTGATATAGTATCTAAGAATGCTAAATATGCAAAATAATAATGTTGTTATTCTATAGGTTAAAAAAAAAATATTATAAGCTAATTAAAGTATTTAATTTAAGAAACAAAAGCAAAAAATAAATAAAAGTAGGTTAATGAATATATAAATAAGAATCATAGATGAAAAGGTAGCAAAAGTTTTTGCTATAATATTTTTAATGTTTAATAAAAGATAAAGCTTAAAACCCTTTTGCCCCATAAAATTTTTGCTTAAAGAACTTCGGTTGCTTAATTAACTTAATTTTTAAACTATCTATTAAGATCTTGTAAATTTGAGACATACTCTATAATTTTGTTTATTATGTTTTTGGGGACCAAAAACAAATTGGTTGGGGAGGTGTTATATTAAAATATGCTCCTGCATTCCACCCTGAGTATAAAATCCAAAAACCTTTTTCACCACACTTAGTTTTAGTCCAGCAAATACTAAGAGTGGCTTGGAAGTCGTAAATGTGTTCTCTCCAACTTCATCTTCAGAGAAGATAAAGCTGGAGATAACAATTCCTTTACTTAGCAACTAAGCCACACTTGGGGAATATACCAATTCTTATCTGTTGGCTTGTTTACGCAAACTTGGTCTAGTACCGGTACCCAAAATGGTACATTTTACACTTCTCCATTGGTGAAGCAAAGGCAGTCGATTATCGTCGGTCAGAAGTGAAAGTTATAAGCTTAATAAGTTAGTCTTAAGTAAGCTTAGTTAAAGTAAGATAAAGTAGTTTGTAATTTGTACAAAAATAATAAATTTATCAAACTAATACGCGTGTTTCAATTGTGTTTTAACAAACACATAACTAGTCCAAGTCGTGTGACTCGGTAGCTCACTGGGAGAGTGTTCAGCTCGCGTTTCGTTGGTTCGGAGTTCAAATCGCGTCGAGGGGCAAAATCGATATTTTTTTAAAATAAATTCTGCAATGTTTTTATTTCCTTGGGTTCATTGAAGTTTCTAACATGTTAGTACCGAAAAACGGAATGCTCCTACTCCTGCCCACTTTCTGCTAAATTAAAGATTCCTCCAGCTCCTGCCCACTTCTTAAAAAAAACCTTGGGTTCATTGGAGTTCCTGGCTGGGTAGATAAAAAAAATGATATGCTTCCCCTTAATAAAGGTCCCCCAAAGATAATAAAACGATATGTGCGTAAGTATGTCACGTACAGTCGCCAAATGATAAGTCCAAGTCGTGTGACTCGGTAGCTGACTGGGAGAGTGTTCAGCTCGCGTTTCGTTGGTTCGGAGTCCAAATCGCGTCGAGGGGCAAAGGTGATTTTTTTTTTAAATAAATTCTGCAATGTTTTTATTTCCTTGGGTTCATTGAAGTTTCTAACATGTTAGCACCGAAAAACGGAATGCTTCACCTTTAAAGGATTCCTCCTACTCCTGCCCACTTTCTCTTGAATTAAAGATTTCTCCAGCTCCTGCCCACTTCTTACAAAAAAAACATGGGTTCAAAAACCGAAGTTCCCGGCCGTGTAGATCCAAAAAATGATATGCTTCCCCTTAATAAAGGATCCCTTCAGCTCCTGCCCACCACCCTCTGAATTCCATGGGCTCATTGGAGTATTCTTTGCGTTCATTGGTGTTCCTAACCAGTTAGTACCGGAAAATAGACTGCTTCACTTTGTAAAGGATTCCTCCAGCTCCTGCCCACCTCCCTCAGAATTCCTTGGACTCATTGGAGTATTTCTTGGGTTCATTGCAGTATTCCTTGGGCTTATTGTTGTTTCTTACCTGTTAGTACCGAAAAATTATATGCTTCCCCCTTTTAAAGGATCGCTCTAGATCTTTGTCCACTTTCTCCAGAATTCTTTGGGCTCATTACAGTATTACTTAAGTTCGTTTGAGTTCCTGGCTTGGTAGAACCGAAAAATAATTCGCTTCCCGCTAATAAAGGATCTCTTCAGCTCCCGCCCACTTCCTCCAGAATTCTTTGGGCTCATTACAGTATTTCTTGGGTTCATTTTAGTTCCTGGCCTGGTAGTACCGAAAAATGATATGCTTTCCCTTTATAAAGGATCCCACTAGATCTTGTCCACTTTCTCCAGAGTTCTTTGGGCTCATTACAGTATTACTTGGATTCATTTGAGTTCCTGGCCTGGTAGAACCGAAAAATTATATGCTTCCCCCTTTTAAAGTATCTCTCCAACTCCTGCCCACTTCCTCCAGAATTCATTGGGCTGATTACAGTAATACTTGGGTTCATTGGAGTTCCTGGCCTCGTAGAACCGAATTGGAGTTCCTGGCCTGGTAGTACCGCAAAACTATATGCTTCTTTATAAAGGATCCCTGCAGATCCTGCTTACTCAACAGGTTAGGAGCTCTGGTATGCAGTACCGAAAAATTATATTCTTGTACTTTATAATACCGATAATGGAGCTTCTTTCATAAAGGTAAAGCATATAATTTTAAGTTAAAAGTAAAAAGCTAAAAAGAAATCTGCATAAAATCTGCACAAAATCTGCATAGGTAAGCGCTATTTGCAGTTCCAAATTATGTGACTAGGTAGTTCACCGCGAGAGTGGTCGGCTCGCGTGGGGTTGGGTTGGGCCTAGGGCAATTTTTTATTTTCTATTTCAATCGATGTGTGCTGCGTTGTTTGTTCCTGTCGTACGACAGGCTTCTTTACTGGTTTTGGAATAAAACCAATGTTTTTGTTACTTAATAACTGAATCTCACAGAAGTGATGTTTTTGATTAATTATACTTAAATGAAATATAAAATGTTAGATGGATAAGCTAAACAAAAAAAAATAGATAATGACTAAAGCTTTCTGTTTTAAATTCAAATAAGATAAGTTTAGATAACGTAACTTTATAATAAAAAAAAAATGTATATAATATATATGAATGATAAGATATTTCAATTAATGCTAAGTACATAAGAAAATTAATTAATTAAATTTTAGAATGAGATAATAATTAGATATTACAATTAGTATTACATATTGCATGACAATGAAAATGTTCCTTGATGACAAAATATATATGTAATAAAAAATAGGTAAAAAGTCAAGTAATTAAGAAAATATAGGATAGATCATAAAAAAAGGCTCCTCAAATGTGCAAATGACGCGGAAAAGAAGAAATCTCGCTACTCCGCGAATTCTCCTTTTCCCCCTAAAAGGGTGGTGTGAAGGGAGCACGCCAGCGATCACTCAATTTCCATTCAGTCCATTAACCCAGAACAGTTTCGGCATTCCAATCCAAATTGGGTACCTACATACATATATGAACTCATCGAGACACCTTCGCGCCAAACGTCTCACCTGGTGCCGACGATCGACTAGACGTGTCAAGTGTCGAGTAAGGCAAGGGCGACGATACTCATAGCCGCATTGCTCGTACCATAAGTGCACTGGTCGCCTTATCACTTATGGTTATTGCAGCAAATTCCTAATGCATTAGAAAATGTCAACTTCGAATGGGAATTGACCCATTTCCAAAATTGTATAAATACGTGAATTAATTTTAATAAAGGGGTTGTCTTCCTACGACAAGGCTCAAAAGCAAACACGGTTTTTTTTTGTAACAAGCAATTCGCTTGAAAAGAGGCAATTAGCGTTCTCGAGTCAGCGACAAGGCTCCCGCCCAACATCCCGCGAATTCCTACAGATTGGGTCGAACGACGGCATCTGCCCACGTTCTGAGGTGCTACCTGTAGGCCTTCATTGTAACCTTTAAGTTTGGGTCATGCAAATATCAATATTATTTTTCGGTAGAAATACGTCTAGTTCGTTTATTTTGTTCAGAAGGCCGTTTGCATTCCATGTTAGTATTTTAAATAACTGTTTCATATTCATGTTCTCATGTAATTTTTCCGAGGCCTAAACTCGAGCTTGTTTAGTTTGTCAAATATAAATTTGTTGATTTCAGTCTGATCCTTAAGTTTTTCCAAGATTGCAGCGAGGATCTGAGACACTGCATCTGTTGTGGGCGATCTTGCCTTGTTTTGGTTTGACGCAACATGTGCGTATGGTTTCGGTCCAACCAGTGGTGGTTTCTCCGCTGCACTTAAACTGGCGCCGCTCTTTTGTGGAGCTTTTATGCCTTTTGTCAACGCCTCCTTTGCCAATCTCGCACTTTTGATCGACTTTGGCGTCTTTGGAGTCTTTGGCTTAGGAGTTTCAATAGTTCCTAGGCTTGGATTCTGACCTCGAGTATTTTCCTCAAGAGGTTCTCGTCCCTTTTGCAGCTCTATGGCTACTTCGCATCCTCGATAGTTTGCGGGGTGGTTTCCGTGACAATTGGCGAAAACTGCTGGAGCCTTTACGTCAACTTTGCACTCTGTTGAGAGGTGTTTTCCAGCACATTTTACGCAACGAGTTCAGGCACACATTTTTTATCATTTGTGTGCCTGAACTCTTGGCATCGCTTACACTGTGGTATCAGTCTATTGCCCTTTCGCATGGGTTCGATTAAAACCCAGATGTTAAGAATCATTTTTATCTTATAACTAGTGGGTGGGTTATAGTTGTTAAATTTCAGTTTCTGTTGACTTTTATTGAGTTCTAATGTGTCACACGTGCTGATGGCAGTTTCATATAAAAAAATTGTTAATACCCCATCCCATAGGATAGGAGGTATATTAACTTTGTCACATAGTTTGTAGCACGGTGAAATAATATTGGTAGACCCCCAAGACCTTAAGGGCATATGATCGAGACCGAATTCTGAATCAAATGAGCCATGTCCGTCCGTCCGTCCGTCCGTCCGTCCGTCCGTCCGTCTGTATGTCACATGTTTTTAGGCCTTCAGTTTTGAGCTAGGGTGCTGAAACTTCGTACGTAAGGTCCACGTCATGCGAAGGAGCATAAGCGTAAAAATTTTTGAAATCCGCCCAAATACACACCCACAATCGGTCTAAATGTGCAACTACCTCCAGAGTTTTCAAAACTTAAGACGTTCTAAAAGGCTGAAATTTGACATTTAGCATCTCCTAATGTATGTAGGACATAAAAAAGACAAAATTAGATGGTTAACTTTCTCTAGTGGGCGTGGCATCTATTTTAAGGGTAAATTTTCAAATGCAGTTTACTCAATATTTTTGCTCGAAATTGAAAAAAAAATTACTTTTATTTTATGCAGATATAGATAAATATTTTATGCAGAAAAAGCTTAGTTCCACATTTTGCTCTCTCAAGACTTTGGCCACGCCCACATTTGGAGGCAGAATTGAAGAAAAACCTAAAATTTTCCAGAAACCTTAATTTCGACTGGCCTTGAGCCTAATTTAGGAAAACATGAAACAAGAAAACTAGCTGGTTAGGTTAACGAGACCTCAGTTCAGATCTCGTTCGTATAAAGTGTATAGCCATGCCCCCTTTTAGGGGTCTATCTTTCAAAAATATTGAATTCGAACCAAAAAATTGCATTTTTAAGTACATTTAAGTGTAACTTGGAAATATCGGTGGAAATATCTTATAATTAATAGTTTGTAATTAGGAGCGGTTGGACCACGTCCCTTTTCGAACTTTGTATAACTTATAAAATGTCAAAAAATAACTTTGCCATCAGCATTTTACAATGTGGGATAGGATGGGGTACACACTTCTGCGTACACTCTGTAGTACGTACACACTGTTTTTTTACTTAAAGACACTACCAAAGGTGGGCGTGGCAAAAATTTATTCATTTGAGTTGATAGCTTACGTACATATCTGAAGATTTTATAGTGCAAGTTTTTTGGATTTAAAGTAAATATATCAAATAAAAACCGTTTATTAGAATGCATATTAAATATGACCACGCCTAGAAGGGGCGGTTTTTGCTTTTTTCTTAAACGCCAATCACAATACATATACTTAAGCGAGGATATCGCATACCGAATTTCAGCTTCCTACGACAACTTTGATTTTTCATGCTATTAAGTAAAGTAGGCGTGTCAGTGGGTGGATTTCAAAAAATTTTACATTTGTACTGCTTCGGGACCTAGAAAGAACAGATATCAACTTTCAAGTTCCTAGCTCTAAATTTAAGGTCTAAGAACTACCGACAGACGGACGGAAGGACGGACGGACATGGCTCATTCGCGGTCTAGATCATATGCCCTTAAGGTCTTTTAAGTCTACGGTGATTATTTCTTTATGTTACAAACTATGAATCAAACTTAATATACCTCCTATCCTATGGGATGGGGTAAAAATATCCTCTATGCTCTCAGTTCTTTCAAAGGAGAGCATAGCCAGTGAAAAAGGGCAACAGTGAGTATATAATAGCTTCGGTACGTCTGTAACTGACTGTGGTATACCCTACTCCTATTCCTATTCTTCTTTCCGTCCTCCGCTGCTTTCCATTCGTTTATTTTCCTGTTTTCCATCCCGTCCCGTTACCATTTATCCATCATTATAACCCATCCCATAGGATAGGAGGTATATTAAGTTTGTCACATAGTTTGTAACACGGTGAAATAATAATGGTAGACCCCCAAGACCTTAAGGGCATATGATCGAGACCAAATTCTGAATCGAATGAGCCATGTCCGTACGTCCGTCCTTCCGTCCGTCTGTATGTCACATGTTTTTAGGCCTTAAATTTTGAGCTAAGGTGCTGAAACTTCGTACGTCAGGTGCACGTCATGCGAAGCAGTAAAAATTTTTGAAATCCGCCCAAAGACACGCCCACAATCGGTCTAAATATGCAACTACCTCCAGATTTTTCAAAACTGTAAGACGATCTAAAAGGCTGAAATTTGACATTTAGCATCTCTTAGTGAATATAAGACTCAAAAAAGACAAATTTAATTGGTAAACCTCCTCTAGTGGGCGTGGCATCTATTTTAAGGGTAAATTTTCAAATGCAGTTTATTCAGTATTTTTTCTCGAAATTGAAAAAAATTTGCGTAATATTTTATGTAGAAAACGCTTAGTTCCACATTTTGTTTATACAAGACTTTTGGCCCCGCCCACATTTGGAGGCAGAATTGAAGAAATACCTAAAATTTTCCAAAAAAACTTAATTTCGACTGCCCTTGAGCTTAATTTAGGAAAGCATGAAACAAAAAAGTAGCAGGTTAGGTTAACAATACGTTCAGATTTCGTTCATATAAAGTTTTTAGCCACGCCCTTTTTTAGGGGTCGATTTATCAAAAATATTGAATTTGAACCAAAAAATTGCATTTTACGTACATTTAAGTGTAACTTGGAAATATCTGTGGAAGTATCTTATAATTAATAGTTTGTAATTAGGGGCGGTTGGACCACGCCCCTTTTCGAAGTTTGCATTACTTATAAAATGTCAAAAAATAGCATGAAGCTATGAAGCATAGTACGTAGATCCAGCTAAAATTTATCTCCCATACAAAATTTTCTCCAAAATTTAGCCAAGCTTAAATTAAGCAAAGCATTTTAGCCGAGTACAGCTCCAGATAAAATTTCAAACTTTTGCTTCGCAGTGTACATTTTTTAACTGTCAAAATTTAGCGGGCTGATTATTTGCTCAGCACATTTATTCGAGCTAAACTTTGACAGATAGCTGCTAATTTGTTCTCAAATTGTTTTTATTTTGTCGCTGATGATGGATTCCGACGAGTTGTCGTCATATTATGCAGAAAAAAGTCTGTTCCAAGCGAAAAAGAAAAGAAAACGAAACGTAAACAAAACCAATTTTACCGTCGAGGAAAAAAAAGGAATTGGCAATGCTGCTGCGGCAACATCCATCCACTTGGAGCCTTGAGGAAAGTGGTCATAAGAATTTGGATGCAATTAACTCCGATTGGAGAAAAATTGCAATATGTATGGATAAAACGGGCAAGTTTTTTTTGATTTTTCGTAAAAACACTTACAACAAAATAATTTTCAGTTGATGACTGCAAAGCCAATTGGAAGTCGTTGCGAGACAGCCATAGATACCACAATGCTTCTCGTAAGCTGACCAAGTCCGGTAGTGCGGCAAGTGAAGATCCCTAAGACAAAGAAAGTCACGTAGTGGAGGACAGTGTAAATTGGGAGCTCTTTGCGTGTTTGCACTTCCTAAAACCCGCTTCCAGCATACGAAGGTAAATAAATTAATGCAATTTAAATATTTTTCAACAGCTTTCCCAAACTATTTGCAGAACATTTACCAATGACCTTTGTGGAAAGGGCTCGGAAGTCGGTGAAGGAGATTCCCCACAGACCCTCACACTAACTACAATTCCACGTTCGAGTTATGAGTATGTATGTATAAAATTTATAATGAATTAAGTGCTATTTATTTATGTGCTATTTATTTATTCGTGTTTCAGAGCACATTGAGGCAACCCAAAAAAGATGTGATGGGTGAGAACATAACAGCACTTACACAAACAGTATCTACACTCATCAAAATGCGGATTGCAGCTTGCAACGAGCCTGTGCAGCCACCACTTTTTCACTACTCCCTTCTGTCCAATTTGGACAGTGTACTGAAAAAGCTTCCAGAAGATATAGTGGAAGAGCTTGAAATCAGTTTCCAGCAACAGGCTGTGGCTGCTCTTCATGTGCATAATGCGAATGGAATTAACCAGAGGACCAGGAAATTGAATTTTATGTACATACCTACAAAGTTGTTACGTTTGCTGGAAGCCGGTTTTAAGAAATCCAAGCACGCAGAGAACTCCCAGTTAACCTCCCAATTAACCAGAGGACCAGGAAATTGAATTTTATGTACATACCTACAAAGTTGTTTCGTTTGCTGGAAGCCGGTTTTAAGAAATCCAAGCACGCAGAGAACTCCCAGTGCATGGTGTTCTTATGTGCGTTGTCCTTAAGTTTTTTACTTTTTGAATTTGTGCTCAATGAATTAGATAAAAATAAAAGTGCACAATTGCCTTGTTTTAAAAACAATCTTTTTATTAAACGAAAGCAGCTGTATGTTGCCATGGAAGAGCTCCTATTGGAGATCTAACAAAGTCCTTAAGTTTGTTCCTTAAAAGCTTTCCGCACTCACTAGGCCTTCCAGCGACAGGTTGGAACGGGCACAATCCTTTATTTTGTGAAGTCTGTTTCCTCGATTCACCTTCAATAAGTATCTCAGACTCATCGTAAGAATCTGCAAATTTTGGTGGGCAGGAAGTTGACTCATTGGTCCGAAGAATGTAGTTGTGCAGGTAACAGCATGTACTTACAACTTTTTGAAATTTGTCTGGGCCACAAAACATCGTTCTCGAGAGGCAGATCCACTTTGAAGCTAGTATTCCGAAACAGTTTTCTACGCAGCGTCGTGCTCTGCTTATTTTGTAATTAGCTATTCTTTCTTCGTCTGACAACTTTTTTGGTTTTCTTGGCGCAAAGGGTTTAATTATGCGTTTTTTTAAGGGGGAAGGCATCGTCTGCAACCAAGTTATGTGGCAACTTTTCAGATCCAACTGGCATATCTGGTGGGAATGGCAACTTATCCTGTATTATTTTTTGGCCCAGTTGAGTTGCTCCAAACACGTTAGCGTCACCTTCACACGCATACGCTCCCACATACGCTCCCACAACAATGTATGCAAATTTGTAGTTTGCGTCCGAAATGGCCAAAAGAACAATGCTATGTCAACCCTTAAAATAAACAAAATGTAGTTCACAGCTTCCAATTTGGCTTCGAACATTAAGCAGACTTACTTTGCAATTGTAAAACATGCTTCCTGCATTTAGCGGACACTTGATTGCCTTATGTTTCCCATCGATTGCTCCCACGCAGTTGGGTAGATTCCATTGAACATTATAATCGTTAGAAATTTTGACCATCTCAGTTTCGTCAAGAGCAGGGATTTCTGGTGACAAAGCTTTACAAATCACAGAGCAGACATCCTATAAAATTGTGCCAAAATGTTGTTTGCTTATCATGCATACTGACGCAATGTGTCTTTGTATTGCTCCGCTTGCCAGGAACCTGAAATCAATTTCAATAAGTAGGTATATTATGAAACAACAAAGTATGTGCATTATGTGTACTCTATAACAACAGCAAATTTTTCAATTGGGCTGATGTAATCCTGTGGCCTGGTGTTTCTCAGTGGCAATAAAAACGGCTCAACTAGTTCGAACAAAGTTCAAAAGGTTTGTGGCTCCATATGGAAGTTTTCCTTGAAAAATTTGACATCCGAAACCATGTCAGAGAACTTAAGTTTAATAAAATCATGAGTTAATAAAGAGACAAGAAAGGATTTTACTTACGTCTGTTGCAAAGCGCCCTTTTAATTTTTGCTCTTGTAGCTATTGCAGCAATTTGCACAGCTGCACAGATTATAATTTCTTCTTCAATGTCGGGGCTATACATATTTTTTTGTAACATTCACTTCTTCGTTCAAATCAAATTCAAATCAAGTTCAAATTTTTGTTTGAAATCGCTTATTTGAGAAAAGCTGTTTTCAGTGGCATTTTCTACACAACTCTCCTCTGTCAAAATTTAGCTGGAGTTTCAGCTACGTTTGGAGAGAAATATGTGAACTAAATCTTAGCTCGATCTCCGTACTACCCTTAAAAATAAAAAGCAGTCGAAATCCATGTTTTCTGGAAATTTATAGGTTTTTATGGAATTGTGCCTCTAAATATGGGTGTGGCCCAAAACTTTGTATGAACCAAATGTAGAACTAAATATTTTCTACATAACATATTAAGTAAAACTTTTTCGATTTGAAACAAAAAATTGAATAAATTGCATTTGAACAATTACTCTTTAATTCTATGGCAAAAATGTAATTTTTTGGGTAAAATTCAACAATTTCGTCATATCTAAAATGGGCGTGGCAAAAAACTTTGTAGGAACGAAATCTAGTATAGAACCCAGTGAAGCTAATGTGCTAAATTTTATTTCCTATCCTTCCTATTTTCTGGAAAGTTAGAGGTTTTTCTTAAATTCTGCCTCCAAATGTGGGCGAGGCCATAAACTTTGTATGAGAGAAATTTAAAAAAAAATCGTTTTCTATATCTTTCAATCGATGCCACGCCCACAAGGGGCTGTCTGCGGACCTTTTTTTTATTTTCTATGACTAAATAATAAATTTCAGCTTTTCACGACGCCTTACAGTCTTCAAAGCACCGGAGGTTGTTGCACATTTAGACCAGATTAGATTAGATTGTGGGCGTGTCTGTGGGCGGGTTTAAAAATTTTTAACACTTGTATTGCTTCAGATGACAGAGAGCTCACGTACAAAGCTCACATTTCAGCTTCCTAGCTCAAAATTTAAGGCCTAAAAATTGGTGACATACGGACGGACAGACGGACGGACGGACGGACGGACGGACATGGCTCATTCGACTCAGAATTCGGTCTCGATCATATGCCCTTAAGGTCCTGGGGGTCTATTGTCATTATTTCTCTATGTTACATTTTCGCCTGTATCAAACTTAATATACTCCATTCCTGTGGAATAGGGTAAAGCAATAAAGCGTATAAAAATTAGAAAGTGGTGTATTAAGATTTAAGACTTCGCAAACGCGGAGTTATCGTTTTCTCTGTGGACTCCCTGGAACCGACGAGCGAATCCCCAGCTTAAGACAATAAAAAGACCCTAAAATGTTTGCGCCCGAGCAGGGATCTCAATCAAGGTCAACCAGTCTGATCCCGATCGACCGATAAAAACCAGCGTACTCCAACGAAACTCATGTCATCTTAGACCGTCAGTTACCGAAAACCCGCTTCCGTAGACAAATCCAAAGCCCAACCGCTGAGACAGTCTCCAAGATGCCCGATTCCGAAGATGATTCCCCGAACGACACCGTAACCATACCACCCGATCCGAATCCCAGCGTCGGGTGGTTTTATTTATTATGTAAAAAGGAGCTGATTGAAGTAATGGAGAACCGAGGCTTGGATGCTACTGGAAAAGTAAGTGAATTGAGAAAGCGGCTTAGCGACTTCTTGAAGCAGGCACGGACCAGCCGATCCACGCTTGATTTGAGCAAGCAATGGGAAAAGCGGGTATCAACGAGAGAGTATCCAGATCATACCATACCAAGCCGATAGCCGAAGGGACTCCACCGGACACGAATATTTTCGTTTCAGTTCCACAGATGGAACCAGCTGGCACATCCGACTCTCGAACTGACCAAAAGCAGCCGTCTCTCACCATACCTCCGAATACCGCACCGACAAACCGAAGCCACCGGACAGAACCACCCCAAATTGGTCTAAGTTATGAAGCCAACACAATTTTTTTTTTTGAATACTAGGATGGATGGAGGCTTAAACTCCAAAAATCTTTCAAAAGCATATAGCAGGTATATAATACCCAACTGGCTGATATTGGTTATGCCCGATTTCAACGTGCTAAAAAACCATCGATTAAATCTCTGTGAATACCACTTTTCCTAATATACCTAAAGCATTCACAATTGATCTAAGTGCCTTGTTTTGGAAAGTCTGCAACATGGACATGTTGCTCGGCTTGGTACAACCCCAAAGTTGTATACCATATGTCCAGGACGGCTTTAACACTTGCCTGTACAAGAGCAGTTTATTATATATAGTAAGTTTCGAGAATCTTCCGATAAGCCAATACATTTCCCTGAGCCTAATCTCGAGCTCGTCACGCTTCTTCTTAACGTGTGGTTTCCATTTTAGTTTAGCGTCTAAAGTCATTCCTAGATATTTCGCTTCATTTGCATAAGGTATCTGTGCAGAATTTATGAACAGAGGTAAATTGTTAACCCTTCTGTAAGTAATATTCACATGCGTAGACTTGTTCTCGTTAAGAGCGATTTGCCAAGTCTTCGTCCAGACACAAATTCTGTCCAATGCTCGTTGGAGGTTTCTTTTGATGATGACTCGACTGATTCACCTGTTGCCAGGATGGCCGTATCGTCCGCAAACGTGGCCACGACAGTCTCGTCATCTAGAGGTATGTCTCTTGTGTAGAGCAGGAACAGGGTCGGACCGAGAACACTTCCCTGGGGTACTCCAGCTAGAATTTGCTTGAAACTCGAGTATTCAGTACACCTAACACGTGAGAGTCTGCTTTCAAGATAGTTTTTCAATATTCTAAACATGTCTTCCGGCAAGTTTTGCCGTAGCTTATATTTCAAGCCTTCGTGGCATACCTTGTCGAAGGCTTGCTATACGTTGAGGAAAGCATTTGAACATATTTTTTTCCTTCTAAGGCTTATTCAATTTCATGCGTCATTCTGTAGACTTGATCTATTGTGGAATGATTAGGTCTGAAACCGAATTGATGATCCGGGATCAAACGTCTTTTTTGCAATTATTGGTTGTAATCACTTCAGCAGAAGTTTCTCGAATGCTTTCGATACTATCGGCAGAAGCGATATGGGTCTATAAGATTTTTTATGATTAGCACATTTCTCCGGTTTTGGAACCATAATGACGTCAGCAGCTTTCCATTGCCTTGGAACGTACAGAAGTCTAAGAGAAGCATTTGTCATATTAAGTAGCTTGACTAGTGCCTTTTTCGGTAGTTCTTTCAATATTTCGCCTGTGATCAGTTCGTAACCGGGGGCCTTATTATTTTTAAGTTTGCTTATTTTCGGTCGGAGTTCAACTAACGAAACTTTTTTTTATTCTAAAGCTATCAGGTTCCGCGTTGTTGTTTTCAACGGCGGACCACCGAAAGGCTTGAATGTTTCTTCTAAATGTTCAGCAAACAAGTTCGCTTTTTCTTTGTCTTCTCTTGCTCATTTGCTGTTAGCTTTTTTTATTGGTGCCGAGTAGATTATAGGTTTCTTGATAGACTTAACTGCTTTCCACAGCGAGTAGTTTGAGCTCCTATCCGCCGAGAAGCTTTCAAGGTATTCAGTGGTCTCACGATTTTTAAAATCTTGCAACATTTTTAAGTTTGTTAGAGAGGTGGCTTAAGAGGGTTTTGTCTGGGTGAGCCCTCGTGCCTTGCCATCTTCTACGCGCTCTTCTCTGTTCACGAATCGTTTCTTAGATTTCAAGCGGATATGTTGTGCTAACGACACAAGACTTCTTTTGGGAAGAAGTGTTGCTCCAAGAAACGCTCTGAATTGCTTCAATGAATTTGTTAACCGCGGTTTCTAACTCGAAAGGAGTTCTCAATTGCACCTTCAAGCCAACATGGTCCTTACAGTTCTTTCTGAAGGCGTCCCAGTTCATGTTTTTGCTAGCTAATCTGGGAGCTCTTTCTATTTTCGTAAGTCTTCCACCCATCTTCAAGAATACTCCTGAGTGGTCTGAGTAAAGATTTGGGGTAAGGTATTTGGGGTACCCTTTAGCGATGGAGAAGTCGACAAGGTCAGGCTTTTTATTTCTGTCGGTTGGTCAATATGTTGGCTTTCCCGTAGAGAAAAAGTCCACCCCACGTTTCATACTGTTTTTGTACAGTAATCTGCCTCTTGTTGAATAACATCTTGAACCTCAAAAAGTATGCTTCGCGTTAAAGTCACCCCCAATAATTAAATTGGACCCAATGAAGTCATACATACGATCAAGATCGTCTTCCAACAGTCTATATCCCGGCGGAAATAACAAGATGCAATGTTATAATCTAAGTAGTAAATTTTTACAGAAACTGAACTTATCTGCATAGAGTCTAGCTCAACTTCTGTGTTCTGGAAGTGCTTTATGCAGTTCTTAATGTAGAGGGAGGATCCTCCTCTCGAATTTTGCGAAGGGTGACGTGCTTGATAGTCGTTGTAGCCTTTAAGTTTGGGTCCAGATGCGTTTTTAAGGTGAGTTTCCGTAATCATGCAAATATGAATATTATATTTCCGTAGAAATATTTCGAGTTCGTCTATTTTATTTAGAAGGCCACTTGCATTTCATGTTAGTATTTTAAATAACTGTTTCATATTCATGTTCTCCTGGAATTTTTTCGAGGCTTAGACTCAAGCTTGCTCAGTTTGTCAAATATAACTTTGTTGATTTTAGTCTGATCCTCAAGCTTCTCAAAGATTACAGCGAGGATCTGAGACACTGCATCTGTTGTGGGCGATCTTGCCTTGTTTTCGTTTGACGCAACCTGTGCGTATGATTTCGGTCCGACCAGTGGCGGTTTCTCCGCTGCATTGAACTGGCGCCGCTCTTTTGTACAGCTTTTACGCCTTTTGTCTTCGCATCCTTAGCCTCGCACAGCTTTGGAGTCTTTGGCTTAGGAGTTTCAGCAGTTTTTGGACGTGCTAGGCTTGGATTCTTAAGGCGTCCTTTCTTTCTTAAGGCGTCCTTTCTGAAGGCGTCCCAGTTCATGTTTTTGCTAGCTAATCTAGGAGCTCTTTCTATTTTCGCCAGTCTTCCACCCATCTTCAAGATTACTCCTGAGTGGTCAGAGCAAAGATCATAACACTTTTCAAATCGCGTAAGGTATTTGGGGTACCCTATAGCGATGAAAAAATCGACAAGGTGAGGCTTTTTATTCCTATCGGTTGGCCAATATGTTGGCTTACCCGTGGAGAAAAAGTCCACCCGCGCTTCATACTATTTTTGTACAGTAATCTGCCTCTTGTTGAATTGCATCGCGAACCTCAAAAAGTATGCTTCGCGTTAAAGTCACCCCCAATGATAAAATTAGACCCAATGAAGTCATACATACGATCTAGATCGTCTTCCACCAGTCTATATCCTAGCGGGAAATAACAAGATGCAATGTTTTAATCTAAGCAGTCAATTTTTACAGAAACTGAACTGATCTGCATAGAGTCTAGCTCAACTTCTGTGTTCTTGAAGTGCTTTGTGCAGTTCTTAATGTAGAGGGAGGATCCTCCTCTCGAATTTCGCGAAGGGTGATGTGCGTGATAGTCGTTGTAGCCTTTAAGTTTGGGTCCAGATGCGTTTTTAAGGTGAGTTTCCGTTATCATGCAAATATCAATATTATTTTTCCGTAGAAATACTTCTAGTTCGTCTATTTTATTCAGAAGGCCGTTTGCATTCCATGTAAGTATTTTAAACAGCTGTTTCATATTCATGTTCTCTTGTAATTTTTTCGAGGCTTAAACTCGAGCTTGCTCAGTTTGTCAAATATAACTTTGTTGATTTTAGTCTGATCCTCAAGTTTCTCCAAGATTACAGCGAGGATCTGAGACACTGCATCTGTTGTGGGCGATCTTGCCTTGTTTTCGTTTGCCGCAACCTGTGCGTATTATTTCGGTTCGACCAGTGGTGGTTTCTCCGCTGCACTTGAACTGGCGCCGCTCTTTTGTGGAGCTTTTACGCCTTTTGTCGACGCCTCCTTTGCCAATCTTGCACTTTTGATCGGCTTTGGGGTCTTTGGACTCTTTGGCTTAGAAGTTTTAGCAGTTTTTGGACGTCCTAGGCTTGGATTCTGACCTCGAGTATTTTCCTTAAGGGGCTCTCGTCCCTTTTGCAGCTCTATGGCTACTTCTCATCCTCAATAGTTTGCGGTGTGGTTTCCGCGGCAATTGGAGCAAACTGCTGGAGCCGCTATGTCAACTTTGCAGTCTGTTGAGAAATGTTTTCCGGCACATTTCAGTGTTTTCCGGCAACGTGGTTCTTTCTGGCAGTAGGCACTTGTGTGCCTGGATTTTTGACATCGCTTGGACTGTGGTATCAGTCTATTGCCCTTTCGCACTGGTTCGATCTTAACCCTGATGTTAAGTATCATTTTTATACCCCATCCCATAGGATAGGAGGTATATTAAGTTTGTCACATAGTTTGTAACACGGTGAAATAATAATGGTAGACCCCCAAGACCTTAAGGGCATATGATCGAGACCGAATTCTGAATCGAATGAGCCATGTCCGTCCGTCCGTCCGTCCGTCTGTATGTCAAATGTTTTTAGGCCTTAAATTTTGAGCTAGGGTGCTGAAACTTCGTACGTCAGGTGCACGTCATGCGAAGCAGTACAAGTGTAAACATTTTTGAAATGCGCCCAAAGACACGCCCACAATCGGTCTAAATATGCAACTACCTCCAGATTTTTCAAAACTGTAAGACGTTCTAAAAGGCTGAAATTTTACATTTGACATCTCTTAGTCAATATAAGACACAAAAAAGACAAATTTAATTGGTTAACCTCCTCTAGTGGGCGTGGTATCTATTTTGAGGGTAAATTTTCAAATGCAGTTTACTCAATATTTGTGCTCGAAATTGAAAAAAAATTGCTTAATATTTTTTTTAGAAAACGCTTAGTTCCACATTTTGTTCCTAAAAGACTTTTGGCCATGCCCACATTTGGAGGCAGAATTCAAGAAAAACCTAATATTTTCCACAAAAACTTAATTTCAACTGGCCTTGAGCCAAATTTAGGAAAGCATGAAACAAAAAAAGTAGCAGGTTAGGTAAACGAGACTTCAGTCCAGATTTCGTTCATATAAAGTTTTTAGCCACGCCCCCTTTTAGGGGTCGATTTTTCAACAATATTGAATTTGAACCAAAAAATTGCATTTTTACATACATTTAAGTGTAACTTGGAAATATCTGTTAAATATCTTATAATTAATAGTTTGTAATTAGGGGCGGTTGGACCACGCCCCTTTTCGAAATTTGCATTACTTATAAAATGTCAAAAAATAGCTATGCCATCAGCATTTTACAATGTGGGATAGGATGGGGTCTTCAACGGTCCGTTTTACGGGCTGTAACTTCTGCGTACACACTGTAGCACTTACTCACTGGTTATTTTATAAATATCGTTTATGCTCCGTAAGGCCTTTAGTTTTTGCGTCTTTTACAAAATCTTCTCTTGTGCATGATGGGTGGAGCCCCCTAACAATGACTCGCAGTGGCTTTTCGTACTTATTTGCATAAGTATGTATGGTGGTTAGTGTGTGTGCTTACTACGCCGGAGGTCTGGGTTCGAATCCTGCCATCGTCACCTGAAAAAAAAAAGACTTGTTCTTTTTCACGGCCCCCACCTCCGCGAGGGTCTGACAAGCCCTCCGAGAGTATCATTTGTCTTGAAAAAACTTCTCAAAGTGCCGTTCGGATTCGGCAAAAAATTGTAGGTCCCCTTGTATGTAAAGAAATTAACACACCAGCATTTATTGTTGAGAAGTTTGTCCTGGTTCACCTCGAGCTGTTGCGCCACTCTATTTCTAAGTATGTATACCACTCGATTCTTTCTGCATTCAGTCTAAGACATAGCGCGCGATAGGAATCGGCGTTGTCATCATTTACTTTCCACTACCTAATTACTGGGGAAATTTTGAAGGAGCTACCGAAAAGAGCGTTAGTCAAGCTTCTCTACATCATAAACGCATCAATGAGAATTTCATACGTTCCACGGCATTGAAAAGTCGCAGAGGTTATAATTGTTCCGAAACCAGGGAAATGCCCGAACGACAAAAAATCATATAGACCGAATTCGCTTCTGCCGATTATATCTAAAGTCTTCGAGCCAATAGACTTTAGCCAACCAATAATTGAAGAAAGACGATTGATTCCGGATCACCAATTCGGCTTTAGGGTCAAACATTCAACCATTGACCAGGTCTATCGAATAACAAATGAAATCGAGAAAGCCTTAGAAGCGAAAATGATATGTTCTACCGCTTTTCTTGACGTATCCCAAGCCTTTGATAAAGTTTGGCACGAAGGCCTAAAATATAAGCTACGGAAAGTTTTGCCGGAAAAAAATGTATGAACTCTTAGAGTCTTATCTTGACAACAGACTATTTCGAGTGAGATACGGGAGCGAATACTGAGAATTCAAAGAAATACAAGCCGGCGTTCCACAAGGTAGCGTCCTCGGTCAAACACTGGTTTTACTTTTTACAAGAGATGTACCTCAAGTAGAGACAATGACTGTAGCCACGTTCGCTGACGACACGGCTATCCTCGCTACGGATAAGACAGTCGAACTATCAACGGAAAAACTCCAACGCGCTTTGAATAAAATATGCGAATGGACAAAGGCCTGGCGAATCCTCCTAAATGAGACAAAATCAACGCATGTAAATTTTACTTACAAGAGGGGTTTTTTTTTCCGTGGGTAGGAAAAACCTTCATAGGCACTACGAGGACCGGCCGCGCGTGCTCATAGTAGTGTGAGATTCTTAAAAAAAAAAAACCTCCCATTTTCCGTCAGACTACGACTAAGTTTCCTTAACAAGTAGTTCAAGCTTCTGTAATAATCGCGTGTGGCAGGCTGCCTTCCAACGAAGGCACCGTCAATTTATGCGGTTTTATCTTAGACTGCTAGATCTAACGGTCTCATTCGTTGTAGTCGGCGCGTAAGATTTGTCTGATCCAAAGTTCGGATAATTTCATTGTTATAGTGTCCGCGAAGACGAGTACTAAGTTTGCGAGCAAAGTTTGTTACCTCGTCAGACACGGTTGCGATTCCTAGATCTCGGTGTAGATCGCTATTTCTTATATACCATGGAGCATTAACGATTGCTCTGAGTGTCTTATTTTGAAAACTTTCTAAAATAGATATATTGCTTGGTTTAGTACAACCCCAAAGTTGTATACCGTACGTCCAAGATGGTTTTAGCACTTGCTTATACAAAAGCAGTTTGTTATATATGCTTAGTTTCGAAAATCTTTCGATAAGCCAGTTCATTTCTCTTAACTTGATTTCGAGCTCGTCGCGTTTCTTTTTAACGTGCGGCTTCCATTTAAGTTTTGCGTCTAGAGTCATTCCTAGATATTTCGCTTCATTTGAGTACGGGATTTGTACCGAGTTAATGAATAAAGGTTTGTTGTTTATCTTTTTGTAAGTAAAGTTAACATGCGTTGACTTAGTCTCGTTAAGGACAACTCGCCAGCTCTTCGTCCAGTCGCATATTTTGTCTAAAGCGCGCTGGAGTTTCCCTGTTGATAATTCAACTGTCGTATCAATAGCGAGAATAGCAGTGTCATCTGCGAACGTAGCTAATATTGTTCCCTCATCGTGGGGTATGTCTCTTGTATAGAGCAAAAATAATATTGGGCCGAGAACGCTTCCTTGCGGGACACCGGCATTTATCTCTTTGAATTCCGAGTACTCATTTTCGTACCTTACGCGAAAGATTCTGTCTTTAAGGTAAGACTCTAAGATTCTATAGAGTGTTTCTGGTAAGCAAAGCCTTAATTTGTACTTCAAGCCTTCGTGCCACACCTTATCGAAGGCTTGCGATACGTCGAGAAAAGCGCTAGTACATATCTTTTTCGCTTCCAGAGCTTTTTCGATAGACCTGGTCGATTGTTGAATGTTTTTTTCTAAATCCGAATTGGTGATCCGGAATCAATCGTCTTTCTTCAATGATTGGTTGCAACCTTTTAAGCAACAGTTTCTCGAACACCTTAGCTATTATCGGCAGTAGCCAAATAGGTCTGTATGACTTTTTGTCGTTTGGACATTTTTCTGGTTTCGGAACCATTATGACCTCGGACACTTTCCATTGCCTTGGAACGTATAAGACTCTCATGGAAGCGTTAATGATATAGAGTAGCTTGACCAAAGCTTTTTTCGGTAGCTCCTTTAGAATTTCGCTAGTAATTAAGTCGTAGCCAGGGGCTTTGTTCTTTTTCAGATTATTTATCGTTTGACGAAGTTCAGCCAATGACACGGTTTTTATTCTATAATTATCTTGTACCGCATAAGGATTCAGCTCCTCGACCAACGGTTCCCCGTCAAACGGTTTGAATGTTTCTTCTAGGTAATCTGCAAATAAATCCGCTTTTTCTCTGTCTTCTCTTGCCCGTTCGCCGTTGGCTTTTCTTAATTGACTGCTTTCCAAAGAGAGTAGTTCGAACTTTTATCGGCAGTCAAACTTTCGAGGTAAGCAGTAGTCTCGCGACTTTTAAAATCTTGAAGTTCGTGCTTCAGTTTGTTAGAAAGGTGGTTCAAGATTGTCTTATCCGGGGGTGCTTGCAAACGTTGCCATCTCTTGCGCGCTCTCCTCTTTTCGCATATTAGCTCTTCTATTTCTCGCGGATATATTGTTCCGCTGTTCGATAATTCGGACCTCCGAAAAGAAGTGTTATTCCACGCAGCGCTCTGAACAACTCTCACAAGTTTATCTAATTCTTCTTCTATTTCAAGTGGCGTTTTGAGCGGTACATTTAAAGATATGTTTTCTTTGCAATATTTTCTACAGCCGTCCCAGTCGGTGTTGTTGTTAGTTAATCTAGGCGCTCTATTCTTTTTCGCTAGGCTTCCGCCGATTTTCAAAAGAACTGCCGAGTGATCTGAACAGAGATCAAAGCGTTCTTCTACGTTCGTAAGGTAACGAGGTACCCCCTTGGCGATAAAGAAGTCGACGAGATCAGGTATTTTATTTCTGTCGGTTGGCCAATATGTTGGCTTTCCCGTCGATAAGAAGATCACGCCGCGTTTCGTACTTGCTTTAAGGAGGGCTCTGCCTCTTGTAGAATTGCACCGTGAGCCCCAAAAAGTTTTTTTCGCGTTAAAGTCCCCGCCGATGATAAAGTTTGACCCAAGTGAATCAAAGAGCAGAGCAAGATCTTCATCTGCCAGCCGATACTGCGGAGGAAAATAGCTCGTCGCGATGTTGTAATTTATGTGACTTAATTTTACTGAGACTGAGGTTATTTGCGTAGAGTCAAGTTCTATTTCTTCGTTTTTGGAGTGCTTTATGCAGTCTTTAATGTAGAGAGAGGATCCACCTCTCGAATTTTCTGAAGGATGATGCGCGTGATAGTCAACGTAACCTTTTATTTTGCATGCTGAGCCCTTTTTAAAGTGGGTTTCCGAAATCAGGCATATGTCTACATTATTCTTCCGTAGGAATACTTCTAGTTCGTCAATTTTTTGCAAAAGGCTGTTTGCATTCCATGTAATTATTTTGATTGACTTTCCCATATTCATGATTTTTTATTAAATGTTTTTCGAGGTTTAATCTCGAGCTCGCTCAATTTGTTGAATATTACTTGATTAAGTTTCGCCTGTTGCTCAAACTTTTCTATAATCATGCCTAGAATTTGAGAGACCGAATCTGATGCGGCCGATTGTGGCTTACTTTCACGTGACGCGACTTGAGCGTACGATCTTGGACCAACAAGTGTGGATTCTCCCTTTTGACTCCGGTGGGAACTGGGACCAGCGACGTTTTCTTGTGCGTTTTGAATTTTGCCTTTAATCAAACCCTTATCCCTTGTCGACTTAGGGGTTTTTGGCTTATCTACTTTAGGAGGTTTTAGGCTTGGGCCCTTATTTTCAGTATTTTTCTTCGGAGCTTCATGTCGTTTTTGCAACTTAATGGCAATTTCGCAACCTCGGTAGCTCGCTGGGTGACTTCCCCTGCAATTGGCACAAACCGCGGGGGCCTGACTACTGACATTGCAATCCGTCGAGAGATGTTCGCCGGCGCATTTAACGCATCGCGGCTTTTTCTGGCAGTACGCTTGCGTATGTCGGAAACCCTGGCATCGCTTACATTGGGGAACTAGCCTGTTGCCCTTCCGCTTGGGCTCGATTTTTACCTTGATGTTAAGGATTGATTTAATTTTGTAGATTTCGTTAATATTTTCAGTTCTATCAAAAGAAAGCATAAAAATTTGCAGGCCGCGTGGGACAACAGCGGAATCTTTGCCTTCGTCCGTACGTTGCTTCTCTTTCTTTATTATGTTCACGGCGTCAAGAGTTTTAAAGCCTTGGGCTTGAACGTCTTGTATTATTTTGTCCTTGGTACCGGATGGGTGTAGTCCCCTCGCTATAACCCGCAGCGGCTTTTCGAGGTGATTTTCATAAGTAAACCATTGGATTTTCTCTAAATTTAACTTTTGTGACAGTGACCGATAGGCATCAGAGTCATCGACGTTAACTTTCCATACGTTGTTTCGAAGTGATGTTAAGTTATATTTCGTCCCAAGAGTATTTTTAAGGATGTTTCGCAACTTTCCGTAGTCCGCGATCCCAACGACATTTATTGCAGGTGGTCGGCGGTTTTTTTCTTGGGGTATTCCTGTCGCTTTGTTTGATACGACTGGTGTTTCTTCTTTTTGCTGCACGGTTTCTACTTCGGGTGAAGAACCGGCCTTTCGTTTCTTGGTAAGCCTTTTCCTAAAGACCGGACTCGTTTCGCGTGCAAGTTCTTCCTCGTCCGTCTGGTATTCACATTGACGTTTCGGCGTTTCCTCGCATACTATGGTACCACGGGGGTTCATTAAGGCTTAATTTTCTTTACGTAAGGAATCTACTTCGCTTTTAAGCTCATGGTAGAGACGTTCCATTTCATTAAGCTTAGCACGGAGTTCGTTGTTTTCCGCTTCAAAGCATTTAATTTTTGCTGAGTCCTGATTAACCGGCGGACTTCCATTCCCGGAGACCTTCGATCCAGCTGGTGGAGATCGAGGCACCCTTGATTTTTTCAAAAAGGGATTTATAAGCAATAAATGGCTCTCCCCAGAATCCGTAGAGCCTACCTCCGAAGAGGCTGGATTTGCCAGTGAAACTGGATTGCCACCTGGGGTAATAAAATCTTTTTTACGGAGGGTGGATTTTAGTCGCCTCTTACGAGAGGCATGCCTTACCTCGGGTATATTCTAACCCCTACCCGAAGGGGGAGAGGGTAATCAACTTACCTCTATTTATAAACTCGGTACAACTTCCGTACGCAAACGAGGTGAAATATTTAGGCATGACGCTAGACGCAAAACTTAAGTGTAAGCGACTTAAGTAAAAACGCGATGAACTTGAAATCAAGCTACGAGAACTGAATTGGCTTATCGGACGTTATTCGAAACTAAGCGTATATAACAAACTGCTATTGTATAAAACAAAAAACAGAGTGGCGCAACAGCTCGAGGTGAACCAGGGCCAACTTCTCAACCAAGTATGCTGTGTGTGCTATATTTTTTTTTCACATACAAGGGGACCTACTTTTTTTTTGCCGAATCCGAACTGCACAATGAGAAGTTTTTCAAGACAAATGTTACTCTCGGAGGGTTTGTCAGAACCTCGCGGAGGTGGGAGCCGTGAAAAAGAACAAGTCTTTTTTTCAGGTGGCAGAGGCAGGATTCGAACCCAGACCTCCGGCATCAGAGGCACACACACTAACCACTGCGCCACGGCACCCACTATTGTATAAGCGCTATTGTATAAGCAACTATTGTACCCGCTATTGTATAAGCAAGTGCTAAAACCATCATGGACGTACGGTATACAACTTTGGGGTTGCACCAAACCAAGCAACATATCTATTTTCGAAACTTTTCAGAATAAGACACTAAGAGCAATCGTAAATGCTCCATGGTATATAAGAAATAGCGACTTACATCGAGACCTAGACATCGCAACCGTGACCGACGAAGTAAGAAACTTTGCTCGCAAACTTCACACTCGCCTTTACGGCCATTGCAACCACGAAATAATCCGAACTCTGAATCAGACAAATCTTGCACGCCGACTACAACGAACAAGACCGTTGGATCTAGCGTCGTAAGAGGAAACCGAACATAATGACGGTATTGCACGTGCTTTCGTTGGAAGGTAGCCTGCCAAACGCGATTACTATACAGAAGCTTGAACTACTTGTTAAGGAAACTTAGTCGTAGTCTTACAAAGATTGGGAGGTTTTTTAGTGAGTAAGAATCTCACACTACTATGAGCACGCGCGTTCGATTCTCATAGTGCCTATGAAGGTTTTTACCTACCCACGGAAAAAAAAAATTTACTTTCCACACGTTATTTCGGTGCGAAGTAAGCTTATAGTTTTCTGTTCTCACCGTTTTTGCAAGAAGGTTGCGCAATCTCCCGAAGTTTATAATCCGGACTATGTTTATTGTGGGAGGTGGACGAATTTTCGCTTCTGGTTTAGGTTTGTTTAGGCCAGAGGGCTTATTTTCTTTTTTAAAATTACTTCGGGAGAGCAATTCGCCTTGCGCTTCCTGCTAGACCTTTTCTTTAAAACTGAATCGGTCTCAAAAGCAAGTTCGTCCTCGTCCTTAAAGTATTCGCTTACTGGTCGGTTCGGTGTTACACACTCGTTTGTTACCTCACAGTCTTTCGTTATGCGAGTATTTTTAATATCCTCGTTTTATTTTCGCAGAGAGTCAACTTCCATTTTAAGATCGTAAGAGATTCGCTCCATTTCAGTAAGCTTAGCTCGGAGTTTATTTTTCTCCTTTTCTAAGCTCTTAATTTTCACTGAGTCCTAGTTTATCGGTGGACTGCTTACGTGCTGCTAACTGCTGAAGCCGACACCATGAATACCGTCCGCAAGTGTGGCTTACGTTTTGAACCCAACGGAAATGCTCACGAGTTCGTAGAAAGAATCCAAGAACTAGCCCGATGCTATGATTTCCCATTCGATGCTCTGGTTAGTACCCTCCCAGAAATGCTCAGAGGAGAAGCGTTGGAGTGGCTCCGAATTAAAAGAGGCAACAGTTGTATCGATCGGTGTGTCATCAACACATGACGTTACTTATTATTCGGAGTGAACGTAACGCTTCAAAATTCTCAAGAGAAACCGTACCCACTTAGACGGACTCGTCTTCAGATAAAAACTGCGCAAAACTATTAGTTCAACTATGGCAAATAGCGTACAACAATCCGGTAGCAATTACTGGACACCTTTGCAATGTCTGGTTGATGATGATGAGATAGATAGTGATGTTGTTCTCCCCGATTAACCAATTAAAAAGGCTCGTGTTCCCCCAATCAAAGTTCTACACAAGACTAGTGAATATATCCATAAAACAAGTGGGAAAGTGCAACAGTGGGTATGCAAAAGCTTCAATCCATCTACGACGGATTGCAAAATACCCGACCATACCAAAAAGAATACTGCCACGTCTCCAAAAAGTGGGCGGGATATAAAAATATAACTGTTGAATGCTTTATACTAGGTGGTTGCATACATTTCGGCCTAGAACTCAGCCTTTTTAACTAAAAAAAATCACTTTTTTTAACCGCCACGCCCACGGCGGAGGCACCTACAATATATGCATAAAAGTTAGAAAATGCTAGTATCTTCAACTTTTTTAATAAAATTTTTTGTCAAATTTCGTATGTATTTATTGAAAAAACAGTCATTTTAAGCTAAAATCCCTTAAAAAGTGGGCGTGGTCAATGAAAAATCTAAATTTTTTTGGCTACCTTAAAGACAATCATAAGGCAATGTTGCGTACCAAAAATTTTTTTTTTTTTTTTTGAATACTAGGATGGACGGAGGCTAAAACTCCAAAATGTTTCAAAGATACCAATACGCCCTCTATAGCAGGTACATAATACCGAAGTAGCCGATATTGGTTATGCCCGATTTCCACGTGCTAAAAAACCACCCATAGAGAGACACTATGAAACTGCCAGAACGCACTTCATAGTAGTAAATTTTCGCTCTCTCATAATACTTCTTGACTACAACTAAGTCAACTTAACAAGTAGTTTACGCTTCCGTAGTGTTAATCGCATTAGATAGGTTGCTTTCCAGTGAATGCACCTACTAAGCCGTTCATTCATGCGGCTTCACCCTACGTCGCAAGATCGAAGGGTCTTATTCTTTGTAGTCGTCGCTCGTTGTTTACATCGTTAAGAGTCTCGTTAAGAGTACGGATCATTTCATTGTTGCAATGAACATGAAGGTGAGCATTTAGCTTTCGAGCAAAGTTTGTTACTTCTTCGCTTACGGTAGCTATTCCTAAATCTCTGTGAATATCACTATTCCTAATATTCCATGGGGTGGTCAAAGGATAGACATGTGCACTCAAGAGGATACAAGCATCCACAGATTTTCTAAACCCACATCTGTCTATCAACTCCTACTCCTCAAAAGTCTTGAGCTTCAACCCTGTAAGCGAGCGCGTCGCGACGATCCGCATCAAGGCTAAATTCGCCAACATTAGCCTGATATGCGCACATGCCCCCACAGAGGAGAAAGATGACGAGACCAAAGATATGTTCTACGAGCTCCTGGACAAAACTTATGAGCAGTGCCCTAGCTACGACATTAAGATTGTCCTAGGCGATTTTAATGCCAAGCTAGGAAGGGAGGGCATCTTTGGTCGTACTGTCGGAAAGCATAGCCTGCACGACACGACCTCCGATAACGGATTCAGGCTGATCGACTTTGCTGCGGGGCGACACGTTGTGGTAGCTAGTACACAGTTCCCGCATCTCAATATCCACAAAGGGACATGGAGATTTCCCGATCAATCAACCGTCAACCAGATTGACCATATTGCGATCGACGCAAGGCACTCCTCCAGTATCATGGATGTCCGAACTTTCCGAGGGGCCAACATTGACTCGGATCACTACCTTGTTGTAGCCAAGGTACGGCTGCGGATATCCCGACCAGCGCCAAGTTATGGAAATACTGTGAGGAAGTTTGACGTCGGCCGACTACAATCGCAAGAGATCGCCAGGTTCTTCTCCAATCGAGTCTCTCAAAACCTTCTACGAAGTCCTATGCAACCAGCATCAAGTATTGATAGCCAGTGGCAACATTGCCAAAATGCCATCAGAGACGCCGCCTCTGGAGTGCTGGGTTCCACACGGCGACCACAACGAAACCCCTGGTTTGACGATGAATGCCGGCAAGCACATACAGCTAAACAGGAAGCATACAAAGCGGCGCTGCACAGAAGGACTAGAGCTGCTCGCGAGCTCTACGAGCAGAGGAGGAGAGAGGAGCACCGGCTTCTCAGAAGGAAAAAGAGAGAGCACGAGAAGCGCGCGGTTGAAGAGATAGAGAGATGTTTCAACAGGATTGAGGTTAGAAAGTTTTACCAAAGGATCAAAAGGTCCTGCCAAGGGTATAAACTTCGAACTGAAGCCTGTAAGGACCATCAAGGGAACATCGTTGTAGAATCGCAATCGGTGCTGAGGTTTTGGAAAGACCACTTCTGCAGACTGTATAACGGCGAGGACGAACCAAATACCGCTGTCAGGCAGAACGGACCATTCAACCCGGGCGAAGACGTTACCGACGAAGCATACGAACGATACCGCCCACCCGACCTGGAGGAGGTGAAAGTAGCTGTGTCTAAGCTCAAGTGCAACAAAGCAGCCGGAGCAGACGGCCTAGCTGCCGAACTTTTTAAATCCGCTGGCGATGATCTGGTTAGGAGCATGCACCAGCTAATCTGCAAGATATGGTCGGAAGAAAGCATGCCCGACGAATGGAACCTCAGCATTGTTTGCCCGATCCTGAAGAAAGGAGACCCTCTGAGTTGTGCCAACTACAGAGGCATAAGTTTTCTTAACATCGCATACAAGATCTTTTCTGCTGTACTGTGTGAACGCCTGAAGCCGTTTGTCAACAATCTGATAGGCTTTAGGCCAGGAAAGTCCACCATCGATCAAATATTCACACTGCGGCAGATCTTGGAGAAAACCCAGGAATTCCAAATCGATACACACCACCTCTTCATCGATTTCAAGGCCGCGTATGACAGCATCTATAGAGACGAGCTATATAGCGCAATGTCTAATTTGGCGACCCCTGCAAGGTCGGGGTTAGAATAGCCTTGAGGTAAGGTATGCCTGTCGTAAGAGCCGACTAAAATCCACCGGAAGAAATATTCTTTAATGTTTCAACGGATGCTGTCGATGCTGCTCCATTTGGGGCAACTTTTGGCAGTAAGGTTTTAACTTATAGATGAATCTGAAGGTTAAATTAAAATCCAGAAGCGTCTGTCACACATTGTGCGGCTCACTGGTCGGCGTCTGTCTCCAAAGGGGCGGCTGTATTTAAAAATGAAAATAGAAGTGACTTACCTATTTCTCATAAAAACGACAAGTTAAGAAAAAAATGGCAATGAACAAAACGAAAGATTTGATTACCCCAGGTGGCAGCCCAGCTATGCTGGAAAATCCACCCTCTTCGGAGGCAGGCTCTACGGATTCTGGGGAGAGCCTTTTATTGCTTATAAATCCTTTTGAGAAAAGGACAAAACTAAATCGATCACCACCACCTAGATCGAACATATCCGGAAAAAGCAGTCCACCGGTAAACCAGGACTCTGTGAAGATTAAGAGCTTAGAAAAGGAGAATAATGAACTCCGAGCTAAGCTTATTGAAATGGAGCGACTCTTCCAAGATCTAAAAATGGAAGTTGACTCTCTGCGAGAAGAAAACGAGGATATTAAAAATACTCGTTTAACGAAAGACTGTGAGGTAACGAAAGAGTGTGTAACACCGAACCGACCAGCAGTCGAATACTTCACGGACGAGGACGAACTTGCACTTGAGACCGATTCAGTCTTAAGGAAAAGGTCTAGCAAGAAGCGAAAGGCGAATTCCTCTCCCGAAGTAATACAAAAAGAAGATAAGCCCCCTGGCTCAAACAAGGCTAAACCAGAAGCGAAAATTCGTCCACCTCCCGCAATAAACATCGTCGGGATAGCAGACTTTGGGAGATTGCGCAACCTTCTTGCAAACACGGTGAGAACAGAAAACTATAAGCTTACCTCGCACCGAAATAACGTGTGGAAAGTAAATGTTGACAACGCCGATTCCTATCGCGCACTGTCTCTTAGACTGAATGCAGAAAGAATCGAGTGGTATACTTATCAAAATAAGTACGAGAAACCACTGCGAGTCATTGTAAGGGGGCTCCACCCATCATGCACAAAAGAAGACGTTGTAAAAGACGTAAAAAATAAAGGCCTTAAAATTATTGATGCCGTCAATATCATTAAAAAGGAAAAGCAACGCACGGAAGGAGAAAGAGACACTGTGATCAGACGCGGCCTTCCAATTTTTATGCTCTCCTTTGAAAGAACTGAGAGCATAAACGATATTTATAAAATAAAAATGATACTTAACATCAGGGTTAAAATCGAACCCATGCGAAAGGGCAATAGACTGATACCACAGTGTAAGCGATGCCAAGAATTCAGGCACACAAGTGCCTACTGCCAAAAAGAACCACGTTGCGTGAAATGTGCCGGAAAACACCTGTCAACAGAGTGCAAGGTTGACATAAAGGCTCCAGCAGTTTGCGCCAATTGCCATGGAAACCACCCCGCGAACTATCGAGGATGCGAAGTAGCCATAGAGCTGCAAAAGGGACGAGAACCTCTTAAGGAAAATACTAGAGGTCAGAATCAAAGCCTAGGACGCCCAAAACCTGCTGGAACTCCTAAGCCAAAGACTCCAAAGACGCCAAAGCCGATCAAAAGTGGAAGATTGGCAAAAGAGGCGTCGACAAAAGGCGTAAAAGCTCCACAAAAGAGCGGCGCAAGTTCAAGTGCAGCGGAGAAACCACCACTGGTCGCACCGAAATCATACGCACAGGTTGCGGCAAACGAAAGCAAGGCAAGATCGCCCACAACAGATGCAGTGTCTCAGATCCTCGCTGTAATCTTGAAGAAACTTGAGGATCAGACTAAAATCAACAAAGTTATATTTGACAAACTGAGCAAGCTCGAGTTTAAGCCTCGAAAAAATTACAAGACAACATGAATATGAAACAGTTATTTAAAATACTAACATGGAATGCAAACGGCCTTCTGAATAAAATAGACGAACTAGAAGTATTTCTACGGAAAAACAATATTGATATTTGCATGATTACGGAAACTCACCTTAAAAACGGGTCTACACCCAAACTTAAAGGTTACAATGACTATCACGCACATCACCCTTCGCAAAATTCGAGAGGAGGATCCTCCCTCTACATTAAGAACTGCATAAAGCACTTCAAGAACACAGAAGTTGATCTAGACTCTATGCAGATCAGTTCAGTTTCTGTAAAAATTGACTGCTTAGATTATAACATTGCATCTTGTTATTTCCCGCCAGGATATAGACTGGTGGAAGACGATCTTGATCGTATGTATGACTTCATTGGGTCCAATTTTATCATTGGGGGTGACTTTAACGCGAAGCATACTTTTTGGGGCTCACGATGCAATTCAACAAGAGGCAGATTACTGTACAAAAATAGTATGAAGCGTGGGGTGGACTTTTTCTCCACGGGTAAGCCAACATATTGGCCAACCGATAGGAATAAAAAGCCTGACCTTGTCGATTTTTTCATCGCTAAAGGGTACTCCAAATACCTTACGCGAATTGAAGAGTGTTATGATCTTTGCTCAGACCACTCAGGAGTTATCTTGAAGATGGGTGGAAGACTGGCGAAAATAGAAAGAGCTCCTAGATTAGCTAGCAAAAACATGAACTGGGACGCTTTCAGAAAGGACTGTAAGGAGGGTGTTGGCTTGAATGTGCCATTGAAAACTCCTTTCGAGTTAGAAACCGCAGTTGACAAATTCATTGAAGCAATTCAGAGCGCTGCTTGGAACAACAATTCGTCCCAAAAGAACGCAGTTAGCACCGACGGGCATGTACGTAAAACATATCCCCTCGAAATCGAAGAATTGATTCGTGAAAAGAGAAGAGCGCGTAGGAGATGGCAAGGCACGAGGGCCCCCCCAGACAAAACCCTATTGAACCACCTCTCTAACAAACTGAAAGGAATGTTGCTAGATCTTAAAAATCGTGAGACAGTTCGCAGTTAAGTATATCAAGAAACCTATAATCCACTCGGCACCAATAAAAAAAGCTAACGGCGAATGGGCAAGAGAAGACAAAGAGAAAGCGAATTTGTTTGCTGAACATTTAGAAGAAACATTCAAGCCTTTCGACGGTCCGCCGTTGGCTGACGTTCTAAACAACAACGGGAAACCTGGTAGCTTTAGAATGAAAAAAGTTTCGTTAGTTGAACTCCGACAGACAATTAGCAAACTTAAAAACAATAAGGCCCCGGGTTACGACCTGATCACTGGCGAAATATTAAAAGAGCTACCAAAAAAGGCATAAGTCAAGCTACTTTATATGATAAACGCTTCTCTTAGACTTCTATACGTTCCAAGACAATGGAAAGTTGCTGAAGTCATTATGGTTCCTAAGCCGGGGAAATGCGCAAATGATAAAAAATCTTATAGGCCCATATCGCTTCTGCCGATAATATCGAAAGTATTTGAGAAACTTCTGCTAAAGCGATTACAACCAATAATTGCAGAAAGACGCTTGATCCTGGATCATCAATTCGGTTTCAGACCTAACCATTCCACAATAGATCAAGTCTACAGAATAACGCATGAAATTGAAAAAGCCTTAGAAGGGAAAAAAATATGTTCAAGTGCTTTCCTCGACGTATCGCAAGCCTTCGACAAGGTATGGCACGAGGGCTTGAAATATAAGCTACGGCAAAACTTGCCGGAAGACATGTTTAAAATATTGGAAAATTATCTTGAAAGCAGACTCTTTCGTGTTAGGTGTAGTAGTGAATACTCGAGTTTCAAGCAAATTCGGGCTGGCGTACCCCAGGGAAGCGTCCTCGGTCCGACCCTGTTCCTGCTCTACACAAGAGACATACCTCTAGATGACGAGACAGTCGTGGCCACGTTTGCGGACGAAACGGCCATCCTGGCAACAGGTGAATCAGTCGAGTCATCAACGAGAAACCTCCAACGAGCATTGGACAGAATTTGTGTCTGGACGAAGACTTGGCGAATCGCTCTTAACGAGAACAAGTCTACGCATGTGAATTTCACTTACAGAAGGGTTAACAATTTGCCTCTGTTCATAAATTCTGTACAAATACCTTATGCAAATGAAGCGAAGTATCTAGGGATGGCACTGGACGCTAAACTAAAATGGAAACCACACGCAAAGAAGAAGCGTGACGAGCTCGAGATTAGGCTCAGGGAAATGTATTGGCTTATCGGAAGATTTTCGAAATTAAGCACATATAACAAACTGCTCTTGTACAGGCAGGTGTTAAAGCCGTCCTGGACATACGGTATACAACTTTGGGGTTGTACCAAGCCGAGCAACATGTCCATGTTGCAGACTTTCCAAAACAAAACACTAAGAGCAATTGTGAATGCTCCATGGTATATTAGGAATAGCGATATTCACAGAGATTTAGGAATAGCTACCGTGGGCGAAGAAGTAACAAACTTCGCTCGAAAGCTAAATGCTCGCCTTTATGTTCATTGCAACAATGAAATGATCCGTACTCTAAACGAGACTCTTAACGATGTTAACAACGAGCGACGACTACAAAGAACAAGACCCTTCGATCTAGCGACGTAGGGTGAAGCCGCATGAATGAACGGCTTAGTAGGTGCATTCACTGGAAAGCAACCTATCCAATGCGATCAACACTATGGAAGCGTAAACTACTTGTTAAGTTAACTTAGTTGTAGTCAAGAAGTATTATGATAGAGCGAAAATTTACTACTATGAAGTGCGTTCTGGCAGTTTCATAGTGTCTCTCATAAATGGGTGGTTTTTTAGCACGTGGAAATCGGGCATAACCAATATCGGCTACTTCGGTATTATGTACCTGCTATAGTGGGCGTATTGGTATCTTTGAAAGATTTTTGAGTTTTAGTCTCCGTCCATCCTAGTATTCAAAAAAAAAAAAAAAAAATTTTGGCATCCCTGCCAAACTCGTCAGTCTGTGCAGGATGACGATGGAAAACTCACGCTGTTCCGTCAAGGTCGGCAAAGACCTCACCGTATACGCAGACGACATTGACATAATCGGTAGAACAAAGCGTGATGTCAGTGAAGCCTTCGTGAGTATTGGGACGGAAGCGGCGAATATGGGTTAAGCAGTCAATGAGCGCAAAACCAAGTATATGCTGTCATCAAGAAAAGACACCTAACACCGACGTCTTGGACA
Source organism: Neoascia interrupta (assembly GCA_947623515.1). Classification (NCBI taxonomy): domain Eukaryota; kingdom Metazoa; phylum Arthropoda; class Insecta; order Diptera; family Syrphidae; genus Neoascia; species Neoascia interrupta. The sequence goes on along the minus strand of OX392463.1, from coordinate 100,331,061 downwards.
AAACATCACCATCGACAGCTATAACTTTGAGGTAGTTAGGGACTTTGTCTACCTGGGTTCCGCTATCAATTCAGACAATGACACCAGCGCTGAAATCAAACGAAGGATAACTCTTGCCAATCGCTGTTTCTTTGGGCTAAGAAGGCAATTGAGTAGCAAAGCCCTCTCTCGAGCAACTAAAGTGTCCATGCATAAGACCCAGTCCTGCTTTACGGTGCAGAAGCATGGACCCTGTCAAAGGCGGATAAAAACACTTTAGGCTGCTTCGAGAGGAAAATTCTTTGGACGATTTACGGTCCCGTCTGCATAGACGGAGTGCGGAGGAGGAGATATAACATCGAACTGTACGGGCTGTACAGCGATACCGACCTAGCCAAAAGAGTCAAAACACAACGTCTACGATGGCTGGGTCATCTAGAGCGGATGGACACCAACGCCCCGTCCTGGAAAATCTTCGAATCCACACCGCAGGGACGACACGGTAGAGGAGCACTGAGACTCAGGTGGCGCACGCAAGTGGAAGGGGACCTCAGCCAACTTCGCGTGCGAAACTGGAGACGGCTAGCTAGAGACAGAGCTGGCTGGCGAAGCTTGTTGGCTGAGGCCCAGGTCCACCCCGGACTTTAGCGCCACCTTAAGTAAGTAAGTAAGTAAGTAAGTAATATACCATGGAGCATTCACAATTGCTCTTAGTGTCTTGTTTTGGAAAGTCTGCAACATAGACATGTTGCTCGGCTTGGTACAACCCCAAAGTTGTATACCGTATGTCCAGGACGGCTTTCACACCTGCCTGTACAAGAGCAGTTTGTTATATGTGCTTAATTTCGAAAATTTTCCAATAAGCCAATACATTTCCCTGAGCCTAATCTCGAGCTCGTCACGCTTCTTCTTTACGTGTGGTTTCCACCTTAGTTTAGCGTCCAGTGTCATCCCTAGATACTTCGCTTCATTTGCATAAGGTATTTGTGCAAAATTTATGAACAGAGGCAAATTGTTAACCCTTCTGTAAGTACCAAAAATTAATGCGCTAGCGCCATTGTAACATAGCTAAAATTTGCAAAATGTATTTATTAAATTAGAGATGGTCGCACATACAGGCCTGTAGTGGGCGTGTCTGTGGGCGGATTCAGCTTATTTTCAAACTTGATCTGAAGGACTGGACTTCCAACCAACCCACAAAATTTCAGCTCTCTGCCTTAAGATTTAAGGCCTAAAAGTTGTTTACATACGGAAGGACGGACGGACGGACATGGCTTAATCGATTCTCCTGTCGGTCCCATTCATATCTCTAAAAGGTTTTAGGGGTCTACGGTGATTATTTCACTGCGTTACAAACTATACATCAAACTTAATATACCCTGGGTCGGGTATAACAATGCGTGCAGCCGGAATTACGGACTATTCAATCAAGATGTCGATTGGAATTAAGATCCAATGCGAAAGTATCGATTCTTATAAGCGCGCCTGTGATTCATTAAAATCCGCGAAGTGTCATTTTTCTGGCATGGTCTTTCTAGTGAACGGTCATTTAAAGTAATCTGATTTGGCTTAGATGTCGACTCAGTACCGACCTCAAAAGCGAACTAATTAAATTAGGTTTAAAGTGTAAAGACATAAAAATTATATTGAAACGCTATGAACACTATATTGACACCTTCTTCCTCGTGTATTTGGAACAAGGATTAATTCGCCTAAGCGATCTTAAGAAAAATATTAAATCTATTTTCCGCACCCAAGTTAAATGGGATTTTCAATGTCGCCAAAGAGCATTCATAACTCAGTGACACAACTGCCAGATGTTTGGGAATGGGAAAATAAACTGTTTCGTAAAGACTTTTTGTATAAATTGTTCCGGATATCATAAAACTAGCGAATATAGTGCTGCTGAAAAGTTTCAATGCGCAAACTGCAAGCAAAATCATAAGTCAACTGTTCCTAAGAGAGGATGTCACATGGTAAGTCGACTGACTCTCCCTCGCAAACACGTTCATCCGCGAGACCTCCGGTTGAAAACGTTAACCTGATGTCAATGGAGAGCTTTCCTCCTCTACAGCGCCCACTTAGAAAGACACCGTCGGCCTCGACGTCTGTTACTCATATGAAGCCACTTCAGCCGCAGTCTAGCGGAAGAGTGACAATCGATGATAATCTATTCTCAATAGAAAAAATACAAGCTCTCACCATGGAGATGACATCACAACTCAGCCGCTGTGTTTCGAAAGCGGAGCAATTTAACGTTTTCGCCCAGTTTAAATGTTATATGTTGGAATGCACGAGCCATTTGTAATAAGTCTCTTGAATTTTTTTCTTTTTTAAGCAGTAATAACATTGATGTTGGTTTCGTTTCTGAAACTTGGCTTTCGGGCAATGTGACTCTTTCCAATAAAGAGTATAAATGCTACCGGGTGGACAGAGTAGGAAGAACGGGTGAAAAGAGCAGTGAAGCACACGCTTATGCCTGTTATTAATACTAAGTGCATTGAAATGTAGGCATTGAAGTTGAGTTTACAAACAACAGAAAAATTAAGATACTGTCTGCGTATCATCCTGGTGGCACATCGTCTATGTGGGAAAGGTAGTACTTTAAATCTGACATTTCGAGGCTAACAAATGTTAGTAGGCCGTACTTAATTGGCGGTGACTTTAACAGCAGGCATAGGAACTGGGGCTGTGCGAGGGCCAATGCATGGGGTAACATCCTAGAAAGCTTGCACACGAGACATAGCTTTGACATAATGTACACTAGTTGTCCCACATATTACCCTACGGACAGGAGGAAATGCCCATCTACGTTAGATTTTTTCTTGACAAACACTTCCACTCTTTTTTCTCAGCCTACGGTGTAAAATGACTTGAGTTCCGACCAGTGACTTGTTTTCTGTGGGGTTCTCTGTTCTCCAAGCATAAACGCGAGAGAATTTCTAGACTTCAGCAAAGCAAATTGGACTAGATACAAACAAGCCGTCAACAACTCCCTAAGAAATAAAGAAACAAACTTGGATAATTTGGTTTCAATTGATCAAATCGACGGTCCGATAATAGGAATGCCAGACGTCCCGCTAGCTGCGGGACTGTCCCGCGAAACATGTTCCGTCGCACATCCGTCCCGTCGAAAAATTGTCCCGCACAACGTCCCCGCAATCCAGCCATAAGTCCCGCATGTCCCGCCGATGATTATGATGTTTACCTTATCAAACTTAAATACTTATATAACCCAAATGTAACTTGTACCTATAGCCCGAGTGTAAACCATCTCCATTGTTATTGTTTCCCTTTTTTATCTTTTTTCAAAAAGTAAATAAGTGCAAGAGTTCACCTGTAACGAATTTCTAATTACCCGAACCTCGTTACCCTGTTGCATCTTTTCGCCTGAATTCATCTGCTTTATGTCAATTAATTTTTGTATTGGCCACGCCCCCAGAAATGTAAGTTAGCTAAAAAATATTTTTTTTTTCCGTGGGTAGGAAAAACCTTCATAGGCACTACGAGGACCGGCCGCGCGTGCTCATAGTAGTGTGAGATTCTTACTCACTAAAAAACCTCCCATTTTCCGTCAGACTACGACTAAGTTTCCTTAACAAGTAGATCAAGCTTCTGTAGTAATCGCGTGTGGCAGACTGCCTTCCAACGAAGGCACCTGCAAAACCGCAATTTATGTGGCTTCATCTTATGCTGCTAGATCTAACGGTCTCATTCGTTGTAGTCGGCGCGTAAGATTTGTCTGATCCAAAGTTCGGATAATTTCATTGTGAAGATGAGTACTAAGTTTGCGAGCAAAGTTTGTTACCTTGTCAGACACGGTTGCGATTCCTAGATCTCGGTGTAGATCGCTATTTCTTATGTACCATGGAGCATTAACGATTGCTCTAAGTGTCTTATTTTGAAAAGTTTCTGAAATAGATATATTGCCTGGTTTAGTACAACACAAAACCAAGCAATATATACAAAAGCAGTTTGTTATATATGCCTAGTTTCGAAAATCTTCCGATAAGCCAATTCATTTCTCTTTACTTGATTTCGAGCTCGTCGCGTTTCTTTTTAACGTGCGGCTTCCATTTAAGTTTTGCGTCTAGATTCATTCCTAGATATTTCGTTTCATTTGAGTACGGGATTTGTACCGAGTTAATGAATAAAGGTTTGTTGTTTATCTTTTTATAAGTAAAGTTAACATGCGTTGACTTTGTCTCGTTGTCCTTAACGACTCGCCAGCTCTTCGTTCAGTCGCATATTTTGTCTAAAGTGCTGGAGTTTCCCTGTTGATAATTCAACTGTCGTATCAATAGCGAGAATAGCAGTGTCGCCTGCGAACGTAGCTAAAATTGTTCCCTCATCGTGGGGAATGTCTCTTGTATAAAGCAAACATAATATTGGGTCGAGAACGCTTCCTTGCGGGACACCGGCATTTATCTCTTTGAATTCCGAGTACTCATTTTCGTACCTTACGCGAAAGATTCTGTCTTTAAGGTAAGACTCTAAAATTCTATAGAGTTTTTCTGGTAAACTAAGCCTTAACTTGTACTTCAGGCCTTCGTGCCACACCTTGTCGAAGGCTTGCGATACGTCGAGAAAAGCGCTAGTACATATCTTTTTCGCTTCCAGAGCTTTTTCGATTTCGTTTGTTATTCGATAGACCTGGTCGATTGTTGATTTGTTCTGGAGGCGGTTTTAGGCTTGGGCCCTTATTTTCACTATTTTTCTTCGGAGCTTCATGTCGTTTTTGCAACTCAATGGTAATTTCGCAACCTCGGTAGCTCGCTGGGTGACTTCCTCTGCAATTGGCGCGAACCGCGGGGGCCTGACTGCTGAAATTGCAATCCGTCGAGAGATGTTCGCCGGCGCATTTTACGCATCGCGGCTTTTTCTGGCAGTACGCTTGCGTGTGTCGGAAACCTTGGCATCGCTTACATTGATGAACTAGCCTGTTGCCCTTCCGCTTGGGCTCGATTTTCACCTTGGTGTTAAGGATTGATTTAATTTTGTAGATTTCGTTAATCATAAAAATTTGCAGGCCGCGTCGGACAACAGCGGAATCTTTGCCTTCGTCCGTACGTTGCTTCTCTTTCTTTATAATGTTCACGGCGTGATTTTCATAAGTAAACTATTGGATTTTCTCTAAATTTAACTTTTGTGACAGTGATCGATAGGCATCAGAGTCATCGACCTTAACTTTCCATACGTTGTTTCGAAGTGGTGTTAAGTTATATTTCGTCCCAAGAGTATTTTTAAGGATGTTTCGCAACTTTCCGTAGTCCGCGATCCCAACGACATTTATTGCAGGTGGTCGGCGGTTTTTTTCTTGGGGTATTCCTGTCGCTTTGTTTGATACGACTGGTGTTTCTTCTTTTTGCTGCACGGTTTCTACTTCGGGTGAAGAACCGGCCTTTCGTTTCTTGGTAAGCCTTTTCCTAAAGACCGGATTCGTTTCGCGTGCAAGTTCTTCCTCGTCCGTCTGGTATTCACATTGACGTTTCGGCGTTTCCTCGTATAGTATAGTACCACGGGGGTTCCTTAAGGCTTCATTTTCTTGACGTAACGAATCTACTTCGCTTATAAGTTCATGGTAGAGACGTTCCATTTCATTAAGCTTAGCACGGAATACGTTGTTTTCCGCTTCAAAGCATTTAATTTTCACTGAGTCCTAATTAACCGGCGGACTTCCTTTCCCGGAGACCTTCGATCCAGCTGGTGGAGATCGAGGCACCCTTGATTTTGTCAAAAAGGGATTTATAAGCAATAAATGGCTCTCCCCAGAATCCGTAGAGCCTACCTCCGAGAGTGTGGATTTGCCAGTGAAACTGGATTGCCACCTGGGGTAATAAAATCTTTTGTTTTGTGCATTGCATAGTTTGTATGCGGTACGCGCTCGGCATACGGAGGGTGGATTTTAGTCGCCTCTTACGACAGGCATGCCTTACCTCGGGTATATTCTAACCCCTACCCGAAGGGGTTATCTAAAAAATATAATTAAATAATTGTAATCTCGTTTAAATCATGAGGAAATCGTTTTCGTCAAAGACGAAAATTAACGCTTAAAAAACTGTTTTTTTTTTTTTTTTTTAACGCCCCCTTAAAGTGGGCAGAGATCAATACTTTTTATGTTACCAACTTAGCAAATGGACCTAGGGTGAATTTTCCGAGAAATCAGGTTTTTAAATACGAAAGGTGATCGATCCAATTTTTGTATTATAAAAGGCCACTATTGCTCTGCACCAAAATTCGAGCTCCTATACTTAGCCTATACTTAGCTTTTTGAAATAAAATTAGAATTTTAGGTTGTCTGACATCCAAGCCAATTGTAGGCATACTTTGGGCGGATCTTATCTGTTTTGATACTTTGTAGAAAATGACAACCAAGCTACACTTCATGTTTTAACTTTTGAGCTCAACCAAATGATTTGGAACTCTCAGGTCTGAGAGCTTCACACATACGGGCAGACAGACGGATATGGCGGAATCAATTCATCAGTCGGTCTCGATCATATCTCTAAAAGGTCTTAGGAGTCTACGTCCATTATTTCGCTGTCTTAAAAGGTATGCGTTAAAATTAATACACCCTCCTGGGTCGAGTAGGTATAAACACGGAATTTATAAAGGTTTATTTAAAAAAGATTAATCTTTTACTGTCAATCGAAAGAAGGTGTAAAATGATTTTTTGTTTTGAGTGCGGAAGGTGTCCCGCAGGCAATTTTTCTAAATCTGGCATCCCTATCCGATAACAAAATTTGAGAGATAGCGTTAACTCTACAATACCTAAATTTACTCTAAACTAAACTAAACTCCTCCATCGCATTTTAGCTTTTATTATAAGAAAAAACATTGTAAGACGACAATGACAACGATACCGCGGTCCCAGGGTTTATCTTGAAGTTAAACGGCTTAACTTTCGTATAAAAACTGATATATTTAGATACAATAACTCTATTTGGGACTTGAAACTTCGTTCCTAAAACAAAAATAGTAAACCTCTGTGGAACATAAGCAAAGCGCTCAAGAAAAGGAATGCGTTTATCCCCGCATTTCGCAATGGTCAAGCTACCTGTATTACAAACACAGACAAAGCTTATGCACTTGCGAGCGCCTTTTCCGAGAACCACAATGCTTTCAATGGAATTGGCAACTCCCAATTTGAGAACACTGTTACTGAAAAGGTACGCGAAATCAAAAACTCGTTCATTAAAAAGCTTCCTATGCGTGGTATTATGTATTTCACGTTTTTGTTTAACCGTTGTGTTAAGCTCCATTACTTTCCCAAGTCTTGGAAAGTAGCAAAAATAGTTCTAATTTTAAAACCTGGCCAAACACCCATCATCATCAGTTTCGAATGCCGCTTATCTTTTAAAAGGGTCGCGGGGCGAGGGTGGCCAAATGTGCTTCCATCTTTCTCGATCCTCCGCCACCAACTCAAGAGACTCCGGCGCAACCTCCAGGCGGGACTCAGAGAGGTTCTTTACCTGATCCCACCACCTGTTTCTTGGCCTACCAGGGGGGCGACGCACTCGCATCTCGGCTAGCATGACCTGTCTAGGAAGTCTGTCAGGGGCATGCCAACAACCCAACGATCCAAAAAGCTACAGGCCAGTCAGCCTTTTAAGTTGTACAAGGAAAGTCTTTGAACGGATCTTGAAATTCAAACTCAATGCGTTTATTGTGGCCAACGACATAATTCCACCCCATCAATTTGGATTTCGTGAGCATCATAATTCAGTAAAACAAGTTAATCGAATCTCAAAGCATGTAACTACAAACTTCAGCCTTCAAAAGTCAACTGGGCTCGTCTGTTTGGACATCGAAAAAGCATTCGATAGCGTTTGGCACAATGGACTAATATACAAAATGTCACTTTTGAATTTTCCACTACAACTTATAAAAATTGTTCTTAGTGTTCTGGAAGTTTTTATGGTGTCTGTTTGTGGTGATTTGTCCAATGTTCTGTGATAGCAGGAGTTCCACAAGGATCAGTCCTATGTCCTCTGTTGTATAACGTTTATACATCTAATTTCCCTTCACTTTCCTGGCTGTGAATCAGCTATATTTGCAGATGACATTGTTCTCTTTTCATCTGATGTACTTAGTTTTCTTATTAAAACTAACCTACAATCATCAATCAACATTCTAAGCAGTTATTATAACAAGTGAAAAATCAAGATTGACGCTTCAAAGATGCAGGCTATCTTTTTCACTAGGAAAAGAAAAGCCTGTTTCTTACCAAGCAATAATCACAAAATCAATAACACCGAAGTTGAATGGGGATCCTCATTTAAATACTTTTCACAATCCCATCCAAAAAACCATAATGAAAGTGAACAAAACAATAAAGCTTATGTATCCCTTAATACATCCCCCCGTTAGGAAATCGCAACTTAGTGATGAAAATAAACTTATAATTTTGAAAGAAATATTTCAGTCAATATTACTTTATGGAAGCCCGGTCTGGGGGGGACAGTGTGCGAAAACACAAATATTAAAAAACTACAAATAGCTCAAAATAAACTCTTAAAAATGATGCTTCGACTTCCGTGGCCTTTTTCCACCAATGAGCTGCACAATCTTGCAAACATCGATCTCATATCTGCCAGAATCTTTAAATACAAAACCAATTATAATAATCGATGTCATATGTCCGACAATACCTTGATAAATAACTTAGTTGATTAAAAAAATGCATGCTTACTATGATTCTAATTCTTGTAAACTATTTATTGTTTATTATTTATTTATTATTTATTATTTATTTATTTATTATACCCCATCCCATAGGATAGGAGGTATATTAAGTTTGTCACATAGTTTGTAACACAGACCCCCAAGACCTTAAGGGCATATGATCGAGACCGAATTCTGTCGAATGAGCCATGTCCGTCCGTCCGCCCGTCCGTTCGTCCGTCCGTCCGTCTGTATGTCAGATGTTTTTAGGCCTTAAATTTTGAGCTATGGTACTGAAACTTCGTACGTAAGGTGCACGTCATGCGAAGCAGTACAAGTGAAAAAATCTTAGGACGTCCAAAAACTGCTTAAACTCCCAAGCTCCTCCTTTCAGTCGGTAATCTGCTCTCCCTTTAAAGAACTGAGAGCATAAACGATATATGTAAAATAAAAATGATACTTAACATCAGGGTTAAAATCGAACCCACGCGAAAGGGCAATAGACTGATACCACAGTGTAAGCGATGCCAAGAGTTCAGGCACACAAGTGCCTACTGCCAAAAAGAACCACGTTGCGTGAACATAAAGGCTCCAGCAGTTTGCGCCAATTGCCACGGAAACCACACCGCAAATTATCGAGGATGCGAAGTAGCCATAAAGCTGCAAAAGGGATGATAACCTCTTAAGGAAAATACTCGAGGTCAGAATCCAAGCCTAGGACGTCCAAAAACTGCTAAAACTCCTAAGCCAAAGACTCCAAAGACCCCAAAGCCGATCAAAAGTGCAAGATTGGCAAAGGAGGCGTCGACAAAAGGCGTAAAAGCTCCACAAAAGAGCGGCGCCAGTTCAAGTGCAGCGGAGAAATCACCACTGGTCGGACCGAAATCATACGCAAGGGTTGCGGCAAACGAAAACAAGGCAAGATCGCCCACAACAGATGCAGTGTCTCAGATCCTCGCTGTAATCTTGGAGAAACTTGAGGATCAGACTTAAATCAACAAAGTTATATTTGACAAACTGAGCAAGCTCGAGTTTAAGCCTCGAAAAAATTACAAGAGAACATGAATATGAAACAGCTGTTTAAAATACTTACATGGAATGCAAACGGCCTTCTGAATAAAATAGACGAACTAGAAGTATTTCTACGGAAAAATAATATTGATATTTGCATGATAACGGAAACTCACCTTAAAAACGCATCTGGACCCAAACTTAAAGGCTACAATGACTATCACGCACATCACCCTTCGCAAAATTCGAGAGGAGGATCCTCCCTCTACTGTAGGAACTGCATAAAGCACTTCAAGAACACAGAAGTTGAGCTAGACTCTATGCAGATCAGTTCAGTTTCTGTAAAAATTGACTGCTTAGATTAAAACATTGCATCTTGTTATTTCCCGCTAGGATATAGACTGGTGGAAGACGATCTAGATCGTATGTATGACTTCATTGGGTCCAATTTTATCATTGGGGGTGACTTTTACGCGAAGCATACTTTTTGGGGTTCACGATGCAATTCAACAAGAGGCAGATTACTGTACAAAAATAGTATGAAGCGCGGGTGGACTTTTTCTCCACGGGTAAGCCAACATATTGGCCAACCGATAGGAATATAAAGCCTAACCTTGTCGATTTTTTCATCGCTAAAGAGTACCCCAAATACCTTACGCGAATTGAAGAGTGTTATGATCTTTGCTCAGACCACTCAGGAGTAATCTTGAAGATGGGTGGAAGACTGGCGAAAATAGAAAGAGCTCCTAGATTAGCTAGCAAAAACATGAACTAAGACGCCTTCAAAAAGCACTGTAAGGAGGGTGTTGGCTTGAATGTGCCATTGAAAACTCCCTTCGAGCTAGAAACCGCAGTTGACAAATTCATTGAAGCAATTCAGAGCGCTGCTTGGAACAACACTTCGTCCCAAAAGAACGCAGTTAGCACCGACGGGCATGTACGTAAAACATATCCGCTCGAAATCGAAGAATTGATTCGTGAAAAGAGAAGAGCGCGTAGGAGATGGCAAGGCACGAGGGCCCCCCCAGACAAAACCCTATTGAACCACCTCTCTAACAAACTGAAAGGAATGTTGCTAGATCTTAAAAATCGTGAGACAGTTCGCAGTTAAGTATATCAAGAAACCTATAATCCACTCGGCACCAATAAAAAAAGCTAACGGCGAATGGGCAAGAGAAGACAAAGAGAAAGCGAATTTGTTTGCTGAACATTTAGAAGAAACATTCAAGCCTTTCGACGGTCCGCCGTTGGCTGACGTTCTAAACAACAACGGGAAACCTGGTAGCTTTAGAATGAAAAAAGTTTCGTTAGTTGAACTCCGACAGACAATTAGCAAACTTAAAAACAATAAGGCCCCGGGTTACGACCTGATCACTGGCGAAATATTAAAAGAGCTACCAAAAAAGGCATTAGTCAAGCTACTTTATATGATAAACGCTTCTCTTAGACTTCTATACGTTCCAAGACAATGGAAAGTTGCTGAAGTCATTATGGTTCCAAAACCGGGGAAATGCGCAAATGATAAAAAATCTTATAGGCCCATATCGCTTCTGCCGATAATATCGAAAGTATTTGAGAAACTTCTGCTAAAGCGATTACAACCAATAATTGCAGAAAGACGCTTGATCCTGGATCATCAATTCGGTTTCAGACCTAACCATTCCACAATAGATCAAGTCTACAGAATAACGCATGAAATTGAAAAAGCCTTAGAAGGGAAAAAAATATGTTCAAGTGCTTTCCTCGACGTATCGCAAGCCTTCGACAAGGTATGGCACGAGGGCTTGAAATATAAGCTACGGCAAAACTTGCCGGAAGACATGTTTAAAATATTGGAAAATTATCTTGAAAGCAGACTCTTTCGTGTTAGGTGTAGTAGTGAATACTCGAGTTTCAAGCAAATTCGGGCTGGCGTACCCCAGGGAAGCGTCCTCGGTCCGACCCTGTTCCTGCTCTACACAAGAGACATACCTCTAGATGACGAGACTGTCGTGGCCACGTTTGCGGACGATACGGCCATCCTGGCAACAGGTGAATCAGTCGAGTCACCATCGAGAAACCTCCAAGGAGCATTGGACAGAATTCGTGTCTGGACGAAGACTTGGCGAATCGCTCTTAACAAGAACAAGTGTACGCATGTGAATTTCACTTACCTAAAATGTATTGGCTTATTGGAAGATTTTCGAAACTAAGCATATATAACAAACTGCTCTTGTACAGGCAGGTGTTAAAGCCGTCCTGGACATACGGTATACAACTCTGGGGTTGTACCAAGCCGAGCAACATGTCCATGTTGCAGACTTTCCAAAACAAGATACTAAGAGCAATTGTGAATGCTCCATGGTATATTAGAAATAGTGATATTCACAGAGATTTAGGAATAGCTAGCGTGAGCGAAGAAGTAACAAACTTTGCTCGAAAGCTAAATGCTCGCCTTCATGTTCATTGCAACAATGAAATGATCCGTACTCTTAGCGAGACTCTTAACAACGAGCGACGACTACAAAGAACAAGACCCTTCGATCTAGCGACGTAGGGTGAAGCCGCACGAATGAACGGCTTAGTAGGTGCATTCACTGGATAGCAACCTTCCCAATGCGATAAACACTACGGAAGCGTATACTACTTGTTAAGTTAACTTAGTTGTAGTCAAGAAGTATTCTGAGGGAGCGAAAATTTACTACTATGAAGTGCGTTCTGGCAGTTTCATAGTGTCTCTCATAAATGGGTGGTTTTTTAGCACGTGGAAATCGGGCATAACCAATATCGGCTACTTCGGTATTATAAACCTGCTATAGTGAGCGTATTATATCTCTGAAAGATTTTGGAGTTTTAGCCTCCGTCCACCCTAGTATTCAAAAAAAAAAAATATTATTATTTGTCATATATGGTTTATAATTTAAAAATTATTATCTGTTCTGTGATCAAAATGCATTCAATAGGAGGTTTTTTTTGTGACCTTTCCTCCTCGATTTTAGCTTTCATTCACTCTCCATTATGTAACCTTTTATACATGTATTCAGAAGTAAGGTAGATATTTATTCCTGAATCTGTGTAAACTGGGCGGTAACTAAGAAATATTGTAATAATTTTATTGGTCAATAAAAAAACGAGGCTGAATAAATTCACTTGTCGCTCTCAATCATATCCCTTAAAGTTCATAGGGCACTACGGGAATTATTTCACTTTGCTATTAAAAAAGCTTTTAAAATAATAAACCTAAGGTAAACTATAACTAGTGGGAGGGTTACAATCCGCATAGGCGAATCGTTGGATACCCCATCCCAATTGACCACTGTTAAGCTCCAAAAAGCGTCAACAATCTTGGTTGTTAAATTTCAGTTTCTATTTACTTCAAATGTGTTGAGAATTTGTCAGTTAAGAATCTTCTTTCTTAAAAAACGGGCGTGGCATCAACCCCTTTTCAATAACATATTTTTTTATCATATTTCTTATTAGATGCATTATACACGTGTTGATCTAAGTTTTATATTAAAAATTTCCTATACCTTCCATCCCATAGGATAGGAGGTATATTAGGTTTGTCACATAGTTTGTAACACGTTAAAATAATAATGGTAGACCCCCAAGACCTTTAGGGCATATGATCGAGACCGAATTCTGAATCGAATGAGCCATGTCCGTCCGTCCTTCCGTCAGTATGTCACATGTTTTTGGGCCTTAAATTTTGAGCTAGGATGTTGAAACTTCGTACGTCAGGTGCACGTCATGCGAAGCAGTACAAGCGTAAAAATTTTTGAAATGCGCCTAAAGACACGCCCACAATCGGTCTATATGTGCAACTACCTCCGTAGACTTTCTAAAAGGCTGAAATTTGAAATTTAGCATTTCTTTGTGAATATAAGACACAAAAAAGACAAATTTAATTGGTAAACCTCCTCTAGTAGGCGTGGCATCTATTTTAAGGGTAAATATTCAAATGCAGTTTACTCAATATTTTTGCTTGAAATTGAAAAAAATTTTGTTAGTATTTTATGTAAAAAACGCTTAGTTCCACATTTTGTTTACACAAGACTTTGGGCCCCGCCCACATTTGGAGGCAGAATTGAAGAAAAATTGAAAAAATCCAGAAAAACTTAGTTTCGACTGGCCTTGAGCCTAATTTAGGAAAGCATAAAACAAAATAAGTAGCAAGTTAGGTAAACAATACCTCAGTCTAGATTTCGTTCATACAAAGTTGATAGCCACGCCCTCTTCTAAGGGTCGATTTTTCAAAAATATTGAATTTGAACCAAAAAATTTAATTTTTACGTACATTTAAGTGTAACTTGGAAATATCTGTGGAAATATCTTATAAACAATAGTTTGTAATTAGGGGGGGTTGGACCACGCCCCTTTTCGAAGTTTGCGTTACTTATAAAATGTTAAAAAATAACTATGCCATCAGCATTTTACAATGTGGGATAGGATGGGGTATTCAACGGTCCGTTCTACGGACTGTAACTTCTGCGTACACACTGTAGCACTTACTCACTGGTTACGTTGATAGCTCACGCACATATCTGAACAATTTATTGTGCAATTTTTTTTTATTTAAAGCAAATATATCAAATAAAAGCCGTTTATTAGAATGCATATTATATATGACCACGCTTACAAGGGGCGGTTTTTGCTTTTTTTCAATGCCAATCACAATACACTTAAGCGAGGATACTGCATACCAAATTTCAGCTTCCTACGACAACTTTGATTTTTCATGCTATTAAGTAAAGTGGGCGTGCCAGTGGGCGGATCTCAAAAAATTTTACAATTGTACTGCTTTGGGACCTAAAAAGATCAGATATCAAGTCTCAAGTTCCTAGCTGAAAATTGAAGGCATAAAAACTACCGACAGACGGACGGATGGACATGGCTCATTCGACTAACAATTCGGTCTCGATCATATGCCTTTAAGGTCTTGGGGGTGTACGGTGAATATTTCTCAATTTCAATTCAAATTTCAATTTATTTAACAATTTTGTACTTGTACAATTAAGACAGTCTCTTCTGGTACTTAAGAATGGATAAATTCATTTAAGTTAACATTCAAAAAAGAAAATAGTTACTTATACTTAAAATAAAATTAACAAATTACTCAAAAAATTATATATGTACATATTTAATTCAAAAATAAAAACAAAACAAAAACTAGAAAAGAGCATTAGAAATTATTAGAAAAGAAAGTAGAAATTAGAAAGAAAAGAAGTTATGAGGAGAAATAGTACACAGACAGGACAGTTTTAAAGCTTGCAGCATTAGATATGCGCTTTAACCGTGTTGGTAAAGCATTCCAAAGTCTAACAGAATGAAGTAAGTGCTACAGTGTGTACGCAGAAGTTACAGTCAGTAAAACGGACCGTTGAATACCCCATCCTATCCCACATTGTAAAATGCTGATGGCATAGTTATTTTTTGACATTTTTTTTTTTTTTTTTTTTTTTGTATAATGCACTCGCGAATATAAGGGATTGGATACCCTTTTTAATGTTACACATCTCACGAGCGGAAAGGATTAGAAGAAGAGGAAAAGGAGGAGAGGTACCGATGCACTCTTGTTTTGAACAGTTGCAAGTTGTATTGCGCAGGAAAGATTGACCGTGGGAGAACATTCCACATTCGCGTTGTACGGCTTATGAAAGAACCTCTAAACTTTACTGTGCGTCCGAAGGTGGGCTCGAGGGTAAACTGATGTGCATTCGATCTTTGGCGAGTATTACGGTGGAACGTCTTTAGGGGCGGAATGCAATTGGCTATTTCGATGGAACATTGTTTGTGAAAAAAGCGATAAAACAGTGAAAGACAAGATACATTACGTCGATGTTCTAATGAGTCAAAAGACTTCGCAATGTTTTTGTCTCCAACAAGTTTAACGCGCGTTTTTGTATCCTATCTAGCAAGAGCAGTGCTGTTTTTGGAGCACCAGCCCAGACATGGGAATTATATTCCAACTTGGGGCGAATATATGCCTTATATAAAATAGCCAAATCAGAGGGGGTGAAATACTTCTTACATCTTTTAAGGAAACCTAGGCATATCGCAGCGTTCTTGGCGACGTCGAATATGTGGTCATTCCAACTAAGGTTGTTATTGACACACATACCGAGAATGGAAAGCGTTTCGGTTTTGTCGATGCAAGTGCCATTCATGGACAATGGCTGGGTGTTTCGGTTTTGCTTCAATGACAGAAGACAGCATTGAGTTTTAGAAGCATTAAACTCTACTCTATTTTGAGATCCCCATGATACAATGCTGTTAAGGTCAGAGTTTAATGAGTTTGACATACGCTGCCGTTCCAATTCAACGTCCGAAGAGCAGGGGCGCGGAACCGAGAACGAATATGAGAAACTGAGGTTACTGTCATCAGCAAAGGAGTGGATTGGATTGGATTAGTTGTAGCAGACAGGAGATCATTAATGAAAATGAGAAAGAGTGTCGGAGACAAAACAGAGCCCTGGGGAACCCCAGCGTTAATTTTATGAACTGCGGACTTAAAGGCATCCAAAACAACTTGAATTGAACGGTTCGAAAGGTAAATACTAATCCACTGAATAAGAGATTCGTCGATTCCAAATGCACGCATTTTCGACAAGAGAGCTTGGTGCCAAACTCTGTCAAATGCTTTTGAAATATCAAGCGCAACAATCTTGCTTTCACCTTGAAGATGCAAGGAATGATTCCGCTTTTCAGTGAGATATGCCATCAAATCACCAGTGGACCGTTTGCTACGAAAACCGTATTGCCGGTCATTAAGAAGTTTTCGTGTTTCAAGATATTTCATAAGCTGATAATTAATCAGCGTTTCCATGACCTTAGAAAGAAGGGAGGTAAGTGCAATTGGACGATAGCTAGAGGGAGAAGAAGAATCGCCTTTTTTAGGGACGGGCTGGACAAATGCTGTTTTCCATCTACTCGGAAAGAGACCTGAGGAGTAGGACCGATGAAAAAGCTTACACAATGGTTTTGACAGCGCGGAAGAACACCTCTTCAGAACAATGGGGGATATTCCATCTGGACCAGCGGATTTGTGAATGTTTAGATCTCGAAGTACTCTTTTGACTGCACGAGCGCGAAAGTGAATTTGTCCCATGGTATATTCGACGCGCTCAAGTGTAGGCGGGGACATTGCAGAATCAGGGAGCATGGAGCTAGCAGCGAAATGCGCTGCAAGTAGATTCGCTTTGTCTAGAGAGGTGACAGCTGGAATGTCATTGTAAACGAGTGTTGGGATGGAAGATGAGGCACAGTTTTTGACATTTTTGACGAAAGACCAAAAGTTTTTACTACCCTTGGGACAATGTAGTATTTTCTGCCTCAGCTTTTGGTCGTATTGGAATTTGACACGGCGAATATGAGCATTACAATCATTTCTGGCTTGTTTAAACTTTTTTCGGTTTACCTGTGATGGGTTGGTCTTGTAGGACCGAAAACATAACTCCTTTAACCTAATCGCCTCTTTACAGCTCGAGTCAAACCACGAGTTCTCCTTTGGTTTGATACTCTTAATCCTGTAAGGGATAAAGGATCTCATACCAAGGAGAATGGTGTTAGTTATCATATCAGCAGCAGCATCTACGTTGTCATCGAGAAAGCACAAAGACCAGTTAAAACGACTGAAGAAGTTATTAAGGCCGTCCCAGTTGGCTTTCTCGTACCGCCACACTGTTCTTCTTGGAGTAATTTCCTTATTAGGTTGACTACCCAATAGGAACGTGGCTGATATGACGCAGTGGTCTGACGAGCCTAGAGGAGACAGTACATTCACTTTGTACTTATCGGGATGGGAGGTAAGAAACAAATCCAGAGTGTTGGCGCGATGATTGTTAATGTCGGGTATCCGTGTAGGCTCGTTTACAAGTTGCGTTAGGTTATTTAACGCGGCAAAGATCTCAACATACCTTCCTTCGGGTGTTGTCTGACCAGAATGTCGAAGCCACTTAGAATTGTGAATATTGAAATCGCCCGTAATCACGATTTCATTATTAGGATTCAAGGAAACAATTCTTAAGATGGAGTCGGACAGAGCATCAAACTCATTACAAGTTAATGCACTGCCCAAGTTAGGGCTTCTGTACACGAAACAGTAATGAATTGTTTGTCTACGGACGGTGAAATTTATCCACATGAAATTGAATTCCGGGTTGGAACAGGTGTTGAGTTGTGGAGGAATATGGTAGACAATATCATCACGAATATAAATGGCGAGGCCACGATGTGGAAAGAATAATGGCTCTAAGCGATAACCAGGGAGTTTAAAACCCGGATCGGGTTAACCTGTTACAGGATCTATGCCTAATACCTGAGTTTCACTTAGCGCCAAAACAGCTGGGCTGTAAGTACAGACATGGACATACGCTGCAATTAGGTTTTTCCGCAGCCCACGAATGTTGCAAATGTCGACACGGAAGTCACTCATCTGCGCAAGACAATACAATATATAATTGTATAATTATATAGACAATACAATATATAATTGTATAATTATATAGACAATACAATATATAATTGTATAATTATAAGTAATGCAAACTTATAAAAAAACTTATAAAAAAATAAACGCCCCTAATTACAAACTATTAATTATAAGATATTTCCGCAGATATTTCCAAGTTAT
This sequence comes from Neoascia interrupta, assembly GCA_947623515.1. Taxonomy (NCBI): domain Eukaryota; kingdom Metazoa; phylum Arthropoda; class Insecta; order Diptera; family Syrphidae; genus Neoascia; species Neoascia interrupta. The sequence continues at coordinate 100,312,796 of OX392463.1, read as the reverse complement.
ACCTACCTATCTGGACGGAAGTATTGTTTACCTAACCTGCTACTTTTTTTGTTTCATGCTTTCCTAATTTAAGCTCAAGGGCAGTCGAAATTAAGTTTTTCTGGAAAATTTTTGGTTTTTCTTCAATTCTGCCTCCAACTGTGGGCGGGGCCCAAAGTCTTGTATAAACAAAATGTGGAACTAAGCGTTGAGAAAAATATTGAGTAAACTGCATTTGAAAATTTACTATAAAAATAGATGCCACACCCACTAGAGAAGGTTTACCGATTAAATTTGTCTTTTTTGTGTCTTATATTCTAAGATATGCTAAATGTCAAATTTCAGCCTTTTAGAACGTCTTACAGTTTTGAAAAATCTGGAGGTAGTTGCATATTTAGACCGATTGTGGGCGTGTCTTAGGGCGGATTTCAAAAATGTTTACACTTGTACTGCTTCGCACGACGTGCACCTGACGTACGAAGTTTCAGCACCCTAGCTCAAAATTTAAGGCCTAAAAACATGTGACATACAGACGGACGGACGGACGGACGGACATAGCTCATTCGATTCAGAGTTCGGTCTCGATCATATGCCCTTAAGGTCTTGGGGGTCTACCATTTATATTTCACCGTGTTACAAACTATGTGACAAACTTAATATACCTCCTATCCTATGGGATGGGGTAAAAAACAGTCGAGATGAATTTAAGCATTGAAAACGTTGAGTGTTAATGTTAAGATTATTAGAAAAATCAAGTTTACAATATAGGTAAGCAGGTAATTTAGAGGAAATGATTCGGTGGAGAAATATACAATTTTTAAAATCAATATACTGTTTCAAAGTGCATCCAAGAAACCGTTTAGAAAACTCAGAGATTCTATCAAACCTATGCTTTGCGCAAACTTATCTTACAGCATCATTTTATGCTACTTAAAGCTTGTAAAATGAGAGTGAGTCCAAGTTGATATAAACAGCCGCAGCATAAGAAATAATAGGCATGATAAGAGTAAGAACAAGCCTTTTACGGGTGTTTAGCGGAGTGTAAGTTGCAGAAACCCAGAGGTTTCCTCAAGCATCTACTCTCGGCCCACAACGACATTTACATGATTATAGCCAGAGAGTTTTGTGTTGATGGTAATACTTAAGATTGTGACAACTTCAACAAGCTGACGCTTATTTCCAGATAACCAAATATCAGGAAAAATATTCAACTGAAGTACCTTCTGCGATATGGGAATAACCTGGCTTTTTTTCGGGTTTAGTGTTATGCAATTATTAGTAGCCCATGTATTGATCGCAATTAGGTCTTCGTTTAGATGGGCAACTAGTTGAGCTATATTTTTTATTGGCTGGGATAGATAGACTTGTATATCGTCCGCATACAGGTGAATATTCGAATTTTTGCAAGATGTTACCAGGTCATTAATGTACATAGAGAATAAAATTGATCCCTGAGGAACACCTTGAATTATAGATCTAAGTCCAGAGTGCTTTCTATCCATAACAACCATTTGTGATCTTTCACATAAATAGCTTCGAATGAGCCTAACAGCTCTATCACTGAAACCTAAAAAATTGCGAAGCTTCAAGCATAGAATTTCATGACTTACTCTGTCAAAGGCCTTCGAAAAATCAAGGAGACACAGCAGCGTCACAATGTCCTTTATCAAAATCCTGTCTGATATCGTCCAGAATCTTTACCATGGCAGACTGGCTATGATTTTTTCTGAACCCAGATTGAAAAGGGGTCAGCAGCATTTTGTTATAAATGACGCTGGATTTGTGATGCTAGCAATTTTTCAAAGACCTTTGAAAGACAGGGTAATATGCTAATGGGCCTGTAATCAGTAGCATCAGACGGATTAGCTTTCTTTGCAACAAGTATAACTTTTGCGCATTTTCAAGCTTGGGGAAAGGTGGACGTAATTATGCAAGTGTTTAAAATATGCGTCAGATGACCTATTATTTGCTATTGTTACTATTACTTACTATTGTGAAATCAGCGTCAAGCTCAGCAGCTTTGTTTGAAATTGCTTCATGGTCGAAACTATTTACAGCCGGCTGTTCATGGGATAGAAAGGCGCTATTTAATACATCCAAGTCAATCGTGCAACTAAACGGACTTTTTCCACCAACGCCAACTTCTTGGAGATTTCTCCACAGTATCTTGGGGATTAAGGATGTGCTGAGCTTGGATGCTTGAACTTACAACTTCCTGTATATACCAAGGACACACACATTCTCTTATGGCAACCGTTTCCGTAGGCACAAAGTCGTTATATAAATTGCTTGCAAGTGTTTCAAAAATTTCATGCTTTTCATTCGGGTCTGCAACCGTCCTGCGCAACTCCCATGGGGCAGAGTTTACAGCGAACATAAGAGATTCATTATAAATGGTAGAAAAGTCCTAATACTCAAAAGTGCTTGGAGTGGGCTTATGTGAAAAAACAATATCTAGCAAGCAAAATAGTAGGTCATGTTCACTCACTCCTTCTAATGAGATTTGGTCAAACAACAGGACACAAGCTGGATCGGACACAATAGTCAGGTCGATAGACTCGGTGTAACGCCTGGGCGAAAACAGGTTGGGTAAGTATTGTTTACTATTGTTAAACCAAGAGCAGATGCCATATCGTTCAACAGGAAAGAACGAGTGTTGTTTTGAAGCAAGTCAGCATTGAAATCGCCAGTTACAAATACATTGCTATAAAATGGCGCAAACTTTGACAGACAAGAAAAGAATGGTTCAGCTGAAAAAGGACGATTCGGAATGTAGCAACATGCGACCAAGCATTTAACACAACCATCATTGACTTCCACAAACTAATATTCAACATGAGATTCGCCACCCGATTTGACTAATTCCACACATTTTAATGATTTTTTACAATAAACAGTAACACCACCCCAGTAGTTTCAGTCACTCTGTCATTACCAAGTTATAACCGTTTAAATTATAGTAGTGGTTTTTAACCCCTGTCTTAAACCATATCTCATCAACACAAATAATATCAGCGGATGAGTTACCAAATAAGTAATTCAAGTAATCCAGTTTTTATACCCCATCCCATAGGATAGGAAGTATATTAAGTTTGTCACATAGTTTGTAACACGGTGAAATAATAATGGTAGACCCCCAAGACCTTAAGGGCATATGATCGAGACCGAATTCTGAATCGAATGAGCCATGTCCGTCCGTCCGTCCGTCTGTATGTCACATGTTTTTAGGCCTTAAATTTTGAGCTAGGGTGCTGAAACTTCGTACGTCAGGTGCATGTCATGCGAAGCAGTACAAGTGTAAACATTTTTGAAATCCGCCCAAAGACACGCCCACAATCGGTCTTAATATGCAACTACCTCCGGATTTTTCAAAACTGTAAGACGTTCTAAAAGGCTGAAATTTGACATTTTGCATCTCTTAGTGAATATAAGACACAAAAAAGACAAATTTAATTGGTAAACCTCCTCTAGTGGGCGTGGCATCTATTTTAAGGGTACATTTTCAAATGCAGTTTACTCAGTATTTTTTCTCGAAATTGAAAAAAATTTGCTTAATATTTTATGTAGAAAACGCTAAGTTCCACATTTTGTTCATACAAGACTTTGGGCCCCGCCCACATTTGGAGGCAGAATTGAAGAAAAACCTAAAATTTTCCAGAAAAACTTAATTTCGACTGCCCTTGAGCCTAATTTAGGAAAGCATGAAACAAAAAAGGTAAACAATACTTCCGTTCGTTTATATAAAGTTTTTAGCCACGCTCCTTTTAGGGGTCGATTTTTCAAAAATATTGAATTTGAACCAAAAAATTGCATTTTTACGTACAATTAGGTGTAACTTGGAAATATCTTATAATTAATAGCTTGTAATTAGGGCGGTTGGACCACGCCCCTTTTCGAAGTTTGCATAACTTATTAAATTTCAAAAAATAACTATGCCATCAGCATTTTACAATGTGGGATAGGATGGGGTATTCAACGGTCCGTTTTACGGACTGTAACTTCTGCGTACACACTTTCGCACTTACTCACTGGTTTTTTATTTAGACTACGAGCATTGATGTGACACAACCTAAGCCCATTATGCTGTCTAGATAAAACATTTAACATTGTATGAGAACACACTCCATTCATTCTGCGACTATGATTTACATCACTAACCAAATTCATAGGTAAGAAAAATTGAACAAATACTGCAAACTTTTAAACAATTCAGTGTACCGATAAGACACAAGCAATACAAGAGAAAAAGAGGAAAGTTAAAAATTAAACCCGTGATTAAGTGCTACAGAAGTTACAGTCCGTAAAACGGACCGTTGAATACCCCATCCTATCCCACATTATAAAATGCTGATGGCATAGTTATTTTTTGACATTTTATAAGTAATGCAAACTTCTAAAAGGGGCGTGGTCCAACCGCCCCTAATTAAAAACTATTAATTATAAGATATTTCCACAGATATTTCCAAGTTACACCTAATTGTACGTAAAAATGCAATTTTTTGGTTCAAATTCAATATTTTTTTAAAATCGACCCCTAAAAGGGGGCGCGGCTAAAAACTTTATATGAACGAAATCTGGATGGAAGTATTGTTTACCTAACCTGCTGCTTTTTTTGTTTCATGCTTTCCTAAATTAGGCTCGGGCAGCCGAAATTAAGTTTTTCTGGAAAATTTAATGTTTTTCTTCAATTCTGCCTCCAAATCTGGGCGGGGCCCAAAGTCTTGTATGAACAAAATGTGGAACTTAGCGTTTTCTACATAAAATATTAAGCAAATATTTTCTACATAAAATATTAAGCTCGATTTTTTTCAATTTCGAGCAAAAATACTGAGTAAACTGCATTTGAAAATATACCCTTAAAACAGATGCCACGCCCACTAGAGGAGGTTTACCGATTAAATTTGTCTTTTTTGTGTCTTATATTCACTAAGAGATGCTTAATGTCAAATTTCAGCCTTTTAGAACGTCTTACAGTTTTGAAAAATCCGGAGGTAGTTGCATATTTAGACCGATTGTGGGCGTGTCTTTGGGCGGATTTCTAAAATTTTTACACTTGTACTGCTTCGCATGACGTGCACCTGACGTACGAAGTTTCAGCACCCTAGCTTAAAATTTAAGGCCTAAAAACATGTGACATACAGACGGACGGACATGGCTCATTCGATTCAGAATTCGGTCTAGATCATATGCCCTTAAGGTCTTGGGAGTCTTCCATTATTATTTTACCGTGTTACAAACTATGTGGCAAACTTGATATACCTCCTATCCTATGGGATGGGGTATGAAAAGAGCCAATGAAAAGTAGAAAAAAGAAAATAGGAAAAATGATAAAAGAATTATGATAATTAAAATTCATAAAAACCATTGAATTAAAGAACATTATTTGCATAAGATGTGTTGCAGATGTCAATCACAGTCACAGCAGTATATTAGCAGCAGCGGCACACTCATCATCAGCAGAGCGTAAAGTTCCATCGATCGATTTTGTTTTCCTATTGTTATCAACAGCAGCATGCAGATCGTTGTCTTTTGCCTCCAGCACTTTTACGAACATACACACATCCATGCTTCGTGTGTGCAGAGAAAAGCTGTTTCTTTCGCTTCAGATAAACTGCAGTACGAAGCAGAATGCGCGAATGCTTTGACAAACTTTCATTCAGGTAGCATCTGATGTTGCACTTGTCACTGTCAGTCGAGACAAATCCCACGTCGTTCGCATTAAGATCTCTTTGATGTAATTTGCGAAAAGCAGCCGCAGCTTTCAGAACGTCATTTTTCTCAACGCAGCTAGAAAATTTGATTATAATTAATAAAGAGCCTGGACTATTGACATTGCGGTTTAAACGGGTTTTTGGGAGAAAAATGCTCTTTAAGGTTGGTGGTCTGCAATCGATCGAATCACACAAGCGGTTAAACATCGTCTTCAAGTTTTCGTCTTGTTGTTGTGGAATCCCATAAAGAATAGCATCAGCAGCAATTTCTTTTTTCTCTATGGAATCAAGTTGCCTTTGAAGATTATGAAAAAGTTTATTTGTTGTCATTGGAATTTGTGCTTCTTTTACTTCCTCCAGCTTTTCAACACGTTCAGCAAGTACAGAGATTTGGTTGCCGATCTCAGAAAAACGTTTCTCCCATGTGTTTATGATTTCCTCGATTTTGCTGAGAATTTCGTTTAATTACTTTACAAAGCGAAAGTAAAGAGTGTCCGTTTGATTTGTTAAGAGTTTCTCTAGTTTTTTGGCGGTGAGATTTGCGTTAACTTTGCTGGCAGGTTCGGGTGCAGGCGATGAGGTACTCTGAAGACGATTTGTTGGGGTAGAAAAAGAGCCCTTCTGAGAAGTTCCCCTTGAGCGGGTTTGTGACATTATGATATCACAAAAGTGTGAGAAACGGTAACAGGAAAAACACTTTAATGATTTAAATAGGAGGTATTTTGAGTATGTTAGGTTGTTTGTATTGAAAGTAAACTTTAGTGATTTGAAAAAAAAAAAAAAACACAACGAGGCAGCAGGGATATAAAATACTTTCAGACACTTTTGCACTCAGAAAAGTTTTTGGTTTAGATTATTTGGTGCACTCTGAGGGACAAAAGTTTTAAACACGTCTACTCGCTCAGAGAACTTATCTGAGTTCTCTGAGCGAGTGTTCAAATTCTCTATGTTACAAACTATGAATCAAACTTAATATACCTCCTATCCTATGGGATGGGGTATAAAAAAAGAGACAACCTTCAAACATGGGAACAGTTCCGAACTGAATTCTTTCGACATTTTCTACCCGCACGCTACCTGTCCAAACTAGAAAATGAGATATGGACACGAAAGCAAGGCCCAAAAGAGAAGGCACAAGATTTTATAATGGCCGTATTATATCTCATTTACCAACATCCCCATATGACCGTCGTAGATAGCATTGATCAGGTGTAATGAGATAGTCATCTTGGCTGGGTTGCCTCTTTTTGCCCCCAAGCTCGTCTTCGGCTCTCTAGGGAAAATGCTGCCAGCTATCATGATTGTGTTAGTGGGTTGCAATGCTACTTTATGGGGTGTAAAAAAAAAAATCACTAACACAGTCAACCAAGCTGGGAGCAAGATTTGTGCGTCCAAGGCCAAAATGAGTGCGCTTAGTGCAGCCCATTTTGGGGTTTGAGTGCGTTTCAGGCTACGCATTTTAGATATCGACTGCGTTTCAGGTCATCATATCGAGGATCGCATGAGGTAAATTCGTGGCAACAGTTCGGAGTTTTTATTCAGATTTCCGTGCAGACAAGTTGACTTTTCCGAATCCCGTGCAAGAAAGTTTGATTTTTCCTTTCAAGTATAAGTTTATTTATTATTTTTTTTATTATTGTTTTTATTGTTTTTTTTATTATTATTATTTATTATTTTTAACACCCCTGCAAGGTCGGGGTTAGAATAGCCTTGAGGTAAGGTATGCCTGTCGTAAGAGCCGACTTAAATCCACCGGAAGAAATATTCTTTAATGTTTCAACGGATGCTCTCGATGCTGCTCCATTTGGGGCAACTTTTGGCAGTAAGGTTTTAACTTATAGATGAATCTGAAGGTTAAATTAAAATCCAGAAGCGTCTGTCACACATTGTGCGGCTCACTGGTCGGCGTCTGTCTTCAAAGGGGCGGCTGTATTTAAAAATGAAAATAGAAGTGACTTACCTATTTCTCATAAAAACGAGAAGTTAAAAAAAATGGCAATGAACAAAACGAAAGATTTGATTACCCCAGGTGGCAGCCCAGCTATGCTGGAAAATCCACCCTCTTCGGAGGCAGGCTCTACGGATTCTGGGGAGAGCCTTTTATTGCTTATAAATCCTTTTGAGAAAAGGACAAAACTAAATCGATCGCCACCACCTAGATCGAACATATCCGGAAAAAGCAGTCCACCGGTAAACCAGGACTCAGTGAAAATTAAGAGCTTAGAAAAGGAGAATAATGAACTCCGAGCTAAGTTTACTGAAATGGAGCGACTCTTCCAAGATCTAAAAATGGAAGTTGACTCTCTGCGAAAAGAAAACGAGGATATTAAAAATACTCGTTTAACGAAAGACTGTGAGGTAACGAAAGAGTGTGTAACACCGAACCGACCAGCAGTCGAATACTTCACGGACGAGGACGAACTTGCACTTGAGACCGATTCAGTCTTAAGGAAAAGGTCTAGCAAGAAGCGAAAGGCGAATTCCTCTCCCGAAGAAATACAAAAAGAAGATAAGCCCTCTGGCTCAAACAAGGCTTGACCAGAAGCGAAAATTCGTCCACCTCCCGCAATAAGCATCGTCGGGATAGCAGACTTCGGGAGATTGCGCAACCTTCTTGCAAACACGGCGAGAACAGAAAACTATAAGCTTACCTCGCACCGAAATAACGTGTGGAAAGTAAATGTTGACAACGCCGATTCCTATCGCGCACTGTCTCTTAGACTGAATGCAGAAAGAATCGAGTGGTATACTTATCAAAATAAGTACGAAAAACCACTGCGAGTCATTGTAAGGGGGCTCCACCCATCATGCACAAAAGGAGACGTTGTAAAAGACGTAAAAAATAAAGGCCTTAAAATTATTGATGCCGTCAATATCATTAAAAAGGGAAAGCAACGCACGGAAGGAGAAAGAGACACTGTGATCAGACGCGGCCTTCCAATTTTTATGCTCTCCTTTGAAAGAACTGAGAGCATAAACGATATTTATAAAATAAAAATGATACTTAACATCAGGGTTAAAATCGAACCCATGCGAAAGGGCAATAGACTGATACCACAGTGTAAGCGATGCCAAGAATTCAGGCACACAAGTGCCTACTGCCAAAAAGAACCACACTGCGTGAAATGTGCTGGAAAACACCTCTCAACAGAGTGCAAAGTTGACGTAAAGGCTCCAGCAGTTTTCGCCAATTGTCACGGAAACCACCCCGCAAACTATCGAGGATGCGAAGTAGCCATAGAGCTGCAAAAGGGACGAGAACCTCTTAAGGAAAATACTCGAGGTCAGAATCCAAGCCTAGGAACTATTGAAACTCCTAAGCCAAAGACTCCAAAGACGCCAAAGTCGATCAAAAGTGCGAGATTGGCAAAGGAGGCGTTGACAAAAGGCATAAAAGCTCCACAAAAGAGCGGCGCCAGTTTAAGTGCAGCGGAGAAACCACCACTGGTCGGACCGAAATCATACGCACAGGTTGCGGCAAACGAAAACAAGGCAAGTTCGCCCAAAACAGATGCAGTGTCTCAGATCATCGCTGTAATCTTGGAGAAACTTGAGGATCAGACTAAAATCAACAAAGTTATATTTGACAAACTGAGCAAGCTCGAGTTTAAGCCTCGAAAAAATTACAAGAGAACATGAATATGAAACAGTTATTTAAAATACTAACATGGAATGCAAACGGCCTTCTGAATAAAATAGACGAACTAGAAGTATTTCTACGGAAAAACAATATTGATATTTGCATGATTACGGAAACTCACCTTAAAAACGGGTCTACACCCAAACTTGAAGGTTACAATGACTATAACGCACAACACCCTTCGCAAAATTCGAGAGGAGGATCCTCCCTCTACATTAAGAACTGCATAAAGCACTTCAAGAACACAGAAGTTGAGCTAGACTCTATGCAGATCAGTTCAGTTTCTGTAAAAATTGACTGCTTAGATTATAACATTGCATCTTGTTATTTCCCGCCAGGATATAGACTGGTGGAAGACGATCTTGATCGTATGTATGACTCCATTGGGTCCAATTTTATCATTGGGGGTGACTTTAACGCGAAGCATACTTTTTGGGGCTCACGATGCAATTCAACAAGAGGCAGATTACTGTACAAAAATAGTATGAAGCGTGGGGTGGACTTTTTCTCCACGGGTAAGCCAACATATTGGCCAACCGATAGGAATAAAAAGCCTGACCTTGTCGATTTTTTCATCGCTAAAGGGTACCCCAAATACCTTACGCGAATTGAAGAGTGTTATGATCTTTGCTCAGACCACTCAGGAGTTATCTTGAAGATGGGTGGAAGACTGGCGAAAATAGAAAGAGCTCCTAGATTAGCTAGCAAAAACATGAACTGGGACGCTTTCAGAAAGGACTGTAAGGAGGGTGTTGGTTTGAATGTGCCATTGAAAACTCCTTTCGAGTTAGAAACCGCAGTTGACAAATTCATTGAAGCAATTCAGAGTGCTGCTTGGAACAACAATTCGTCCCAAAAGAACGCAGTTAGCACCGACGGGCATGTACGTAAAACATATCCGCTCGAAATCGAAGAATTGATTCGTGAAAAGAGAAGACCGCGTAGGAGATGGCAAGGCACGAGGGCCCCCCCAGACAAAACCCTATTGAACCACCTCTCTAACAAACTGAAAGGAATGTTGCAAGATCTTAAAAATCGTGAGACCACTGAATACCTTGAAGGCTTGTCGGCGGATAGGAGCTCAAACTACTCGCTGTGGAAAGCAGTTAAGTCTATCAAGAAACCTATAATCCACTCGGCACCAAAAAAAAAGCTAACGGCGAATGGGCAAGAGAAGACAAAGAGAAAGCGAATTTGTTTGCTGAACATTTAGATGAAACATTCAAGCCTTTCGACGGTCCGCCGTTGGCTGACGTTCTAAACAACAACGGGGAACCTGATAGCTTTAGAATGAAAAAAGTTTCGTTAGTTGAACTCCGACAGACAATTAGCAAACTTAAAAATAATAAGGCCCCGGGTTACGACCTGATCACTGGCGAAATATTAAAAGAGCTACCAAAAAAGGCATTAGTCAAGCTACTTTATATGATAAACGCTTCTCTTAGACTTCTATACGTTCCAAGACAATGGAAAGTTGCTGAAGTCATTATGGTTCCAAAACCGGGGAAATGCGCAAATGATAAAAAATCTTATAGGCCCATATCGCTTCTGCCGATAATATCGAAAGTGTTCGAGAAACTTCTGCTGAAGCGATTACAACCAATAATTGCAGAAAGACGCTTGATCCCGGATCATCAATTCGGTTTCAGACCTAACCATTCCACAATAGATCAAGTCTACAGAATAACGCATGAAATTGAAAAAGCCTTAGAAGGGAAAAAAATATGTTCAAGTGCTTTCCTCGACGTATCGCAAGCCTTCGACAAGGTATGGCACGAAGGCTTGAAATATAAGCTACAGCAAAACTTGCCGGAAGACATGTTTAAAATATTGGAAAATTATCTTGAAAGCAGACTCTTTCGTGTTAGGTGTAGTAGTGAATACTCGAGTTTCAAGCAAATTCGGGCTGGCGTACCCCAGGGAAGCGTCCTCGGTCCGACCCTGTTTCTACTCTACACAAGAGACATACCTCTAGATGACGAGACAGTCGTGGCCGCGTTTGCGGACGATACGGCCATCCTGGCAACAGGTGAATCAGTCGAGTCATCAACGAGAAACCTCCAACGAGCATTGGACAGAATTTGTGTCTGGACGAAGACTTTGCGAATCGCTCTTAACGAGAACAAGTCTACGCATGTGAATTTCACTTACAGAAGGGTTAACAATTTGCCTCTGTTCATAAATTCTGCACAAATACCTTATGCAAATGAAGCGAAGTATCTAGGGATGACACTGGACGCTAAACTAAGGTGGAAACAACACGTAAAGAAGAAGCGTGACGAGCTCGAGATTAGGCTCAGGGAAATGTGTTGGCTTATTGGAAGATTTTCGAAATTAAGCACATATAACAAACTGCTCTTGTACAGGCAGGTGTTAAAGCCGTCCTGGACATACGGTATACAACTTTGGGGTTGTACCAAGCCGAGCAACATGTCCATGTTGCAGAATTTCCAAAACAAGACACTAAAAGCAATTGTGAATGCTCCATGGTATATTAGGAATAGCGATATTCACAGAGATTTAGGAATAGCTACCGTGGGCGAAGAAGTATCAAACTTCGCTCGAAAGCTAAATGCTCGCCTTCATGCTCATTGCAACAATGAAATGATCCGTACTCTAAACGAGACTCTTAACGATGTTAACAACGAGCGACGACTACAAAGAACATGAATGAACGGCTTAGCCGCATGAATGAACGGCTTAGTAGGTGCATTCACTGGAAAGCAACCTATCCAATGCGATTAACACTATGGAAGCGTAAACTACTTGTTAAGTTAACTTAGTTGTAGTCAAGAAGTATTATGAGAGAGCGAAAATTTACTACTATGAAGTGCGTTCTGGCAGTTTCACAGTATCTCTCTATGGGTGGTTTTTTAGCAGTGGAAATCGGGCATAACCAATATCGGCTACTTCGCTATTATGTACCTGCTATAGAGGGCGTATTGGTTTCTTTGAAAGATTTTGGAGTTTTAGCCTCCGTCCATCCTAGTATTAAAAAAAAAAAAAAATATATTATTTTTTTAATGCTGCATTGTTCGCTTTCATGGAAAAGATAGAAATGAATAAATTGATTGCGAAAAACGTTGAAATCTCTGTTTGTGCAAGCAATATAAAATATTAGAATGATACACAAATCACGCTCGTTCAGCATTTAAAACAGATATGCTACGTTTATTATTTGCCTAAGATAAATTGGTAAATTAATAAATAGTTTGCACAAGATAAATTGGCCTTTATTAAACCTACAACTAACTGTATATGCTAACAGCATTTGTACATTCTTTCAAACAAAATGAAATACTTCGCCGGGTTTGTCCAATGAATGCCGATGACAACTAAAGGGCACAGCATATAAAATACTGATGTCTAGAATGGGAACTGGTCTTTGGGTGAATATTACTCTTGTTTAAAAGATCACCTATTTTGGTGATTAGATCTGTTTCACTCTGTATTGCTCTAAAATTCTAGTGACTTTGTCAGTGACGCCTTAAATATACTGGTAAAAAATGTACAGTCTTTTAAATTCGTGTAAAAGATATATTTGAATAAAGACCTAGGACCATCTGAGAGAAATACAGAAAAACGGATAGCTCGTCTGTTGATAAGCTTGAATACACTTTGAACCAATGAGATAAAATTTTAACAAGGAACAGAACGGGAAAAAAACAGATTTTCGGATGATGTCAAAGAAATCAAATATTTTTGATTAGATGTCAAAATTTCAAACTATTGGAAGAGCTTATAATATACAAAATCTCTTGCTTTTAAATTTTCTTTTGTAAAGTTTAAGAACTTTTTTAAATTTGTACCTTCCGAATTGCTATTTGTAGCTTGCTTCTTCTTGTAAAAACCTTCAACGAGGACAAATACTGGAACTAACGTTTACTTCCGAGCAACCAGCAGGGGAAACTTCTGAACCCCAACACATGTGTGATTGAAATTTTTATTAAAAATCAAACAAAAATACATTTTTCTCAATGTCTTTTGACATTTGTGTAATCAAAGCAACTACGGTTTTCGAAAAACTAGCGGGCTGCAGTTTTCTTGGATTAAATATAATTTTCTACTCAAATTCTTATTTGTTGTAAGTTGAGTGAGTTGATTTATTAAAAGTAAGTTCACTTGCGAATGTAAATTCTTAAGAAACCAGAGATCATTAGAGTGACTTTAATTGGAAAATCTACTTTCCAATGTTTCGGCCACTGTTCTACGGTTCGTTTTACATTAATATATTGTGTTTAAGAAAGTAGAGAGGAGAAATAAGCAAAATAAAAATAGTGTTAGTAAGCTATAATAATTACTATAAGGATTTTAATAAAAAAAAAAAAATACAATTGATTAAATGTCATTAATAATATTTAGATACGTAAGCAGCATGTAAGTTGTCTGGATGTTTTTTTCGGATGGTGTTACTAGCAGTTCTTTAAGTTAGAGAGAGCATGATGTGCTTTTGAGTGCGTCCTTAACCTTCTGACAGTCGAGGAGATCTTGAATGGTTTGGGATTCAGGAGGTACCCAAGGGTAAATTGGATATGCCCTATACGAAGACGAAGAAAACATGTTATCATTTTTTTAACAGTTGGATGGGTAAACTGTTGGCAGGTCTCCAGGGTTGATTGATGAGTAGTGGTGTGCATAGTCTTTCCAAAGTGTTTTCCTTTTAGCTTCAAAAAGTCTTGATTTCCCTCTGAAGATCTTTTCTGTTGAGGCAGTTGAACATTTGAAGTAGTTCCTGAATCGCCAAATTTGCTATTTTGTTAGCGTTCTCGTTTTCTAGAATTCCCATATGCCCAGGCACCCAGAGAAGTTTTAGAGATTTTTTGCATTGTATCAGTTTATCTCTGATGGCTTCAATAATTTCGCAATTATTATTTATGTTTTTTAAAGCTTCTAGTGTGGATAAGCTATCTGTGCAAACAAGTGTAGTTTTTGTATCGGCAACTATTGTGGCTTGAAGTATAGCTCTTGCTTCGGTGTTGAGGGTTGAGGCGAAGTAAGGCAACAAAGTTTTCATGGAGAATTGCAAATGAAGTACAGTGTTCTGTCTTGGAGGCGTCTGTAAAAACAAGTGTCCAATTTTGGCTCTTGTGTTCGTTGGATACTTCAGAGAATAATGTCCTTCAAGTGTCGCTATCTGTTGCGTTTTTCTTGAATGCGTGAAGATCGGTGATTATAGATGCTGGGTATAAATGCCATGGTGAGTGGGAAGGTGTCCTGTGGATATGAAGGTCGAAGCAAATGCTTAACTCTTGGGCTGCAGAGAATGCGTTGAGAATAATTGATGGTCGGCTGGATTGTTTTGAAGTGAAACCTAAATCTTAAACGCTCTGGAAAAAGTGATTGTATCTTTAAAAGCAAAGTTCATATCCAACCAAATTTGAAAAATAAACATTAGTAAAAGTGGTCTGCAAATGAAAATCATAAAAGTTTAAGTTCAGACATAAAGATAAAGTGTAAATGAGTGGAAAAAGACCCCTTGCTGTGACTTCTCCCGAACAAAACATTTACTCAACAAAAAAGCAACAAATAACAACAACAACAAACAAAAGAATCATGGCTGTTGGACAAATGTCAATAAATGATTTGAAGGAGTTCATGGGAGATCTTTTAGATCAAAAAAACGCAAATTTAGCAACGAAAGATGACATAAAAATTGTTCACGAGGAGATCCAGCAACTAAGAACGAGAAATTTGGAGCTCGCAACAAAACTGGAGGAAGTACAAAGCCACTGCAACGCACTTAAAAGAGAGGTGGAATTTCTCGCGAAAAGATCTGCCGAAAAGAACATCATCGTACGCCTTGTTAAACAACCTAATATGAATCCTCGCGAAGAAGTAAATAAGCTATTTACATCTTTGGTTCCTGATAAGCCCGCTCCCATAAATGCCATCCGAGTTCTTGCATCGAAATATCAAACTGCGAACATCTTGGTGGAAACAAACTCGAAAGACTACGTCGACGAAATGCTTAACAATTCAAGTAAACTGAGGGGCACTGGTGTGTTTGTCCATAGGGATTTTCCACTGGGAAAAAGAAAAGTGCGTCAAGCGCTACTTCGCGTGCGAAAGGCAGTAAAAAACAGCAAACCGAGCGTGGACGTTCAAATCAAAGGTGAAACATTGATGGTGGCGGGGAAACCTTTTAATTGGTGCAGTGAAAGGGGGCTGCTTGCTGACAGATCTGACGGCTGTGTGATTCTGAGCGAATTGTACGGCGGCTTCAACCTAACCAACGCGGAGCTTCTGAGATTTGCAACAGATGGAGGGACCAGTCGTAGCGGAGACAACAACCAGCAAAACAAAAACGTCTTTAACGAACGGCCTGAAGTTATGCAACAGAGAATTAGCATCAACAACGCATGAGAAAAAAACGTCTGCCAGAAATTTATAAAAAAACCAAATGAGAATTTAGAATTAGATGTGAGTACTGTTGTTAACCTTTTATCTTATAATATAGGGGGCTTGAAAAATAAGCTTCTTTTTCCGTCCTTTTTCGATTTTATAAATAGCTTTGATTATTTTTTCCTTTTTGAAACGCATGTAATGCAAGACAAATGCAAAGATTTTGATAAATATTTTCCGGGTTTTAAGCTGCACTGGACCCCAGCAACCAAAGTGCACACTCACGGGCGAGCAATAGGGGGGTGCCTTTTTGGGTATAAAGCCGATTTCAAAAATTGTAGTTTCAATTCAGTTGAAAACCACACAGGTTTAAAAATAACAATTTCAGATAAATTCTATCATATCTTCCCAATTTACTTGAATTGCAACAACTGGGATCATGATTTTTATAACTTAGAGCACTTTCTTAATTCCTTCGATGCAAATAATTTAATGCTTATTGGCGACTTCAATGCGCGAATCTCAGACCGGCAGATAGTAAGTGATACGATGTTTCTTGGTGATCATGTTAGACTAGTTCGAAACTCCAAAGATAAAATGATTAACGGAAACGGGAAAAGGCTTTTGGAGCTATTTCAAAATTTTGATATTTTTGTTGTTAACGGTTCAACAAACGGAGACCTTTTAGGAGAATTAACGTTTGTTGGAGGTCCAGGGGCATCAGTTGCGGATTACTGTGGTGTAAGGGGCGAATGGTGTGAAAAAGTACACGATTTTAAAGTAGGTACACAAATATTCTCCGACCATATGCCCATATCCGTAGCCGCTGTGATAGGGAATGCTAAGCATGAAACAGAAATAAATCTTCTGCCAAGACTCTTTTGGAGGGAACAAGAAAGAGAAAGCTATAGGGTAAGACTTAGTCTTTTAACAGAGCAATTCGACCAAAGCCAAGTTAGCACAAGTTACTCTATTGACACTTGCATCGAAGCGATTAAAAACTCGGCCTCCTTCACTGAAAGAGGATTCGTGGCACGTGCGAAGCAAAAGTGGTTTGGTAGAGACTGTGTTAAAGCTAGAGCTAAGTCCTTCAAACTTCTTAAACTAGCAAGAACCTTAAATAGCGACTTCTTTCGAAAAGCTTATATCCAGGCTAATACGCAATACAAAGAACTCTGCAAATTAAAGAAAAGCGAATACTATTCGGCATTAGCAAATAATCTTAACTGCGTTAAAGATTCATCCGAGTTCTGGAAGCTAGTTAGGGAACTGAATGGCGATAAATTTAAGATAGGCAAAAATTTAGACGCTAACATTCTGGCCGATTATTTTGAAACTCTTTTAAACCCAGTAACAATATCAGAACCAGTACAGTTTGCCGAAAATCTAGTAGTTGTAGAGTCTTTAGAGCAGGACATCACCACCGAAGAGATACTTGGCATTTTAAACAAGGCCAAAAATCATAAGGCTCCAGGGTACGATGGAGTTTCTTATGAATTTTTCAAAAATGCACCCCAAACATTCATAAGTCATCTAGCTAAAGTTTACTCCAATATACTACACACAGCCGATATACCACAATGCTTTAAGGATTCAATAATTTTTCCTATACACAAAAAAGGAAATACAAATAATGTCGAAAACTACAGGGGTATATCGTTTATTAACATCATTGCCAAGATTTTCACAGGCGTAATTCTGAAAAGGCTAGAAGTGTGGGTAGGGGAAAACCAGTTACTAAATGAGTTTCAAGCAGGTTTCCGTGCGGGCTACTCAACGAACGATCACCTTTCCGCATTACAAAATATTGTTGATTTCTACCTCGAAAACGGAAAAAAACTGTTTGCAATGTTTGTTGATTTTAAAGCGGCTTTTGACAGCATCGACCGAGACTCATTGTTCTACAAATTAAATGGTCTAGGGCTATCTTCAAAAATCTTGAACGTGCTTAAAAATCTTTATAAAAATACTTTATCGGCAGTATGGGACGGTGAGAAATTGTCTGACTGGTTTAGAACTCTGACTGGAGTGCGCCAGGGATGTTTGTTGTCGCCCCTACTGTTCGCGCTTTTTATAAATGATATCGTTGATGCCTTGCCAAACGGAATCAGAATTGCAGGGCTGACTATCAAATGTCTTCTATATGCCGACGATTTGGTTCTCCTTGCTGAATCCTCTGAAAGCCTTCAACTTATGTTAAACAAATTAAATATATATTGCAAACGGTGGAACTTGTTGATCAATACATCAAAGTCGAAGGTTATGGTTTTTAGAACAGGAAGAGGCAGGTATTGCAGAAATGAGAGATGGTTTCTAAATGGAGAAAACATTGAAGTGGTTGAGGAATATAATTACCTGGGGATGTTGCTGACACCACAACTAAATAGAACCAAACATTTCCAAAATAAATTTAAGCGATCAATGTCAGCAATTAACTCAACATGGATCAGATTGTTCAGAAACAGAAACGTTGCACATAGCGTCAAATTTAAAGTTTTTGAAGCCGCCTTAAGATCAATCATGTCATATGGCTCGCAAGTATGGGGGTATCAAGAGCACGATGAGGTTGAGAAACTGCAACGTGTCTTTCTCAAAAAAACTTTCAGGCTACCAAATTCGACCCCCAATTACATGCTCCTCTTGGAAATGGGTCTTCCGCCTATATACTTATTCACTCTGAAAATGCACTTCGAGTACGTCATCAGAATACTTTCATACGGCGAAAATCGCCTTCCCAAACTGCTTGCCAGACACAGTATAGAAAAAAATGTAAGCTGGTTTAAGAAATGGGAAGACATATTTACGTTAATTGGTTGCAAGATTCAAACTTTAGACTGGCGAATTGAGTTTCTAAGTGAAAGTCTGTCAACCGTTCTTAGATTACTGGACGAGAAAATAAGATCAGACCTAATAGAGGAAGCTAGAGGCTCGTCACGTAGATCTATGTACCCGAAACTGGAACATAATCTGTGTGACCTGAACTATTTTTCTGATGGCCGGAGCTGGTATGAAATCTCGCAAATTTTTAGAATAAGGGGTGAGCTCCTCGAGCTGAACTATAGGCCATATTTAAGGGACCGAAATACTATATGCTCATTATGCAACATGCAAGAACAGGAAACCTCTTATCACTTCCTTTCTGTGTGTCCGATTCTACAGAAATTAAGATACGTGTACTTCCAAAAGACAAAATTAAGCGAAGAAGACTCTATAAATGTTTTAAATGGAAAAAATTGGAAGCTTCTTGCCAAATACTGCATTGAAGCTCAAAAATATAGAAAGGATTACATTGAATATTAGCGGATTATACCCAAAAAGCTTATAGCTACACTACGTTTTACCGAATAAAACTCCATATTTGTCGAAGCAAATAAATCTTTAATCATTGTAAGAATAATTAAAAATAATTGTCCTATTGTTAAATTTTTTTTTTTTTAACTACAATCTCTACTCACCAAAGTAAATTTCCATTGTATACTTTAAGTTTTGTAAACATTAAAATATCAATCACTATTGAATATATTATAATAAAAGAACATTAGAAAGTTGGCATCTGGCAGACGGTTATAAACCAAGGCCACATTTAATTTATTAATATTTAAAATATGTATATTTGTATATTTGAACTAAATAAATTACTTACTTACTTACTTACTTACTTACTTACTTACTTAATTGATGGTCGTTTTGAATTTCTCTTACGGGATAGTGTCTTTCTAGCGTCGGAGGTTATTGGCGATTTTTGCGAAGATGAGATCTTTGGCATGAGGATTGAGTTGATTCGATATGAGTTGATCCGTTCTTCAGTCGATAGTAGACCAGCTTCTGTTAACATGTTTCTTATGGGCGTGGTTCGGAAATCTTTGAGGGCGCATCTAAGAGCTGCATGACACTTTGGTTTAATTGTAGAGAGCGAAGATTTACTGCATTTACCGTAGATCAAGGCCGTAATCGATTTTTGACAAAATTGTGGACTTAATGACTCTTATAATACTATTTGTATGGGAATAACCTTTTGAAGATGATAGATACTTTACCTTATTAAGTCTGGTAGCTAAGCTTTTTTTCAATCATTTACAATGCTTATTAAAACTAAATTTAGAGTCAAATATAACTCCTAAGATACGTAATGTGCTAACGTTTTTAATGGTTATGTTCTTAAAACTAAAGCTCGGCATATTCTGGCAGCTCGTTTTTTTGCAGATATGTAGAACTTTAGTTTTGTCAAACGAGATCTTTGCACCAGATAATTTGCACCATTTATTTATATCGGACAAAACATTGAAAAAGCAAGTTTTAACTATGTTTATATCTTTGCATTTGGACAAAATATACACACTGAACCAAATTTTAGGAGCAAAATTGAGTTCGCAAAATTTTAACGAAAGACTTTTACGAAATTGATGATTATTTGTAAATTTTTTATTCAAATAAACAAATTGATTGGGCCGATTTTTCAATAGCCAGATAAACAGGCAAATAAGGTTTATTTCCTAGATAGTGCAAATATGTATTTTTCAATAGCCAGATAGCATTTATTTAACAGATAAAATGCCTATCTGATGAAATAAAGTATCTGTCGGTTTATGATGCGGATAAAACATTATTCTCCAGATAAGAATAAGTTTTGTCAAAAATTTTTATATTCTTGTCATTTGAATTTAATTTTCGTTCTTGAGGAAATGGATTTCTTTGATTTTCTCGATGATATGTCGGTAGAAGATGAAAATCTTGTCATAAACTCGCTAACTCCACGATTAAGGAAAGTTAGAGTAGTTCGGCATAGACCAGAAGATTTTGTGGAATGGAAAGATAAAGACTTCAAACGGAGGTTCAGACTGCAAAAGAATTCTGTCCAATATTTGTTGTCTAAAATCTTCGATAAGATAAAGCATAAAACGACACGGTAAGCGATTTCATCAATTGTCTGTTTTTCTTATAAATTTAATTTTCTTCGTTAGCAATCAATGTTTATAGCCAATTTTTTTTTTATAACTTACTCGCGAATTAAGGGATTGGCTACCCTTTTAATGTTACACATCTCACGAGCGGAAAGGATTAGAAAAAGAGGAACAGGAGGAGAGGTACCGATGCACTCTTGTTTTGAACAGTTGCGGGTTGTAACGTGACGGAAAGACTGAACGTGGGAGAACATTCCACATTCGCGTTGAGCGGCTTATGAAGGAACTTCTAAACTTGACTGTACGTCCAAAAGTGGGCTCGAGGGTAAACTGATGTTCATTCGATCTTTGGCGAGTATCACGGTTGAAAGTCTTAAGGGGCGGAATGCAATTGGCTATTTCGATGGAACACTGTTTGTGGAAAAAGCGATAGAACAGTGAAAGGCAAGAGACGTTGCGTCGATGTTCTAATGAGTCAATTGACTGTGCAATATTTCTGTCTCCAAACAGTTTTATCGCCCGTTTTTGTATCCTGTCTAACAGGTGCAATGCTTTTTTTGGAGCACCAGCCCAGACGTGGGAATTATATTCCAGCTTGGGGCGGATGTAGGCCTTATATAAAATAGCCAAATCAGAAGGGGTGAAATATTTCTTACACCTTTTGAGAATACCGAGGCATTTCGCAGCGTTCTTGGCGACGTCGAATATGTATTCATTCCAACTAAGGTTTTTATTAACACACATACCGAGAATGGAAATCGTTTCGGTTTCGTGGATCCAAGTGCCATTCATGGATAATGGCTGAGTGTTTCGGTTTTGCTTCAATGACAGAAGACAGCATTGAGTTTTAGAAGCATTAAACTCTACTCTATTTCGAGATCCCCATGATACAATGCTGTTAAGGTCAGAGTTTAATGAGTTTGACATACGCTGCCGTTCCAGTTCTACGTCCGAAGAGCAGGGGCGAGGAACCGAGAACGAATATGAGAAACTGAGGTTACTGTCATCGGCAAAGGAGTGAATTGGACTAGTAGTAGCAGACAAGAGATCGTTTATGAAAACAAGGAAGAGAGTCGGAGACAAAACAGAGCCCTGGGGAACCCCAGCATTTTTTTTTTTGAACTGCAGACTTGAAGCCGTCCAAAACATTACTAATCCACTGAATAAGAGATTCGTCGATTCCAAATGCACGCATTTTCGACAAAAGAGCTTGGTGCCAAACTCTGTCAATTGCTTTGAAATATCAAGCGCAGCAACCTTGCTTTCACCAAGAAGATGCAAGAAATGGTTCCACTTTTCGGTGAGATATGCCATCAGATCACCAGTGGACCTTTTGCTACGAAAACCATATTGCCGGTCAATAAGTTTTCGTGATTCGAGATATTTCATGAGCTGGAAGTTAATCAGCGTTTCCATGACCTTAGGAAGAAGGGAAGTTAGTGCAATTGGACGATAGCTAGAGGGAGAAGAAGAATCGCCTTTTTTAGGGACGGGCTGAACAATCGGGGGTATACCATCTGGACCAGCGGATTTGTGAATGTTGAGATCTTTAAGTACTTTTTTGACTGTACGAGTGCGAAAGTGAAGCGCACTCTTCAAGGCGCTCAGGTACAGGCGGAGACAATACGCAATCTGGTAGCGTGGAGCTGACTTTGATTGGCTTTGTTTAGGGAATTGATAGCTGGAATGCCATTGCAGACGAGCGTTGGGATGGAGGATGAGGCACACTTTTTCACATTTTTGGCGAAAGACCAAAAGTTTTTACTACCTTTGGGACAATGTAGTATTTTCTGCCTCAACTTTTGGTCGTACATAAATTTCACACGACGGATATGAGCATTGCAGGCATTTCTGCCTTGTTTGAACTTATTTCGGTTGACTAGAGAGGGGTTGTCCTTGTAAGACCGAAAGTAAGATTCCTTCAGATTTATCGCCTCTTTACAGCTCAAGTCAAACCACGAGTTCTCCTTCGGTTTGATACTCTTAACCCTGAAGGGGATAAAAGATCTCTTTCCTAGGAGAATTATATTTGTGATCATATCGGCAGCGGCGTTTACATTGTTGTCGAGAAAGCAAAGCGAGCAGTTAAAACTTTCGAAAAAGTTGTTAAGGCCGTCCCAATTTGCATCCTCGTATCGCCAAACAGTTCTCTTGGGAATTGGAACTTTGGTAGGTTGGTTGCCAACGAAAAAATTTGCCGAAATGACACAATGGTCTGACGAGCCTAAACATCGACGGTGTATTTGTCGGGATGGGAGGTCAAACACAAGTCCAGTGTGTTGGGGATATGATCGGCAATGTCAGGTATCCGTGTGGGCTCGTCTACAAGTTGGGTCAGATTGTTTAGAGCTCTAAAGATTTCAACATTCCTTCTTTCGGGTGTTGTCTGACCAGAATGTCGAAGCCAACTAGAATTGTGAATATTGAATCGTAATCACGACTTCATTATTGGGATTCAGGGTGACAATTCTTTGGATGGAATCAGACAGTGCATCGAACTCATTACAAGTTAATGCACTGCTCAACTTTGGACTTCTGTAAAGAAAACAGTAATGAATTGTTTGTCTACGGACGGTGAAATCGATCCACTTGAAATTAAATTCCGGATTGGTACAGGTGTTTCTTTGTGGAGGAATACGGTATAGACTATATCATTACGTATATAAATGGCCAGGCCACGATGTGGGAAGAATAATGGTTCTAAGCGATAGCCAGGGAGTTCAAAACTAGGGTCAGGGTGACCAGTGGCAGGATCTATGCCTAATACCTGCGTCTCGCTGAGAGCCAAAACAGCTGGGCTGTAAGTTCAGAGGTGGACATACACCGCAGTAAAGTTCGTTCTCAGCCCACGAGCATTACAAATGTCCACACAAAAGTCCCTCATTACGAACACAAACAAAAACTATTCAAAACAATTTTTAAGCGATAAACACTAAGCAGAATTGTTGCGTGAAAATTCTCACAATGGCGCAATTATTAATAACCTTAAGGTTCTATGCTACTGGCAGCTTCTACATTACAATTGGAGATTTTTTGGGTGTAGATGCATCCACTATATGCTCAACTTTTAAAAGGGTTACCCAAGCAATTGTATCTTTAAGGACTGAGTCTGTGAAGTTCCCAGGAAATAGTCAAGACATATTGAAAACACAGCAGAACTTTTACCAAATAGCTCGTTTTCCCAGAGTCATTACTGCAATAATCTCTTCAGAAAGAAAAGGCTATTTTTCGATCAATGTGCAAGCTATGTGCGACTCAGATTTAAAATTTCAAGACATTGTTGCTCGATGGCCAGGATCAACACACGATAGTCTTATATTCTCAAACTCCGCGGCGAAGTACCACTTTGATGCTGTTAAATTTGGGAACGGCTTTATACTTGGTGACAGTGGATACTTCTTAAACAATTATCTTGTAACTCCAACTAATGAAACGCAAACTCAAGCTCAAAGTTTATTTAACGAATCTCAAATAAGAACACGGAATGTGATAGAGCGATGCTTTGGAGTCTGGAAAAGACGATTTCCTGTTTTAAGTATTGGCATGAGATGCAAACTACCTTTGGTGCAAGATACCATTGTAGCAACAGCCATATAACATAACATGGCTGTTGCCCGAAATGAAGAAGAGCCATCTGCAGATCCTGAAATATACGTTGAACCTGATGAAAACTTTGAAACTTTTGGCGTTGAAATAGCAGGTAACAGCGAGACACGACAAGAACTCATAGAGTATTTTGAATCACTGCTGCGTTAACTAAGAAGACTTCTATTGTCCTTTTTGCAAAATGTATTTAAAAAATTCAATACAAGCGTTTACAAATGAGCGTTTTTCTGTGCTTATGTTCTTCTTCTTGTCTCTTCTCTTCATTTTTTAGACCGAGAATTCGCAGTTCATGCTCTTGGACCCGAAGCTTGTGCTCAATTTCTTGATAATTCAGCTCTGCTCTTGCAATTTCTTTTTGAAGCTCCAGTAACTCCATTGAAACACCGCTCGACGCATTAACCAAATTTTCAATTTTGGTCGACGCGGACTCTTTGTCTTTATTTGAAATCATGTCCGTTTTTTTGTTTTCGATTACATTTCGAAATTTGAAAGCGATGTCCATGAGTTTACGCACCTCAGACGATATGAAATTGACTGATCTGTCCCCTTTTTTTGAAGCAATTGCCATTCTTATGCTGCACTATTATAACCCGCACTTAAATATTTTGCTTTTACGAAAAAATAGTTTTCACTAAATATTTCGAATGACATAACTTTGATTTTTATACTTCAATTCGACAGTTAAATCAGCGAATAGCTATCAACAGATAACTTTTCGATTGAAAAATCAAATCGCCTTATTCAGCAGATATTGAGGGAGATAAATTTATTCAATGAATAGATATCAACCAGTTTATTTGATGTTTGAAAAATCGGCCCTTACGAAATTAATAAATTTTATTCAAGGAGAATAATTTCTTTACTAAGCTTTTTGATTGAAGAAACGATCGTTGAATTAACGAAATAAATACTCAATTTGAAAAACTTTTATTTAAAATTATATTCAAATCCACAACACATTCATCAATTAAGGTAATGCTTCGGTTAGTTTTCTTTAATTTTAAATAGTTTGTAATTAAAGAACTTTCTTCCAATCAACAAACACTTAATTTCTTATTTAGATACTAAGAAAATATTCAAATTAAGAAATTCTTTTGATTCGAAATAATAAAATATCGTCAATATTTCAGAAAAACTAGAAAAGCATTATTCGACTTGAATAGTTTTTGTCAAATAACTGATGTATTCCATTCATTTTTTTTGACATTCTACTAATACTTATGAAATATTCCTCGATTGGAATAAATTTCGTCAGTAGTATGTGTGTCTTTCTTTCTTGTTTGCTGTACATCACTTTAAAATAAAAACGAACACTTCCGTTTTATATTTAAGATAATATTCATTGAGCAAAAGTAACAAATAAATTTTTGAAAGTGAAAAAAAGGAGAGTGAAAGGAACATAATTTATTAGCATTCAAGTAATTAATGAAAAATAAAAAAGTAAAATAAATATAAAGTCTGTAAATTTTGTCTAGATTTTTATGCTGCTTTGCTGTTGATAACGCGTTTTTGGTGAGTTAAAAACTTTTTGAATTTTTATAAACAAAATAATTGTTACTTTTTAATTAATAATTAACTTTATTTAATAATTAATTAGTAATTAACTGCTTGGTTTAAAACGCCTGGAGTTCAAAAAGCCATCAGAGAGAAGAAGAGAGCCTACATTACGTGGATCCAATGTAGAAACTCAACTTCTCGAGCCCGGTACAATGAGGCGCGAAGGACTTCCAATCTGGCGGTCAGAACAGCTAAGGAACAGTGGTGGAAAAAGTTCGGCGAGAAGTTGGAGCACGATTACAGATCTGCAAACAAGATATTTTGGCAGACCATTCGCCGGCTCAGGGGAAGGAAGTTGAATATCATCAGAAATCTAAGGACGGTACACTTCTTTCAAATTAGAGCGATGTCTTGCGCAGATGGAGAGAGCACTTTTCGGAGTTGCTCAACCCCCAACAGGGCACTGAAGATGGCATTCCCACTGTAGACCAGATAAGGGCGGAGAATACTACCAACAATCGTTGGAATCTCCTACTTCACGTACGGAGAAACTACTCGCCGAACTAAGATTTGATAAGATTTTTGATATTTTGATATTTATATTTGAAAATCATAAATATCCGCTCAAAGTTCCAATACATTTTTCACCTATTCAATGATAAACTCACATATACTAACATTGGCTAGCCTCGCCTTAAAAAAAGGAACCTCCCCCAAATACACTGAGCCATACCGACTTCCTCACTCACAAAAACAAGATATAAAAGAGCAGATCGAAAAAATGATTGCAGATGATATAATTGAACCATCCATTTCGGCTTTGAACTCTCCTATACTTGTCGTTCCTAACAAAAATATCCCATAACAGGATCGCAAAAACTTAGACTGGTAATAGACTACAGAAAAGTGAATGATGTAATAGAATATGACAAATTCCCACTGCCGAACATAACGGACATCTACGATATGGTAGGAGGAGCGACTTATTTCTCCTGCATTGATCTTAGCCAGGGTTATTACCAAATGAAACTAGACGTGCAGAGCAGACCCTGCACAGCCTTTTCTACAGAGAATGGACATTATCATTTCAAACGACTACAAATGGGATTGAAAATATCGCCAAGCACTTTCTCGCGTATGATGTCCATAGCCATGTCAAAAAAAAAAAATAAATAAATAGAGTAGCGGAACAGCTCGAGGTGAACCAGGGCCAACTTCTGAACAATGTATGCTGGTGTGTTAATTTCTTTACATACAAGGGCACCTAAAATTTTTTGCCGAATCCGAACGGCACTTTGAGAAGTTTTTCAAGACAAATGATACTCTCGGAGGGCTTGTCAGACCCTCGCGGAGGTGGGGACCGTGAAAAAGAACAAGTCCTTTTTTCAGGTGACGATGGCAGGATTCGAACCCAGACCTCCGGCGTAGTAAGCACACACACTAACCACTACGCCACGGCACCCCACCCACAGCCATGTTAGGACTAACATATTCCAAGTATTTCGTATATCTGGATTATTTAATAGTATTTGGTAAATCTTTGGAACAGCACAATAAACATCTGATTCAGGTTTTCCAAAGACTCCGAGATGAGAAACTGAAAATACATCCGGGAAAATGTGCATTTTTACAAAAATAGGTCTAATACCTAGGTCACTCAATCTCAAACAAAGGAATCTTACCTGATCCTTCTAAAACAGAGACTATAAGAAATTAGCCACAACCGAAAAATGCAGACGAAGCCCGTCGGTTTGTAGCACTCGCAAATTATTACAGAAAATTCCTACTAAACTTTGTTGAATTAGCAACCCCACTAAACAAATTACTGAGAAAAAAGGTAGAATTTCATTTGGACGAAGACTGTGTAACCGCATTTGAGTTACTTAAGAACCATCTCATTGGCCCCCAAATTCTTCGATTCCCAAATTTCGAAAAAGAATTCATCTTACGAACAGATGCATCAGGATTTGCACTAGGTGCCGTACTGTTGAATTCCGATGACAGACCGATAGCATACGCAAGTAAAACTCTCAATAGTGCAGAGAAAAACTACAGCACCATCGAAAAAGAGTTACTAGTCAAGCACTATGGACCCTACCTGTTCGGAAGACGTTTTAAAATCCTAACAGACCATAGGCCTCTAGTCTACTTATTCTCACTAAAAGAACCCTCTAGTCGATTAACAAGAATTCCGGAATATAATTTTTTACGTAGAATACACACCCGGCAAGGATAACTGCACAGCCGACGCGTTAAGTAGAATAACCGTTGATTCTGAATAGTTCAAGAAACTCTATGTTTGCGTGACAACCAGGACACAATCCAGAAAAATTTTAGAAAATACACAAGATCGAACACAAGAAAACGCAAGAGCAAGTTGCAGAGAAGACAATAACAGAGCTACTGAAACCACCAGAGAATGGATTGAAAATAGTTAATTTGAAGATTATTAATGATTTCAAAACAGAAGAAAAGTATTTCAAAATTTTGATGTGTACAAAAATACTGGGCCCAAACCGTTTATTGGGCTTCATTCCAGAGGACAATTGTTTGATTTAAAATCGGTCAAAAGTATGCACCCGATCGACATCATTTGACAAAATGTTGTTGAGAGAGGTCTAAAACACTTGTGAACCGCAATCAATCAATGAGTCTAGATTCAAGAATAGTACTACCGCCCGATCGGGGTCGTTTGACAAAATGTTGTTGAGGGAAAATTGCGGACAGAAAATTTACAGAAAATTTGCGGACGTCTGGCTATTAAGAATATTTATATAACTAAAGACAATCGTCTTAATTCTCAGGTGGCCACCGAAAAGAGGAAATAAAATTGTTGAAAAAAGAATAAGAAGAAATATGCAATAAAATATTCAAAAATATTCAAATTAAAGTGAATTAAATAAGCAACGAAATCGATAACAGATCCATTCAAAAAACAGCTCATTCTAAACGACTTTCATATGCTACCAACAAGTGGACATGCAGGAATTAACCGCATGTTATGAAATATCAAAAGAAAGTACTTTTGGACCGGAATGCAGAACGATGTGACGACATACGTTAAGCACTGTCCAAAATGTCAGCGGAATAAACGTATCGTCGGCTTACAAGCAAAACTGACTAACTGCGAAAACCAAACTGTTGGGAAAATGCAAAACAAGTTTTTTCTGTTTTCTTAAAAACTTGGTAGCCTCATGATGGTAATTGCGATTTTCCTACTTTTTTGTATAATCATTAATCTAGTATGCATACTATACAATTATTGAGTAAAAAATTGAATAAAAGTTATTTAGAGCAATGTTTGTGTTGGTTGGTAATTTTTTCCTGAAATTAAATATGCGTTAACAATCACATAGTCAATCACTCTTAATGTTAAACCTTTAATAAAAAACATCAACAAGTTGACTTCGTGTTTCTAACAAGGCAATTAACAATTAATATTCAAATAAGTTGAAAATAAACTAACGCTTATACAGAAAAACGCATCTTTATGCAGTTGGACAGTTTTTCCTAAGTTTTAAATAACTGAACGCTTTTTGGCAGTTGGTCAGTTTTGCTTGTAAGCCGACGATATACATCCGAAAAAACAGCCTTTAACCATCACCACAATAGCTGAAACATCCTTCGGAAAAATTTTCTTAGAGCAAGTAGGACCACTGGACGAAACCGTAAACGGTTCCAAATACATCATTATGTTACAAGACAAACTGACAAAGTTTGTGGGGCAATTCCGATTCCAAATGAGGAAGCTAACACCGTAGCACACGAGTAAGTGGAAGGATTCATTCTAAGGTACGGCGTTCCTAAAGTCATAGCATTACACCAGGGCACAGAATTCATAA
The DNA here is from genome assembly GCA_947623515.1 of Neoascia interrupta. Taxonomy (NCBI): domain Eukaryota; kingdom Metazoa; phylum Arthropoda; class Insecta; order Diptera; family Syrphidae; genus Neoascia; species Neoascia interrupta. The sequence goes on along the minus strand of OX392463.1, from coordinate 100,283,278 downwards.
ATAAGGTATTTAAGGACATTTGTAAATTGTTAAAAATAGAACAGTTACAATTAGTTAGGTATGCTCAAGGTCCTTTGAGCATACCTAAGAAACTATGTTTTAGAGAAACATACTGACTGGCATGAATGGTTACCGTATTATGTGTATTGCTATAATACGTCAGTACATTCAGAAACAGGCTACACGCCTTTCGAACTAGTATACGGAAAACAGTGTAACCTCCCAACGAACTTAACTAAAAACTTAGATCCTGTTTATAACTACGACGACTACGTGACAGATCTAAAGCATAAATTACAAGTGGCCCATAGGAACACCAAGGAAACATTAGTTACAAGGAAGACAGAACGCAAAGCAAGGTACGATAACAACACTAGGGCCAAGTCAACAAATTTTAACAAAGGATCACTGGTATACTGAAGAATGAGGATCGAAAGAAACTAGATCCCATTTATATCGGACCTTATTAAATCTTAGCCGATAACGGTGTTAATTAAGAAATTAAGTATGACAACAAAAAAGTCATTGTACATAAAAATAGATTAAAGCCTAATTATGTTTATTAACTCACCATAAATAATGTAATTTAACACAAAAAATATGTAGAATGCTAGCAATAATAAGCAATAATATGAGTAAGTGCAACAGTGCGTATGTAATAGCTTCGGTCCGTCTGTAACGGACCGCGGTATACCCTATTCCTATTCTCCTTTCCATTGCTATTATCCTTTCCATTCCTTTTCTCCTTTCTATTCCTATTCTCCTCTCCATTCCTATTTTCCTTTCCATTCCTATTTTTTTCCATTCCTTTTCTCCTTTCCATTCCTTTTCTCCCCTCCATTCCTTTGCTCCTTTCCATTCCTTTTCTCCTTTCCATTTCTTTTCTCCTTTCCATTCCTTTTCTCATTTCCATTCGTTTATTTTCTTGTTTTCCATCTCCGTCCCGTTACCATTTGCAACATTTTAAATAGAAAAAAAAATATTCTTTATAAGTTTTTGTTTACTTTTCTTAAAAATCGGGGCGTGGCATGTCCAACAATTTTAACCGAAAATCAATATAAGCATAGAAATATCCAAGTTTGCGGCTAAATTGTACACAAAACTGTAATTTTTTGTGAAAAAGTTAATAAAGCCCGTTTGTGGTCAGATTTATAATTATTCTTTAAACTTTCCTTAACGACCACAAAATTTGAAAATAAAAACGAACTACTTGTGTTTTTAAATGTTTTTATTATGAATGCATTTCGGTTGACAGCTGAGGGACCATCTTCAGCACCCGTCAGCTAAACACTAGGGTAGATCAAAGACAAAGACAGAAACAAAAATAAACAAGTACATGTTATATACGTGGTTGACGGAAACGGAGAGTGACGATGACATAATACTCAAATCAGAAAATCGAATAGCGGTGACTGAATAGCTCCTGGTTCCAAGTTCATCAGGTTGTCGTTAATGTTTATGTACATCGATTCATATGCATCAAGCTTGGAGGGTCTGCTTACGCGTTTGATAAGGCAAACAGTTTCTCCAAAAGAGAGGCTGCTATGTGGCTCTGTGTTGTCTAAATCATATGCGTGGGCGGCGATGGCATTGTCAAGTTTTTTCAGCCTAACTGCACGAAGGTGTTCGTTGACCCTGGTCTGCAGTACTCTTCGTGTTTGACCAATGTATTTTTTGTTGCAATGGGTGCAAGCAATTTTGTAAATACCGCTTAGCTGTTCGGTCGGTATTTTGTCTTTGGTTGAGCCGAGGGAGAGCCTAAGTTTTTTGTTGGTGGAAAAGACAATTTGTAGATTTTCTGTAGAAAAAATGTTCTTCAGCTTGTTCGTGACCAAAGGGGCGAAGGGGACGGATACTCGATGTTTTTGTGATGATTGCGTTAATTGGTTTTGCGTGAAAAGAGTACTGTAGTTGTTTCTTTTTATTTTGTTGGAGTGCTTGTGAATCAGCTGGTCTATCAATGTTGTGTTGAAGCCGTTGACATCAGCTATATGTTTAATTTGTTTATACTCCCGTATGATGAAAGATGCCAAAACCGCGATTGATGCCATTTCTCGTGTCTTTGGAGTAAACAAATATCGCTTATTAGTTTCAAACCCATCAATCCTATTAATGTATGGTCTTCCTAAAGTCCACAAAAGTGGAGAAAAAATGAGGAAAATTGTTTCCAACATCAACTCACCATTTGCTAATGTATCTCGTTGGTGAGTGAATGATTTGAAAAAGTTCGGATCGTTTGGAGGTTTCTCTGTACAAAATACTTTCGACTTCGTTGAAAAAGTCAAGGACGTCGTTATTGACGATGAAGAAATAATGATTTCTTTCGACGTAACAGCGTTATTTCCGTCCGTTCCAATCCAAATTGCCATTAAGTCAATCAAAGATCATCTCCATCGTTTCAATTTTCCAGAAGACCAGCTGATTTATAGCCATTGAATTGTGCATGAAACATAATTGTTTCAGATTTCGCGATGTTTACTACACCAACAACTTCGGTTGTAGCATGGGGAATAGTCTATCACCATATGTAGCTGAAGCGTTCATGAGCAATTTTGAAACTGTATTAAAAAATTAAGGAGTTTTGCCTCGGGTTTGGTTTAGGTACGTGGATGACACGTTTGCCATAGTTAAGGAATCAGCAGTAAACCAAATCCTTGAAATCATAAATAATCGTTACCCTAGCATCAAATTCACTTCTGAAAAAGAACATCTAACCGAACATACACTTCCCTTCTTGATTTGGAAATTAAACGTCCAAACAACCGACTTAGCTTTTCACATTACCGAAAAACAACATCAACAGACAGATACATTACCAATGACTCTTTTTAACATAGACTTTGCCGACTCCCATTGTCAGCTGATAGCTACATACGGGAGTATAAACAAATTAAACATATAGCTGATGTATACGGCTTCAACACAACATTGATAGACCAGCTGATTCATAAGCACTCCAACAAAATAAAAAGAAACAACTACAGTACTCTTTTCACGCAAAACCAATTAACGCAATCATCACAAAAGCATCGAGTATCCGTCCCCTTCGCCCCTTTGGTCACAAACAAGCTGAAGAACATTTTTTCTACAGAAAATCTACAAATTTTCTTTTCCAACAACAAAAAACTTAGGCTCTCCCTCGGCTCAACCAAAGACAAAATACCGACCGAACATCTAAGCGGTATTTACGAAATTGCTTGCACCCATTGCAACAAAAAATACATTGGTCAAACACGACGAGCACTGCAGAAGAGGGTCAACGAACACCTTCGTGCAGATAGGCTGAAAAAACTTGACAATGCCATCGCCGCTCACGCATATGATTTAGACAACACAGAGCCACACAGCGGCCTCTCTTTTGGAGAAACTGTTTGCCTTATCAAACGCGTAAGCAGACCCTCCAAGCTTGATGCATATGAATCGATGTACATAAACATTAACGACAACCTGATGAACTTGGAACCAGGAGCTATTCAGTCACCGCTATTCGATTTTCTGATTTGAGTATTATGTCATCGTCACTCTCCATTTCCGTCAACCACGTATATAACATGTACTTGTTTATTTTTGTTTCTGTCTTTGTCTTTGATCTACCCTAGTGTTTAACTGACGGGTGCTGAAGATGGTCCCTCAGCTGTGGACCGAAATGCATTCATAATAAAAACATTTAAAAACACAAGTAGTTCGTTTTTATTTTCAAATTTTGTGGTCGTTAAGGAAAGTTTAAGGAATAATTGTAATTTTTTGGTCAAATTCAATAATTTTGTGAAATCGACCTCTAAACATGGGCGTGGACAAAAAATTTGTAGGAACGAAATCTAGTATAGAACGCGGTGAAGCTAATTTGCTTAATTTTATTTCTGATTCTTACCTAAGTTAGGTTAAAAAGTAGTCGAAATAAATGTTTTTCTGGAAAGTTTGAGGTTTTTGTTAAATTCTGCCTCCAAATAAGGGCATGGGCCAAAACTTTGTATCAAAGAAATTTAACAAATAGTCTTTTCTACATAATATATTAGGTAAACAATTTTCTATTTGGGACAAAAATATTGAATAAATTGCATTTAAATAATAACTCTTTAATTCAATGCCACGCCCACTAGGCCCACTTCTTACAATCGTTAGGATATGCTTAATGTATAATTTCAGCTTTTCACGACGTTTTACAGTTTTGAAAGCACAGGAGGTTTTTGCACATTTAGACCGATTGTGGGCGTGTCTGCGGTCGGTTTTAAAAATGTTAACACTTGTATTGCCTCGGATGACATAGAGCTTACGTACAAAATTTCAGCTTCCTTGGTTAAAATTTAACGCCTAAAAATTGGTGACATACGGTCGGACGGAAATGGCTCATTCGACTCAGAATTCGGTCTCGATCATATGCCCTTAAGGTCTTGGGGGTCTATCGCTATTATTTCTCTATGCTACATTTTCGCCTGTATCAAACTTAATATACTCCATTCTTGTGGAATAGGGTATAAAAACAAGTGAGTATGCAAAAGCTTCAATCCATCTACGACGGATTGCAAAATACCCGACCAAACTTACTTACTTACTTAAGGTGGCGCTACAGTCCAGGGTGGACCTGGGCCTCAGCCAACAAGCTTCGCCAACCAGCTCAGTCTCTAGCTAGCCGTCTCCAGTTTCGCACGCGAAGTTGACTGAGGTCCCCTTCCACTTGCGTGCGCCACCTGAGTCTCGGTGCTCCTCTACCGTGCCGCCCCTGCGGTGCGGATTCGAAGATTTCCCGGGCCGGGGCGTTGGTGTCCATCCGCTCTAGATGACCCAGCCATCGTAGACGTTGTGTTTTGACTCTTTTGGCTAGGTCGGTATCGCTGTACAGCCCGTACAGTTCGATGTTATATCTCCTCCTCCACTCTCCGTTTATGCAGACGGGACCGTAAATCATCCGAAGAATTTTCCTCTCGAAGCAGCCCAAAGTGTTTTCATCCGCCTTTGACAGGGTCCATGCTTCTGCACCGTAAAGCAGGACTGGGATGATGAGGGTCTTATACATGGACACTTAAGTTGCTCAAGAGAGGGCTTTGCTACTCAATGGCCTTCTTAGCCCAAAGAAACAGCGATTGGCAAGAGTTATCCTTCGTTTGATTTCAGCGCTGGTGTCATTGTCTGAATTGATAGAGGAACCCAGGTAGACAAAGTCCCTAACTACCTCAAAGTTATAACTGTCGATGGTGATGTTTTGTCCAAGACGTCGGTGTTGGGTGTCTTTTCTTGATGACAGCATATACTTGGTTTTGCCCTCATTGACTGCTAAACCCATATTCGCCGCTTCCGTCCCAATACTCACGAAGTCTTCACTGACATCACGCTTTGTTCTACCGATTATGTCAATGTCGTCTGCGTATGCGAGTAGTTGAACGGACTTTTGAAAGATTGTACCTCTGGTGTTGGCGCGAGAGTTGTGCACAATTCTCTCAAGTATGATGTTAAAGAAGTCGCATGACAGCGCGTCGCAAGGGAGGAGATTCTTTAACTGAGAAATTCTAAATACAGTTGAAGTAAATAGAAACTGAAATTTAACAACCAAGATTTATGACACAATTCGGAGCTTGAAAGTGGTCAATTGGGTTGGGGTATCCAACGATTCGCCTAAGCGGATTGTAACCCTCCCACTAGTTTATTTTATGTTGCAATGTAATTTCAATTACCTTGTAATAAATAATAAATAAAATAAATAGACAAATCCTTTGATTGAATCGACTGGAAGGTGAGTTATCACTGAGTATATGCACACCCCACGACACTCTCTTGAGAACGGTTTTCAGGGGAGCTGAGCTGATTACCACTAACTGCTGTGCAAGTTGTTTTTTAGCGACAATATTCCTTTGCTACCCAAGCGAAACCTAAAACTGGACCACCCGCATACGGTGGGAAAGGTTGCATGATGCTGACTCTGTCTTCAGACAACGCTTTGCATAGCATGTTTCGGCAAAGTTTGCAAAAATTTCCTGTGACCTTTTGAATGTAGAATGCCTGCAGCTATTTCTATCCGCAGTCATAACCTCTTCGGTTTGGAGTAGTGTGGTTTAAAACGCTTGGATTTCAAGAAGCTTTTAGGGAAATGAAGAGAGCCTACATTGTGTGAATCCAATATAAAAACTCAACTTCTCGATCGCGGTTCAATGAGGCGCGAAGAACTTCCGATCTCGCAGTCAGATCAGCTAAGGAACAGGCATGGAAAAAGTTCAGCAAAAGGTTTGAGCACGATTACAGATCTGCAAACAAAACATTTTGGCAGACTACTCGCCGGCTAAGAGGAAGGAAGCTGAATTTTGTTCGAGGGGTTTAATCCAAGGACGGCACAATTCTTGCAAATGAGAGCGATCTCTAGCGTATTTGGAGAGAGCACTTTTCGGAGTTACCAACAGGGCCTTAATGATGACATACCCACTACTGACGAAAATAGGGTGCAGAATAGTCCAACAGTAGACGAAGTCACTGAAGCGATTTAAACGCTTAAAGTTGGCAAATCTGCTGGAGTTGATGAAATCCGGCCAGAAATGCTCAAAACAATGGGTGAAGAAGGTGTTAATTGGCTAACACGTGCCAATCAGGTAGCCTGCGATAGCGGAAAGGCACCTAGTGATTGGTTTGGTAGTTGAAACCCCTCCCGAAATATGTGGAATAAAAAAAAAGAACTGGAAAAATGAAATTCGAAACTAAAATTCTCGGATAAACATTAACTATCTTTAACATGTCCCCCAACACCCTTGGAACTACCTGATCAAAACATGGGGGCTGCTCAAGGGCAGTACCCGAAAACGTATTTCAATCATATTTTTTGAAAACCCCTCCGAAATTTTTTTCTGCGTTCGCCCCTGCTCATGATTATGTCATTCGATAATACTAACCCATATTCATAGGACACTAGGAAAAAGAAATGTAAACAAACGCCACACGACGACTACACAGTGAAAACATGTGTAAGTCGCACACGGAGCGGTCGGCAATCGGTCAACGAACATTCTAAAGCAATTTTGTGCAATTCGAACACCGAGGCCAATGACTCTGCGAGGCCCACTTTAAGGCCGTATGAATCTGCTGACTAACCAGCTTCGGGCTATTGTTGTCGTTGGGCTATTGTTATCAAATAAAAAAAATATGTATTGCGTAAGTGGACTATATAATTTATTGTAGGTTTAAACAAAAAAATAATTAATGTTAATAGGTTAAGATACGTAGTTGTAAATAAGGAAATATTTTGTATAAATACTTAATCAACCATCAATAAAATTGTCTTCTAAGTTCGACCTTCGAACGAAACTGGTTCTTTTACTTCTGTAGGCGAATCGCCTAGGAATATTACCCTTCACTGCTCAGGTCTAGACCCAAGGATTTATTCAGTAGGCACTGCCTAGGAACATTACTGATTTAACAAAGTCTTCTTCAAAGACAGCTCGCCTTGGAGATTACTTTGGGGACGGAAACGTCCAAAAGACTCACCGAACCGAATAGGGTTGCCGAGGACCAGGTAAACCTTTCATGGCGATCCTGCCAGGAGCGATAAACAGGGTTAGACAAGGAAATAGACCAATGACCGAATTTGTATCCGAGGTAGAAACTCTGATTGCTTAAATGACTGACCTCGAAGTAACCATCCAAGGCAAAGGCACCCGGCAAACGCTGACAGCTGCTAACAATCGCAGAGGTCTGACTTTCCTTAAAAAGGGTGCTCATTACGGATACAATAATATTGGATAGTGCAAGCTACAAAACTTTCCAAGACGCTATCGCGCACTTGCTGGAGCTCGATCCAGGCACCGAGTACCAGCGACCAAGCCCGCAAAGACCTAATTATCCTGAGCACCGCTACACTTACCAGCGACCCCGTTCCCAGAACTAACAATAACTATCGTTCAAATACAAACTACAATAGTTTCAACCCAACCCGACAAACCAATTTTAGAAATAGAGGGAATCAAGTTTCAAACAGAAACAATGCACCCAGGCAAAACTACTACCGAGCCCAAAACAACCACGCCAACGATCACAACAGACACCGATTTCTTGCGGGACACGGTAACCAAAGAAATTACAACAAAAACCGGAACTCTAACTACCGAAATTACAATTCCCAACGGGAACAAGGTAACACCTTCCACGGGTTTAACGAACAGCCACATTCGGCACAAGAATATGCCACAGGAAACCGAGTTTTAGCTATCACGTAGGGAAACGACCTACCCACCGAGGGGGATGCCAACCCGTCCGAGGGGAACTTATAAGCTCACTGCCGCCAATTGCAGTTTGCACAGGAGGTATAGCCAATGGCCTTTACTAACAACTTAAAGTAGATAACACTCATAACCTTACATTTTTTTTGGACACTGGAGCATCGATTTGTACCATCAGAAAAGAAGCAATTATAGTATCAGACAGATAAACACGACCCACGCCACAAACATAATGGGTATCACGGGAAGTCTTAAAAATTTAGGGACATGTAGAAACTCCGTCAAACTAGGATTTTACTAGTTTTTAGGACTAAACTTTTTAGGACTAAACTCTAGATTTTAATGGAGTCCCCGACTTACTTCCCATACCAGCCGACGGTATTATCGGTGCCAATTTCGTGCAAGAATAAGGCGCAAAAATTGACTCAGAACATTTAAAACTGAAACTAAAAATAGATACATAAACCGTCTCTCTACCGATTCTTATCCAGAACGATTTGCTAAGCGTTATGTTAGCCCCATGATGCGAGGCAACCTATTGGTTGAAAACGTCCTACACGGATGAAAGAGTTTTTCAGTCACAAGGACTTTGCGAAGGCGTATTCATGGCAAGCTCTATCTCAAAACCTAAAAAGGGGAAAATTCCGATTAGGATACTAAACACTCGGGAAGAGGAAGTCAGATCGAAGTGGTCTGAGCCTAACTCATCCCCTATAACCGATTATTACCTTTTAAACTACCAACAATCGTTGGATTCTCCTACTTCACGTACGGAGAAACTACTCGCCGAACTAAGATTTGATAAGATTTTTGATATTTTGATATTTATATTTGAAAATCATAAATATCCGCTCAAAGTTCCAATAAATTTTTCACCTAGTCAATGATAAACTCACATATACTAACATTGGCTAGCCTCGCCTTAAAAAAAGGAACCTCCCCCAAATACACTGAGCCATACCACTTCCTCACTCACAAAAACAAGATATAAAAGAGCAGATCGAAAAAATGATTGCAGATGATATAATTGAAACATCCATTTCGGCTTTGAACTCTCCTATACTTGTCGTTCCTAACAAAAATATCCCATAACAGGATCGCAAAAACTTAGACTGGTAATAGACTACAGAAAAGTGAATGACGTAATAGAATATGACAAATTCCCACTGCCGAACATAACGGACATCTACGATATGGTAGGAGGAGCGACTTATTTCTCCTGCATTGATCTTAGCCAGGGTTATTACCAAATGAAACTAGACGTGCAGAGCAGACCCTGCACAGCCTTTTCTACAGAGAATGGACATTATCATTTCAAACGACTACAAATGGGATTGAAAATATCGCCAAGCACTTTCTCGCGTATGATGTCCATAGCCATGTCAAAAAAAAATAAATAAATAGGTGAACCAGGGCCAACTTCTCAACAATGTATGCTGGTGTGTTAATTTCTTTACATACAAGGGGACCTAAAATTTTTTGCCGAATCCGAACGGCACTTTGAGAAGTTTTTCAAGACAAATGATACTCTCGGAGGGCTTGTCAGACCCTCGCGGAGGTGGGGACCGTGAAAAAGAACAAGTCCTTTTTTTCAGGTGACGATGGCAGGATTCGAACCCAGACCTCCGGCGTAGTAAGCACACACACTAACCACTACGCCACGGCACCCCACCCATAGCCATGTTAGGACTAACATATTCCAAGTATTTCGTATATCTGGATTATTTAATAGTATTTGGTAAATCTTTGGAACAGCACAGTAAACATCTGATTCAGGTTTTCCAAAGACTCCGAGATGAGAAACTGAAAATACATCCGGGAAAATGTGCATTTTTACAAAAATAGGTCTAATAGCTAGGTCACTTAATCTCAAACAAAGGAATCTTACCTGATCCTTCTAAAACAGAGACTATAAGAAATTAGCCACAACCGAAAAATGTAGACGAAGCCCGTCGGTTTGTAGCACTCGCAAATTATTACAGAAAATTCCTACTAAACTTTGTTGAATTAGCAACCCCACTAAACAAATTACTGAGAAAAAAGGTAGAATTTAATTTGGCCCCCAAATTCTTCAATTCCCAAATTTCGAAAAAGAATTCATCTTACGAACAGATGCATCAGGATTTGCACTAGGTGCCATACTGTTGAATTCCGGTGACAGACCGATAGCATACGCAAGTAAAACTCTCAATAGTGCAGAGAAAAACTACAGCACCATCGAAAAAGAGTTACTAGTCAAGCACTATAGACCCTACCTGTTCGGAAGACGTTTTAAAATCCTAACAGACCATAGGCCTCTAGTCTACTTATTCTCACTAAAAGAACCCTCTAGTCGATTAACAAGAATTCCGGAATATAATTTTTACGTAGAATACACACCCGGCAAGGATAACTGCACAGCCGACGCGTTAAGTAGAATAACCGTTGATTCTGAATAGTTCAAGAAACTCTATGTTTGCGTGACAACCAGGACACAATCCAGAAAAATTAAAGAAAATACACAAGATACTTCGATGGTACACGAACACAAGAAAACGCAAGAGCAAGTTGCAGAGAATTAATGATAACAGAGCTACTGAAACCACCAGAGAATGGATTGAAAATAGTTGATTTGAAGATTATTAATGATTTCAAAACAGAAGAAAAGTATTTCAAAATTTTGATGTGTACAAAAATACTGGGCCCAAACCGTTTATTGGGCTTCATTCCAGAGGACAATTGTTTGATTTAAAATCGGTCAAAAGTATGCACCCGATCGACATCATTTGACAAAATGTTGTTGAGAGAGGTCCAAAACACTTGTGAACCGCAATCAATCAATGAGTCTAGATTCAAGAATAGTACTACCGCCCGATCGGGGTCGTTTGACAAAATGTTGTTGAGGGACGTACAGAAAATTTGCGGACGTCTGGCTATTAAGAATATTTATATAACTAAAGACAATTGTCTTTATTCTCAGGTGGCCACCGAAAAGAGGAAATAAAATTGTGGAAAAAAGAATAAGAAGAAATATTCAATAAAATATTCAAAAATATTCAAATTAAAGTGAATTAAATAAGCAACGAAATCGATAACAGATCCATTCAAAAAACAGCTCATTCTAAACGACTTTCATATGCTACCAACAAGTGGACATGCAGGAATTAACCGCATGTTATGAAATATCAAAAGAAAGTACTTTTGGACCGGAATGCAGAACGATGTGACGACATACGTTAAGCACTGTCCAAAATGTCAGCGGAATAAACGTATCGTCGGCTTACAAGCAAAACTGACTAACTGCGAAAACCAAACTGTTGGGAAAATGCAAAACAAGTTTTTTCTCTTTTCTTAAAAACTTGGTAGCCTCATGATGGTAATTGCGATTTTCCTACTTTTTTGTATAATCATTAATCTAGTATGCATACTATACAATTATTGAGTAAAAAATTGAATAAAAGTTATTTAGAGCAATGTTTGTGTTGGTTGGTAATTTTTTCCTGAAATTAAATATGCGTTAACAATCACATATTCAATCACTCTTAATGTTAAACCTTTAATAAAAAACATCAACAAGTTGACTTCGTGTTTCTAACAAGGCAATTAACAATTAATATTCAAATAAGTTGAAAATAAACTAACGCTTATACAGAAAAACGCATCTTTATGCAGTTGGACAGTTTTTCCTAAGTTTTAAATAACTGAACGCTTTTTGGCAGTTGGTCAGTTTTGCTTGTAAGCCGACGATATACAAACGAAAAAACAGCCTTTAACCATCACCACAATAGCTGAAACATCCTTCGGAAAAATTTTCTTAGAGCAAGTAGGACCACTGGACGAAACCGTAAACGGTTCCAAATACATCATTATGTTACAAGACAAACTGACAAAGTTTGTGGGGCAATTCCGATTCCAAATGAGGAAGCTAACACCGTAGCACACGAGTAAGTGGAAGGATTCATTCTAAGGTACGGCGTTCCTAAAGTCATAGCATTACACCAGGGCACAGAATTCATAAATAAGGTATTTAAGGACATTTGTAAATTGTTAAAAATAGAACAGTTACTATTAGTTAGGTATGCTCAAGGTCCTTTGAGCATACCTAAGAAACTATGTTTTAGAGAAACATACTGACTGGCATGAATGGTTACCGTATTATGTGTACTGCTATAATACTCAGTACATTCAGAAACAGGCTACACGCCTTTCGAACTAGTATACGGAAAACAGTGTAACCTCCCAACCAACTTAACTAAAAACTTAGATCCTGTATATAACTACGAAGACTACGTGACAGATCTAAAGCACAAATTACAAGTGGCCCATAGGAACACCAAGGAAACATTAGTTACAAGGAAGACAGAACGCAAAGCAAGGTACGACAACAACACTAGGGCCAAGTCAACAAATTTTAACAAAGGATCACTGGTATACTGAAGAATGAGGATCGAAAGAAACTAGATCCCATTTATATCGGACCTTATTAGGTCTTAGCCGATAACGGTGTTAATTAAGAAATTAAGTATGACAACAAAAAAGTCATTGTACATAAAAATAGATTAAAGCCTGATTATGTTTATTAACTCACCATAAATAATGTAATTTAACACAAAAAATATGTAGAATGCTAGCAATAATAAGCAATAATATGAGTAAGTGCAACAGTGCGTATGTAATAGCTTCGGTCCGTCTGTAACGGACCGCGGTATACCCTGTTCCTATTCTCCTTTCCATTGCTATTATCCTTTCCATTCTTTTTCTCCTTTCCATTCCTATTCTCCTCTCCATTCCTATTTTCCTTTCCATTCCTATTTTTTTCCATTCCTTTTCTCCTTTCCATTCCTTTTCTCCTTTCCATTCCTTTTCTCCCCTCCATTCCTTTTCTCCTTTCCATTCCTTTTCTCCTTTCCATTTCTTTTCTCCTTTCCATTCCTTTTCTCATTTCCATTCGTTTATTTTCTTGTTTTCCATCTCCGTCCCGTTACCATTTGCAACATTTTAAATAGAAAAAAAAATATTCTTTATAAGTTTTTGTTTACTTTTCTTAAAAAACATGGCGTGGCATGTCCAACAATTTTAACCGAAAATCAATATAAGCATAGAAATATCCAAGTTTGCGGCTAAATTGTACACAAAACTGTAATTTTTTGTGAAAAAGTTAATAAAGCCCGTTTGTGGTCAGATTTATAATTATTCTTTAAACTTTCCTTAACGACCACAAAATTTGAAAATAAAAACGAACTACTTGTGTTTTTAAATGTTTTTATTATGAATGCATTTCGGTCCACAGCTGAGGGACCATCTTCAGCACCCGTCAGTTAAACACTAGGGTAGATCAAAGACAAAGACAGAAACAAAAATAAACAAGTACATGTTATATACTTGGTTGACGGAAACGGAGAGTGACGATGACATAATACTCAAATCAGAAAATCGAATAGCGGTGACTGAATAGCTCCTGGTTCCAAGTTCATCAGGTTGTCGTTAATGTTTATGTACATCGATTCATATGCATCAAGCTTGGAGGGTCTGCTTACGCGTCTGATAAGGCAAACAGTTTCACCAAAAGAGAGGCTGCTGTGTGGCTCTGTGTTGTCTAAATCATATGCGTGGGCGGCGATGGCATTGTCAAGTTTTTTCAGCCTAACTGCACGAAGGTGTTCGTTGACCCTGGTCTGCAGTACTCGTCGTGTTTGACCAATGTATTTTTTGTTGCAATGGGTGCAAGCAATTTCGTAAATACCGCTTAGCTGTTCGGTCGGTATTTTGTCTTTGGTTGAGCCGAGGGAGAGCCTAAGTTTTTTGTTGGTGGAAAAGACAATTTGTAGATTTTCTGTAGAAAAAATGTTCTTCAGCTTGTTCGTGACCAAAGGGGCGAAGGGGACGGATACTCGATGTTTTTGTGATGATTGCGTTAATTGGTTTTGCGTGAAAAGAGTACTGTAGTTGTTTCTTTTTATTTTGTTGGAGTGCTTGTGAATCAGCTGGTCTATCAATGTTGTGTTGAAGCCGATGACATCAGCTATATATTTAATTTGTTTATACTCCCGTATGATGAAAGATGCCAAAACCGCGATTGATGCCATTTCTCGTGTCTTTGGAGTAAACAAATATCGCTTATTAGTTTCAAACCCATCAATCCTATTATTGTATGGTCTTCCTAAAGTCCACAAAAGTGGAGAAAAAATGAGGAAAATTGTTTCCAACATCAACTCACCATTTGCTAATGTATCTCGTTGGTTAGTGAATGATTTGAAAAAGTTCGGATCGTTTGGAGGTTTCTCTGTACAAAATACTTTCGACTTCGTTGAAAAGTCAAGGACGTCGTTATTAACGATGAAGAAATAATGATTTCTTTCGACGTAACAGCGTTATTTCCGTCCGTTCCAATCCAAATTGCCATTAAGTCAATCAAAGATCATCTCCATCGTTTCAATTTTCCAGAAGACCAGCTGAACACCTATATTATAGCCATTGAATTGTGCATGAAACATAATTGTTTCAGATTTCGCGATGTTTACTACACCAACAACTTCGGTTGTAGCATGGGGAATAGTCTATCACCATATGCAGCTGAAGCGTTCATGAGCAATTTTGAAACTGTATTAAAAGACTTAGCTTTTCAGATTACCGAAAAACAACATCAACAGACAGATACATTACCAATGACTCTTTTTAACATAGACTTTGCCGACTCCCATTGTCAGCTGATAGCTACATACGGGAGTATAAAGAAATTAAACATATAGCTGATGTAAACGGCTTCAACACATCCAGCCGATTGATAGACCAGCTGATTCACAAGCACTCCAACAAAATAAAAAGAAAGAACTACAGTACTCTTTTCACGCAAAACCAATTAACGCAATCATCACAAAAGCATCGAGTATCCGTCCCCTTCGCCCCTTTGGTCACAAACAAGCTGAAGAACATTTTTTCTACAGAAAATCTACAAATTGTCTTTTCCAACAACAAAAAACTTAGGCTCTCCCTCGGTTCAACCAAAGACAAAATACCGACCGAACATCTAAGCGATATTTACGAAATTGCTGCACCCATTGCAACAAAAAATACATTGGTCAAACACGACGAGCACTGCAGACCAGGATCAACGAACACCTTCGTGCAGATAGGCTGAAAAAACTTGACAATGCCATCGCCGCCCACGCATATGATTTAGACAACACAGAGCCACACAGCAGCCTCTCTTTTGGAGAAACTGTTTTCCTTATCAAACGCGTAAGCAGACCCTCCAAGCTTGATGCATATGAATCGATGTACATAAACATTAACGACAACCTGATGAACTTGGAACCAGGAGCTATTCAGTCACCGCTATTCGATTTTCTGATTTGAGTATTATGTCATCGTCACTCTCCGTTTCCGTCAACCACGTATATAACATGTACTTGTTTATTTTTGTTTCTGTCTTTGTCTTTGATCTACCCTAGTGTTTAACTGACGGGTGCTGAAGATGGTCCTTCAGATGTGGACCGAAATACATTCATAATAAAAACATTTAAAAACACAAGTAGTTCGTTTTAATTTTCAAATTTTGTGGTCGTTAAGGAAAGTTTAAAGAATAATTGTAATTTTTTGTTCAAATTCAATAATTTTGTGAAATCGACCTCTAAACATGGGCGTGGACAAAAAATTTGTAGGAACGAAATCTAGTATAGAACCCGGTGAAGCTAATTTGCTTAATTTTATTTCTAATTCTTACCTAAGTTAGGTTAAAAAGTAGTCGAAATAAATGTTTTTCTGGAAAGTTTAAGGTTTTTGTTAAATTCTGCCTCCAAATAAGGGCATGGCCCAAAACTTTGTATCAAAGAAATTTAACAAATAGTCTTTTCTACATAATATATTAGGTAAAAAATTTTCTATTTGGGACAAAAATATTGAATAAATTGCCATTAAATAATAACTCTTTAATTCAATGCCACGCCCACTAGGCCCACTTATTACAATCGTTAGGATATGCTTAATGTATAATTTCAGCTTTTCACGACGTTTTACAGTTTTGAAAGCACAGGAGGTTTTTGCACATTTAGACCGATTGTGGGCGTGTCTGCGGTCGGTTTTAAAAATGTTAACACTTGTATTGCCTCGGATGACATAGAGCTTACGTACAAAATTTCAGCTTCCTTGGTTAAAATTTAACGCCTAAAAATTGGTGACATACGGTCGGACGGAAATGGCTCATTCGACTCAGAATTCGGTCTCGATCATATGCCCTTAAGGTCTTGGGGGTCTATCGCTATTATTTCTCTATGCTACATTTTCGCCTGTATCAAACTTAATATACTCCATTCTTGTGGAATAGGGTATAAAAACAAGTGAGTATGCAAAAGCTTCAATCCATCTACGACGGATTGCAAAATACCCGACCAAACTTACTTACTTACTTAAGGTGGCGCTACAGTCCAGGGTGGACCTGGGCCTCAGCCAACAAGCTTCGCCAGCCAGCTCTGTTTCTAGCTAGCCGTCTCCAGTTTCGCACGCGAAGTTGACTGAGGTCCCCTTCCACTTGCGTGCGCCACCTGAGTCTCGGTGCTCCTCTACCGTGCCGCCCCTGCGGTGCGGATTCGAAGATTTCCCGGGCCGGGGCGTTGGTGTCCATCCGCTCTAGATGACCCAGCCATCGTAGACGTTGTGTTTTGACTCTTTTGGCTAGGTCGGTATCGCTGTACAGCCCGTACAGTTCGATGTTATATCTCCTCCTCCACTCTCCGTTTATGCAGACGGGACCGTAAATCATCCGAAGAATTTTCCTCTCGAAGCAGCCCAAGGTGTTTTCATCCGCCTTTGACAGGGTCCATGCTTCTGCACCGTAAAGCAGGACTGGGATGATGAGGGTCTTATACATGGACACTTAAGTTGCTCAAGAGAGGGCTTTGCTACTCAATGGCCTTCTTAGCCCAAAGAAACAGCGATTGGCAAGAGTTATCCTTCGTTTGATTTCAGCGCTGGTGTCGTTGTCTGAATTGATAGCGGAACCCGGGTAGACAAAGTCCCTAACTACCTCAAAGTTATAGCTCTCGATGGTGATGTTTTGTCCAGCACGTCGGTGTTGGGTGTCTTTTCTTGATGACAGCATATACTTGGTTTTGCCCTCATTGACTGCTAAACCCATATTCGCCGCTTCCGTCCCAATACTCACGAAGGCTTCACTGACATCACGCTTTGTTCTACCGATTATGTCAATGTCGTCTGCGTATGCGAGTAGTTGAACGGACTTTTGAAAGATTGTATCTCTGGTGTTGGCGCGAGAGTTGTGCACAATTCTCTCAAGTATGATGTTAAAGAAGTCGCATGACAGCGCGTCGCCTTGTCTTAATCCTTTTTTGACATCAAAGGGGTCGGTGAGGTCTTTGCCGACCTTGACGGAACAGCGTGAGTTTCCCATCGTCATCCTGCACAGACTCACGAGTTTGGCAGGGATGCCAAAACTAGACATTGCGCTATATAGCTCGTCTCTATAGATGCTGTCATACGCGGCCTTGAAATCGATGAAGAGGTAATGTATCGATTTGGAATTCCTGGGTTTTCTCCAAGATCTGCCGCAGTGTGAATATTTGACCGGTGGTGGACTTTCCTGGCCTAAAGCCACACTGATATGTGCCACACAATCTGTGATATCAGATTGTTGACAAACGGCTTCAGGCGTTCACACAGTACAGCAGAAAAGATCTTGTATGCGATGTTAAGAAGACTTATGCCTCTGTAGTTGGCACAACTCAGAGGGTTTCTTTTGTTCAGGATCGGACAATCAATGCTGAGGTTCCATTCGTCGGGCATGCTTTCTTCCGACCATATCTTGCAGATGAGCTGGTGCATGCTCCTAACCAGCTCATCGCCAGCGGATTTAAAAAGCTCGGCAGCTAGGCCGTCTGCTCCGGCTGTTTTGTTGCACTTGAGCTTAGACACAGCTACTTTCACCTCCTCCAGGTCGGGTGGGCGGTATCGTTCGTATGCCGGGTTGAATGGTTCGTTCCGCCTAACAGCGGTATTTCGTTCGTCCTTGCCGTTATACAGTCTGCAGAAGTGGTCTTTCCAAATCCTCAGCACCGACTGCGATTCTACAACGATGTTCCCTTGATGGTCCTTACAGGTTTCAGTTCGAAGTTTATACCCTTCGCAGGACCTTTTGGTAAAACTTTCTAACCTCATTCCTGTTGTAACATCTCTCTATCTCTTCAACCGCGCGCTTCTCGTGCTCTCTCTTTTTCCTTCGGGGAAGCCGGTGTTCTTCTCTCCTCCTCTGCTCGTAGAGCTCGTGAGCAGCTCTAGTCCTTCTGTGCAGCGCCGCTTTGTATGCTTCCTGTTTAGCTGCATGTGCCTGCCGGCATTCATCGTCAAACCAGGGGTTTCGTCGTGGTGGCCGTGTGAAACCCAGCACTTCAGAGGCGGCGTCTCTGATGGCATTTTGGCAATGTTGCCACTGGCTATCAATACTTGATGCTGGCTGCATAGGACTTCGTAGAAGGTTTTGAGAGACTCGGTTGGAGAGTTTCCTGGCGATCTCTTGCGATTGAAGTCGGCCGACGTCAAACTTCCTCACAGTATTTCCATTACTTGGCAATGGTCGGGATATCCGCAGCCGTACTTGGCTACAACAAGGTAGTGATCCGAGTCAATGTTTGCCCCACGGAAAGTTCGGATATCCATGATACTGGAGGAGTGCCCTGCGCCGATCGTAATGTGGTCAATCTGGTTGACGGTTGATTGATCGGGAGATCTTCATGTACCTTTGTGGATATTGAGATGCGGAAACTGTGTACAAGCTACCACACCGTGTCGCCCCGCAGCAGAGTCGATCAGCCTAAATCCGTTATTGGGATCGTGTCGTGCAGGCTATGCTTTCCGACTGTGAGACCAAAGAAGCCCTCCCTTCCTAGCTTGGCATTAAAATCGCCTAGGACAATCTTAATGTCGTAGCTAGGGCATTGCTCATAAGTTTTGTCCAGGAGCTCGTGGAACATATCTTTGGTCTCGTCATCTTTCTCCTCTGTGGGGGCATGTGCGCATATCAGGCTAATGTTGGCGAATTTAGCCTTGATGCGGATCTTCGCGAGGCGCTCGCTTACAGGGTTGAAGCTCAAGACATTTTGCCTAAGTCTGCCTCCAACAACGAAACCAGGCGCTGTCGTTGATGCCGATAGTAGTCGGCGTAGTAGATGTCGCAGTTTTTCATCCTTCTTTTTCCCGGCCCATCCCACCGCATTTCTTGGATGGCAATAATGTCTGCCTTGCAGTCGTTAAGGGCCTCCGCTAGTTGCTCGGCTGCACGTGGTCTGTTAAGGGAACTAACCTTCCACGTGCAGATCCGGAGCTCGTTGTCCTTTTCTCGTTTGCATTGGTCGTCAACAGTAGATCCGTCCAAATCCGAGGCTTGTTTCTGCTTCGTGACTGGTGTTTCTTTACGTGGCCGGGAAGTCACCCCGACGGCACGACCCCCAACCTGGAGGACCAGATCCTTTGCTTAGCTCTAAGGACGGAGAGCCGGATAGCCCGCTCCTTATAGGCCTGAGCTCCGAATACGTCGTAGTAGACCATATAAGGTGTTCACTAAGTAGTTCGGCCTGACTGGAACTATGGACGCCACCGTTGATTCCATCTGGGGAATCTCCGCTGTCATCCGGATGCAAGGAGAAGTGCCTGAGTGGGAACACTCCTCCCCCCTCTCTCATCTGCTACCCCCAACAACCTTCCCAAGGGGTCGGAAACCAATGTCCAGTTGAGGTACTAGGCACCCGGTGTTCACCACGGGGAGGTGAGAGTAGGAGTTGATAGACAGAGGTGGGCTTAGAAAACCTGTGGATGCTTGTATCCTCTTGAGTGCACATGTCTATCCTTTGACCACCAAAAATACCCGACCATACCAAAAAGAAAACTGCCACGCCTCCAAAAAGTGGGCGGGATATAAAAATATAACTGTTGAATGCTTTATACTAGGTGGTTGCATACATTTCGGCCTAAAACTCCGCTTTTTAACTAAAAAAATCACTTTTTCTAACGCCACGCCCACAAAAGTGGGCGGACGCACATACAATATACACATAAAAGTTAGAAAATGCTAATATGTACAGCTTTTGTCATATAATTTTTTGTCAAATTTCATGTATATATATATTGAAAAACAGTCATTTTAAGCTAAAATCCCTTAAAAAGTGGGCGTGTCCAATTAAAAAGCTAACATTTTTTGGCTTAAAGACAATTATAAGGCAATGTTACGTACCAAAACTGGATGCGCTAGGGCCATTGTAACATAGCTAAAATTTGCAAAATACATTTCTTTAAATTAGAGATGGTCGCACATACAGGCCTGTAGGGGGCGTGTCTGTGGGCGGATTCAGCTTATTTTCAAACCTGATCTGAAGGACTGGACTTCCAACCAACCCAAAAAATTTCAGCTCTCTGCCTTAAAATTTAAGGCCTAAAAGTTGTTTACATACGGACGGACGGACGAACGGACGGACGGACGGACATGGCTTAATCTATTCTCCTGTCGGTCCCATTCATATCTCTAAAAGGTCTTAGGGGTCTACGGTGATTATTTCACTGCGTTACAAACTATACATCAAACATAATATACCCTGGGTCGGGTATAAAAATCCAAAAACTAAGTAAGAAAATAAAATTATGTAAACAAAATCAAAAATTTTGCTTAATTTAAGACAATAATATAAAGTTTGAAATTTAAGAAAATATAAATTAATTTCCTTTGTAAAGTAAGAACTAATATAAATTAATTTTGTTAATGTAAATGAATATGTTATGTCAATCAAGAAAATAAGATTCATCGTCGTAAATTAAAAATAAATATGTAGTGTAATTTGGATGTAACATAACATTTGCCTTGTCGATTAAGAAACAAAATCCACTTCTGTTATTGAATAAAATAAATATACTGTTAAGAAATTGATAAAATTGAGCAATTAAGAAAATATCGCAGACATAGCTGAGAAACTACATCGTTAAAAAAAGAGAAGAATATTCTATATTTATCCCCGTAACAGAATGTAAAATAGTATTTAATATATATATAATACTAACTTGCATAGTCGGCCGAATAATCTTAAGAAAATGATTTTTGGAAATATGGTTAAACGATTAAAACTATCCATAATTTAATGAAAAAAAAACCTAAAAAAGAACCTTATCTAATACTAAAAAAAACAATCTATAATTTAATGAAAAAATAATAAAAGAAAAAAATAAGATGAGAATTAGTAAAGATAGAAAAAAAAAATATTCATAACATAATTAAGCTATTATTAGAATTAAAAATTTAGAGAGTACATATTGATAAGGAAACACAAAAAAAAATTTAAATTTGAGATAATAGTCTTTTCACCAAACCCCACGTATCATCATAAACCATAATTGCAGCAACTCCATTTACGCATCTAACTACTTGACAAACAATTTTTTTTTTGCATGCACAAACAAAATGCAAAATACGAAAAAAAGAAACCTCACTTAATTGAGTCTTCTTCTTTTTCTCCCAGGATTGGTGGTGTAAAGGGTGCCGACGACCGCCCAGGAGAATTCCTTAGTCCTTATCTAATTCTAGCCCAAATTCATACGACACTAGGAAAAAGAAATGTAAACAACCGCCATACGACGACTTAACAGTGAAAACATGTGTAAGTCGCACACGCAGCGGTGGCACTCGGTCAACGAACATTCTGAAGCAATTTTATGCAATTCGAACACCGGGGACAGTGACTCTGCGAGGCCCACTTAAAGGCCGTATGAATCTGCTGACTAATCAGCTTCGGGTTATTGTTGTCGTTGGGCTAGTGTTATCAAATAAACAAAATATGTATTGCGTAAGCGGACTATATAATTTATTGTAGGTTTAAGCAAAAAATACTTAATGTTAATAGGTTAAGATACTTAGTTGTAAGTAAGGGAATATTTTGTATAAATACTTAATTAACCATCAATAAATTTGTCTTCTAACTTCGACCTTTGGACGAGACTGGTTGTTTTACTTCTGTAGACAAATCGCCTAGGAATATTAGCCTTCACTGTCCAGGTCTAGACCCGAGGATGGATCCAGTAGGCACTGCCTAGGAACATTACTGGCTTAACAAAGTCTTCTTCAAAGGCAACTCGCCTTGGGGACGGAAACGTCCAAAAGACTCACCGAACCGAATAGGGTTGCCGAGGACGAGGCAAACCGTTCAAATCATGGAGAAGAATTTTGCATAAAAACCTTGGTATGATGCCATACAAAGCCCAATTGGTTTAGGGGTTGAAGCCAACTGACCATCCAATGCGTTTTCGCTTCGCTAAGTGGGCATGCGATCGACTTAGAGAAGGCGGATTTCGCCAAAAAAATCATCTTTTCAGATGAAGCTCATTTTGATCTTGGCGGGTAAGTAAGCAAGCAAAATTGTCGCATGCGGGGCACGGAAAACCCGCACGCATACATTGAAAAGCTGATATACCCAACGAGTCACTGTTTGGTGCGGATTTAGGTCCAGAGGCATAATTGGGCCATTTTTCTTCGCTACACTCGATGTTTTGAGCCCTGTTTTTGAAGATCGCATTACAAGCCGCAGAGTTGATGTCGTTTGTCGACCTCGGAGCTGCGATTTAACACCGTTGGACTATTATTTGTGGGGTGCCGTAAAATATAAGTATTACGCCGACAAGCCAGAGACAATTGACGCTTTGAAGGATGATATTCGTGAAGCCATTGGCGAAATACAGCTGCACACGATAATATGCTTGAAAATTGGACTGATCGTGTAGGCTTCTGCATGGCCAGCCGAGGCAGATATTTGAATGAAATTATTTTTCATTATTATAAAAAAAGAAATTTGAGAATATATTCAGTAGTTTTTTTATAGCATTTTCAAAAAAAAAGTTATTTGGCGGACCCTTTATTTGCTAAGTTTGCTCCATACAAGGTTCTGAGCCACTTTTAAGGGGCGTCCTTAGGAAAAAAACTTTTACCGTATTTTCTCATTATTCTAACGAAATTGCAATTAATAGATTTTAATTTTTAGCACATGCCTACTTTTTGGGGCATGGCCCATACAAATAATATACGAATTCAGGCCAAGAAACTTTGAAATTTTGTGTTACACGGTATATAGGGCCGGGTATATAGGGCCGGGAATATAGAAGTTTGTCACAGACGAACTCTTGCACTTACTCACTTGTTTCTCTTAAGGTTATTCTTGAAAAGGCCTGGGTGTATGCCAAACCGGTCTATGCGTGTTATGTAGATCTGGAAAGGCTTTTGACCGAGTCCCTCGGGACACACTATGTAAAGTTTTGCAGGACTATGCGCTGGGGTGACATTTTCTGTAAGCCATCCCGTCTTTGTATGGAAACTGTAGAAGCTGTGTACGGATAAATGGCGTCAAATCCCGTTCTTTTTATATATGCGTTGGAATTCGCCAGGGCTGTGTTCTGTCGCTCCTCCTTTTTAAAGCATATATGGACTGAATGGTGAAGCGCAGCCTTTGCGAGCAATATTTCGAGTTGGCTGGCATCAGGATGAGCCACCTGCTTTTCGCAGATGATTTGGCCATCCTTGCATCATCCAAGGAGGAACTACAGCGAGCATTGGATAGGTTTACAGCCATTTGTGGTGATGCCGGGATGAAGGCTAACGTGAACAAATCGGTAGTGATGATACTGAGTTGTCCTCTAGAATTGGCCAAGCTGGAGTAATAGAAAAGGAATTGCGCCAGCCGGTCATCAGGAAAGCTGTGCTTGGAGTGAAAGCAAAAATCTTAGTTTTTGATTCAGTGTTCGTTCCAACCCTTTTCATGAAATTTGGGTAATGACCGAAAGAATTAGGTCGCACGTACTTTTTTTTTTGACGGAGGCTAAAACTCCAAAATCTTTCAAAGATACCAATACGCCAACTATAGCAGGTATATAATACCGAAGTAACCGATATTGGTTATGCCCGATTTCCACGTGCTAAGAAACCACCCATTTATGAGAGACACTATGAAACTGTCAGAACGCATTTCATAGAAGTAAATTTTCGCTCACTTCTACTTCTTGACTACAACTAAGTTAATTTAAAAAGTAGTTTACGCTTCCGTAGTGTTTATCGCATTGGGTAGGTTGCTATCCACTGAATGCACCTACTAAAGGCGTTCATTCGTGCGGCTTCACCCTACGTCGCTAGATTGAAAGGTCTTATTCTTTGTAGTCGTCGCTCGTTGTTAACATTGTTAAGAGTCTCGTTGAGAGTACGGATCATTTCATCGTTGCAATGAACATGAAGGCGAGCATTTAGCTTTCAAGCAAAGTTTGTTACTTCTTCGCTCACGGTAGCTATTCCTAAATCTCTGTGAATATCACTATTCCTAATATACCATGGAACATTCACAATTGCTTTTAGTGTCTTGTTTTGGAAAGTCTGCAACATGGACATGTTGCTCGGCTTTGTAAGACCCCAAAGTTGTATTCCGTATGTTCAGGAGGGCTTTAACACCTGCCTGTACAAGAGCAGTTTGTTATGTATGCTTAGTTTCGAAAATCTTCCGATAAGCCAATACATTTCCCTGAGCCTAATCTCGAGCTCGTCACGCTTCTTCTTAACGTGTGGTTTCCACCTTAGTTTAGCGTCTAAAGTCATTCCTAGATATTTCGCTTCATTTGCATAAGGTACATGTGCAGAATTTATGAACACAGGTAAATTGCTAACCCTTCTTTAAGTAAAATTCACATGCGTAGACTTGTTCTCGTTAAAAGCAATTCGCCAAGTCTTCGTCCAGACACAAATTCTGTCCAATGCTCGTTGGAGGTTTCTATTTGATGACTCGACTGATTCACCTGTTGGCAGGATGGCCGTATCGTCCGCAAACGTGGCCACGACTGTCTCCTCATCTAAAGGTACGTCTCTTGTGTAGAGTAGGAACAGGATCAGGCCGAGGACGCTTCCCTGGGGCCTGAATTTGCTTGAAACTTGAGTATTCACTACTACACCTAACACGAAAGAGTCTGCTTTCAAGATAATTTTCCAATATTTTAAACATGTCTTCCGGCAAGTTTTGCCGTAGCTTATATTTCAAGCCTTCGTGCCATACCTTTTCGAGGGCTTGGGATACGTCGAGGAAAGCATTTGAACATATTTTTTCCCCTTCTAAGGCTTTTTCAATTTCATGCGTTATTCTGTAGACTTGATCTATTGTGGAATGGTTAGGTCTGAAACCGAGTTGATGATCCATGATCAAGAGTCTTTCTGCAAATATTGGTTGTAATCGCTTCAGCAGAAGTTTCTCGAATACTTTCGATATTATCGGCAGAAGCGATATGGGCCTATAAGATTTATTATCACATTGCACATTTCCCCGGTTTTGGAACCATAATGACTTCAGCAACTTTCCATTGCCCTGGAACGTATAGAAGTCTAAGAGAAGCGTTTATCAAAAGTAGCTTCACTAGCGCCTTTTTTGGTAGTTCTTTCAATATTTCGCCAGTGATCAGGTCGTAACCCGGGGCCTTGTTATTTTTATACCCCATCCCATAGCATAAGAGGTATACTAAGTTTGTCTTAGTTTGCCACATAGTTTGTAACACGGTGAAATAATAGTGGTAGACCCCCAAGACCTTAGGGCATGTGATCGAGACCGAATTTTGAATCGAATGTCCGTCCGTCTGTATGTCACATGTTTATAGGCCTTAAATTTTGAGCTAGGTTGCTGAAACTTCGTACGTAAGGTTCACGTCATGCGAAGCAGTACAAGTCTAAAAAATTGAAATCCGCCCAAAGACACGCCCACAATCGGTCTAAGTGTGCAACTACTTCCAGAGTTTTCAAAACTGTAAGACGTTCTAAAAGGCTCAAATTTGACATTCAGCATCTCCTAATGAATGTAAGACACAAAAGAGACAAATTTAATTGGTAAACCTCCTCTAGTGGGCGTGGCATCTATTTTAAAGGTAAACTTTCAAATGCATTTTACTTAATATTTTTGCTCGAAATTGAAAACAAATTGCTTAATATTTTATGTAGAAAACGCTTAGTTCCATATTCTGTTTATACAAGACTTTGGGCTACGCCAACATTTGGAGGCAGAATTGAAGAAAAACCTAAAATTTCCCAGAGAAACTTAATTTCGACTGGCTTTGAGCCTAATTTAGGAAAGAATGAAACAAAAAAAGTAGCAGGTTAGGTAAACGTGACTTCAGTCCAGATTTCGTTAATATAAAGTTTTTAGCCACGCCCCCTTTCAGGGGTCGATTTTTCAAAAATATTGAATTTAAGTGTAACTTGGAAGTATCTGTGGAAAAATCTTATAATTATTAGTTTGTAATTAGGGGCGGTTGGACCACGCCCCTTTTCGAAGTTTGCACTACTCATAAAATGTCAAAAAAATAACTATGCCATCAGCATTTTACAATGTGGGATAGGATGGGGTATTCAACGGTCCGTTTTACGGACTGTAACTCCTGCATACACACTGTAGCACTTACTCACTGGTTAAGTTTGCTTATTATCTGTCGGAGTTCAACTAATGAAACTTTTTTCATTCTTAAGCTATCAGGTTCCGTGTTGTTGTTTTGAACGTCAGCCAACGGCGGACCGTCGAAAATATTGAATGTTTCTTCTAAATGTTCAGCAAACAAATTCGCTTTCCCTTTGTCTTCTCTTGCCCGTTCGCCGTAAGCTTTTTTTATTGGTGCCGATTGGATTATAGGTTTCTTGATAGACTTAACTGCTTTCCACAACGAGTAATTTGAGCTTTTATCCGCCGACAAGCCTACAACGTATTCAGTGGTCTCACGGTTTTTAAAATCTTGGAACATTTCTTTCAGTTTGTTAGAGAGGTGGTTTAAGAGGGTTTTGTCTGGGGGAGCCCTCGTGCCTTGCCATCTTCTACGCGCTATTCTCTTTTCACGAATCAATTCTTCGATTTCGAGCGGATATGTTGTGCGCACATGCCCGTCGGTGCTAACTGCGTTCTTTTGGGAAGAGTGTTTTTTGGGACGAAGCAGCGCTCTGAATTGCTTCAATGAATTTGTCAACTGTGTATTCTAACTCGAAAGGAGTTCTCAATGGCACAGCCAAGCCAACACCCTCCTTACAGTCCTTTCTGAAGGCGTCCCAGTTCATGTTTTTGCTAGCTAATCTGAGAGCTCTTTCTATTTTCGCCAGTCTTCACATCTTCAAGATTACTCCTGAGTAGTCTGAGCAAAGATCATAACACTCTTCAATTCGCGTAAGGTATTTGGGCTACCCTTTAGCGTTGTAAAAGTCGATAAGGTTAGGCTTTTTTTCCGGTCTGTTGGCCAATATGTTGGCTTACCCGTGGAGAAAAAGTCCACCCCACGTTTCATACTGTTTTTGTACAGTAATCTGCCTCTTGTTGAGTTGCATCGTGAACACCAAGAAGTATGCTTCGCGCTAAAGTCACCCCCAATGATAAAATTGGACCCAATGAAGTCATACATACGATAAAGATCGTCTTCCACCAGTCTATATCCTGGCGGGAAATAACAAGATGCAATGTTGTAATCTAAGCAGTCAATTTTTACAGAAACTGAACTGATCTGCATAGAGTCTAGCTCAACTTCTGTGTTCTTGAAGTGTTTTATGCAGTTCTTAATGTAGAGGGAGGATCCTCCTCTTGAATCTTGCGAAGGGTGATGTGTGTGATAGTCATTGTAACCTTTAAGTTTGGGTCTAGACCCGTTTTTAAGGTGAGTTTCCGTAATCATGCAAATATCAATATTGTTTTTCCGTAGAAATACTTCTAGTTCGTCTATTTTATTCAGAAGGCCGTTTGCATTCCATGTTAGTATTTTGAATAACTGTTTCATGTTCATGTGCTCTTTTAATTATTCCGAGGCTTAAACTCGAGCTTGCTCAGTTTGTCAAATATAAGTTTGTTGATTTTAGTCTGATCCTAAAGTTTTGCCAATATTACAGCGAGGATCTGCGGCACTGCATCTGTTGCAGGCGATCTTGCCTTGTCTTCGTTTGCCGCAACCTGTACGTATGATTTCGGTCCGACCAGTGGCGGTTTCTCCGCTGCACTTGAACTGGCGCCGCTCTTTTGTGGAGCTTTTACGCCTTTGTCGACGCCTCCTTTGCCAATCTCGCACTTTTGATCCTCTTTGGCGTCTTTGGCCTAGGAGTTTCAGCAGTTTTTGTACGTCCTAGGCTTGGATTCTGACCTCGAGTAAGAGGTTCTCGTCCCTTTTGCAGCTCTATGGCTACTTCGCATCCTCGATAGTTTCGTGGTGGTTTCCGTGGCAATTGGCGCAAACTGCCTTTATGTCAACTTTGCACTCTGCTGAGAGGTGTTTTTCGGCACATTTCACGTAACGTGGTTCTTTTTGGCAGAAGGCACTTGTGTGCCTGAATTCTTGGCATCGCTTACACTGTGGTTTCAGTCTATTGCCTTTTCGCATGGGTTCGGTTTTAACCCTGATGTTAAGTATCATTTTCATTTTATAAATATCGTTTACGCTCTCAGTTCTTTCAAAGGAGCGAATTAAAATTGGAAGGCCGCGTCTGATCACAGTGTCTTTCTCCTTCTGTGCGTTGCTTTTCCTTTTTAATGATATCGACGGTATCAATAATTCTAAGGCCTTTAGTTTTTACGTCTTTTACAACGTCTTCTTTTGTGCATAATGGGTGGAGCCCCCTTACAATGACTCGCAGTGGTTTTTCGTACTTATTTTGATAAGTATACCACTCGATTCTTTCTGCATTCAGTCTAAGAGACAGCGCGTGTTAGCAATCGGCGTTGTCAACAATTACTTTCCACACGTTATTTCGTTGCGAAGTAAGCTTATAGTTTTCTGTTCTTACCGTGTTTGCAAGAAGGTTGCGCAATCTCCCGAAGTCTGCTATCCCGACGATGTTTACTGCTGGAGGAGGACAAATTTTCGATTCCGGTTTAGCCTTGTATGAGCCATAGGGCTTATCTTCTTTCTGTATTACTTCGGGAGAGGAATTCGCCTTACTCTTCTTGCTAGACCTTTTCCTTAAAACTGAATCGGTCTCAAGTGCAAGTTCGTCCTCGTCCGTGTAGTATTCGACTGCATGCTGGTCGGTTCGGTGTTACACACTCTTTCGTTATCTCACAGTCTTTTAAATTTTACGTTAAACGAGTATTTTTAATATCCTCGTTTTCTTTTCGCAGAGAGTCAACTTAAATTTTTAGATCGTGGAAGAGTCCATTTCAGTAAGCCTTTTTCTAAGCTCTTAATTGTCACTGAGTCCTGGTTTACCGGTGGACCGCTTTTTCTGGATATGTTCGATCTAGGTGGTGGTGATCGATTTAGTTTTGTCCTTTTCTCGAAAGGATTTATAAGCAATAAAAGGCTCTCCCCAGAATCCGTAGAGCCTGCCTCCGAAGAGGGTGGACTTTTCAGCATAGCTGGGCTGCCACCTGGGGTAATCAAATCTTCCGTTTTGTTCATTGCCATTTTTTTAACTAGTCGTTTTTATGAGAAATAGGTAAGTCACTTCTATTTTCATTTTTAAATACAGCCGCCCCTTTGGAGACAGACGCCGACCAGTGAGCCGCACAATGTGTGACAGACGCTTCTGGATTTTAATTTAACCTTCAGATTCATCTATAAGTTAAAACCTTACTGCCAAAAGTTGCCCCAAATGGAGCAACATCGACAGCATCCGTTGAAACATAAGAATACTTCTTCCGGTGGGTTTTAGTCGGCTCTTACGACCTTGCAGGGGAATAGGTCGTGGGTACATGCTGCCGAAATGAGTTTCCTGATATTTAGACACATCATATTTAATTTGTCACATGTTTGTAACACGGTTGTTCGTGAATGCTAAAACAAATAATTCAATAAGATACCTTGTTCCAAACGTTATAAGTATACTCTTTTATGATAAGCAATAACTAACAAGACAAATTTTTTGAACCGCGATTACAATCAAAAAAGTGATTTGTGTGTGCAATTCAAAGCAGCAGTAGACCACTGCATAAACTGTAATAATTGCACACGGCACCAATTCAATGAGCTGATGGAAAGCTGAGAGGATTTACCGCTTACAATGTTCAACCAAACAAGTGTTATCAGTTATGTATGTAGGTATCATAATAGCCAAAAAATTACTTAGGTAAAGGGAAAAATACAAAAGGATATAGAAACTATGTAACAATTATAGGGTAAATTAACAAAGGTTAGGCAAAAACAGAATAAATCAATACAAAAATGAAGAGCAAAAACATTACAATTCATAAATAACTTCGTTCCTCAACATGCCGCCCCCGCTTCAGGATACGGGCAAGATCGCTAGCTTCGTGATGGGGCGCTTGAACGTTCCGCCCTTTGTGCGCAGGGTTACCACGCGTATGTGACCATCTTGACCTGGGTGAACTTCTGCAACTCTTCCTAGGGACCATTTTGAGGCCGGGACGTTTGGCTTCTTTACTACCACCATATCACCAACGCAAACATTTGTCGTAGGTTCTCTCCATTTCGGACGCTGCTGTAAGGCTGTTAAATAATCGGTCTGCCACCTTCGCCAGAATCCTTGGACCATATTCTGAAGCCATTCCCATCGTCCCAATCGATTGATAGGTGTTTCCAAATAACTTGGCTCAGAGATCGCAGTATATGGCCGTCCTATGAGAAAATGAGAAGGTGTTAATAGATCAAGTTCTAAATCTGAAAAAGCACAAAGGGGCCTAGAGTTTAGGAGAGCTTCGATTTGGGCTAACAGGGTACACATTTCTTCGAAAGTAAGGATATTGTTGCCAACAACACGATGGAGATGCCGCTTTACCAATTTAACCCCCGCTTCCCAAAGTCCTTCGAAGTGAGGACTGTGCGGGGGAATAAACTGCCAATCGATACTTTCAGCAGTCAAAAAATCAGCAACTTTATCGTTGTGCGCCTGTGATTGAATTAAGTCATGCATTTCGGAAAGAACATGAGCCGCTCCTTGGAAATTAGTCCCATTGTCGGAGTAGATAACGCTGCATTTTCCACGCCGCGCGATGTACCTTCTGAGCACTGCTTAAAATGCGTCTGTCTAGAGGTCTGAAACCATCTCCAGATAAAGAGCCTTCGTAGCCATACACACAAACAGTGAGATGTATTCTTTTACTAAGCTTGGCTTCCTTCCCATGGAGTCACGCGAGATGTTGGTAAATCATCCATAAGTTGCTTGGACGTAGAAGTTCGAAGACGAAAACATGTGATGCAATCGTGATCCAATTTTCGAATGAGGTTTCTGCTGCCGATGACCCAATATTCCTGTCGAATCAACGTGAAGGTGAAAGGGAGCACAATTCTGATGCTTTGGAAACACATTGATTAGCCTTCAGAGCGGTTAGTTCATTCTGAAACGCGTTTTGAGCACACCGGTGACACACTTGCTTTGCACATCGAAGCTCCAAAAGTTTAAGATATCCATCTTTCCTGTCCATCCTCGGCAAACGACATTACCTTAAGAAGCGAAGAATGTACCCAACAAGTCTTAAAAGTTTCCGCCAAGATGGCACCGCGAGAGAAAGAATTTCAAGAAAATGCTCCGCCGGAACGCAAACGTGGACGGCGATCTGGGTTTTTTACTCCTCTGGAATATCTTCAATCATAACTTCGCTTTTGCTTGGCCAATGATCAGTATCCTGAGACAACCAAGCTGGACCCTTCCACCACATTTCATAGTCTATCAGCTGATTGGGTATTAGGCCCATGGAAGCGCAGTCTGCAGGATTTTCAGCGGACTCAACACATTCCCAAGAAGAAAGAGGTAACGAGAACAAGATTTCGGAAGTACGATTACCCACGAATGAATTCCATCTTCGTGGAGGAGAGGAAAGCCAGGCCAATACAACTTTGGAGTCACAAAACGCTGCAACTTGAACTGGGGGTTCATGCAACGAAGACCGAATGAGCTCAAACAACGGGGACAAAAGAAGCGCTCCGCAAAGTTCGAGCCGAGGGATAGAGAGCTGTCTTACCGGAGCAACCCGGGTCTTGGCAGCGACCAGGTGAACCTCAAAGCCACCGTCATCTGAACAACTGCGACTATAAACCACAGCAGCATAAGCTTTCTTTGAAGCATCCGAGAATCCTATTAAATCCGAGCGTTTAGAGTTAACCGTGAATTTGCGTGAAATTCTAAAGTTTTCAAAATAGGTTAAATTCTCGTAATACTGCTTCCAGGTTTTGGCTACTTCAAAAGACAAGGGATCATTCCAATCCATTTTCGTCTTTGCCATCCATAACTCCTGAAACAGTATTTTTAACAAAATAGTGGAAGGAGCCAAGAAACCCAAAGGATCGAAAACCTTTGCAATCTCTGAAAGAAGATCTCTTTTCGTAGGCAAAAGCTGTTCAGATAAACTGTTTTTATATGTAAAGGTATCTGTGTGCGGATTTCAAACCAAACAAAGAACCTTGGTACATTGTGAAGTACTATCCAGGTCCATCGATATAGAGGCCCTACAATCAATTTCTCGCAAAATCTCCCAACAATTTGAGCTCCACTTGCTCAGATCTAGACTCCGCAAGATAACATTTCCACAACCTGCTTCTTAAGCTCCAATATCTCTGACAAGGTATCAGCCCCGGTCATGAGGTCGTCTACATACATGTCCTGCAAAATCGCTTGCTCAGCTAAAGGGTATTGGTGCTTGTAATCCAACGCAATTTGACGGAGTACCCTTATGGACTAATAGTCCTGATGTTTCGGATGCACCCAAATCTGCCGAAACATCTTGACGATATCAGCGCAAAAAACAAAACGATGCCTGCGAAATCGTAGACACACATTGATTAAATTTCGTTGAAGAGGTGTTCCAATATGAAGCGTTTCATTGAGACTACAATTTTTGGTATCCTTATGCGAACCATCAACAACGACGAGAATTTTATTAGTCACAACGGCGTGATGAGGTAAATAAAAAACATTTCCAGAAGTAGGTTCCACTTCATCTTCTGGTATACGCTGCATGTGTCCTAAGTCCAAGTACGCCTTCATAAATCTACAATATTCCTACCTCAATCGTTCATCTCGCGAAAACCGACGCTCCATCGCGAAGAGTCGCGATAACGCTCCGGATATGGTGTTAGCGAATTTCACGTTGCCTTGTCGAAATGGAAGCTCTACCATGTACTTGCTGTCTGGTGTTCGGGAAAGGGTTTTGGAAAAGCTAACGTCTACATCATCTTCACCTCGTATCGAAGAAGGTTTACTGCAAACCTCCTCGATTTCCCAATGCAATGAAAGAACAGGCTTTTTGAGCAAAGTTCCTGACACAACCCATCCAAATAAGGTCTCGTGTGCAGTAACTCTTCCATCCTCATCTGAACGATGACCACCTCACAGGATACTCCACGCTTTATCCGCCCTTAGTATGTCAATGAGTCCAGGGGTGTTGAAGCCTATGTCAGCGAACTGAAGATCTTCAAGAAAGGTGAAGCCACTACCTTCGAATGGACACGATGGAATTTTTGAAGTGATTTTATTCAAAATAAACGCCTGAGCCTCCATAGAATGCGTACCAATACGGGATTTCAACGTTAAACTGACAGCGCCTTGAGGCACACCCGCTTCGACCGACGAAATTCCGGATATGGGCAACCGGGCATGGGAGGGACGAAGACCAAGCCTTTTCACTAAACTATCGGTAACAAAAGACACCTGTGAACCGGTATCCAATAGAACGCGCGCAAGATGAGTCATACCGAGGGCATCAAATACCTTAACGACAGCTGTAGGTAGTATTCCCGAGGGGCGCGTTTCATTCGCCATATGGTTGCTTACGACCGGTGAAGCACCATTTTGAGGAGCATCAATGACATTGGGAGGATTATCGGAACCAGAAACTTGAGCGTTGTTTTCTAAATGCACCAAGCTATGATGGCATTTGTTGCAAAATGAACACCGCGTCTTATTTTGGCATCGCGTCGATGAGTTCTTAGTACCGAGACCGTTGTAACATAAGCGTTGATCTCTTTTGAAATTACGACATGCATTAATTGCCAAGGAAAGGAATTCGTTGCACCGTGGAAGATGATGTTCAACCTTGTATTTTGGGCAAGACATGTTCACCACGGCTAAACTCTTTATGTTCATAGGATGGGACTTACGGGAACTTTTCGCGACACGATTAGGTTTTGGATCCGAAACCTCTAAAGCACTCGAGCGTTCTTCTAAAAACTTTATAACGCCTTTGACGGTAGACTCCTCTAAACCTTTATTTGTTAGCGCCCAAGCCTTCCGCGTTTCAGAGTCAGTTTTATTTAGGAGCAAGTAAAAAAGCCACGGATCCCTACCTACAGCCTTGACCGCTTCTAAACCACGAATTACTTCATCGGCCTTATCCACAAGTTTACGCAAGTGAGAACCATCTTCAGCAATGACACTAGGCAATGTAAAAAACAGTTCAATAAGGGTAATAATTATGTAAAGAGGCTTGTCAAACCGGCTTTCAAGCTTCTCCCATGCCGACAAATAATTAGAATCTGAGACATCTATACCATTCAGCAGATGACATGCATCTCCGCGTAATACCGACTTAAGGTAACGAAATTTTTGAGCACCCAAAAGTTTTTCATTGCAGTCCACGGTTTGAACGAACACATCGCGAAAACCCGGCCATTCTCGATAATCACCGGAGAATGGAGTAATATGCATAGGCTGTAGCACTACCGTAGATGTATCTTTATTGCTGGTGCTACTGCTAGAGGAAGCCACCTTGCCTAGTTTATCCAAGAGTTCGGTTTGGGACGCAAATAGATCTTTAAGGAATGTGTCCTGACTTTTTTCGAGAACTGGGGTTTCCCTCTGTATACGCTGTAAAATTGCACATTTCGCGGCAACGTATCTTGCCTCAACAGCCTCAAATTTGGTCTCAGGATCAACGTACCCCTCCTGGTCGTGAAACTTAAACAAAGCCGATTGGCTATCGCGCATGTCTTTCCAAACTTTCTCTAATCTTTCTAACCACACCTCAAGTTCTAGCACATGTACACCGTCGGGAATCTTTTGAGCAAAGGCAAAGGCCCTAGTAATGGAGCCTTTGTAGTGCCCACGTGCTTGTTTTAAAGCTTCCATAGCTATGTCCGCAAGTATATTAGATTCGCGACCATGTGGATTCAATCAATTCTAAATCACCAAAAAACCTACACACAGCTAATTTTGAGACGTACGATGATTCACCCAAAACAGCTAAGCAGCAGAAACAGCAGAAAATCGCAACAGCAGAAGATCAAACCAACCAAATTCTTAGACAGCAACAGACGTGAGGAACTAAGATTTTCGAACTATACTTATCTGCTCAGGAATTCACAGTCTAGCAACCACCAACCAGAAAACGAAAAAGAAATAAACCGATTTCAAATATCCGGCAACGAAGGACCAGTTTTGTTAGTGAATGCTCGAACAAATAATTCAATAAGAGACCTTGTTCCAAACGTTATAAGTATTCTCTTTATTATTTGCAATAACTAACAAGACAAATTTTTTGCACCGCGATTACAATCTACAAGACCGTCTGGTTGGATGGTTGCTACAAAAGTGATTTGTATGTGCAATTCAAAGCAGCAGTAGACCACTGGATAAACTGCAATAATTGCACACGGCACCAATTCAATGAGCTGATGGAAAGCTGAGAGGATTTACCGCTTGCAATGTTCAACCAAACAAGTGTTATCAGTTATGTATGTAGGTATCATTTAAGCCTTAAATTTTAAGCTAGGAAGCTGAAATTCGGTAAAAAGGTTCATTGTTATCCGAAGCAGTACAAATGTAAACATTTTTCAAATCCGCTTACAGACACGCCCACAATCGGTGCAATTGTGCAACTACCTCCAGAGCTTTCAAAGCTGTAAGACGTCTTTAAAGCCTGAAATTTGGAATTTATTATCTCCTGTTTATTTCAAGACACACAAAATAAAAATTCAATCGCTGTACTTCCCACTAGGGGAGGCATCGATTTAGATGTTACTTTTTCAAATGCATTTTATTCAATATTTTTTTTTTCCAAATCGAAAAATATTGACTTAGTATGCTATGTAAAAACACATAGTTCTACATTTTGTTCATATAAGACATTGGGCCACGCCCACATTTGGAGGTAGAATTGAAGAAAAATTTGAAAATTTCCCGAAAAACGTAATTTCGACTGGCCTTAAGCCTTATTTGGGAAAGAATAAAAATAACAATAAATAGCAGGTTAGATAAACGAGATTTTATTCTAGATTTCGTACATATACAAAGTTTTTAGCCACGAACCCATTTAGGGGTCGATTTTTCAAAAATCTTGAATTTGAACCAAATAATTGCAATTTTACGTACATCAGGCGTACCTTGAAAATATCTGCGTTATTACTTATAGTTTGTAATTTGTGCGGTTGGACCACGCCCCCTTTCGAAGTTTGGCAGTAGCATCTTACAATGTAGGATAGGATGGGGTATTCAACGGTCTGGTTTACGGACTGTAACTTATGCGTACACACTGAGTAGCACTTACTCACTGGTTTCAATTTAGAGTGATTTTTTAGAGAAATCAGGTTTTTGAAGATATAACACTGAAAGTTGGACCACCTACATAAGCGATGGTGTGGGCCGTTAATTTTCTTGTTACATGTTTTCTGCTGCAATTTCTGTACACCAAAATTTCAGCTCATATGCCTTGTTTTAACTTGGTCTTAAGGCCTTTTGAAATTAAATGTGTATTAATAAATACCTTGTCTTTGAAACATAAGAACAAAGCCCGTTTTAGCTCTTTTAATTGGTTTCGAAGATCTTAAACCTTGACACATACAGAGGGACGGACGGACGGGGCTTAATCAATTCACCTGTCGGTCCCGATTTCTCAAAAATATTAGGGGTCCTCGGTGATTATCACTGTCTTGAATTGAAAAACATTGAATAAAAATAAAGCACATAAATGATAATTTTTGTTTTTTTTTTTTGTACAGCAGGAGAATGCACTAGGTGCCATTATTTTGACCGCTGTTGTGCCTATTATTTCACTATGTGACCATGAGACGATGTATGTGATTAGTTAAATAGTTATATTAACCCATCTAGTCCTATGGTACGGTTATTTGACATTATGAATTCTCCATACGCCCGTCGCTTTTAATTGAAACCTTAATTTTGGAAAAATTACTATCAAACCATATGACCCTATGCAGAACATCATTCCTACTACAAAAATCTTTCGCAAAATAATAGTCATCTAAGGCTTTGAACACACGGCGACAGAAAAACGCACGACAAAAAACAGCGCGATTTTCTGTAGCAAGCATATCTACTCAACACACGAACGATAATTTTCCGTGCGGTTCCTTAAATCAGTTTTGAAGAAAAATTTAAATTTCATCCTTAAAAAAAAGAGTTTGCAAGCTCTTGTAGTAAACTCAGTACACAAACACTTATTTTCGGGGCGATTCCGGTGAATTGTGACAAAAACAGTAATTTTTTATCGTTAAATAAAACAAAATTATATTTTCTGTCGCGCGGCTTTAAAGAGTCGCAATTCGGAATTTTGTCGTAGATCGAGTCTCGCGACTAATTGTCGCAGCGGCAATCGTGTGTTGTCCAGCATTTAAAGGCTGTCGCCGTGTGTCTCTAACCTAAGAGCAAAACCAATTTTCGGTCACACGATTTTTTACTCTTACACAAGTAGAATGAAAAACAACCATGTACTGGTTTAGAAGTAGCAAACGCAAACTTGAAAAACATAAGAGAAATATCAATTAACCGAAAATAAAATAACCTCTAACTGGAAATGGCATTAGTACATCCAATCCACTGTTAGGAAAAAGACGGCAAACATAAATATCTCCCTAATAAAATATTAAAGGATATTCTAATTGTATCTTTAGGTACTTACGCGAAAGCTTTAGAGTATACGACTCGGGTGACCACGCGTACAAGATAAACAGAAACAATTTTTGAATGGAACGCGCGCCATATACATGTTTTATCCATTTGGTATAAATTTAAGTATATCCCCTTCTCGGCTCAACAAGGCCTCTTTTCTGCGCTCGACCTTACCGCTATAATTGATGTAAATATAAAGACGTACATATTTCACTTTCACTTCTTCTTTCCTTCTCGCCACTAGCCTCAAAACGAGTTTAAGTTTGAAAACAGAAACACAGGAAAAATTCGTGCAATTTATATTTAGGTAAATGAATTCGTACCAGAAAAAAACTTGAGGGTTGACTGTCCGATTTCCTCCCTATGATTGGGTATATCTACTTTTCTCCGAACGAAGAGAACCAGCACGAGAACAATACGGCCACGCTGGATACAAAGCAGCAGGTGATCCTTAAAAATATTTGCCCTTGAAAGCAAAAAAAAAAATCACGGACCAAGAATACTATGAAGATAATCAAGCATAGAAATCGCACATAATTTGGCACTACTTTTTCATTTGGTAGTTTTCTGCAAAAAAAACACTTTATTTTTAAACGAAAACTTAATTAGGTTTACACTCAACATAAAGCCCCAAGCCAAAGTAGCACTAACACTATACTAACGCTAATGGACTTCAATTTGATTTTTCTTTTTCGTCATCACCAAGGACAAGGCTTATTGAACCACAGACTGTAGAAACACAAAAGGGTATCACACCCAATCACTTGTTACACATAATAAACGCAGTGCATAGGAAATATGGCACGCCATGTAATACACTCAATTTAAAAATTCGTATCTTAATAAAGTTTAACACCGACGACATTAATCGCAGCCAAAAAAGGCAAAAGTTTTTTATGGTGGTCGCGCACAGTGAGTGCCGAAACAAAAAATAAACAATTTGAAACACTTTTCCAACCAGAAAACAACCCGTAAGCGAGAAAATTAGATATACCACTGACGATGGTGGATGCATAAACGAAAGCCCATTTCCAAGTGATACTAAATATTTCTAATAAAATAAATGGAATTTTATCTAAGCAGACATTTCGTCGCTGGTAATATTTCTGTAATAAGTAGACAATTCATTGCAGAGATGCTGATAAGGAAAAAGGGACTCTGTTCTTAAGAGCACTGTTCTTAAGCACTTTGTTGTTCAGAGTTAAGTCCTAGAATTCGGAGTTTGGGGTAAAAATGTGGTGAAAAGCTTTGCCCTCGTACATTTAAGACGGTAATAGATTTGTTGGGCTCATGGAAACGCAGCGCTTTGGTTGCAAAAGGACAACGAAAGCTCTCTGAAAACATCTATCTATATCTAAAAAGATAATGCTTTTTAGTCATGCTTTTTTAGAACCAGATATGTATGTACAGATGTATAAGTTTTGAATTGTACGTTAATAAACTTAGTGAAATACCTATATGTAAGGGCATATTCAGCTGTTTGCCTGCTACAAAAATTGATTGAAGTAATAAGGAAACAAATTAGTAAATTCCATGGTAGAAATATGAGGATGAGCAAAATAAAAGGAAACAAAAATAAGAAACCAGATATTTATTTACATATGTATAAGTTTTGAATTGTACGTTAATAAACTTAGTGAAATACTTATAAGGGCATATTTAGCTGTTTACCTGATACAAAAATTGATTTTAGTAATAAGGAAACAAATTAGTAAATTCCATAGTAGAAATATAAGGATAAGCTTAAAAAAGGAAACAAAAATAAGGATTTTAGAATGGTACATCAAAGTGGTAAGGTGGCTTAAGTCGACTTAGACCTAAAATGACTTTTTAAATATTTCAATAACACGATAAATTAGCTTTATTTCTGTTTTTACAGTATGCTTCTGCTCCATTTAGAAGACACTTTTTAATGCTGTAATAACGGCTTAAGTCATCAACATCAACAAAATTTGCATTTGAAAGAGCGGCTTAACTGAAGTTCCATCCCTCCGTTTTCAATACAACATTTTTATCTTAATCTTTATCTTATTTATTTATTTATATCGTCCCCTTCGGGTAGGGGTTAGAATATACCCGAGGTAAGGCATGCCTGTCGTAAGAGGCGACTAAAATCCACCCTCCGTATGCCGAGCGCGTAGCGCATACAAACTATGCAATGTACAAAACAAAAGATTCTATTACCCCAGGTGGCAATCCAGTTTCACTGGCAAATCCACCCTCTTCGGAGGTAGGCTCTACGGATTCTGGGGAGAGCCATTTATTGCTTATAAATCCCTTTTTGAAAAAATCAAGGGTGCCTCGATCTCCACCAGCTGGATCAAAGGTCTCCGGGAAAGGAAGTCCGCCGGTTAATCAGGACTCAGCGAAAATTAAATGCTTTGAAGCGGAAAACAAAGAACTCCGTGCTAAGCTTAATGAAATGGAACGTCTCTACCATGAGCTTAAAAGCGAAGTAGATTCCTTACGTAAAGAAAATGAAGCCTTAAGGAACTCCGTGGTACTATAGTATGCGAGGAAACGCCGAAACGTCAATGTGAATACCAGACGGACGAGGAAGAACTTGCACGCGAAACGAATCCGGTCTTTAGGAAAAGGCTTACCAAGAAACGAAAGGCCGGTTCTTCACCCGAAGTAGAAACCGTGCAGCAAAAAGAAGAAACACCAGTCGTATCAAACAAAGCGACAGGAATACCCCAAGAAAAAAACCGCCGACCACCTGCAATAAATGTCGTTGGGATCGCGGACAACGGAAAGTTGCGAAACATCCTTAAAAATACTCTTGGGACGAAATATAACTTAACATCACTTCGAAACAACGTATGGAAAGTTAACGTCGATGACTCTGATGCCTATCGGTCACTGTCACAAAAGTTAAATCTAGAGAAAATCCAATGGTTTACTTATGAAAATCACCTCGAAAAGCCGCTGCGGGTTATAGCGAGGGGACTACACCCATCCTGTACCAAGGACGAAATAATTCAAGACGTTCAAGCCCAAGGCTTTAAAATTCTTGACGCCGTGAACATAATAAAGAAAGAGAAGCAACGTACGGACGAAGGCAAAGATTCCGCTGTTGTCCGACGCGGCCTGCAAATTTTTATGCTTTCTTTTGATAGAACTGAAAATATTAACGAAATCTACAAAATTAAATCAATCCTTAACATCAAGGTAAAAATCGAGCCCAAGCGGAAGGGCAACAGGCTAGTTCCCCAATGTAAGCGATGCCAGGGTTTCCGACATACGCAAGCGTACTGCCAGAAAAAGCCGCGATGCGTAAAATGCGCCGGCGAACATCTCTCGACGGATTGCAATGTCAGCAGTCAGGCCCCCGCGGTTTGTGCCAATTGCAGGGGAAGTCACCCAGCGAGCTACCGAGGTTGCGAAATTGCCATTGAGTTGCAAAAACGACATGAAGCTCCGAAGAAAAATACTGAAAATAAGGGCCCAAGCCTAAAACCTCCTAAAGTAGATAAGCCAAAAACCCCTAAGTCGACAAGGGATAAGGGTTTGATTAAAGGCAAAATTCAAAATGCGCAAGAAAACGCCGCTGGTCCTAGTTCCCACCGGAGTCAAAAGAGAGAATCCACACTTGTTGGTCCAAAATCGTACGCTCAAGTCGCGTCACGTGAAAGTAAGCCACAATCGGCCGCATCAGAT
Organism: Neoascia interrupta; assembly: GCA_947623515.1. Classification (NCBI taxonomy): domain Eukaryota; kingdom Metazoa; phylum Arthropoda; class Insecta; order Diptera; family Syrphidae; genus Neoascia; species Neoascia interrupta. The sequence continues at coordinate 100,241,629 of OX392463.1, read as the reverse complement.
TCGGTCTCTCAAATTCTAGGCATGATTTTAGAAAAGTTTGAGCAACAGGCGAAACTTAATCAAGTAATATTCAACAAATTGAGCGAGCTCGAGTTTAAACCTCGAAAAACATTTAATAAAAAATCATGAATATGGGAAAGTCAATCAAAATAATTACATGGAATGCAAACGGCCTTTTGCAAAAAATTGACGAACTAGAAGTATTCCTACGGAAGAATAATGTAGACATATGCCTGATTTCGGAAACCCACTTTAAAAAGGGTTCAGCACGCAAAATAAAAGGTTACATTGACTATCACGCGCATCATCCTTCAGAAAATTCGAGATGTGGATCCTCTCTCTACATTAAAGACTGCATAAAGCACTCCAAAAACTCCAAATAGAACTTGACTCTATGCAAATAACCTCAGTCTCAGTAAAATTAAGTCACATAAATTACAACATCGCGACGAGCTATTTTCCTCCGCAGTATCGGCTGGCAGATGAAGATCTTGCTCTGCTCTTTGATTCACTTGGGTCAAACTTTATCATCGGCGGGGACTTTAACGAGAAAAATACTTTTTGGGGCTCACGGTGCAATTCAACAAGAGGCAGAGCCCTCTTTAAAGCAAGTACAAAACGCGGCGTGATCTTCTTATCGACGGGAAAGCCAACATATTGGCCAACCGACAGAAATAAAATACCTGATCTCGTCGACTTCTTTATCGCCAAGGGGGTACCTCGTTACCTTACGAACGTAGAAGAACGCTTTGATCTCTGTTCAGATCACTCGGCAGTTCTTTTGAAAATCGGCGGAAGCCTAGCGAAAAAGAATAGAGCGCCTAGATTAACTAACAACAACACCGACTGGGACGGCTTTAGAAAATACTGCAAAGAAAACATAGCTTTAAATGTACCGCTCAAAACGCCACTTGAAATAGAAGACGAATTAGACAAACTCGTGAGAGTTATTCAGAGCGCTGCGTGGAATAACACTTCTTTTCGGAGGTCCGAATTATCGAACAGCGGAACAATATATCCGCGAGAAATAGAAGAGCTAATATGCGAAAAGAGGAGAGCGCGCAAGAGATGGCAACGTTCGCGAGCACCCCCGGATAAGACAATCTTGAACCACCTTTCTAACAAACTGAAACACGAACTTCAAGATTTTAAAGGTCGCGAGACTACTGCTTACCTCGAAAGTTTGACTGCCGATAAAGTTTCGAACTACTCTCTTTGGAAAGCAGTCAAGTCCGTTAAGAAGCCTATAGCACACTCTGCGCCATTAAGAAAAGCCAACGGCGATTGGGCAAGAGAAGACAAAGAAAAAGCGGATTTATTTGCAGATTACCTAGAAGAAACATTCAAACCGTTTGACGGGGAACCGTTGGTCGAGGAGCTCAATCCTTATGCGGTACAAGATAATTATAGAATAAAAACCGTGTCATTGGCTGAACTTCGTCAAACGATAAATAATCTGAAAAACAACAAAGCCCCTGGCTACGACTTAATTACTAGCGAAATTCTGAAGGAGCTACCGAAAAAAGCTTTGGTCAAGATACTCTATATCATTAACGCTTCCATGAGAGTTTTATACGTTCCAAGGCAATGGAAAGTGGCCGAGGTCATAATGGTTCCGAAACCAGGAAAATGTCCAAACGACAAAAAGTCATACAGACCTATTTCGCTACTGCCGATAATAGCTAAGGTGTTCGAGAAACTGTTGCTTAAAAGGTTGCAACCAATCATTGAAGAAAGACGATTGATTCCGGATCACCAATTCGGATTTAGAAAAAAACATTCAACAATCGACCAGGTCTATCGTATAACAAACGAAATCGAAAAAGCTCTGGAAGCGAAAAAGATATGTACTAGCGCTTTTCTCGACGTATCGCAAGCCTTCGATAAGGTGTGGCACGAAGGCCTGAAGTACAAATTAAGGGTTTGCTTACCAGAAAAACTCTATAGAATCTTAGAGTCTTACCTTAAAGACAGAATATTTCGCGTAAGGTACGAAAATGAGTACTCGGAATTCAAAGAGATAAATGCCGGTGTCCCGCAAGGAAGCGTTCTCGGCCCAATATAATTTTTGCTCTATACAAGAGACATACCCCACGATGAGGGAACAACTTTAGCTACGTTCGCAGATGACACTGCTATTCTCGCTATTGATACGACAGTTGAATTATCAACAGGGAAACTCCAGCGCGCTTTAGACAAAATATGCGACTGGACGAAGAGCTGGCGAGTGGTCCTTAACGAGACTAAGTCAACGCATGTTAACTTTACTTACAAAAAGATAAACAACAAACCTTTATTCATTAACTCGGTACAAATCCCGTAACCAAATGAAGCGAAATATCTAGGAATGACTCTAGACGCAAAACTTAAATGGAAGCCGCACGTTAAAAAGAAACGCGACGAGCTCGAAATCAAGTTAAGAGAAATGAATTGGCTTATCGGAAGATTTTCGAAACTAAGCATATATAACAAACTGCTTTTGTATAAGCAAGTGCTAAAACCATCTTGGACATACGGTATACAACTTTGGGGTTGTACTAAACCAAGCAATATATCTATTTTAGAAACTTTTCAAAATAAGACACTCAGAGCAATCGTTAATGCTCCATGGTATATAAGAAATAGCGATCTACACCGAGATCTAGGAATCGCAACCGTGTCTGACGAGGTAACAAACTTTGCTCGCAAACTTAGTACTCGTCTTCGCGGACACTGCAACAATGAAATTATCCGAACTTTGGATCAGACAAATCTTACGCGCCGACTACAACGAATGAGACCGTTAGATCTAGCAGCATAAGATGAAACCGCATAAATTGACGGTATTGTAGGTGCCTTCGTTGGAAGGCAGCCTGCCACACGCGATTATTACAGAAGCTTGAACTACTTGTTAAGGAAACTTAGTCGTAGTCTGACGGAAAATGGGAGGTTTTTTAGTGAGTAAGAATCTCACACTACTATGAGCACGCGCGGCCGGTCCTCGTAGTGCCTATGAAGGTTTTTCCTACCCACGAAAAAAAAAAAAAAAAAAAAATTATTTATATCAATAATTTTAAAAGCTAGAACGCATAAAGTACAAATAGGCCACTGTTCCAAAACAATATTTTCTACTAAGTAAATTTTATTTCTTTATAACCCGTTTTTCCCTATTGAATTTTTTTTATTAGCTGATAAAAGTGTTTTTTTTTTTTAATTATTGATTCTGTTTGAATTAAGTGTACAAAAGCCAGTTTAACAAAACCAACAAAGAAAAAATCACATGTTTTAATTTGGAACAAAGACTTAACGAACATAAGCGCCTTTTCCGAGAATATTTTACAAAAACTTAGGTTTTAAATTTAAATAAGCCGTTTTACTTTGATCAACAGCCTTGGATTTGACAAATATTAAAATGGCAAACAGTCTAATGTTGACATAAGCCATTACAACACTCAACACTATTAATACAAGTTGTAAACAGGAGGATAAGACCCTCATCATCCCAGTCCTACTTTACGGTGCAGAAGCATGGACCCTGTCCAAAGCGGATAAAAACATTCTAGGCTGCTTTGAGAGGAAAATTCTTCGAGCGATTAATGGTCCCTTCTGCATAGGAGAAGAGTGGAGGAGGAGATATAACATCAAACTGTACGGGCTCTTCAGCGACACCAAACTAGCTGAAGTTACGATAGCTAGTTACGATGCCACCAAAACAAGTTAGTAAGTGCAAGAGTTTGTCTGTGACAAACTTCTATACACCCGACTCTTTATACCATGTTACACAAAATCTTAAAGTTTCTTGGCCCGAATTCATATTTTATTTGTATTGGCTACGCCCCCAAAAGTGGACGTGGGCTTAAAAGTAAAATCATTTAATTGTAATTTCGTTAGAATCATGAGAAAATACGGTAAAAGCGAAAATTATTTCAGAAAAAAAAAACAGATTTTTCCTAAACATGCCCCTGGGCGGAGCTCAAAATTTTGTATGGAGCGAACTTATAGTGGGAGAACCGGCTGCACATTGTCTTAAGGCATAAAACAATAGGATGGGTTTGGTAAAATATGAAAGTCTGCTAGTAAGCTAAAAGAAAGAAAACAAGGGTTGTCGGGAATTTTCGCCCAGTGGTGGAAATAACAGGCCCTTTCCGGTACGGTAGTTTTGTGATTTTCGCAAGCAAAAAACAAAAGATAAAGCTTATCACCACTCGACAGAGGGCGTTGAATAGTTCATAAAAATACTAGGCTGGCAGGCACCAACTGCCCACTAACACCTGACAACCCTCGTTTAAGCCAGCCTTTTTTTTCGATTAACCATAGACATAAAACAATAGAATGAACCATATACCATATTAAAAGCTAGAGCATACCGCTTACGAATACATAGGGTTGTCTGCGTTAAATTAGCCAAGTACATAGCCAATCCTCCACTTTAAGGCCAGCTACACAGGGATTTTAAAAAAAGGCGGGTAGTTTCAAAATGCAATAAAACAAGTTGTGTGTAAGAAACTAACCATTTTTTTTACCCCATCCCTTAGAATAGGAGGTATATTAAGTTTGTCACATAGCTTGTAACACGGTGAAATAATAATGGTAGACCCCCAAGACCTCAAGGGCATATGATCGAGACCGGATTCTGAATCGAATGAGCTATGTCCGTCCGTCCGACTGTATGTCATATGTTTTAAGGCCTTTAATTTTGAGCTAGGGTGCTCAAACATCGTACGTAAGGTCCACGTCATGCGAAGCAGTACAAGTGTAAAAAATTTTCAAATCCGCCCAAGGACACGCACACAATCAGTCTAAATGTGCAACTACCTCCAGAGTTTTCAAAACTGTAAGACGTTCTAAAAGGCTGAAATTTTACACCAAGCATCTCCTAGCGAATGTGATATACAAAAAAGACAAATTTAATTTGTAAACCTCTTCTAGTGGGCGTGGCATCTATTTTAAGGGTAAATTTTCAAATTCAGTTTAGTCAATATTTTTGCTCGAAATTGAAAAAAATTTGCTTAATATTTTATGTGGAACACGCTTAGTTTCACATTTTGTCTATACAAGACTTTGGGCCCCGCCCACATTTGGAGGCAGAATTGAAGTAAAACCTAAAATTTTGCAGAAATACTTAATTTCGACTCTCCTTGAGCGTAATTTGGGAAAGCATGAAACAAAAAATGTTGCAGGTTAGGTAAACGAGACAGATTTCGTTCATATGAAATTTTCAGCCACACCCTGTTTAAGGGGTCGATTTTTCAAAAATATTGAATTTGAACCAAAAAAGTGCATTTTTACTTACATTACTTTTACTTACAAGTGTATCTTGAAAATATCTGTGGAAATATCTTATATTTAATAGTTTGTAATAAGGGGCGGTTGGACCACGCCCCTTTTCGAAGCATAAAATGTCAAAAAATAACCATGCCATCAGCATTTTACAGTGTGGGATAGGATGGGGTATTCAACGGTCCGTTTTACTATTCGACTGTAACTTCTGCGTACACACTGTAGCACTTACTCACTGGTTTTTATTTGAAAGGCCATTATGAGCCAATTCAGCTGATATCATTTTTTTTTTCTCGCGCCAAAGATGATTTTTTGCGCGAAATTGGGGTAATTTTCCAATTTTTATACTCGACCCAGGGTGTCTTAAGTTTGATGTATAGTTTGTAACGCAGTGAAATAATCACCGTAGAGCCCTAAGACCTTTTAGAGATATGAATGGAACCGACAGCAGAATCGATTAAGCCATGTCCGTCCGTCCGTCCGGCTGTCCGTCCGTATGTAAAATACTTTTAGGCCTTAAATTTTAAGGTAGAGAGCTAAAACTTTTTGGGTTGGTTAGAAGTCCATTGGACCAGATCAAGTTTGAAAATTAACCGAATCCGTCTACAGACATGCCCACTACAGGCCTGTATGTGCGACCATCTCTAATTTAAAAAAGTATCTTTTCTAAATTTAAGCTGTTACAATAGTGCTAGCGCATTCATTTTTGGTATGTAACATTGCCTTGTGATTGTCTTTGAAGTGACCAAAAAATGTTAGCATTTTCTTTGACCACGTCCACTTTTTTAAGGGATTTTAGCTTAAAATGACTGTTTTGTAATCCGTCGTAGATGGAGTGAAGCTTTTGCATACGCACTGTTACACTTTCCCACTTGTTTTTTTTACCAAAGTTTTATCATTTCGACGTGTTGTATCGTCTTGTTGCTTGCTATGGTACTTTGGCTACAGTAAAATAATAATAAACAACAGATAGTACATATGCTACCAACAGGGGCGTAGCGAGGGTCCGAGCCGTGGGGGGTGACTTTAATTCAAATGCCGCCTTATTTTGGAAATTTGCCGACTGTTCAGATTAAGCATACGTGTTGAGATAATGATAGTGTAAAGTTATACAATATCAAGGACTTTCCATTTCTTATAATTATTATAGCTTTATTGATACATAAGTCAATTAAAAAATAAATAAACGAGTATCATCTTAGTTTAAATAACATACATACATAAGCTATATAGCATCCGCTACATACCATCCGCTTAAGCAAATCTTTGGATACCCCATCCCAATTGACTTCTGTCAAGCTCCAAATCGCCAGATGTCAAAAATCACAATCTCCATTTTGCATGCCACGCCGCAAAATGTCAAGCTAAAATGCGGCGTGGCATCAACCCCTTTCCAATTACATTGTAGTTTTTGTTCAAATATATTATCGAGATGAGATTTGCATGTGTTAAGTGCATTTTTATACCAAAAATTAGGTTTTTATTCAAGTACGCCCCAAAGAGTGGGCGTATTCAAATTTTTTCTTGTAAATTATTTGTATACAGATAAGTAAGTAGGTACCTATATACAAAGCACGCATTTTTCGATTTCAAGCAAACATATTGCATACAAATGCGATTTCAGAAACGGCAGGTACTAGTGTGGCTTCTGGCCCGACGAATTGACCGTCCAACCAGTTTCTTCACACTAAGAAAAACCCTGGAAAAGACCAATGATTTTTTTTTCGAAACTCTGGTTGAAAAACATTTTTTTTATTCATTTTTGAAAAAAAAAACTGTAAGAAATGATAAATGTTTTGTTTTTTTTTAATTTTAATACATATTGGTTTACTACTCCAGTGGTTTATGCTTGCGCGACGAAGTTTGCTTGATGAAACAGAAACAGATCAAAAGTTAAAGGTATTTTGTGGCACTATAATTTCAGTAAAGCAACTTAAATAATTTTAAACGTGCATTTGTATCCCAAAAACTGTTTCATAAAAAAGACTGGTTCTTTTCCATGGCCCCCAGCCCCACATTTTTCTCAAATCATTTGGGCTTATAGCATTGGAGAAAGTCATGGGGAAAATTTTTTCGCGATATTTTTCCGAAAATACATCAAAAGAGCAGTCTTAAAACTGTTTAACCAAAGTTTGATTTTAGTTTTTGTTTAAGCTGTAATTGCTTTACATATATGTTTGTCCAAGATCGACTTTTTGAACAAAGTGATTAAAGAGTTATGCTGGAATCGCAATGTTGCGCTGCTGCGTGCGTACGTTAATGGCCTTTGCCATGCGTTGCCAAAACTTTACGATACTTTACGTCAAACTACGCACGCAGCAAATTTGCAAAACGAAATGCCGCTTTGCGTTTTGGGGTAGGAATTTGTAAAGTATCTCCTTAAACATATTCAATTTTTGTTGAAAGATATTTGCAAAAGAACGAGCCGAAAAGATGCTTTTTAAAAACGAACCAAGTTGCCCAGCAATATAAATAAAATTATTTCTGTTTATTCCATCACAAATATATCCAAGGTGGTGCACTCCTGTCTTTGTGCATTCTAAAAACCAACAGCTTGCGAGTTATCGCGACAAACTGAAATAATATCGAACCAGTGAGTAAGTGCTACAGTGTGTACGCAGAAGTTGCAGTCCGTAAAACGGACCGTTGAATACCCCATCCTATCCCATATTTTAAAATGCTGATGGCATAGTTATTTTTTGACATTTTTTAAGTAATGCAAACTTCGAAAAGGGGCGTGGTCCAATCGCCCCTAATCACAAACTATTAATTATAAGATATTTCCACAGATATTTCCAAGTTACACCTAATTGTTCGTAAAAATGCAATTTTTTGGTTTAAATTCAATATTTTTGAAAAATACGCCCCCTTTAATTCAATATTTTTGAAAAATACGCTCCCTTTTAGGGCTAAAAACTTTATATGAGTGAAATCTGGACTGAAGTCTCGTTTACCTAACCTGCTACTTTTTTTGTTTCATGCTTTCCTAATTTAAGCTCAAGGGCAGTCGAAATTAAGTTTTTCTGGAAAATTTTAGGTTATTCTTCAATTCTGCCTCCAAATGTGGGCGAGGCCCAAAGTCTTGTATGAACAAAATGTGGAACTAAGCGTTTTCTACATAAAATATGAAGCAAATTTTTTTCAATTTCAAGCAAAAATACTGAGTAAACTGTATTTGAAAATTTACCCTTAAAATAGATGCCACTCCTACTAGAGGAGGTTTACCAATGAAATTTGTCTTTTTTGTGTCTTATATTTACTAAGAGATGCTAGATATCAAATTACAGCCTTTTAGAACGGCTTACAGTTTTGAAAAATCTGGAGGTAGTTGCATATTTAGACCGAGGAGTGCACTATCCGATGGAGCACTCAGACACAACAACTGGTCCATTGTACTACCATGCAGACACCTTACATTAATGTATTTAGTTTACCCGTTTTTCGAAGAAAGATGAGAAGGAGCTTCAGTGATGAAGAGCTTAGGTGTTCGGCACTCACCACGCCAGCCCCAAAGATCTGCCACCTGATGCGAGCAAAGGCAGGACAACTACAGAGAAAGTGTTCCGCTGTATCGTCGTCCTCTCCACAGGCAAGACAGGTGGTGGTTTCGCTTAAGCCTAACACATTCAAGTGTCTAGCAAAAGCTCGGTGGCCGGTAAGGACGCCTACAAGAAGTCTGCAATCGATTCTCCTAAGAGATAGAAGAAAAGACGCTGACCCCTCGCAGATGTCCGGGCGTAGTCGTTTAGTCTGTCTGCACCCATCGCAGTCACGCCAACGAGCCCTGTGCTCACGATAAACCCAAGTATTAATGGCAGACGTGACAACAGATACAGGCAGGCCTAAAGCAGGTTCGGGTCCTGAGAAAACCTCTTCTGAGCCAAGTCTAGCAAGCTCATCAGAGATCTCATTTCCCTGGATACCAGTGTGACCTGGAACCCAAACAAGATTCACTGCATTTAGCCTTCCGACTAAGTTCAACGAATTTTTGGGTTCGAGCACTATCTTGGACGAGGTAAGAGGGTTGAGCAACGCATTTAGAGCGGCTTGGCTGTCACTGCAAACGCATATGCTTCTTGCCCTCCACCTGTTAGTCACAATATAGACTAGTCACCTAAGTCTAATGTTCTCGCTTTCCACAAAGACTCCAGCACCAGACCCCTGTCCGGTTTTGGAGCCATCCGTGAAAATACGATGGCATTCTTTCCCTGGCTCAGAGTCTGACCAAAGCCATTCCATTACCTGAGGAAAGTTGACTTGGTAATTTTGTCGCAAAAGGATTTCTGGGGTCATTGCGTCAGAGGGCATGTCCATAAGACAGGGGTCAAAGGACAATTCTCGAACAAGTTCTTCAAAATTCCAATGCGTGCGGTACCAAAAACCAGCTCTCTTTAAGCGAAAGATGGTTTTCAGCGTACACCCCATGATAAATATATCAAGGGGGGGGAGGGGGGAGGTTCATCAAAGCATCTAGAGCAGAGCCCGGCGTGCTAGGGAAGGCCCCTGTGCAGCCAAGACAAGCCGTTCTTTGGAGTTTGGCAAAAGAGGCAGTAACACGTTTCCGCGAAAGCCTGTTCCACCAAACAACCGATGCGTATGAGAGGAGTGGTCTAACCATGGCAGTATAGATCCAGAGGTCCCTTTTCGGAGATAAGCCCCATGTCTTGCCAAAAGCGCCTCTGCACTGCCAGAAGGTGGACAATGCTTTTTCGGTTTTGGATTCAACATGCTTGGACCATAGAAGTTTTCTATCAAGGATTACTCCCAGATACTTGACTTCATCGGATAACGGGATAGTGACACCTTTAAGCACTAGTTGAGTCAGACCAGTGACCTTCCTCCTTCTCGTAAAGAGAACAACCGTAGTTTTAAGAGGATTCACTGAAAGCCCATTCCTAGTGCACCAATCATCGATCAAGTCCAGGGATCTCTGCGCCTGAGAGCACACCTAGGTTTGAGCCGACAGAAAGAATGGCGACATCATCCGCGTAGGCTTGTGTGTAGGTTCCAGGAAGGTTGAGAGCCGATAGTAGAGAGTCTACAACCATGCACCATAAAAGGGGAGACAGAACACCACCTTGCGGGCAGCCCTTGCTTACCCCAGTTATGACGCACTTGCCACAATCTGCTTCGGTTATCAGCGTCCTGTTCATTAGCATTGCCCTAATCCATTGAACTAATGTTTCATCTACACCATGTTGTCTGGCTGAGTTGCACATGCTATCAAACGTCGCGTTATCAAAAGCACCCTCAATATCGACGAAAACGCCCAGCACGTACTTTTTCTGGTCAAGAGCACATTCAATCCTACCAACAAGGTTTTGAAGCGCAGTTTCGCAGGATTTTCCGCGCTGATAAGCGTGTTGCATCTCAGAAAGAGGGTGCAAACGAAGAGCAACTTTGCGCACGCGCAGCTCAACCAGTCTCTCTAAGCTTTTCAGCAGGAAGGAAGACAGACTTATGGGTCTTTTGGCTAGGCTATAGTCTGACTTACCAGGTTTTGGTATGAAAACGACTTTAACCATACGCCAAAGGGTGGGTATGTAAGCCAAGGCAAAATTATTTTCAACGTGGGCAACGGCTGACCTAAACCTTGCTTCAGCATAACCGGGTAGATTCCATCTGGACCAGGTGACTTAAAGCTCTCAAAAGATGCAATAGCATATTTGATAGCGTCATCAGTCACCACTCTAGATGCAATGTACCAGTTAAGCCGCGTTGTGTTCGCTGGTGGGCAACGGCTGACCTAAACCTTGCTTCAGCATAACCTGGTAGATTCCATCTGGACCAGGTGACTTAAAGCTCTCAAAAGACGCAATAGCATATTTGATAGCGTCATCAGTCACCACTCTAGATGCAATGTACCAGTTAAGCCGCGTTGTGTTCGCTTGTTCAGCAGTGGCCACCGTTGCCGGTACCACTGAAGAGCACGTGGTGACCTGATTTCCCGGGAAGTGAGTCTCGAGGAGAAGACTGTAGGTCTCCGCCTTGGTCTCAGTGTAGGTGCCATCAGGTTTGAGTATTGAAGCGAGTCTGCTTGGTCTGTTCCTCTGAAGAACTTTCACAAGCCTACTAGTTTCACTTAGAGATTCGATCTCGTCACAAAATTTTTTATAAGAGTCATTTTTCGACTTGCGAATAAGTCTCTTAAAATCCTTTTGCCTTGATCGATATAGATTCCAGTCTTCTACTAAATTGGTTTTTAAGGACCGATTCAGGAGCTTCCTGGTTTCTTTGCGAATAATCTATCCATTTTGCGATAGTCCTTGAAAACTTGTTGGACAGGGTAAGGTCAATTACCTGCTGTCTCCTGGCGGTAACAAAAGTGGGTCTGTGACCCAAATTATTGATGGTAATGTCAGACGATAAGATGAATTCCAAAAGACGATCTCTTCTTGCGTTACATTTGCTGCTGCCCCAGACAGTATTTTGAGCATTAGCATCGCAGCACAAGACGAGACCCAATCTTTTGGATTCACAATAATCTACAAGCTCAACAACTGCCTTTGGTGGAGGAGGAGTCAAAGAGTCATAGGGGAAGTAGGCCGAGGCAACGACAAAGGTTTCCCATTTGCCGTTAGCATGGCAGGGAATAGAGGCAGCAACCAGATCTTGGGCAAAAAACCTTTCGATCGTGACGGCCTCTAAGGATTTGGATGCGATAAGACAAGTCCTAGGTCTTTTCTTATTGTAAAGAATTTCGTGTGAAGCACTCAACCCACCAAGACCACAGATGTTACCTTTCCACACCCATGGTTCCTGGATGGATGTTATGCATGTTTTTGTACTACATGCCGCAAGCCTGCTACTTAGAAGAGCAGTAGAGGCCTTGCAGTGCTGTAGGTTAATCTGAGTAAACATTATGGATGTAGACTCAGGGTTACGTACACTATTAGCGCTGTTTGGCATTGAAACGGAAGTGAATCCTACCAAAATGCAGATAGGGACGCATGTTGTACCTAGATTCAATGACCTCGGCAGAAGCCATGTCTTCATTAAGACGATTTTTTTTTGGTCTATGCGAACGGACAATCCAGGCTTTTGCGTCGAGGCCAGGATTCTGGGCTCGCAAACGCTTCAGCACATCCGCCGTTTTCCCCAGTTTCCCAGGGATCCAGCAGACGGCTCGCGTTAGCTTGGGTGGCTTGTAGACCTCAAAAGTTGAGGTCCCAAGGGGAGGGATTTTCGGCACCATACTGCATAGCCATTCAGAGGTTTGCTGCGATGAGGTCTTCACCCCAAAGGTTCCGTCCTTCAAACCACAGCTCTCCACCTGAATGCAAGCATTAGTTGCCTCAGCAAGTTCTAACAGTCGAGTTTTGCTGTGTTCGCACTCCGCAGCACTCAAACTGTTGTCATTACCTGCTTTCCCAATTCGAACTGCTAAGTAGGAGACAGCAGCATTCCGATAAGAACGCCTCTGATTTCCCACCTTAGCTGTCGTGCGTTCAAAAGGTTTTCCAGGTTCAGCGGTACACTGACCTTCAGGACCGCCCGCGTCGACACAGTTCTGTCCACTAGTGCTGCAGCCTGTTAAGGTCACATCACCAGCATCCATCACCAGTGCACGGGCAGCACTGACGGTTTGTGCGCTTCCTGGACTCATGCCCGTGGGAGTGCTCGCGACGTCCGGTTTCGATCCGCCAGCACTTCACCCTTCAATGGGAGATGCACCGGCTTCACTCGGAGACCGGGCGCAAGCAGACACAAGGGCCTGAGGGGTTGCGTTACTCGTAATGAGCTTGGGTTTTTTCTTGCTTTTCGGTTCAGCAGAAGAGGAGGCGATGTCCGATGTAGAGGACTGATTTCCTTCAGTTGGTGAGACTTCCAGCGACCTGTCCCGCTTCATGGAAATCGCCGAAGAGCCGACCGGACTAGCAGCGCCTTCAGCCCGTAAAGCTTCTTTGCGCGACTTATCGATCTGCCGATTCCTTTTCCTCTTCCGCCGACCCTTAGTTTGGCGCACCTCAGAGCCTCTTCCGGAGCCCGTTCAACCACAAGGGTATTCCGAGTCGTCGCGTCAGTAGCAGTGCATTGGGTAGCAGCCTCACTCATGCTCAGATTTCCGAGCGAGTAAAAATTTACCTACCCTTAAATTTTTACCGATTTAGCCATTTATTATAATTTTTAAAGTGTAAAAACTATAAAGTAATCGGTATTTCCCAAAATTTGACTGTTTGCTTATTTGTCGACTATGTAGTTTTCAAGCTTTACCGAGTATAATTAGCCATTTATTTTCATTTTTATAAAAAAAAGGTCTTTTTAATAAAAAAAATCGGCTAGGCCTTTTGCCGACAATAGGCATTTCTTAAACTTCTACCGAGTTTAGTCATTTAGTTTAATTTTGAATGAAAAAGCTATAAAGTAAACGGCATTTCTCAAGTGTGACATACTTGGTTATTTGCCGACTGTATGTAGTTAAATTTTTATTACGTACGTCTTTACCGAGTTGAATTAGCCATTTATTTTCATTTTTATTATCAAAAAACTATCAAGTAATAAAAGTGAAGTATTTGGTCTTTTGCCGACTGTAAGAATTGGTTCAATTTTTACCGATTTAGCTAATTATTCTCATTTACAGTTTACCGGCTTGGCCAATTAATGTTGTTTTAATAATCAAGAAACTATGAATAAGTCGGCATTTCCGAACGATAAAATTATTGGTAATTTGCCGACTGTAGGTGCTCCTTAAATTTTTACCAAGTAAGCTATTTATTTTGTTTTTATAATAAAACAAAACTATGAATTAATCGGCATCTGGAAAGGCGAAATATTTTGTCGTTTGCCGACTGTATGTAGCGCCTTAACCGCCTTGACCGAGTAAGTAATTTAATTTTGTGTATGAATTAGTCAACATGTGCCAAAAGCGAAGTATTTGGTCATTTGCCGACTGTGGGCACTCCTTAAACTTTATATCTAAAAACTATGGAGTTATTGGCATTTCACCAAGGCTTAGGCTTTGGAAATGCCGACTTTAAGACATTAAGAATGAAAAACAAAGCTAATTTATTATATTTTTCACGATTAGTGCCAAACAAATTCGTAAAAATTGTTCCTTCATATTCATAATAACCGACTTTTCTTAATTTGCATGGATTCAAAGATTTTAACCTCCTTTATTTGCCGACTGTTGGAAATCATTTGAATAAAGTGGCTACCAAAACAACAGCCGCGTTAGGCCGCAAAAAATACAAATTCATAGCACTTTTGTCTTACAATTAACGTAGGTAGATACTTAATGCTAAAACCCGATAGTATGAGTCAGAGTCTGAATCGTCAATAGTATTATTTTCAAAATCATCACAGTCTTCGTCTTCGGGTGTATTTATTTGTAAAATATCATCTACATTTATAGGCGTTGGGTTACGTAAGAACCATAATGGTCTAAGCCTGTCTTTTAAGACCCAGCCACATTCCTGCGGATCAAACGTAGTACAAGTGGGATTCGTAGCATTTTGCCACATTGAAGCTGCGTAAATAGTGCGCAAGATTTTTTGTCTTAATGAGCTCCAGCACAGTGGAATAAGACTTTCCACTTCAAACTTTTTAGTTTGTTTTTAATTAATTTCTCATTTTTACGCTTGATGCAATAAGTCTTTTGAAACATTTCATGTCTTGCAACGTTTACACTCTTACAGTTCTTAACTCCTTAAGTCAGTGAGGTATACTCTTCTATTAAATTTGTTTTTTCATCATTGCCTATATCATTAATTTCACTCAATGAGGTGAGATGAAAAACATCTTGGAATTTTTTGTTTTTCCTAAGGAGCTCAAACGGCTTAGTTTTTCCTTTGCGAAAAAAGCTTGACGTGTAGTCGCACCCAGTAAATGCATGAAAAGCAGGTATTGCACGACATGAATTCGAGACGAGAGTTATTGCTAGGGCAGTTTAGTTAATATTGCTGTGGCCTGCATTTTTGGAAGTGGCACTTATCATCCAAATTTCATTGCTGGGAAATTTGAACATGTTGCCCAGCAATATTATCAAAATATCAGTGTCTGAATATTTAACAACGATTTTCGAGTGAGTTTTCAGTATACTTACCAATGTCTATTCTTTATCTGCCTCTTCGTGGTTACACTCAAAATCATTTTCAATAGTTTTTATAATCCGAATATTATTTTCCGAACGATATGAAAAGCAACGCTCATCAACAGTTAAAAATTTGTATACCCCATCCCATAGGATAGAAGGTATATTAAGTTTGATTCATTGTTTGTAACATAGAGAAATAATCACCGTTGACCCCCAAGACCTTAAGGGCATATGATCGAGACCGAATTGTTAGTCGAATGGCCATGTCCGTCCGTCCGTCCGTCCGTGTGTCGGTAGTTTTTAGGCCTTAAATTTTGAGCTAGGAACTTGAAACTTAATATCTGTTCTTTCTCGGTCCCGAAGCAGTACAATGTGTAAAAATTTTTAAAATCCGCCCACTGACACGCCCACTTTACTTAATAGCATGAAAATTCAAAGTTGTCGTAGGAAGCTGAAATTTGGTACGCGTTATCCTAGCTTAAGTATATTGTGATTGGCATTTAAGAAAAAAGCGAAAACCGCCCCCTTGTAGGCGTGGTCATATATGAAATGCATTCTAATAAACGGTTTTTATTTGATATATTTGCTTTAAATCCAAAAAACTTGGACCATAAAATCTTCAGATATGTACGTAAGCTATTAGCTTAAATGAATAAATTTTTGCCACGCCCACTTTTGGGGGCATTTTTAAGTACAAACCAAATTTTTAATGTGTAAATGCAATCAAGGCGTGTTTATCACTTCTGATAAAAAATGGAAACAAAAATAAAGATGTAATTGAAAAGGGGTGGATGCCACGCGCCTTTTTAAGGGAGAAGATTCTTTAACTGAGAAATTCTTAATAAATTGCCTATGCTTCAGCAATTGTTTTAGTAAAGAAAAAAAATGGTAAAGTACGTATGTATGTAGATTACAGGCCATTAAATAAGAAAACGATTCGCGTCAATTTTCCGTTACCACTCATCGAGGACTTTATCGAGCATACGGAAGGCAAACGTTGGTTTACTCTATTAGATTTAAAAGATGGATTCCATCAGTTAAAAATGCATAAGAACTCGGTTATGCTCACTTCCTTTGTCACTCCTTTTGGGCAGTTTGAATACCTGCAGATGCCGTTTGGGCTTAAGAATGCGCCTTCAGAACTTCAGAGGTTTGTGTATGATATTTTTCGTGACTTAATTGATGAACGTAAGGTGATTATTTACATTGATGATATTTTGATTGCTACGGAAAATTTTGAGTCTCACATGAAAGTACTTAAAGATGTCTTGTGTCGAATATATGAAAGGGGGTTAGAAATTAAACTGGCTAAATGCAAATTTGCGTATGATGAAATCGAATACCTATGGTATTTAGTGAATTCGGCTAAAAGCTATAAAGAGTTATCCGATCCCGTCGAACAGACAAGAATTACATTCTTGCATTGGTTTATTTTCTTACTTTCGTAAGTTTGTACCATCCTTTTCTAGCGTTGTAAGGCAATTGCTTAGTCTCTTACGTAAAGATAGTACGTTTGAATTCTCAGAAGAATGTGTAAAAGCATTTTACGAGTTGCGAGACCGACGAGAAAACGCGAAACAGAACTTCATTGCGACGCAAGTGTTTGTGGCTTCGGTTCGGTACTGATGCAACGCCAAGAAGATGGGAAGTTTCACCCCTTTGCATACTTTTCAAAATCAACATCCGTGCCTGAGTCAAAGTACCATAGCTTCGAATTAGAAACTCTTGCGATTATCTACTCGCTCAGACGGTTTCGGGTTTACTTAGAGGGGATTCATTTTAAAATTGTTTCTGATTGTAACTCACTCACACAGACCCTAAGAAAGAAACATGTGAATCCACGAATTGCCCGTTGGGCTTTAGAACTCGAGAATTATGATTACTGCATTCAGCATCGTCGTGGGGTTTCCATGATGCACGCGGACGCTTTGAGCCGATGCTTTTCTACTAATAGTGATCCAGAAGGTATAAGAGACAAGGATGGTGAAATGTTTTCTCCCCAACACATTGCTACCGTAGTCGAAGACGAGGTAGATTTTCAGATTCAGGTCACCCAAAGCCGTGATGAGTGGATGGAGGAAATGCGGACAGAGCTAGAAGCCTGTGAAGATGAAAGGTTCAAACTGCATTATGGTTTGGTCTTTCGCAAGGTTAATTCGGGTCGTTTGCTTCTGTGTGTACCGAGTGAAATGGAAGACAATGTCATCCGGATGGTCCATGAAAAGATAGGGCAACTAAGTACAGACAGGTGCTGCGATAAATTACGGGAGAATTACTGGTTTGTTAACATGAAGGACAAAATAAAGTGCTTTATACAAAATTGTATTAAATGTATCATGTATACTGCTCCACCTCGATTAAATGAACACTGTTTGTATAATATAAGAAAGAAACCAATTCCTTTCGACACAATTCATCTTGATCATTTTGGTCCTTTACTGTCTATCATATCTAAACGTAAGCATATATTGATGGTTGTTGATGGATTTACGAAATTTGTCCGCCTTTACCCTGTGAAGTCGACCAGCACAAAGGAAGTGTGCTGCGTTTTAGACAAGTATTTTTATAACTATAGTCGCCCCCGACGCATAATTTCTGATCGAGGTACCTGTTTCACGTCACGAGAATTCGAGAATTTTCTTCGGGCACATAGTGTGTAGAACATGTCAAAGTGGCAGTAGCATCACCTCAGGCAAATGGTCAGTTATTAAGGCAATGCTTATTAAGGCAATGCTTAGTAAACTTACTGAACCGAGACTTCACGCGGATTGGTCGTCAAAACTACCGCAGGTCGAATATGCTATGAATAATACAACCCACAGTACAACGAAGCAATCGCCAAGTATGCAATAGTTTGGGGTAAGCCAGCGAGAGTATAGATTGCAATACTTTTTGAGGTACAGTCGGCCAGCAAAGACTTACTCCTTAGGCGATTTGGTTGTTGTTCGCCATATAGATACCACCAGTGGAACCAATAAAAAGTTTACGCAAAAATATCGTGGCCCCTACGTCATCCACAAGGTGTTGCTAAATGATCGTAATGTTGTCAGGGATGTTGAAAATTATCAATTTAGCCAGTTGCCATACAACGGAGTTGTCGAATCTATTAGAATTGGAAAATGTTTGACACCAAGGAAACAATTCGACTCTGAGATTGCCAGCTACCAAATGCCACCCGAAACCAAAGGTAAAGTTGAAATTTAGAACCCGGTTCAGTCAAGTAGCATAACATTCTTTTATTTTTTTTTTTTTGATTGTGGTCGATCAACTGTCAGAATTGGCCAAGCTGTTCAAATTCATTTTTTTGTTATTGTACACTCTATATTACTTAATCAAAAACATCATTTTTTATAAGTATATAATAATAATTATTATTATCTTTGGTAACAACTCAGGCCGAGGAAAAATCCAGTACATTCGGCTGAGAAAAAGATTATTCAAAAAGCAACCTCCCTAAGAGATGGTCAAATAAATTTAATAAAACAAAATAAATTCTTTTAAAAAAATTATTGATTTCAATATCAAATAAAAACCGTTTATTCATAATCATCATTTTCGAATGCCGCCTATCCTTTAAAAGGTTCGCGGAGCGAGGGTGGCTAAATGGTCCTTCCATCTTTCTCGATCCTCCGCCACCAACTCAAGAGACTCCGGCGCAATCCCCAGGCGGGACTCAGAGAGGTTCTTTACCTGATCCGACCACCTGTTTCTTGGCCTACCAGGGGGGCGACGCGGTCGCATCTCGGCTAGCATGACCTGTCTAGGAAGTCTGTCAGGGGGCATGCGAACAACGTGTCCAAACCATCGAAGAATCGATCGCTCCACTCGGAGAAGTAGCTGCTCAACATTAAGATTCCTACGAATACTGACGTTTCTCACTCTGTCCCTTAGAGTAACACCAGCAACGCACCTCAGGAATCTCATTTCGGCAGCTTGTACCCGCGATCTAATTCTTTCGGTCATTACCCAAATATCATGACCATAGATGAGGGTCGGAACGAACACTGAATTAAAAACTGAGATCTTTGCTTTCACTCCAAGTTCAGCTTTCCTGATGACCGGCCGGCGCAGTTCCTTTACTATTGCTCCAGCTTGGCCAATTCTACAGGCCAACTCAATATCACTTCTCCCATCTTTCGTGAAAAAGACCCCGAGATACTTAAACTTCTCCACCTGTTTTAATGGAACTACATTTATGTGCAGGGTACACTGCACAGGAGTTCGGGAAACAACCATCACTTCCAATTTGTTCACGTTTACTTTCATCCCAGCATCACCACAGATGGCTGCAAACCTATCCAGTGCTCGTTGAAGTTCCTCTTTGGATGATGCAAGGATGGCCAAATCATCTGCGAAAAGCAGATGGCTCATCCTGATGCCAGCCAATTCGAAACATTGCTCGCCAAGACTGCGCCTCACCATCTAGTCCATATATGCTATGAAAAGGAGCGGCGACAGAACACAGCCCTGGCGAAGTCCAACGCGCACACCAAAAGGACGGGATTTGACGCCATTTATCCGTACACAGCTTCTGCAGTTTCCATACAAAGACTGAATGGCTCTCAGAAGAGGCCCACTCAGCGCATAGTCCTGCAAAACTCTTCACAGTGTATCCCGAGGGACTCGGTCATACGCCTTTTCCAGATCTACAAAACACGCATAGAACGGTTTGGCATATTCCCAGGCCTTCTCAAGAATAACCTTCAGAGTAAAAAGCTGTTCGGTTGTGCCTCTGCCAGGCCAAAAGCCGCACTGTTCTTCCCGTAACAAAGGCTCGATTACAGCTCTGGAACGCGTTTCCAACACCTTCGCGAATACTTTTCCCGGAAGACTCAAGAGAGATATGCCCCTATAGTTGGCGCAATCTCTCCTGCTCTCTTTTTTGAAAATGGGCACCATAACTCCCGTTTGCCAATCGCTAGGTGCCTTCCCGCTATCCCAGGCCACCTTAATGACACGTCTTAGCCATTTAACACCCTCTTCACCCATTGCCTTGAGCATTTCTGGCCGGATTTCATCAACTCCAGCAGACTTGCCAACTTTTAGCGATTTAATCGCTTCAGTGACTTCGTCTACTGTGGGACTATTCTCCGCCCTTATCTCATCAGCAGTGGGAATGCCATCTACAGTGCCCTGTTGGGGGTTGAGCAACTCCGAAAAGTGCTCAATCCATTTGCGCAAGACATCGCTCTCACTTGAAAGAAGTATACCGTCCTTGGATTTAACCCCTTGGATGATATTTAACTTCCTTCCTCTGAGCCAACGAATGGTCTGCCAAAATATCTTGTTTGCAGATCTGTAATCGTGCTCCAACTTCTCGCCGAACTTTTTCCATGACTGTTCCTTGGCTGTTCTGACTGCCAGATTGGAAGTCTTTCGCGCCTCATTGTACCGGGCTCGAGAAGTTAAGTTTCTACATTGGATCCACGCAATGTAGGCTCATTTCTTCTCTCTGATGGCTTCTTGAACTCCAGGCGTTTTAAACCAAGCAGTTCTTTTCTCACCACCAGCCGCTACCCCAAGCCGCTTCACTCCACAAACATTTCCTGCAGAGGCAATGACTGCCGATAAAAACAGCTGCCATTCCTCCTCTACATTCAAAAGGTCAGTTGGAATTTGTTCAAACTTCTCCGAAACATGCTGTGCAAAACGCTCTCTGAAATCAGAGTCAGCATCCTGCAACCTTTCCCACCGTATGCGGGTCACCAGTCTTGGTTTTCACCTGGGCGGCAAAGGAATACTGTCACTGAAAAACAATTTACACAACACTAAGTGGTTATCAGTTGACAACTCAGCTCCCCTGAAAACTCGAACATCACAAATCATTCTTTGAACACACGATGGTACAACAAAGAAATCAATCAGTGACTTCTGATTTAAACTGTGCTCGTACCATGTGTATTTGTGAATGTCTCTGTGTGGGAAAAAGGTGCTCATGATGGACAAGCCATATGCACAGCAAAAGTCCAACAACTTCCCTCCGTTCCTGTTTTGATCCGGGTCACCGTGCCTCCCAATCACACTCCTCCAAGTACTGTCGTCTGTACCCACATGTGCATTGAAGTCACCCATCAGGAGAAAGAAGTCCATTTCTGCCACTCTGTCCAGGGCAGCATCAATTTCGTTCAAGAAGGACTCATACTCCGACTCTCGATTTGGTGCATAAACCTGAACCAGAGCCAGAGTCGATCATACAAGCTTAAGCTTCAAGATCAAAATCCTTCCCCCTAACGGAATGACATCGAATACATTTTCTGACAACCGGGGGCTTGTGAGTATCCCCACACCCGCCTGTGCAGTCATGTGATTTGGGACGCCAGACCAGAAGAGCTTCCACCCATCATCGAAGTCTTTGGTTCCAGAACCCTTCCACTTAGTTGAGGAGATGCCAGTTGCATCGAGCTGATACTTTCTGGCCTCCTCAACCAGTTCGAGTTCCTTCCTCGTTAGTGACGAGACATTCCACGTGCCAATTTTGAGTTGGTGCCGTTGTCGATTTGTAGAGTTTCCACTTAAGCCCTCATTTTGACTTGGCGCTGTTCCCCTCCGCCCCCCGTAATGGATAGCGGCACCATTGACGGGCTGCTCGTAACTTCTTCGGGTTAAACCCGGTCGGATGCCGAGCGGGACCTTCCGACCACCAAGCGCTCGCATGCTGACACCCCTCAGGCCTAGCTCCAAAGCAAAGGGTGCCCTGGATTACCAGGATCAGCAAATATCCGAGGCTGCTTTCGTTTTCTTTTCATGGTTGGGGGGGGGGGGGGGGGGGTGCATTTTATACCTAGCTGCCAGGTTTAAATTCGGCCGATCCTAACCCGGACAACAGACGCCGACCAGGAAGCCGCTCGTTCCCAAACAGACGCTCCTGGATTTCTGTTATTTGAAGTTCAGCCGTCCCTCTGGGATCAGACGCTGACCAACAAGCCGCACAATATGTAACAGACGCTGCTGGATTTTATTAAAACCTTCGGGTTCATCGTTTTCAGGTATAACTTTACTGCCCACAAGGAGTTTATACTCCTGGACAACATCACTTATGTCTGAAGATTACTTCCTCCAGTGGATTTCAGTCGGCTCTTACGACAGGCATACCTTACCTCAAGGCTATTCTTAAACCCGACCTTGCAGGGAGATAACCGTTTATTAGAATGCATATTAAGTATGACCACGCCTACAAGGGGGCGGTATTCGCTCTTTTTTTTAATGCCAATCACCTCAATTAAGCGAGGATATTGCATGCCGAATTTCAACTTCCTGCGACAACTTTGATTTTTCATGCTATTAAGTAAAGTGGGCGTGTCAGTGGGTGGATTTCAAAAAATTTTACACTTGCACTGCTTCGGGACCTAGAAAGAACAGATATCAAGTTTCAAGTTTCTAGCTAAAAATGTAAGACCTAAAACCTACCGACAGACGGACGGACGGACATGGCTCATTCGACTTACAATTCGGTCCCGATCATATGCCCTTAAGGTCTTGGGGGTCTACGGTGATTATTTCTCTATGTTACAAGCTATGAATAAAACTTAATATACCTCCTATCCTATGGGATGGGGTATAACAAAGCGTTACCAGGGCTCTAACACTGGTATAATAACACAGCGTTATCAGGGCTGCAATACAGATAAAAATCGCGTGTCAATAAGTGAAAAGTGACAGTTATTTTTATACAAAAGCAAAAATAGACGAGACAGACGTTTTCATAATTCTTGCTAGGCAAAAAGCGCAAGCAGAAGAGTTGGACAAACATGACAGGAACTTAATGAAAGATGCAAGGAAAACCCGTGAGTATAAAGAAAAGTGGATCCAACGTCTGGAAGCACTATGGGACGAATAACATCGTTTGTGAAGCCCGATACTCCTTACTTCCAGAGGAACACCTTTAGCAGGGTGAAGATTTATACGAGGAATACAAGAAAAAACTGGAAAGCACCGTTCCATCTACATCGGAGCTAGAGAAGCTTAAGACCGGTGACGCATCTGCAATTGTGAGTAGGACGGCAACCGGCACTGACCAAACTAGCAAGGGTGCGCAAACCTGCAACTCAGTACAACAGCAAAGAATCTGAAAACTGCAACTGAAAATCGATGTGATTATGGAGAATATCGAAGAATTCGAGGTCGAAAAGTATTCAAAGGAGGTGTATGAATACCAACAGAGAATGTTGCTCGATCAGCTTAGAAATTTTACTGACCTGCACGAAGATTTCATTTCGAATGCAACTGAGGAAGATTTGAAGACCTCGTGCTTCGCTAACAATACGCATAAAGATGTCAAGCGAGACATAAAATATTTTTTGCATCAAATGGCATCGAATCTGAATGATACAAACCAGTCAATGGAAGTCCAAACTAAAAACTACGACAACAGACTTTCTTAGTTAAAAATTCCAAAATTCAGAGGCAACATTCTAGAATGGAGTTCATTCTATGATCTATTCAATACGATTATTCATGGCAAAATAAGCCTGAATACGACGGAGAAAATGAAGTATCTGAAGACTCATTTGGAAGGCGAACCATTGCAGCTTATTAAGCACCTGACCCTCTCGAGTGTAAGCTATACCACAGTATGGGAGACTTTGAAGAGCAGATATAGCAATGAACGTAAAATTAGGCGTATCGTTGGATACCCCATCCCAATTGACCACTTTCAAGATCCGAATTGTGTCATAAATCTTGATTGTTAAATTTCAGTTTCTATTTACTTCAACTGTATTTAGAATTTCTCAGTTAAAGAATCTTCTCCCTTTAAAAGGGGCGTGGCATTAACCCCTTTTCAGTTACATCTTTTTTTGTTTTAATTTATTATCAGAAGTGATAAACACGTCTTGATTGCATTTTCACATTAAAAATTTGGTTTATACTTATGGGGCGTTTATTTATTAATTCATTTGAGTTGATTACGTACATATCTGAAGATTTTATGGTGAAAGTTCTTTGGATTTAAAGCAAATATATCAAATAAAATGCGTTTGTTAGAGTGCATATTATATATGCCGCGCCTAAAAGGGGTTGGTTTTCGCTTTTTTCTTAACCGCCAATCACAATATACTTAAGCGAGGATTACGCGTACCAAATTTCAGCTTCCTACGACAACTTTGAATTTTCATGCTATTAAGTGAAGTGGGCGTGTCAGTGGGATTTAAAAAATTTTTACACTTGTACTGCTTCGGGACTTAGAAAGAACAGATATTTAGCTTTAAGTTCCTAGCTCTATATTTAAGGCCTAAAAACTACTGACACACGGATGGACGGACGGACGGACATGGCTCATTCGACTAACAATTCGGTCTCGATCATATGCCCTTAAGGTCTTGGGGGTCTACGGTGATTATTTCTCTATGGTACAAACTATGAATCAAACTTAATATACCTCCTATCCTATTGGATGGTGTATAAAAACAACATGGATGCTATCAAGGAGGGATAAGCAGCTCTAAACAACATGGGGTTCGACACTTAAACTTGGGGTCCTATGACCGCTCATGTTTCGATAAAGACACTTGATGTGGAATCCAGAAATCTGTTCGTGCAGGGGCTCACAGGACCAAACAAAATGACGACTCTGAAGTCATTTCTGGATTTTTTGGAGAGACGATACCAAGCCCTAAAAGTTCTAACTCCTGCCAAGCTACAACAAAAGTAAATAGAAGAACCGAAGCACGCCATCCGAAACATTAACGTGGACTCCAAACCATTGGAATGTCCTATTTGCTGACCTTAATGTCTTGAAATTATTGATGCCGTCAATATCATTAAAAAGGAAAAGCAACGCACGGAAGGAGAAAGAGACACTGTGATCAGACGCAGCCTTCCAATTTTTATGCTCTCCTTTGAAAGAACTGAGAGCTTAAACGATATTTATAAAATAAAAATGATACTTAACATCAGGGTTAAAATCGAACCCATGCGAAAGGGCAATAGACTGATACCACAGTGTAAGCGATGCCAAGAATTCAGGCATACAAGTCCATACTGCCAAAAAGAACCACACTGCGTGAAATGTGCCGGAAAACACCTCTCAACAGAGTGCAAAGTTGACGTAAAGGCTCCAGCAGTTTTCGCCAATTGTCACGGAAACCACCCCGCAAACTATCGAGGATGCGAAGTAGCCATAGAGCTGCAAAAGGGACGAGAACCTCTTAAGGAAAATACTCGAGGTCAGAATCCAAGCCTAGGAACTATTGAAACTCCTAAGCCAAAGACTCCAAAGACGCCAAAGTCGATCAAAAGTGCGAGATTGGCAAAGGAGGCGTTGACAAAAGGCATAAAAGCTCCACAAAAGAGCGGCGCCAGTTCAAGTGCAGCGGAGAAACCACCACTGGTCGGACCGAAAACGTACGCACAGGTTGCGGCAAACGAAAACAAGGCAAGATCATCCACAACAGATGCAGTGTCTCAGATCCTCGCTGTAATCTTGGAGAAACTTGAGGATCAGACTAAAATCAACAAACTTATATTTGACAAACCGAGCGAGCTCGAGTTCAAGCCTCGAAAAAATTACAAGAAAACATGAATATGAAACAGTTGTTTAGAATACTAACATGGAATGCAAACGGCCTTCTGAATAAAATAGACGAACTAGAAGTATCTACGGAAAAATAATATTGATATTTGCATGATTACGGAAACTCACCTTAAAAACGGGTCTACACCCAAACTTAAAGGTTACAATGACTATCACGCACATCACCCTTCGCGATATTCGAGAGGAGGATCCTCCCTCTACATTAAGAACTGCATAAAGCACTTCAAGAACACAGAAGTTGAGCCAGACTCTATGCAGATCAGTTCAGTTTCTGTTAAAATTGACTGCTTAGATTATAACATTGCATCTTGTTATTTCCCGCCAGGATATAGACTGGTGGAAGACGATCTTGATCGTATGTATGACTTCATTGGTTCCAATTTTATCATTGGGGGTGACTTTAACGCGAAGCATACTTTTTGGGACTCACGATGCAATTCAACAAGATGCAGATTACTGTACAAAAATAGTATGAAGCGTGGGGTGGACTTTTTCCCCACGGGTAAGCCAACATATTGGCCAACCGATAGGAATAAAAAGCCTGACCTTGTCGATTTTTTCATCGCTAAAGGGTACCCCCAATACCTAACGCGAATTGAAGAGTGTTATGATCTTTGCTCAGACCACTCAGGAGTAATCTTGAAGATGGGTGGAAGACTCGCGAAAATAGAAAGAGCTCCTAGATTAGCTAGCAAAAACATGAACTGGGACGCCTTCAGAAAGGACTGTAAGGAGGGTGCTGGCTTGAATGTGCCATTGAAAACTCCTTTCGAGTTAGAAACCGCAGTTGACCAATTCATTGAAGCAATTCAGAGCGCTGCTTGGAACAACGATTCGTTCCAAAAGAACGCAGTTAGCACCGACGGGCATGTACGTAAAACATATACGCTCGAAATCGAAGAATTGAATCGTGAAAAGAGAAGAGCGCGTAGGAGATGGCAAGGCACGAGGGCTCCCCCAGACAAAACCCTCTTGAACCACCTCTCTAACAAACTGAAAGGAATGTTGCAAGATCTTAAAAATCTGCAGACCACTGAATACCTTGAAGGCTTGACGGCGGATAGGAGCTCAAACTACTCGCTGTGGAAAGCAGTTAAGTCTATCAATAAACCAGTGAGTAAGTGCTAAAGTGTGTACGCAGAAGTTACAGTCCGTAAAACGGACCGTTGAATACCCCATCCTATCCCACATTGTAAAATGCTGATGGCATAGTTATTTTTTGACATTTTATAAGTAATGCAAACCTCGAAAAGGGGCGTGGTCCAACCGCCCCTAATTACAAGCTATTAATTATAAGATATTTCCACAGATATTTCCAAGTTACACCTAATTGTACGTAAAAATGCAATATTTTGGTTCAAATTCAATATTTTTGAAAAATTGACCCCTAAAAGGGGGCGTGGCTAAAAACTTTATATGAACGAAATCTGGGCGGAAGTATTGTTTTTCCTAACCTGCTGCTTTTTTTGTTTCATGCTTTCCAAAATTAGGCTCAAGGGCAGTCGAAATTAAGTTTTTCTGGAAAATTTTAGGTTTTTCTTCAATTCTGCCTCCAAATGTGGGCGGGGCCCAAAGTCTTGTATGAACAAAATGTGGACTAAGCGTTTTCTACATAAAATATTAAGCAATTTTTTTTCAATTTCGAGCAAAAATACTGGGTAAACTGCATTTGAAAATTTACCCTTAAAATAGATGCCACGCACACTAGAGGAGGTTTACCATCTTTTTTGTGTCTTATATTCACTAAGAGACGCTAAATGCCAAATTTCAGCCTTTTAGAACGTCTTACAGTTTTGAAAAATCTGGAGGTAGTTGCATATTTAGACCGATTGTGGGCGTGTCTTTGGGCGGATTTCAAAAATTTTTACACTTGTACTGCTTCACATGACGTGCACCTGACGTACGAAGTTTCAGCACGCTAGCTCAAAATTTAAGGCCTAAAAACATTTGACATACAGACGGACGGACGGACGGACATGGCTCATTCGATTCAGAATTAGGTCTCGATCATATGCGCTTAAGGTCTTTGGGGTCTACCATTATTATTTCACCGTGTTACAAACTATGTGACAAACTTAATATACCTCCTATCCTATGGGATGGGGTATAAAAATAATAAGGCCCCAGGTTACGACCTGATCACTGGCGAAATATTGAAAGAACTACCAAAAAAGGCACTAGTCAAGATACTTTATATAATAAACGCTTCTCTTAGACTTCTATACGTTCCAAGACAATGGAAAGCTGCTGAAGTCATTATGGTTCCAAAACCGCGAATACTCTTCTGCCGATAATATCGAGAGTATTCGCTTTGGCTGAAGCGATTAAAACCAATAATTGCAGAAAGACGCTTGATCCCGGATCATCAATTCGGTTTCAGACCTAACCACTCCACAATAGATCAAGTCTACAGAATAACGCATGAAATTGAAAAAGCCTTATAAATAAATAAATAGAGTGGCGCAACAGCTCGAGGTGAACCAGGGCCAACTTCTCAACAATGTATGCTGGTGTGTTAATTTCTTTACATACAAGGGGACCTACAATTTTTTGCCGAATCCGAACGGCACTTTGAGAAGTTTTTCAAGACAAATGATACTCTCGGAAGGCTTGTCAGACCCTCGCGGAGGTGGGGATCGTGAAAAAGAACAAGTCTTTTTTTTCAGGTGACGATGGCAGGATTCGAAGCCAGGCCTCCGGCGTAGTAAGCACACACACTAACCACTACGCCACGGCACCCCGAAAAAGCCTTAGAAGGGAAAAAAATATGTTCAAGTGCTTTCCTCGACGTATCGCAAGCTTTCGACAAGGTATGGCACGAAGGCTTGAAATATAAGCTACGGCAAAACTTGCCGGAAGACATGTTTAAAATATTGAAAAACTATCTTGAAGGAAGACTCTTTCGTGTTAGGTGTAGTACTAAATACTCGAGTTTCAAGCAAATTCGGGCTGGCGTACCCCAGGGAAGCGTCCTCGGCCCGACCCTGTTCCTGCTCTACACAAGAAACATACCTCTAGATGACGAGACTGTCGTGGCCACGTTTGCGGACGATACGGCCATCCTGGCAACAGG
This sequence comes from Neoascia interrupta, assembly GCA_947623515.1. Taxonomy (NCBI): domain Eukaryota; kingdom Metazoa; phylum Arthropoda; class Insecta; order Diptera; family Syrphidae; genus Neoascia; species Neoascia interrupta. Next base: position 100,212,730 of record OX392463.1, on the reverse strand, counting down.
TGAATCAGTCGAGTCATCAACGAGAAACCTCCAACGAGCATTGGACAGAATTTGTGTCTGGACGAAGACTTGGCGAATCGCTCTTAACGAGAACAAGTCTACGCATGTGAATTTCACTTACAGGAGAGTTAACAATTTACCTCTGTTCATAAATTCTGCACAAATACCTTATGCAAATGAAGCGAAATATCTAGGGATGACACTGGACGCTAAACTAAGGTGGAAACCACACGTAAAGAAGGCGCGTGATGAGCTCGAGATTAGGCTCAAGGAAATGTATTGGCTTATCGGAAGATTTTCGAAACGAAGCATATATAACAAACTGCTCTTGTACAGGCAGGTGTTAAAGCCGTCCTGGACATACGGTATACAACTTTGGGGTTGTACCAAGCCGAGAAACATGTCCATGTTGCAGACTTTCCAAAACAAGACGCTAAAAGCAATTGTGAATGCTCCATGGTATATCAGGAATAGTGACATTCACAGAGATTTAGGAATAGCTACCGTGAGCGAAGAAGTAACAAACTTTGCTCGAAAGCTAAATGCTCGCCTTTATATTCATTGCAACAATGCGATGATCCGTACTCTCAACGAGACTCTTAACGATGTAAACAACAAGCGACGACTACAAAGAACAAGACCCTTCGATCTAACGACTTAGGGTGAAGCCGCACGAATGAACGGCTTAGAAGGTGCAAGTTAATTAAGTTGTAGTCAAGAAGTATTATGAGAGAGCGAAAATTTACTACTATGAAGTGCGTTCTGGCAGTTTCATAGTGTCTCTCATAAATGGGTGGTTTTTTAGCACGTGGAAATCGGGCATAAGCAATATCGGCTACTTCGGTTTTATATACCTGCTATAGTGGGCGTATTGGTATCTTTGAAAGATTTTGGAGTTTTGGCCTCCGTCCACCCTAGTATTCAAAAAAAAAAAAAAAAACTTATTGCTCAAAACTCCCAGCTGGGCTGGTTAATATCTGGAAGAACATCATCGGAAAGCCATTTAAAAACCAGTGATTAAGGGCAACAGTGCATATGTAATAGCTTCGGTCCGTCTGTAACGAACCGCGGTATACCCTTTTCCTTTCCTATTCTCCTTTCCATTCCTATTATCCCTTCCATTCCTATTCTACTTTCCACTCCTATTCTCCTCTCTATTCCTATTCTCCTTTTCATTGCTTTTCTCCTTTCCATTTGTTTATTTTCTTGTTTTCTATCCCGGTCCCGTTACCATTTGCATCATTTTAAATAGAAAAAAAATGATTCCTTATAAGTTTTTGTTTACTTTTTTTTAAAGGGGCGTAGCATGTCCAACCCTTTTAACTGAAAATCGATATTAGCATAGAAATATCCAAGTTTGCGGATAAAATGTACGCAAAACTGTAATTTTTTGGTTCAAATTCAATAATTTTTTGAAATCGACCTCTAGGGATGGGCGTGGCCGAAAACTTTGTACGAACGAAATCTGAAAAAGTATCCGGTGTTCTTTATGTGGTAAATTTCATTTCTTATTCTATACTTAGTAAAGCTAAAAAGCAGTCGAAATCCATGTTTTTCGGGAAATTTATAGGTTTTTATGGAATTATGCCTCTAAGCATGGGTGTGGCACAAAACTATGCAGCCAAATATAGCACTTAATATTTTCTACATATTTTCTACATTTTCTACAAAAATATTGAATAAATTGCATTTGAGCAATTACTCTTTAATTCGATGCCAAAAATGTAATTTTTTGGGTAAAATTCAACAATTTCGTAATATGAACCTCTAAACATGGGCGTGGTCACAAACTTTGTAGAAACGAAATCTAGTATAGAACCCGGTGAAGCTAATGTGCTAAATTTTGTTTCTTAAACTTACTTAAGTTAGGCTAAAAAGTAGTCGAAATTCATGTTTTCTGGAAAATTAGCGGTGGTGCCGTGGCGTAGTGGTTAGTGTGTGTGCTTACTACGCCAGAGGTCTGGGTTCGAATACTACCATCGTCACCTGAAAAAAATGAGTTGTTCTTTTTCACGGCCTCCACCTCCGCGAGGGTCTGACAAGCCCTCCGAAAGTATCATTTGTCTTGAAAAACTTCTCAAAGTGCCGTTCGGATTCGGCAAAAAATTGTACGTCCCCTTGTATGTGAAGAAATTAACACACACAGCATACATTGTTGAGAAGTTGGCCCTGGTTCACCTCGAGCTGTTGCGCCACTCTATTTTTTTTAAGACGCTCTAAAAGGCTGAAATTTGACATTTAGCATCTCCTAATGAATGTTAGACACAAAAAAGACAAATTTTATTGGTAAACTTCCACAGATTTCGTTCATATAAAGTTTTAAGCCACGCTCCCTTTTAGGGGTCGATTTTTCAATAATAGTGAATTTGAACCAAAAATTTTGCATTTTTACGTACATTTAAGTGTAATTTAGAAATATCTGTGGAAATATCTTATAATCAATAGTTTGTAATTAGGGGCGGTTGGATCACGTCCCTTTTCGAAGTGTGCATTACTTACAAAATGTATAAAATAACTATGCCATCAGCATTTTACAATGTGGGATAGAATGGGGTATTCAACGGTCCGTTTTACGGACTGTAACTTCTGCGTACACACTGTAGCACTTACTCACTGGTTTTAACTTGGATTATTGGTGCCATCCAACAGTTTTCCCAGTAATCGCCCAAGAATTTCACAATGGCTTCCTTAAACTTGTAATTCTTTAGACTTTTAAGAAAATCAATAGCCTTGATTGTTTTGCTCCGACAATAAAGAATTGAGCATCTAGCTCCTGCCGACTTGAACGCTCACAATCTTTAATAGAAGGAAATATAATATCTATCGAATACTTAGTGTATTTCAGATGCATTTGTAGCGCATATTTTCTTTAAAATCATTTCAGCGATTTTACCAAAAGTCTGAGGTACAGCTGGTTCCAAAAGATGTAAAAAATAAAAACCATCGATAATCTCTATATCCACGTGCGCAGGTTTTTATGGCTTAATAAGAGATTTTAAGTTTATTGCAAGAAAGGATTTATCGGTCTTATACATTTATCCTGTGGGTTGACAGAGCTGGCGGTGCAGGTGTTAAAGGATAAGAAAGACATAGCTCCAAATTAATTTTCTTCTCCAGGGAAATTTCCAAAAGGCGCCCAAAAATGTTGTAGTGATCAGTCTATGAGCACTGTAAAGTTACATCACATCTCTTGTACGCTCACACGCACGCACACGCAAGGTAATGTATGATATACGATATAACTTCACTTCTCCCTAAATTGGCTTGAGAAAAGCGAGTCAGTGATGAGTGATGATTCGACCGTCACACACCATAGCAACTTTAAACTTAAACCTTTGTATAAATTTTATGTTTTAAGAACTAGTGCTAAAAATCGTTGAAAAAATTGTGAAAAACTAAAGTTTAAGTCTTGTCACTCATCAATTTGTGACCCCGAAAAAAAGAACAAAAAGACACTACCAAGCTACAGTGAAAAACAGTTCACACAAATTTTTTTTACACCCCATCCCATAGGATAGGAGGTATATTAGGTTTGATTCATAGTTTGTAACATAGAGAAATAATCACCGTAGACCCCCAAGAACTTAAGGGCATATGATTGAGACCGAATTGTTAGTCGAGTGAGCCATGTCCGTCCGTCCTTTCGTCCGTCCGTGTGTCGGTGGTTTTTAGGCCTTAAATTTTGAGTTAGGAACTTAAAACTTAATATCTGTTCTTTCAAGGTCCCGAAGCAGTACAAGTGTAAAAATTTTCAAAATCCGCCAACTGACACGCCCACTTTACTTAATAGCATGAAAATTCAAAGTTGTCGTAGGAAGCTGAAATTTGGTATGCGATATTCTTGCTTAAATATATTGTGATTGGCGTTTAAGAAAAAAGCGAAAACCGCCCCCTTGTAGGCGTGGTCATACATAATATGCATTCTCATAAACGGTTTTTATTTGATATATTTGCTTTAAATCCAAAAAACTTGGACCATAAAATCTTCAGATATGTACGTAGGCTATCAACTCAAATGAATAAATTTTTGCAACGCCCACTTTTGGGGGCGTTTTTAAGTATAAACCAAATTTTTAATGTGAAAATGCAATCAAGACGTGTATAGCAATGTATGATATACGATATAACTTCACTTCTCCCTAAATTGGCTTGAGAAAAGCGAGCCAGTGATGAGTGATGATTCGACCGTCATACACCATAGCAACTTTAAACTTAAACCTTTGTATAAATTTTATGTTTTAAGAACTAGTGCTAAAAATCGTTGAAAAAATTGTGAAAAACTAAAGTTTAAGTCTTGTCACTCATCAATTTGTGACCCCGAAAAAAAGAACAAAAAGACACTACCAAGCTACAGTGAAAAACAGTTCACACAAATTTTTTTTATACCCCATCCCATAGGATAGGAGGTATATTAAGTTTGATTCATAGTTTGTAACATAGAGAAATAATCACCGTAGACCCCCAAGAACTTAAGGGCATATGATCGAGACCGAATTGTTAGTCGAGTGAGCCATGTCCGTCCGTCCTTTCGTCCGTCCGTGTGTCGGTGGTTTTTAGGCCTTAAATTTTGAGTTAGGAACTTATAATTCCTAATATATCATTCTGATAAGAAATGAAAACAAAAAAAACATGTAAATGAAAAGGGGTTAATGCCACGCCCCTTTATAAGGGAGAAGATTCTTTAACTGAGAAATTCTAAATACAGTTGAAGTTAATAGAAACTGAAATTTAACAATCAAGATTTATGACACAATGGAGCTTGAAAGTGGTCAATTGGGATGGGGTATCCAACGATTCGCCTAAGCGGATTGTAACCCTCCCACCAGTTTTTTTGCAAAGTGGCGATTAGCCTGTGGTACTGTACATGTGCAAAGCTACATGTTTGCAGACATTAGCCTATTTTACCGTTAATCAATATTATATCTCACGCCACTGACCTTATATACAAGCCATCATAGCGGATCACTTACATTAACAAGTGGGTCATACGGTCTCACTCGATAGCATCAAAATTCACCATACGGTTTCATCTCATCGGAGTATCATCATACAGTTTCGTTACATCAGAAAATCATCATGCGGTGTCATCTCATTAAGAAGCGGCCCTTTTATCACAATTTTACATCAGTTGACACAAGATTTGGGAAGTGCTTCTTATTTAACAGTAAATAAGTATCTACATCATGCATCATCATTTGAATATGACAGTCAAAAATATTTTTTTTTACATTATTTTCATTTGTATAACTAAGATAAGTTTTTAATGTAACTTAAATTATTAATTAAAATTATTTATTACTTACCATATACATACGCCTACTTAAGTTAGATATTTTTCATATTCACTTTTAACTTTAAACCTATACACATAAACCATATCATTTATCATTTACCCTTCGGGTAGGGGTTAGAATTTACCCGAGGTAAGGCATGCCTGTCGTAAGAGGCGACTAAAATCCACCCTCCGTATGCCGAGCGCGTAGCGCATACAAACTATGCAATGGACAAAACAAAAGATTTTATTACCCCAGGTGGCAATCCAGTTTCACTGGCAAATCCACCCTCTTCGGAGGTAGGCTCTACGGATTCTGGGGAGAGCCATTTATTGCTTATAAATCCCTTTTTGAAAAAATCAAGGGTGCCTCGATCTCCACCAGCTGGATCAAAGGTCTCCGGGAAAGGAAGTCCGCCGGTTAATCAGGACTCAGCGAAAATTAAATGCTTTGAAACGGAAAACAAAGAACTCCGTGCTAAGCTTAATGAAATGGAACGTCTCTACCATGAGCTTAAAAGCGAAGTAGATTCCTTACGTAAAGAAAATGAAGCATTAAGGAACCCCCGTGGTACTATAGTATGCGAGGAAACGCCGAAACGTCAATGTGAATACCAGACGGACGAGGAAGAACTTGCCCGCGAAACGAATCCGGTCTTTAGGAAAAGGCTTACCAAGAAACGAAAGGCCGGTTCTTCACCCGAAGTAGAAACCGTGCAGCAAAAAGAAGAAACACCAGTCGTATCAAACAAAGCGACAGGAATACCCCAAGAAAAAAACCGCCGACCACCTGCAATAAATGTCGTTGGGATCGCGGACTACGGAAAGTTGCGAAACATCCTTAAAAATACTCTTGGGACGAAATATAACTTAACATCACTTCGAAACAACGTATGGAAAGTTAACGTCGATGACTCTGATGCCTATCGGTCACTGTCACAAAAGTTAAATTTAGAGAAAATCCAATGGTTTACTTATGAAAATCACCTCGAAAAGCCGCTGCGGGTTATAGCGAGGGGACTACACCCATCCTGTACCAAGGACGAAATAATACAAGACGTTCAAGCCCAAGGCTTTAAAATTCTTGACGCCGTGAACATAATAAAGAAAGAGAAGCAACGTACGGACGAAGGCAAAGATTCCGCTGTTGTCCGACGCGGCCTGCAAATTTTTATGCTTTCTTTTGATAGAACTGAAAATATTAACGAAATCTACAAAATTAAATCAATCCTTAACATCAAGGTAAAAATCGAGCCCAAGCGGAAGGGCAACAGGCTAGTTCCCCAATGTAAGCGATGCCAGGGTTTCCGACATACGCAAGCGTACTGCCAGAAAAAGCCGAGATGCGTAAAATGCGCCGGCGAACATCTCTCGACGGATTGCAATGTCAGCAGTCAGGCCCCCGCGGTTTGTGCCAATTGCAGGGGAAGTCACCCAGCAAGCTACCGAGGTTGCGAAATTGCCATTGAGTTGCAAAAACGACATGAAGCTCCGAAGAAAAATACTGAAAATAAGGGCTCAAGCCTAAAACCTCCTAAAGTAGATAAGCCAAAAACCCCTAAGTCGACAAGGGATAAGGGTTTGATTAAAGGCAAAATTCAAAATGCGCAAGAAAACGTCGCTGGTCCTAGTTCCCACCGGAGTCAAAAGAGAGAATCCACACTTGTTGGTCCAAAATCGTACGCTCAAGTCGCGTCACGTGAAAGTAAGCCACAATCGGCCGCATCAGATTCGGTCTCTCAAATTCTAGGCATGATTTTAGAAAAGTTTGAGCAACAGGCGAAACTTAATCAAGTAATATTCAACAAATTGAGCGAGCTCGAGTTTAAACCTCGAAAAACATTTAATAAAAAATCATGAATATGGGAAAGTCAATCAAAATAATTACATGGAATGCAAACGGCCTTTTGCAAAAAATTGACGAACTAGAAGTATTCCTACGGAAGAATAATGTAGACATATGCCTGATTTCGGAAACCCACTTTAAAAAGGGTTCAGCACGCAAAATAAAAGGTTACATTGACTATCACGCGCATCATCCTTCAGAAAATTCGAGAGGTGGATCCTCTCTCTACATTAAAGACTGCATAAAGCACTCCAAAAACGAAGAAATAGAACTTGACTCTATGCAAATAACCTCAGTCTCAGTAAAATTAAGTCACATAAATTACAACATCGCGACGAGCTATTTTCCTCCGCAGTATCGGCTGGCAGATGAAGATCTTGCTCTGCTCTTTGATTCACTTGGGTCAAACTTTATCATCGGCGGGGACTTTAACGCGAAAAATACTTTTTGGGGCTCACGGTGCAATTCAACAAGAGGCAGAGCCCTCTTTAAAGCAAGTACAAAACGCGGCGTGATCTTCTTATCGACGGGAAAGCCAACATATTGGCCAACCGACAGAAATAAAATACCTGATCTCGTCGACTTCTTTATCGCCAAGGGGGTACCTCGTTACCTTACGAACGTAGAAGAACGCTTTGATCTCTGTTCAGATCACTCGGCAGTTCTTTTGAAAATCGGCGGAAGCCTAGCGAAAAAGAATAGAGCGCCTAGATTAACTAACAACAACACCGACTGGGACGGCTTTAGAAAATACTGCAAAGAAAACATAGCTTTAAATGTACCGCTCAAAACGCCACTTGAAATAGAAGACGAATTAGACAAACTCGTGAGAGTTATTCAGAGCGCTGCGTGGAATAACACTTCTTTTCGGAGGTCCGAATTATCGAACAGCGGAACAATATATCCGCGAGAAATAGAAGAGCTAATATGCGAAAAGAGGAGAGCGCGCAAGAGATGGCAACGTTCGCGAGCACCCCCGGATAAGACAATCTTGAACCACCTTTCTAACAAACTGAAGCACGAACTTCAAGATTTTAAAAGTCGCGAGACTACTGCTTACCTCGAAAGCTTGACTGCCGATAAAGGTTCGAACTACTCTCTTTGGAAAGCAGTCAAGTCCGTTAAGAAGCCTATAGCACACTCTGCGCCATTAAGAAAAGCCAACGGCGAATGGGCAAGAGAAGACAAAGAAAAAGCGGATTTATTTGCAGATTACCTAGAAGAAACATTCAAACCGTTTGACGGGGAACCGTTGGTCGAGGAGCTCAATCCTTATGCGGTACAAGATAATTATAGAATAAAAACCGTGTCATTGGCTGAACTTCGTCAAACGATAAATAATCTGAAAAACAACAAAGCCCCTGGCTACGACTTAATTACTAGCGAAATTCTAAAGGAGCTACCGAAAAAAGCTTTGGTCAAGATACTCTATATCATTAACGCTTCCATGAGAGTTTTATACGTTCCAAGGCAATGGAAAGTGGCCGAGGTCATAATGGTTCCGAAACCAGGAAAATGTCCAAACGACAAAAAGTCATACAGACCTATTTCGCTACTGCCGATAATAGCTAAGGTGTTCGAGAAACTGTTGCTTAAAAGGTTGCAACCAATCATTGAAGAAAGACGATTGATTCCGGATCACCAATTCGGATTTAGAAAAAAACATTCAACAATCGACCAGGTCTATCGTATAACAAACGAAATCGAAAAAGCTCTGGAAGCGAAAAAGATATGTACTAGCGCTTTTCTCGACGTATCGCAAGCCTTCGATAAGGTCTGGCACGAAGGCCTGAAGTACAAATTAAGGCTTTGCTTACCAGAAAAACTCTATAGAATCTTAGAGTCTTACCTTAAAGACAGAATATTTCGCGTAAGGTACGAAAATGAGTACTCGGAATTCAAAGAGATAAATGCCGGTGTCCCGCAAGGAAGCGTTCTCGGCCCAATATTATTTTTGCTCTATACAAGAGACATACCCCACGATGAGGGAACAATTTTAGCTACGTTCGCAGATGACACTGCTATTCTCGCTATTGATACGACAGTTGAATTATCAACAGGGAAACTCCAGCGCGCTTTAGACAAAATATCCGACTGGACGAAGAGCTGGCGAGTTGTCCTTAACGAGACTAAGTCAACGCATGTTAACTTTACTTACAAAAAGATAAACAACAAACCTTTATTCATTAACTCGGTACAAATCCCGTACTCAAATGAAGCAAAATATCTAGGAATGACTCTAGACGCAAAACTTAAATGGAAGCCGCACGTTAAAAAGAAACGCGACGAGCTCGAAATCAAGTTAAGAGAAATGAATTGGCTTATCGGAAGATTTTCGAAACTAAGCATATATAACAAACTGCTTTTGTATAAGCAAGTGCTAAAACCATCTTGGACGTACGGTATACAACTTTGGGGTTGTACTAAACCAAGCAATATATCTATTTTAGAAACTTTTCAAAATAAGACACTCAGAGCAATCGTTAATGCTCCATGGTATATAAGAAATAGCGATCTACACCGAGATCTAGGAATCGCAACCGTGTCTGACGAGGTAACAAACTTTGCTCGCAAACTTAGTACTCGTCTTCGCGGACACTGCAACAATGAAATTATCCGAACTTTGGATCAGACAAATCTTACGCGCCGACTACAACGAATGAGACCGTTAGATCTAGCAGCATAAGATGAAACCGCATAAATTGACGGTATTGTAGGTGCCTTCGTTGGAAGGCAGCCTGCCACACGCGATTATTACAGAAGCTTGAACTACTTGTTAAGGAAACTTAGTCGTAGTCTGACGGAAAATGGGAGGTTTTTTAGTGAGTAAGAATCTCACACTACTATGAGCACGCGCGGCCGGTCCTCGTAGTGCCTATGAAGGTTTTTCCTACCCACGGGAAAAAAAAAAAAAAAAAAAAAAAAAAAAAAAAAAAAAAAAAAAAAAAAAAAAAATATCATTTATCATACCTAGTACATATCAGTTACATATTACAACAAATATGTTCTTAGCCTACCTGAATTTAACTTTTTTTGGTTATTCAATTTAATTAATGAAATTAAGCCTCATAAAATATTACTTTTTCCTATACCTAACTATACATTTAAGAATTTGTTTACCTGATTTTCTTTTTCTCAAAACATAATTTGAAAAATCTAAGCTTATTAAATCAAATGACGTCGAGCCATTTTCATCGAACAAGTTAACTTTATGCACCTATAACAAGATAATCGAAGTGTTGTGAAAGTGTGTTTGCGAATTGTGTGAGCCGTTAGTACCTTTTAATAATTTAACGCGCGCAGGTAACATCGAATTTAAATCGTTTAAATGTCGGACAATAAAGAACATAAGAACTCAAAGGTTGATCACACTTTATCCCCGGGTAGTAGTGATAAAAAGAGCAGTGTTAGTTCAGTTTCCGTTAATGTACATACTTTTTGGCCCAAATCACCGTCTATTTGGTTTATTCAGGCCGAAGCGCAGTTTTCAATAGCGAAAATCACAAGAGATAGGGTGAAATATAATTATGTCATGGGAGCTTTGCCACAAGAGGTGCTCGAAACAGTTCTAGATTTTATTCAATCTCCTCCTGCAGAAAAGACTTTGCAAAAGATTTTGATTGAAAGCTTCAAAAATTTTCTTATTCATAGGCACTCTCTGAGTGAAGAGCGTCGCATTGAGAAACTTTTATCTAGCGAGCAATTAGGAGACAGGACGCCATCCGAGCTCCTAAGTTCTTGGAAACAATTGGCAGGCGCGTCAGGTTTCATAAGCGAAGACTTAATTCGAAAACTCTGGCTTCGTCGACTTCCACAAGTTATTAACATTGCGCTTATATCGCAGGAAGGGAAAACCGAAGCGGACATTACGTCGCTCGCGGACAATATTTGGGAATCGTCCGCCTCAGTAGCTGGGTTATCTGAGATAAATTCACAAGTGTTGCACAAAGGCTTAGACTCTACAACAGACACCTCGCAAATTCGTAGCGAAATCAACGAAATAAAAGCAATGATGCAAAAACTTTCAAGTCATTTAGTCGTCAAGCCAATCGTTCTCGTAGAGGCTATGGTAGGAGTAATTCAAGAAAGCCAAATATTACGAAATAGGGCTGACGTTTGTTGGTTTCATTTGAATTTCGGGCCCAAGGCCCGAAATGTGTCGAGCCGTGCAAATTCAGTGCTAATTCTGCGTCAAGCTCAGGCAATGAATCTCCAAGAAAAAACTAGATAGGCCAACTGTTTCGGCGACAAACAGTTGGGTTAACTCAAATCCGAATCGCCTTTTCATATGCGACAATCATAGCAATTTGACATTTTTGATAGACACTGGAGCTGATCTTTCGGTAGGTAGTTCGATTCTCTCTATTTCCCACCAAAGCAAAAAATCAATCTCAGGAAGTTTCTCTTTGTCCAGCCAATGGAACATCCATAGGCACGTATGGCACAAAGTTACTGAAAATTAATATGCGACTTAGAAGACAATTCATTCATAAATTTACAATAGCAGATGTCAACCGCCCGTTAAAAGGAGCTGATTTTTTAAACAAATTTGACATACTTGTCGATATCAAAAACCGTCGCCTAATTGATTCGACTACAAACCTTCATATAAGTGCTATTCAGGCTGTAGAAGACACACCGTCACTCAAACAGTTTCCTATAAATAATGAGTTCAATGACATATTGAAACAGTTTCCGTCACTGATAGCACCGCCGAATTTCAACAACCCAGTTCAGCATCCGGTTCATCACCACATTGTCACAAAAGGACAATGTCCGTTTTCAAAGCCACGTCGACTTAGCCCAACGCACATAAAAATGCGCTCTTAGAAGCTCAAAACATGGCTTATTTGGGTATATGTAGGACCTTCCTCATCTCCCGTTTCTTCACTTTTACATATGGTGGCAAAGAAAAAGAGCGAAGATTGGAGACCCTGCGGAGATTTCAGACGCCTTAATACTGTCACAATACCTGATAGGTATCCATTAGCTCACATACACAATTTCTCGATGCAACTAAATGGTTGCAGGTTTTCTCGAGAATTGACTTAGTGAGAGCTTGTCACCAAATACCAGTTGCTCCAGAAGATGTACATAAGACTGCGATCACTACACCATTTGGGCTTTTAGTGCAATAAAACACGATTTTTCTATTAAACACAATTGTTTCTTGATGATCACAATGTTGTTCTTGATTGTTTGAGGACTTTTAGCAGACTCACTGAACTTAATTCTTACTGTCACCTCGAAAAATATTTTCTTGTCGAAAAACTGAATGTCAAAGAAAAACGGCGAAAACAGCAGATGGTTATCAAGTTAAATAGGTACATAGCTTATTTACTTGTCGTAGCAACCTTTTTGTTAGAATTGCCGAAGCTGGTTCAGGTGTAAGAGTTGCCGCTGGTACGTGCCTAGTAACATTTTCGTTATTTCCTATTTCTTTCTTTCCTATATGAGTTTCTCCGCATGCCCTTTGGGCTTCGAAACGCTAGTCAAACTTTTCAAAGATTTATAAATGCTGTAGTTCAAGATCAGCCTTTCGTTTTCACATACATAGATGACTTGCTCATAGCAAGTAAAAGTCTTATGGAGCACAAAGAACACCTGCAAACTCTCTTTCAGAGGCTAACCTGGTACGGTTTCAGTCTCAAGCCATCGAAATGCGTTTTCGATTTTCCAACCCTAGACTTTCTAGGACATACAATCACTGAAAAGTGAATCGCTCCATCAAAAGAGCAAGTGGAAGCAATCATTAGGCTACCAGCCCCTAGCTCGATCCGTCAAGTTCAACAATTCGTATGTATGGTTAACTTTTATAATCGATTTATTCCTAAGCTTGCTCAATTATTGTCACCCATTCATTTTCATCTCGCCAGTCTTCAAAAAGAAAAACCAATTGAATTTCACCTGGCCGGAAGAATGTAATATTGCATTTGAGGAAACAAAAGAAGCCTTAGCCGAAGTTACATTATTGGCGCATCCGATTGAAAACTCGTCTTTTAATATCACATCCGATGCATCGAACACGGCGGTCGGGGCTGTGCTTCAGCAGCAGAATGGTGACTGCTGGGAACTTCTCGGGTTTTTTTTCCAAGAAACTTTCTGCTACTGAGCAAAAGTACTCTGTGTTCGACCGAGAGCTGCTAGGTATATACTTAGCAATCAAACATTTTCGGTTCTTTGAAGAGGGGAGAGACTTTGTAGTCTTCACGGACCATAAGCCACCGACTACAACCTTGACGTCGAAAGCCGAACGTTGTCCCCGGCAAGCCCGCCAGTTGGACTATATTTCGCAGTTTACCAGCGATATTTGCCATACCCGTGTTAAAGACAATGTTGTAGCCGATTTTCTCTCTCGCTCAGAAGACGAAAGCTATCAAGAGATTGCATCAATAACCTTCAATCTTTCGAGTAAAGCTAGGTTGCAAGAGAAGAACGAAGAAATGCTATCCTTTATATAGGACGGAATCCAGTCTAGCTCGAAAGTAAAATTAGAACTAATCAAGGTACCAGTAACTTATGAACTTGCTTGGTGCGAAACTAGTACTGGTACTAACCGTCCATTTGTTCCTATGCAACTTCGCAAGATAATTTTCGACTCTCTGCACAACCTGCTACTCGAAGGTGTTCGAGCTAAGAGAAAGAGAGTTACATCGAAATATTTTTGGCCTTCCGTGAATTTTTTTTTTTTTTTAATACTAGGGTGGACGGAGGCTAAAACTCCAAAATCTTTCAAAGATACCAATACGCCCACTATAGCAGGTATATAATACCGAAGTGGCTGATATTGGTTATGCCCGATTTCCACGTGCTAAAAAAACCACCCATTTATGAGAGACACTATGAAACTGCCAGAACGCACTTCATAGTACTAAATTTTCGCTATCTCATAATACTTCTTGACTACAACTAAGTTAACTTAACAAGTAGTTTACGCTTCCGTAGTGCTTATCGCATTGGGTAGGTTGATATCCAGTGAATGCACCTACTAAGCCGTTCATTCGTGCGGCTTCACCCTAAGTCGCTAGATCGAAGGGTCTTGTTCTTAGTAGTCGTCGCTCGTTGTTTACATCGTTAAGAGTCTCGTTGAGAGTACGGATCATCGCATTGTTCAGCTTTGGAGCAAAATTTGTTACTTCTTCGCTCACGGTAGCTATTCCTAAATCTCTGTGAATGTCACTATTCCTGATATACCATGGAGCATTCACAATTGCTCTTAGCGTCTTGTTTTGGAAAGTCTGCAACATGGACATGTTGCTCGGCTTGGTACAACCCCAAAGTTGTATACCGTATGTCCAGGACGGCTTTAACACCTGCCTGTACAAGAGCAGTTTGTTATATATGCTTAGTTTCGAAAATCTTCCGATAAGCCAATACATTTCCCTGAACCTAATCTCGAGCTCGTCACGCTTCTTCTTTACGTGTGGTTTCCACCCTAGTTTATCGTCCAGTGTCATCCCCAGATACTTCGCTTCATTTGCATAAGGTATTTGTGCAGAGTTTATGAACAGAGGTAAATTGTTAACTCTCCTGTAAGTGAAATTCACATGCGTAGACTTGTTCTCGTTATGAGCGATTCGCCAAGTCTTCGTCCAGACACAAATTCTGCCCAATGCTCGTTGGAGGTTTTTCGTTGATGACTCGACTGATTCACCTGTTGCCAGGATGACCGTATCGTCCGCAAACGTGGCCACGACAGTCTCGTCATCTAGAGGTATGTCTCTCGTGTAGAGCAGGAACAGGGTCGGACCGAAGACGCTTCCCTGGGGTACGTCAGCCCGAATTTGCTTGAAACTCGAGTATTCACTACTACACCTAACACGAAAGAGTCTGCTTTCAAGATAATTTTCCAATATTTTAAACATGTCTTCCGGCAAGTTTTGCCGTAGCTTATATTTCAAGCCTTCGTGCCATACCTTGTCGAAGGCTTGCGATACGTCGAGGAAAGCACTTGAACATATTTTTTTCCCTTCTAAGGCTTTTTCGGGGTGCCGTGGCGTAGTGGTTAGTGTGTGTGCTTACTACGCCGGAGGCCTGGCTTCGAATCCTGCCATCGTCACCTGAAAAAAAAGACTTGTTCTTTTTCACGATCCCCACCTCCGCGAGGGTCTGACAAGCCTTCCGAGAGTATCATTTGTCTTGAAAAACTTCTCAAAGTGCCGTTCGGATTCGGCAAAAAATTGTAGGTCCCCTTGTATGTAAAGAAATTAACACACCAGCATACATTGTTCAGAAGTTGGCCCTGGTTCACCTCGAGCTGTTGCGCCACTCTATTTATTTATTTATAAGGCTTTTTCAATTTCATGCGTTATTCTGTAGACTTGATCTATTGTGGAGTGGTTAGGTCTGAAACCGAATTGATGATCCGGGATCAAGCGTCTTTGTGCAATTATTGGTTGTAATCGCTTCAGCAGAAGTTTCTCGAATACTTTCGATATTATCGGCAGAAGCGATATGGGCCTATAAGATTTCTTATCATTTGCGGTTCATATCCCCGGTCTTGAAACCATAATGACTTCAGCAACTTTCCATTGTCTTGGAACGTATAGAAGTCTAAGAGAAGCGTTTATCATATAAAGTAGCTTGACTAATGCCTTTTTTGGTAGCTCTTTTAATATTTCGCCAGTGATCAGGTCGTAACCCGGGGCCTTATTATTTTTAAGTTTGCTTATTGTCTGTCGGAGTTCAACTAACGAAACTTTTTTCATTCTAAAGCTATCAGGTTCCGCGTTGTTGCTTTCGTGAATAAGGATTGCAATTTTTGAGCCAACAATTGTATTTCTTGTTAACGCTCTAAAATCCACAGACATACCAAATCCAAATTGCATACCTTCAAAGTTCCCGCAGGACGATATGAACATATACATATGGATATTTACAAAACTTTACAAAACTTTATTTGGAAATTCACCTCTTACTTCTATATCCATTTGTTTACCTTTAAAGGTCACGTAAAATGGATTCCTTCAGAATTGCAAGTTAACAGAAGTTTCATAAAGTCGTCCAAGTCCATTGTTCTTGCTCTGGATGTATCCATTTCCAGCTTTTTTAAAATTGTCATCACCAGTTCTGAGATATTAACGTCTCCAACTTCCATATTCCGAAGGAAGCAATATAGTTTATAGTTGTTCGTCAACAGTTCCACTACCGAATCCTGTTTGAATATGGCAGCCAAGGTTTTATTTTTTCGTGTAAAAACGATTCTCGTCAGGCCGTCCCATTCGGTGAAGTTTATAGCTGGGGGAGGATTTTTGGGTTCGATTCTAACAACGCAGGACTCAACTTTAGGCGGAGGCCTAAAATTGTTTTTGCCAACATTCATTAGCATATCGACTTTGGCCAAGAGTTGAGTGTTAACACTCAGTCGGCAGTAGAGTTTATCGCTTGGCTTTGCGACAAGTCGCTGGGCGAATTCTCTCTGGAACATAAGAACAGCGCACCGAAAAATTGGACGATGAAGAACAGCTTAAATATAAGCTGCGAGCTGATTTGATAAGGCACGTTGGCAATGCACACATCAAAGTAGGGAGACTCGGTTTTCAGAAAGTCACCAATCGAGATCTTTAGCTTGGCCTGGAGTGGAGTACTTTGTACACGTTTTTGCAACTCAGCCGCCAACCTACTGTCGATTTCGCAGGCTATAACACGTTTGACTTTCTCGAGTATCTTGACGGTCATGTTTCCTGTTCCTGGAAAAATTTCCAGGACAGTGTCGGTTGGCCTCAGTCCAGTTTTTTCAATCATATCGCTTATTATCAAGGGATTTTTGAGTATGTGCTGACCGAAGTCCTTGTTGAAAACGATTCCTTGCTTTGGAGCATCTTGATGCAGTCGGGTACGTTTTACTTTAGGCATATTGAATATATTTTAGGAGTAGCAACTTTACATGCCGAATAGCACAAAATTTTATTTAAAAACTATGGATATATATGGAAAAAATATGGATATAGTTAGCCCATCGCCTTAATCGAAAGGTTTTTCATATGTCCTAACCATAGTCGATAGATTCACCCGGTGGCCAGAATCGTATCCGATTGCAGATATGTGTGCAGCCACTATTGCCAAAGTCTTCGTGCAAGAATATGTTTGTCGATTCGGTGTTTCAAGTCAAATAACGACAGATCAAGGAAGTCAATTTGAGTCAAAACTTTTCCCAGCAATCACCAATATCCTTGGCTCGAACCGAATTCGTACCATGGCTTACCGGCCCCAGGCTTATCGAATGGTTGGAGATTCCAGCGTTAGTTAATAGCTTCAATTATAACCAGCGGAAACTCGACGAATTGGTGCGAGGAAATCCCACTCGTGTTACTTGGAATTAAAACAGCTGTTAAAGAAGATTTAGGATGTTCAGAAGCTGAACTGGTATATGGACAGACTATTAAGATTCCAAGAGAATATTTTATTCCGAGTTTAAGCAATCATAAACTTGAAGATCCATCACAACTTGTAGCACAAGCTGAGATTAAAAATGCAGACTGGTAAACCTGTAGAAACTAGGCAAGCGACTCATCATAACATTCATGTCCCCAACGCCCTCGCTGATTGCTCGAGAAAAGCGAGTCAGTGATGAGTGATGATTCGACCGTCATTCACCATAGCAATAATTACTGAATAACTAGATATTCAACTTGCGTCCCTCTTACCCTCCAACACCCATTAGTTTACGTCAATGGTGGGCGAAGCAGTACAAGTGTAAAAATTTACAAAGACACGCCCACAATCGGTCTAAATATGCAACTACCTCCAGATTTTTCAGAACTGTAAGACTTTCTAAAAGGCTGAAATTTGGCATTTAGCATCTCTTAGTGAATATAAGACACAAAAAAGACAAATTTAATTGGTAAACCTCCTCTAGTGGGCGTGGCATCTATTTTAAGGGTAAATTTTCAAATGCAGTTTACTCAGTATTTTTGCTCGATATTAAAAAAAATTTGCACAATATTTTATGTAGAAAACGCTTAGTTCCACATTTTGTTAAATGTGGAACTAAGCGTTAAACTTAATTTCTTAATTTCGACTGCCCTTGAGCCTAATTTAGGAAAGCATGAAACAAAAAAAGTAGCAGGTTAGGTAAACAATACTTCCGTCCAGATTTCGTTCATATAAAGCTTTTAGCCACGCCCCCTCTTAGGGGTCGATTTTTCAAAAATATTGAATTTGAACCAAAAAATTGCATTTTTTACGTACAATTAGGTGTAACTTGGAAATATCTGTGGAAATATCTTATAATTAATAGTTTATAATTAGGGGCGGTTGGACCACGCCCCTTTTCCACATTTGCATTACGTATAAAATGTCAAAAAATAACTATGCCATCAGCATTTTACAATGTGGGATAGGATGGGGTATTCAACGGTCCGTTTTACGGACTGCACTTCTGCGTACACACTGTAGCACTTACTCACTGGTTTTTATATATTTTATCAGAAGTATACACGTGCTGATTGCACGCTTTTCATTTAAAAAATATGGTTTATACTTCCCCCAAAAGTGGTTGTGGCGAAAATTTATTCACTTGAGTTGATAGCTTACGCACATATCTGTACATTTAATAGTGCAAGTTTTTTCTGTTTAGAGCAAATATATCAAATCAAAACCATTTATTTGAATGCATATTAAGTATGACCACGCCTACAAGGGGGCGGTATTCGTTTTTTTTAAATGCCAATCACAATACACTTAAGCGAGGATATCGCATACCAAATTTCAGCTTCCTGCGACAACTTTGATTTTTCATGCTATTAAGTAAAGTGGGCGTGTCAGTGGGCGGATTTCGAAAAATTTTACAACTGTACTGCTTTGGGACCTAAAAAGAACAGATATCAAGTCTCAAGTTCCTAGCTCAAAATTTAAGGTCTAAAAACTGCCGACAGACGGACGGACGGACAGATGGACATGGCTCATTCGACTAACAATTCGGTCGCGATCATGTGCCCTTGAGATCATAGGCGTCTACGGTGATTATTTCCCCATGTTACAAACTATGAATCAAACTTGATATACCTCCTATTCTATGGGATGGGGTATAAAAATAAAGCGAACCAGTGAGTAAGTGCTACAGTCCTTACAAAACGGACTGTAACTTCTGCATACACAAATCCCACATTGTAAAATGCTGATGACAAAGTTATTAAGTTATTTTTCGACATTTTATAAGTAAAGCAAACTTCGAAAAGTGGCGTGGTTCAACCGCCCCTAATTACAAACTATTAATTATAAGATACTTCCAAACTTAAGTGTACGTAAAAATGCAATTTTTTTAAAAATCGACCCTTAAAAAGGATCGTGGCTAAAAACTTTATATGAACGAAATCTGGACTAAAGTCTCGTTTACCTAACCTACTACTTTTTTTGTTTCATGCTTTCCTAAATAAGGCTTAAGGCTAGTCGAAATTAAGTTTTTCAATCAAATTTTAGGTTTTCTTCAATTCTGCCTCCAAATATGGGCGTGGCCCAAAGTCTTGTGCGTCTTCTACACGTTTTAGCGTTTTCTAAGCGTTTTCTACACAAAATATTAAGCAATTTTTTTTTAATTTTGAGCAAAAATATTCAGTAAACTGCATTTGAAAATTTACCCTTAATATATATATAATAATAGATGCCACGCCCACTAGAGGAGGTTTACCGATTAAAACTTTTTTTTGTGTCTTACATTTATTAGGAGATGCTAAATGTTAAATTTCAGCCTTTTAGAACGTCTTACAGTTTTGAAAATTCTGGAGGTAGTTGCACATTTAGACCGATTGTGGGCGTGTCTTTGGGCGGATTTCAAAAATTTTTACAGTTGTACTGCTTCGCTAGACGCGGACCTTACGTACGAAGTTTCAGCACCCTAGCTCAAAATTTAAGGCCTAAAAATATGTGACATGCAGACGGACGGACGGACGAACGGACGGACATGGCTCATTCGATTCAGAATTCAAAATTCATATGGGCATATGATCGAGGACTTGGGGGTCTACCATTATTATTTCACCGTGTTACAAACTATGTGATAAACTTAATATACCTCCAACCCTATGGGATGGGGTATAACAACATAAAAATCCTAAACAAGGACTTTTAGGATTTTTATGTTGTTATACCCCTTAGAAAATAAATTAACAACGCCATAAACAAGTGCAATAACCTATTCAATAATTTGACCAAAATAAAACTTAAGCAACCCAAAGCAAGAACACCACAATTTACAGGACTCCCCAAAACACACAAAGAAGGAACACCAATCAGACCTCTTATCAATAACACAACCACCCCTTGCTACAAGATTTCCAAAACCCTACTACAAATAATTAAGAAAAAACACCGTAATCCCGAACAACCACAGCATCAACAATAATATTGTACTTATAGAAAAATTAAAAAACATTAACATTTCACCACAATACAAAATGATTTCGTTCGACGTTACAAACATGTACACAAATATACCAATACAAAATACAATATATGTTCTAAAGGACAATCAAGAAAAAAATGCATCAATAAATAAACACTAAATCGATTAAATTATAATATACTTCACTTTCAACGACCAATATTATACGCAAGAGGAAGGCCTAGCAATGGGATCACCCCTGAGCGGATTTATAGCAGACTTGTACCTTAATTACTTCGAAAATAAATACATTTTATCCCACCTCAACGCACAGCACAACAAGATAGTCATATATTCAAGATACGTAGACGACACGTTCATCATATTCGACGGAACACGCAGACAAATAGACATACTCACTAACTACATCAATAGCATCAACGATCATATAAAAGTAACAGTCGAGATCGAACAAGAAAACGCTTTAAATTTCCTAGATCTCAACATAAAGAAAAACAACAAGAAACTTATATATAAAATATACCGAAAACCGACGATGACCGATATAACTATACATAACGACTCCGACAACCCATATACACAAAAAATCGCCGCTTACGACGCTTTTGTTAACAGACTCTTAAAAATTCTAATGGACAAAGAAGATTACCTAGACGAACTGAACACAATTAAATTTATCGGGGCGTGGTTCAACCGCCCCTAATGAGAAACCACATATATATCCAAGTTAAACTTAAATGTACGTAAAAATGCAATTTTTTGGTCCAAATTCAATGTTTTTGAAAAATCGACCCTTAAAAGGGGGCGTGGCTAAAAACTTTATATGAACGAAATCTAGACTGAAGTCACGTTTACCTAACCTGCTACTTTTTTTGTTTCATTCTTTCCTAAATTAGGCTCAAGGCTAGTCGAAATTAAGTTTTTCACTCAAATTTTATGCTTTTCTTCAATTCTGCCTCCAAATATGGGCGTGGCCCAAAGTCTTGTACAAACAAACTGTAGAACTAAGTGTTTTCTACATAAAATATTAAGCAAATTTTTTTTAATTTTGATCAGAAATATTGAGTAAACTGCATTTGAAAATATACCCTTAAAATAGATGACACGCCCACTAGAGGGGGTTTACCGATTAAGTTTTTCTTTTTTATGTCTTACATTTATTAGGAGATGCTTAATGTTAAATTTCAGCCTTTTAGAACGTCTTACAGTTTTGAAAATTCTGGAGGTAGTTGCACATTTAGACCGATTGTGGGCGTGTCTTTGGGCGAATTTCAAAAATTTTTACAGTTGTACTGCTTCGCATGACTTGGACCTTACGTACGAAGTTTCAGCAGCCTAGCTCAAAATTTAAGGCCTAAAAACATGTGACATACAGACGGGCAGACGGACAGACGGACGGACGGACGGACGGACGGACGGACATGGCTCATTCGATTCAGAATTCGGTCTCGATCATATGCCCTTAAGGTCTTGGGGGTCTACCATAATTATTTCACCGTGTTACAAACTATCTGACAAACTTAATTTACCTCCTATCCTATGGGATGGGGTATAATTAATAAATTGTGAAAAACTAAAATTTAAGTCTTGTCACTCATCAATGTCTCGCTCCATTTTAATTAATGCTTGTTTACTCCCGTTACTTTGAATCTTATTAATGCAATCCGATGTATAATTAAAAATTACAGTGCGTTTTATCGGTTTTTGGAAAGGATCGCTTAGTGTCTCACATTCAGTTATAAAATTGAGCTTTTGCTGGCGCCTCATTTCATTCTTATTAAGGAGAAAATCAGCTACCTTAGGAGAGACTGCCCTGCCGTTGCAATATTGTACAAATCACACTTACTGATGTTTGCGTCGAAAGGATTCATGTATTGCTTTATTACATTTGCAATAGTGTCAAGAGCTTTCCTGTCTTTCTCTATTCTACTCTTCTGCAATTCAGTCGCAATATCGTCTTTCCGATTAATTTGAATATCTTCTTGTAAACGTGTTATGATTCTTGTCCTAATGCTATGGCTGAGAGCCCAACGTTGCCTAGCATACATAGAGTTGGTAAAGTGACTTATGTCTGTCAAAGAATTAGCAGCATAAGCATTAACTGTCTGCTCAACTGCCGAATCGGGGATCGCGCTAAAGTTCCTTTAGCCCTTTTCACACCAAAAGCACCTCGTTTGAACTCATTTACCAGAGGAGATTCGTTTAGTTTTAAGTTTATCGGCGGCCTAACGCGGCTGTTGTTTTGGTAGCATATGTATTATCTGTTGGTTATTATTGTTTTACTGCAGCCAAAGTACCATAGCAAGCAACAAGATGAAACAGCACGTCGAAATGATAAAACTTTGGTAAAAAAAACTAGTGGGAGGGTTACAATCCGCTTAGGCGAATCGTTGGATATTCCATCCCAATTGACCACTTTCAAGCTCCGAATTGTTTCATAAATCTTGGTTGTTAAATTTCAGTTTCTATTAACTTCAACTGTATTCAGAATTTCTCATTTAAAGAATCTTCTCCCTTAAAAAGAGGCGTGGCATCCACCCCTTTTCAATTACTTCGTTTTTATACCCGACCGAGGGTATATTAATTTTAATGCATAGTTTGTGAAATAATCACCCACAGTGAAATAATCACCGTAGACCCCTAAGACCTTTTAGAGATATGATCGAGACCGACAGGTTTGTCGATTAAACCATGTCCGTCCGTCCGTCCGTCTCTCCGTCTGTCCGTCTGTCCTTCTGTCCGTATGCATGCAGTTTTGAGGTCTTTAAAATTGAGCTAGGATTAGAAACTAGGATAGAAACTTGAGAAGGATTAGAAGCTAGGATAGAAACTTGAGAAGAAAATCGAGCTGAAATTTGCAGCGTTGCTTGGTTCTCATTTTGTACAGACAAAGTATTAAAATTGAGAAAATCCACCCACAGCCACTCCCACAATTGGCGTGAATGTCAGACAACCTCAAATTTACATTTTATTTCAAAATACCTTTTGGTCAAGATAGACAAAACATATGAGCTCAAATTTTGGTGGAGGGCAATATCAACCAGAAGCCTTTAATAAGGCAAAAATTGGACCGCCCACTCCATTGACCATGCCCACTTTTAACATCTGAAATCTTTGAAAACCTGATTTCTCGGGACATTCATTCTAAATTGAAAAAAAATTCTATGACAAATATTAAAGATATAACCATTTGCTAAGTTTGTTGCATACAAAGCATTGAGCTCCGCTAACTTTTAGGGGGCGTTTTTGGGAAAAAACTGTTTTTTAAGCATAAATATTCGCTTTTAACCCATTTTCTCGTGTTTCCAACGAAATTAGAGTTAGTTGATTCAAATTTTCAGCCTACGCCCTTATTTAGGGGCGTAGCCAGCACAAATAGTTGTCATTCAGTATATGAAACAGACAAACAAATTTTAAAGTTGGTGTTGATGGGTAAAGAGGGTCGGGTATTTAGAAGTTCGTTACAGACGAACTCTTGCTATACCCCATTCCATAGGATAGGAGGTATATTAAGTTTGTCACATAGTTTGTAACACGGTGAAATAATAATGGTAGACCCCCAAGACCTTAAGAGCATATGATCGAGACCGAATTCTGAATCGAATGAGCCATGTCCGTCCGTCCGTCCGTCTGTATGTCACATGTTTTTAGGCCTTAAATTTTGAGCTAGGGTGCTGAAACTTCGTACGTCAGGTGCACGTCATGCGAAGCAGTACAAGTGTAAACATTTTTGAAATCCGCCCAAAGACACGCCCACAATCGGTCTAAATATGCAACTACCTCCAGATTTTTCAAAACTGTAAGACGTTCTAAAAGGCTGAAATTTGACATTTAGCATCTCTTAGTGAATATAAGTCACAAAAAAGACAAATTTAATTGGTAAACCTCCTCTAGTGGGCGTGGCATCTATTTTAAGGGTAAATTTTCAATTGCAGTTTACTCAGTATTTTTCCTCGAAATTGAAAAAAATTTGCTTAATATTTTATGTAGAAAACGCTTAGTTCCACATTTTGTTCTTACAAGACTTTGGGCGCTGCCCACATTTGGAGGCAGAATTGAAGAAAAACCTAAAATTTTCCAGAAAAACTTAATTTCGACTGCCCTTGAGCCTAATTTAGGAAAGCATGAAACAAAAAGAGTAGCAGGTTAGGTAAACAATACTTCCGTCCAGATTTCGTTTATATAAAGTTTTTAGCCACGCCCCCTTTTAGGGGTCCATTTTTCAAAAACATTGAAATTGAACCAAAAAATTGCATTTTTACGTACAATTAGGTGTAACTTGGAAATATCTGTGGAAATATCTTATAATTAATAGCTTGTAATTAGTGGCGGTTGGACCACGCCCCTTTTCGAAGTTTGCATTACTTATAAAATGTCAAAAAATAACTATGCCATCAGCATACAATGTGGGATAGGATGGGGTATTCAACGGTCCGTTTTACGGACTGTTACTTCTGCGTACACACTTTAGCACTTACTCACTGGTTATTTAATATATTTGCTTTAAATTCAAAAACTTGCACTAAAAAATGTGTTGATATGTCCTTGAGCTAACAACTCAAATAAATAAATGTTTGCCACGCCCACCCTTGGGCGTTTTTCAGTAAAAAAATCAAATTTTTAATACACTACTGGGAGGGTTACAATCCGCTTAGGTAAATCGTTGGATACCCCATCCCAATTGACCAATTTCAAGCTCCGAATTGTGTCATAAATCTTGATTGTTAAATTTCAGTTTCTATTTACTTCAAATGTATTTAGAATTTCTCATTTAAAGAATCTTCTCACTTAAAAAGGGTCGTCGCATCCACCCCTTTTCAATTACATCGTTTTTTTGTTTATGTTTTTTATCAGAAGTAATATACACGTGTTGATTGCATTTTCACATTAAAAGTCTTATTTATACTTGAAAACTCCCTCAAAAGTGGGCGTGGCAAAAATTTATTCATTCCAGTTGATAGCTTTCACAAATATCTGAACATTTGATGGCGCAAGTTTTTTGGATTCAAAGAAAATACCGACACACAGACGGACGGATGGACGGACGGACTTGGCTCATTCGACTAACAATGAATGAGCTGCGAATTGTGTCATAAATCCTAGTTGTTAAATTTCTTTTTATATTATTTGTATTTAGAATTGTATTTAGAATTTCTCAGTTTAAGAATCTTCTTCCTTGAAAAGGGGTGTGGCATCCACCCCTTTTCAATAACATCGTTTTTATACCCCATCCCACAGGATAGGAGGTATATTATGTTTGATTCATAGTTTGTAACATAGAGAAATGATCACCGTAAACCCCCAAGACCTTAAGGGCATATGATCGAGACCAAATTGTTAATCGAATGAGCCATGTTCGTCCGTCCTTTCATCCGTCCGTCCGTCCGTCCGTCCGTGTGTCGGCAGTTTTTAGGCCTTAAATTTTGAGCTACGAACTTGAAACTTAATATCTGTTCGTTTTGGGTCCCGAAGCAGAACAAGCGTAAAAGTTTTTAAAATCCGCCCACTGACACTCCCACTTTACTTATTAGCATGAAAATTCAAAGTTGTCGTAGGAAGCTGAAATTTGGTACGCGTTGTCCTCACTGAAGTGTTTTGTGATTGTCATTTCAAAAAAGACAAAAACCGCCCCCTTTTGTGGCGTGGTCATATTTCACCTGCATTTTAATTTATTCAATATATTTTCTTTAAATCCAAAAAACTTGCGCTATTAAATGTTCGTATATGTGTGAAAGCTATCAACTGAATTGAACAAATTCTTGCCACGCCCTTTTTTGGGGGTGTTTTTAGGTATTAACCAAATTTTTAGTATGAAAATGCAATCAACATGTGTATACCACTTCTGATAAAAACAAGTGGCAAATTGCAACAGTGGGTATGCAAAAGCTTCAATCCATCTACGACGGATTGCAAAACCCGACCATACCAAAAAGAAAACTGCCACGCCTCCAAAAAGTGGGCGGGATATAGAAATATAACTGTCGAATGCTGTATACTCGGTGGTTGCATACATTTCGGCCTAAAACTCCTCCGTTTTAACTAAAAAAAAACACTTTTTTTAACGCCACGCCCACAAAAGTGGTCGGAGGCATATACAATATGTGCATAAAAGTGAGAAAATGCTAATATCTACAGCTTTTGGTATATAATTTTTTGTCAAATTTCATATATATTTATTGAAAAACAGTCATTTTAAGCTAAAATCCCTTAAAAAGTGGGCGTGGTAAATGAAAAAGCTAAAAATTTTTAACTACCTTAAAGACAATTATAAGGCAATGTTACATACCAAAAATAAATGCGCTAGCGCCATTGTAACATAGCTAAAATTTGCAAAATGTATTTTTTTAAATTAGAGATGGTCGCACATACAGGGTTGTAATGGGCGTGTCTGTGGGCGGATTCAGCTTATTTTCAAACTTGATCTGAAGGACTGGACTTCCAACCAACCTACAAAATTTCAGCTCTCTGCCTTAAAATTTAAGGCCTAAAAGTTGTTTACATACGGACGGACGCACGGACGGACGGACATGGCTTAATCGATTCTCCTGTCGGTCCCATTCATATCTCTAAAAGGTCTTAGGGGTCTACGGTGACTACTTCACTGCGTCACAAGCTATACATCAAACTAAATTTACCCTGGGTCGGGCATAAATATAAATAAAACTAGTGGGAGGGTTACAATCCGCTTAGGCGAATCGTTGGATACTCCATCCAAAGTGACCACTGTCAAGCTCCGAATTGTGTTAAATTTCAGTTTCTATTAACTTCAACTGTATTTAGAATTTCTCAGTTAAAGAATCTTTTTGTCACGCCCCTTAAAAAGGGGCGTGGCAAACACCCCTTTTCAATAACATCGTTTTTATACCTTATCCCAGAGGATAGAGTGTACCTATATTGAGTTTGATTCATAGTTTGTAACATAGAGAAATAATCACCGTAGACCCCCAAGACCTTAAGGACATAAGATCGAGCCTGAATTGTAAGTCGAATGAGCCATGTCCGTCCGTCCATGTGTCGGTATTTTTTAGGCCTTAAATTTTGAGCTAGGAACTTGAAACTTAATATCTGCTCTTTCTAGGTCCCGAAGCAGTACAAGTGTAATAATTTTCAAAATCCGCCCACTGACACGCCCACTTTACTTTATAGCATGAAAATTCAAAGTTGTCGTAGGAAGCTGAAATTTGGTACGTGTTACCCTCGTACATATATTCTGATTGGCTTTAAGAAAAAAGCGAAAACCACCCCCTTGCAGGCGTGGTCATATATAATATGTATTCTAATAAACGGTTTTTATTTGATATATTTGCCTTAAATCCAAAAAACTTGGACCTTAAAATCTTCAGATATGTACACTAGCTATCAACTCAAATGAATAAATTTTTGCCACGCCCACTTTTGGGGGCGTTTTTAAGTATAAACCAAATTTTTAATGTAAAAATGCAATTAAGACGTTTATCACTTCTAATAAAAATTGAAAAAAAAGATGTAATTGAAAAGGGGTTAATGCAACGCCTCTTTTTAAGGGAGAAGATTCTTTAACTGAGAAATTCTAAATACAGTTGAAGTTAATAGAAACTGAAATTTAACAATCAAGATTTATGACACAATTCGGAGCTTGAAAATGCTCAATTGGGATGGGGTATCGAACGATTCGCCTAAGCGGATTGTAACTCTCCCACTAGTTTTGCTTATATTTTTTATCAGAAGTGATATACACGTGTTGATTGCATTTTCACATTAAAAACTTGGGTTTATACTTAAAACCGCTCCAAAAGTGGGCGTGGCAAAAATTTATTCATTTCAGTTGATAGCTTTCACACATGAAGAGTAGCGACAAGACGGCAAGCACTCCAAAAGGCGTCGAGTCAACAAAAGTAGAAACATGACGTCGATCATACGAAAAAAGAAATGTCAAATCACGAACATGAGGTTTTTTTCCTTTTAGGGTCATTTTGGTCTTTTTCCGATTTTTGATGAGAATAAACATGTTCTAAGGTATTTGAGTTTCGCCTATTATTTTTTTAAGATTACTTACAGATCTAGTTTAAACATTGGCATCCCTTGCGGGGAACCTCTTTCCTCGTCAATTCAACAATAATTTTAACAGTTTGTAAGTGGTCTGTCCAAACAATGGCGCTAGCCAAAGTAGAATCAATGGCAAAACTTATCCTTAACTTCTCTGCTAACTCACAAAAAACTTCAAAGGCAAAGCAGACGAAGGGATACTTCGTTAGCAGAAGGAAACTACTCGAAGGTTATTGGAACAAGTACAACGTAGCGCAAGATGATATCTCAACGATGAAGTCGACCACGGACAATGAAGCCGATCTCAAAAGGGTTCTATCTGATGAGCACTTCATCAAAATTGAGTCTGCTTATTGCGAAGCTCTAGGCGAACTGAACGATATAATAGATGAGTTATCCATCACGTCCCATGACACCGTGGCATACTCAACGCCAAACCACACATCCGTAAGCGGCGGGAACACCACCAAATCTATATTGCCGCAAATTCAGTTGCCCACGTTCGATGGGTCGTTCGATGAGTGGCTAACGTTCAAGGACACGTTCACCATCTGAGTCATCGAGGATACCTCTCTCTCTAATGTGCAGCGACTTCATTACCCAAACTGTAGTCTCCGTGGCAATGCAGCAAACCTATTACGAAATATGCGGCTTAACGGGGATAATTTTCAGACCGCATGGGACATATTAACAGTTCGGTATGACAACAAACGCAAGTTAATTAAGCAGTACCTACGTGACATCTTAACTCTTCCTTCGATGACCAACGAATTGGCGGGCGTCTTGCGGCAGATTCTCGACCGAACAACGGAAGCAGTTCGCGCTCTACAGCAGTTGGGCCGGCCAACTGAAATGTGGGATGACTGTCTGATTCTACTTTTCGGGAAGAGCTACCACTAATAGAAGACATCAAAATGCCTCGATGGATTTTTTCATCAACAGACTCGTGCAGCTACCAACTACATGTTTTTTCGGACGCTTCCACTGCGGCCTATGCCGCTGTTTCATATCTGCGGACCAAAACTCTCAATGGTGAGTGCAAAGTGTCGATACTTACGGCCAAAACTAAAGTGGCCCCACTAAAAAGAATAACTGTTCCTTGCTTGGAGCTTAATGGGGCACTCCTTTCGTCCAAGCTAATGGCCAAAGTTCTGGACACTTTACAATTGCCGTCTATAACAACATACTGCTGGTCAGATTCAGAGACAACACTAAGCTGGATACGATCTAACCCAGGACAACATAAGCAGTACGTAGCCAACCGTGTGACGAAAATCCAAGAGCTCACATCTATAAATTGCGGCAGATTCTCGACCGAACAACGGAAGCAGTTCGCGCTCTACAATGTGGGATCACTGGCTGATTCTACTTGTAACTGAAAAGTTGGATCCTGTCATCATAAAGGATTGGGAAACATCTTTGGATAGTCCCATAGGGACTATTCCTACGTACCACGAGCTTGAAAAATGTTTGGAAAGTCGACTTCAAGGGCTTGATACAATGGCTGCGTGCTCCAGACAGAAGCTAAAGGAACCTAGTCAAAAGACAAACAGTACACCAATTCGAAGCCACCAAGCGAATGTCGGCCGATGCCCAAGTTGTTCTGGTAAGCATGTTCTTATGTTTTGCCCTGATCTCAGACAACAAATACCAGAACAAAAGCTGACGTTTGTGACGAAGGTCAAGCTCTTCACCAACTGCTTAAGGGGGGATCTTTCGCCGTCACAATGTTCTTCGACGTACACGTGCTTGAAATGTCATCAAAAGAACCATACTATGCTGCACGACAGCTCACATTCACGAGAGCTTCTTGTCACCTCCAACCATCTGCGTACGGAAATCCCCGCTGCATCCCATCACCCTCGCCACTCTCTTGTTGAAGACTCTGACGAACCATCATCACTGAAGTTAGAACCTGTTCTGCTTGCTACAGCTCAAATTATAGTGCGCTCTGACACTGGACATTATCTTAAACTTCGGGCTCTCTTGGATAACGGATCCCAGGCATCTTTTATTAGTGAGTATGCTGTGCAGCAACTGCAACTGCAGCGAACGCGAATGCTAGTTCCTGTGACTGGAGTACGAGGGTCAAACGTCGGTCAGTCGAAGGGCCTGGTTCATTTCACTGTGTTTCACTTCACTGTTCATTTCACTGTGTGCTCGCTCAGAGAACCAGAGTTTAACATTGACTTCAAGGCATTAATCTTGCCAAGGCTGGGCCTTCTCATGCCCACTCTTCGCATCGATCCAAAACCATTCAGTGAATTTTTGGATCTTGACTTGGCTGATACATCCTTTCATCTCCCTGGATCCATTGATGTCATTTTGGGGGCTGACCTGTATGGCTCCATGGTATACGGTGACATTATAAATTCTTCTGGTGGGACCCGTGTGGCCCAATGCACCCATTTAGGATGGGTCATCTACAGACGCTTGCCCGAAGCCACTACGAGAAAGTTGGTAGCAAATTTCTGTACAGTTGCGCAGACTGAACTTGAGGATTTAGTCCAGCATATGTGGAAATTTAACGAGCATGAGGACATCGAACATACCGGCAAGATGACAGCTGACGAGTTGTATTGCGAAGATTTCTTCCAACGCACCGTATACCGGACCAATTCTGGACGCTTTGTCGTTAAGTACCCATTCAAGGAATCAATTAATCGAAATGTGCTGTCAGATTCGAAATCAGATCCATATAAGTTGTTCCGACACTTACTTAGGCAGCTAGACCAAGATCCGACAATGAGGAGCATGTATAAAGAATTTATGTCCGAATATGTGCGGCTTGGACATATGGAACGGGTGCGTGAAAACGTGCCTCATAAGCCAGTGTGCTATTTACCACATCATGGTGTTTATAAGGACTCTAGTTCGACCACTAAACTGAGAACCGTCTTTAATGCATCCAGGAAGTATAAATCAGGTAAATCACTTAATGAGTGCCTTCATGTAGGTCCAAAGCTGCAAAATGATCTGGCAGCTATTATTTTGAAGTGGCGCACTCATGGGATCGCTTTTATGGCCGACATAGAGAAATGTTATAGACAAATACTAGTGGACGAAGGAGACGCCGATATGCAGCGCATTATCTGGATGGATGGTTTCGGTTGCTTACAGTCACATACGGCTTGAATTGCTCTCCGTATCTTACCATAAAAGTTCTGCATTCCTTAGCTGAGAGTGAGGAGGCCGATTATCCTGAGGCTGCAAAAGCTCTCCGAGAAGCATTTTACATGGATGATTGTCTACATGGTAGCGATACTGTGATCGCCGCTCAGAAGCAAAGCATGAACTACAGCAGTTGCTGCAGCGAGGAGGATTCGTTTTAAGGAAGTGGAACTCCGGCTCTACAGAGTTTCTGCAGGGAATCAGCGTGAAAACTCACCTGGATAATCAATGATGTGACCTTAACTTGGATCATGAAGCAAAATCTCTTGGAATCTATTGGTTTTGCCGAAATGTTACGCAAGTGTACATGGCAATAACTAAACGCCAGCAACTATCAGATGCGGCCAAAATTTATGATCCGCCGTGTCTACTAGCTCCTGTTGTCGTGACGGGAAAAATAATGTTTCAGCAGCTTTGGCTCACTGGTATCTCCTGGGATGACCCACTTCATGAACCTCATCAGCAAAACTGTATAAAATTTCGGGAAGAGCTACCACTTGTAGAAGACATCAAAATGCCTCGATGGATTTTTTCATTACCAGACAGGTGCGGCTACCAACTACATGTTTTTTCGGACGCTTCTACTGCGGCCTATGCCGCTGTTTCATATCTGTGGACCAAAACTGTCAGTGGTGAGTGCAAAGTGTCGATACTTACGGCCAAAACTAAAGTGGCCCCACTAAAAAGAATAACTGTTCCTTGCTTGGAGCTTAATGGGGCACTCCTTGCGTCCAAGCTAATGGCCAAAGTTCTGGACACTTTACAATTGCCGTCTATAACAACAACATACTGCTGGTCAGATTCAGAGACAACACTAAGCTGGATACGATCTAACCCAGGACAACATAAGCAGTACGTAGCCAACCGTGTGAAGAAAATCCAAGACTCACATCTATCAATTGTTGGAGATACGTTCCCACTAAGAGCAACCCGGCTGACGTCGCATCTCGTGGCGTATACCCTTCTCAACTTGGAGAGCTGGATATCTGGTGGTCTGGCCCAGGGTGGCTGCAGAGGGATGAAAGCGAGTGGCCGAAACAAAGGCTTACCGCTTATGAGCAACCCGAAGTCACTGCACTACACACTACTAAAGCGCGCGGGACACTTGCGAGCGACGAAGTGCTTCGAGAATGGCTTCACAAATACAGCAACATCAACACTTTAATTGGCGTTACGTGCTGGCGTCTCCGCTATGTTTTCGCAAAATTGAAGCGGCCACATGCCACAACCCCGTGGTGTACAGCATCAGAGCGACAATATGCGCTGCAGTTCTGGATAAGGTATACTCAAAAAATATATTTCCCTAATGAATATGCTTGTCTCGATAAAGGTAAGCCGATCAGTGTAAAAAGTAGGCTTTTGAATCTTAACCCAATGCTCAACGAGTGTGGCATTATCCGGTTAAACGGAAGGCTTAAGAATGCAAAGTTATCTGCATCCGAACGATTTCCAATAATTCTGCCTAAGACAGGACATCTGGTCTCGCTGCTAATCGCTCAAGTACATAAAGCTACCATGCACGGCGGTAAGCAAGCAACCCTTAACTTTCTGCGAAGGCGCTTCTGGATACTGGATGCTCGCTCTTCAATACAACATTACATCCATCGCTGCCTGACATGTTTCCGGCAGAAGCTTCAACCTACGACACAAATAATGGGCAGCCTTCCGGGTACCAGGTGTAAGCCCGCACGTTCTTTCAAACATTCCGGATTAGACTATGGTGGTCCATACGCGATCCGAGCTACAAAAGGCCGAGGTCATCGTAGCCACAAGGGTTGGGTTGCGCTTTTCGTGTGCCTCAGCACACGAGCTATACACCTTGAACTGAGTGACATGATATCAGAGACCTTTTTAGCGGCGCTACGACGTTTCTTTTCCCAACGAGGTTACAGTTCTGATATATACAGCGATTGCGCGACGACGTTTCTTGGCGCAAATGCGATTCTGAAGGAAGACCTGGCAGCGTAAAGCACGCAACTAAAAGAGGGTGCTCGACTTTGCTCCCCCCGGATCGCCGAACTTCGAAGGCATATGGGAGGCCGGAATAAAGAGCATGAAGCATCACCTTAAGCGAACTATTGGAGAAGCAACATTGACCTTCGAGGAATTTTATACCATTATTAAGCAAATTAAAGCAAAAAAAGCGGTGCTTAATTCAAAGCCTATATCCGCATTATCAGAGGACCCCACGGATATAGCAGCGTTGACCCCGGGCACTTTTTGGTGGGCGGTCCCATCACGGCTGTTCCCGAGCCCGACTTGTTAAACACCAACACTGGCAGACTGACGCGGTGGAGGCAGCTCCAGCAGATGCAACTGGATTTTTGGAAGCGGTGGTGCTGCGAATATTTGCACGAACTCCAGGTGAGAACTAAGTGGCAACAAACCAAAACCAATATCAAAGTGGGTGACCTTGTCCTCGTAAAAGATGAGCATGCACCACCCACACACTGGACATTGGGTCGAATTTTGGAGGTTCATGCTGGAGAAGACGACCTTGTGCGAGTGGCTACTGTGCGGACACAGTCATCGATATTGAAGCGGGCGATTTCCAAATTAGTGGTCCTCCCAATTGAAGACACTACCACCGACGAACACGATGGGCGGCCAGAAATTTCGTCGCCAGAACTGGACGAGGTGGGCGGAATGTTAAAGAGTAGCGACAAGACGGCAAACACTCCAAAAGGCGTCGAGTCAACAAAAGTAGAAACATGACGTCGATCATACGAAAAAAGAAATGTCAAATCACGAACATGAGGTTTTTTTCCTTTTAGGGCCATTTTGGTCTTTTTCCGATTTTCGCTGAGAATAAACGTGTTCTAAGGTATTTGAGTTTCGCCTATTCTTTTTTTAAGATTTCTTACAGATCTAGTTTGAACAACACATATCTGAACATTTTATAGCGCAAGTTTTTTGGATTCAGAGAAAGTATATCAAATTAAAAATGCTTAATAAAATGCAAATGAAATATGACCACGCCCAAAAGGGGACGGTTTTTTCCTTTTTTTGAAACGTCAATCACAATACACTTAAGCGACGATAACGCGACGTACCAAATTTCAGCTTCCTATGACAATTTTTAATTTTTATGCTAGTAAGTAAAGTGGGCGTGTCAGTGGGCGTATTTTAAAATTTTTTACACTTGTACTGCTTCAGGACCTAGAAAGAACAGATATTAAGTTTCAAGTTCCTAGCTCAAAATTTAAGGCCTAAAATCTACCGACACACGGACGGACGGACATGGCTCATTCAACTAACAATTCGGTCTCGATCATATGCCCTTAAGGTCTTGGGGGTCTACGGTGATTATTTCTCTATGTTACAAACTTAATATACCTCCTATCCTATGGGATAGGGTATAATTATGTTGCTGAAAAGGGGCTGATACCAAGCCCCTTTTTTACGAAAGAAGATTCTTAACTGACAAATTCTTAGCACAATTAAAGCTAATAGAAACTGAATTTTAATAATTAAGAATTTTGACGTATTTTGGAGCTTGAGAGTGGTCAATTGGGATAAGGTATCCAACGATTCGCCTAGGCGGATTGTAACCCTCCCATTAGTTTTCAATAAATATATATGAAATTTGACATCATTGAATTCTATGAGAAATATATTAGCATTTTCAAACTCTTTCGTTTAAAAAGTATATGCCTCCGGCCACTTTTGTGGGTATGGCGTTTTTATACCCCATTCCATAGGAAAGAAGGTGCAATAAGTTTGATTCATAGTTTGTAGCATAGAGAAATATTCACCGTAGACCTCCAAGACCTTAAAAGCATTTGATCGAGACCGAATTTTAATTCGAATGAGCGATGTCCGTCCGTCCGTCCACCTGTCGGTTGTTTTTAGGCCTTAAATTTTGAGCTATTAACTTGAAACACTATATCTGTTCTTTCTAGGCCCCGAAGCAGTTCAAGTGTTAATTATACCCCATCCCATAGGATAGGAGGTATATTAAGTTTGATTCATAGTTTGTAACACAGAGAAATAATCACCGTAGACCCCCAAGACCTTAAGGGCATATGATCGAGACCGAATTGTTAGTCGAATGAGCCATGTCCGTCCGTCCGTGTGTCGGTAGTGTTTAGGCCTTAAATTTTGAGCTAGCAACTTGAAACTTAATATCTGTTCTTTCTGGGTCCCGAAGCAGTACAAGTGTAAAAATTTTTTAAATCCGCCCACTGACACGTCCACTTTACTTATTAGCATGAAAAATCGAAACTGTCGTAGGAAGCTGAAATTTGGTATGCGATATCCCTGCTTAAGTGTTTATTGAATGGCATTTAAAGAGTTCTTGAGAGGCGATTGGGAGTTTGAGCTTCCAGAGCAACCTTCAGTGGCGGACAAAGATGAAGAAAAACGGCCAATCAAAATTCATCATGCAGCTTTAGGCAACGTACTCGGCACTGGATATTTTGCTGAAATTATCCGAAACCATTCTAAGTTGCCACGCCTCGTTAAGGTCTTGGCAATCTGCAAACGTTTTGCACACAATTGCAGATCAACACGAGCAGCAAGGAGGAAAAGATGCATCACCCCAAAGGAATTGGCATCAGCGACACTGTTTGCAAATCAATTGGTGCAAAACGAAATGTTTCCAGCAGAATTGGAACAAATAAAGAGAAAGGCAACAACTCCAAAGGAACTATTGTCTCTCAACGCATTCATCGACGGTAATGGCATTCTTCGCGTGGGGGAAGGCTCCAAAACGCAGCGATGCCATATAGCGAATAACACCCCGTGTTTCTAAAACCGAACCACAACTTCACAGAATTGCTGCTTACGGACGCACACAAACGAACTCAACACGGCGGAGTCCAGCAAGTAGTTGCATACATCCGAACTATGTACTGGATCAAGCGGACCATTCACAGATGTAATACATGCTTCCGACAGCAAGCGAAAACAATGCAGCAATTAATGGGGAGTTTACCTGCGTCGGTAAACTCAAATGGCTAGGCCATTCACCAACACAGGCGTCGACTTCGCGGGCCCTATCGACATCAAGACGTGGAAAGGGCGGGCAGCAAAAAGTCTCAAAGGATACTTTGCGATTTTCATCTGCCTTTCAACCAAGGCTATTCACTTGAAGGTTGTGACAGACCTCACAACTCAGGCATTTATAGCGGCGTTAAGGCGGTTAACGGAACAGCGCGGTATTTGTTCGCAAATCAACAGCGACTGCGGAACCAACTTTGTGGGAGCAAACGCGGAACTTAATCGTATGCTGAGGGACGCAAAACACGATTGAGCTGAAATAGCAGACACACTAGCTCATCAGGGTACACAGTAGAACTTTATTCCTCCAGCTTCTCCTCACTTCGGTGGTTTGTGGGAAGCCGGAGTGAAATCTGTTAAATACCACTTAAGACGAGTAGTAGGAGAAGAAAGGCTAACGTTCGAGGAACTTAGCACCCTTCTAGCACAAATTAAAGCGTATTTGAATTCGAGGCATTTGTGTTCTCTAACAGATAACCCAAACGACCTAGAAGTTCTCACTCCAGCACACTTCCTAATCGGCGAACCACTAGTAGCTATACCGCAGCCAGCTATAGCAACCGAAAGCATGTGCTATCTTGAACGATGGAAACGGATCCAGGCGTTCGCGGACAATTTTTGGCGAAAATGGAGCGGAGAATATCTTGCGCGCCTGCAACAACGTTCGAAGTGGACGAAAGTCGAATAACCATCGAACGTCGGAGACGTAGTGCTTGTCAAAGATGAACGTCTGCCACCGACACAATGGGCACTCGCGCGAATATTCGAAACGCACACGGGAAAAGACAACTTGGTTCGCGTGGTAACTTTAAAAACACAGAAAGGAACATACAAACGACCGATCACGAAAATTTGTAGGCTGCCTTCGAACGACACCAATGAGGCACAAACACTTATTTAAATAAGTCAAAAACTTAATAAATATCCTCGGTCTTTACAAAAAAACTCAGACACAAACCATCCAGTCACTCAATCTGCATTCATACAATAAAAATCCTAAAATATAAATTCAAAAGAATGAAAAGATATTTAAAAGGATTAAAATATAGAAAATAAAAGTCTATAAACACAAACAAGTCACAATCAAATATAAACATTCATTCCAACCTCACATTCACACTACACGGAAAAGATGATTGTTTTTCAAAAAAAAAAAATCTACGACACGACACATCGAATTCCGAATTCTACACACAACAATAAAATACAGTCCAATAAACTAAAAAACAAAATCGAGTTAATTAATTCAAGACGAATCAAAGCACACAAAGGTTATCAACACAACACAGATAACACCGAAAGAAAAAAAAATCAAACTTATCTTTTCAATTCAGGCCTTATGTATACACCATGTAGATATAATACAAAGCCACAACACACCCGAACGTGAATTAAAAGAAAAAAGAACTCGACGCGTAATTTCGCACGTTTGGTTTTTTATGCACACACTCATTATAAGATAATATAAAATCAAAATTAATCTTTTCTCTCAACGCAATGAAAAAACAACAACAAACACGCGCCTACACATCATACCGCAAACAGAAATTATTGACAAAAAAAACACTTACCACATAATCCAGCGCGCTCAGGGTTCCAGCATATATCAATCACACCACAATAAATTTAATTTCTAGTTACCGAACTTAATTACGAAACTAAATTGAATAAACTACAAATTGAATTTGGCGAAAAAAAATTCACTATCAAAAGCGGCAACACACAACTCAAAGACACGAAAAAACGGAACGGAAGGAATCAGCACGGCAACACACAATCCATTGAGCAGTTCCCATAGCAGCGACACGATCGAACCAAAGAGAGAAAGCAAAGCGCAAAATGTGTACACGTTGTCTCTATTCTTCTCGTATGCTACGTTGGTTTTCTGTTTTGTTGTGATTGCGTTTTTCGATTGTTGTTATGTTTCGATAACCATTAATTCTATCGTTTCATTTCATGTCTTCCATGAGTTGTACCATCCAACAGGGATGGTACAGAGGCGATGGAAGGTGCCAATAAAAGACTGTTGCGAGTTAAATGCGAAATGTTTGCGGACTCCCTTAAAATCGTCCACGGCCCGGGAGAATGTTGAATATTCATTAAACAACTATTGTGAATTAGCGAATTTTAACGAAAATTGTTTTATTGTCAAAGTTGTCCTACAAAAAACCTCAATGTCAAATATACACAACACTTTTCAACCCGCAAATAAATCTACACATTTTTTATAACGTTAAAGGAAAAATCGAGTTTGTCTTTATTTTTTGAAGTTTTATTAAACAAAAAGTAAAATTTGCAACAGGTAATATACCGTGTGCCGAACACCAACCTCGTATACTCTAAGTGTGTCAAGGACTGCCTCATGGCATTAAAGGATATAAGCTTCCACACAGTTCTACTCTGCTGGGTTCCTGGGCACGTTGGCGTAGTCGGAAATGAATTGGCAAACGAACTGGCAAGGAAAGGTTCTGATATGGACATAACGATGGCTGACCGACGGGTTTATCTCCCTTTCAACACAGCAAAAGTCTTATAGATCAACACACGTTCAAACTAGCCGGTGAACGTTGGCAACAGTCTAAAGATTGTATCATAACTCACAGCTTATGGCCAGTACTCGACCTAAAAAGAACAACGACCCTTCTATATCTCAGTAGGAATTTCATAAGAACACTCGCTGGTGTAGTCATGGGACACTGCACCATTGGTGTCATGGCTACACGAATGGGAATCTTTGCCAACGACTTCTGCAGAAGCTGTAGGGATGAAGAAGAAATAGAGGCTATAGAACACTTTCTCTGCCACTGCCCAGCTCTCCAAGAACGACGACTAACCTTTTTAGGAGTCAGGTTCTTTGATAGCCTGGACGACCTGGCAGGAATATCACTACTTGAACTAAAAAGATTTATCAAAAGATCAGGCTGGTTCAGTTAGTAAGACATATTTCCAACCATGTTTGTCTACCTCACAAGGGTAATCACAATGGGCCAATCTGGCCACCGAGTGAACTTGCACTAGTTGCAAACAACCTTTTCCAACCTAACCTAACCTATAGGTCACCAACAATAGTTATTTCGAAAAAATTGGACAGTTCAGGAAAACAGAAATACAGGATAGTCGTTGACTATAGAAAGTTGAACCAAGTAACAGTAGATGGGGAAATCTCAATATTTTAGTACCTAAGATCTTGCAAAAGGCTATCATCAGATCTTAGTAACAGAACAGGATATTGAAAAAACAGCTTTTGTGACTCCATCAGGTTTATATGAATACGTCAGGATGCCTTTCGGATTAAAGAATGCACCTGCAACGTTTCAGAGACTAATGAACGATATATTACACTATATAAACAAAATATGCGTAGTCTACTTAGATGATATATTAATATTCTCCACAACCTTAGAAGAACATATGCATTCACTAGAAAAAATATTTAGAGAACTACAAAATCACAATCTTAAAATACAAGCAGATAAGTGTAGTTTTATGAAAAGAGATACTGAACTTCTTGGACACGTGTTGACCAAAGAAGGGATTAAACCAAATCCAAATAAAGTAAAAGAAATTGCTAACTTAGAGATACCAAAAACAGAAAAACAACTTAAAGGCTTCCTAGGTATGGCAGGGTATTATAGAAAGTTCGTAAAAGATTATGCTAAGATTGCTTACCCAATGATAAGATACTTAAAGAAAGACGAAAAAATTAACATTAAAGACCCCCAATATATTTCAGCATTTGAAAATCTTAAAGCTCTAATTACTTCACATCCAATATTAAAATATCCTGAATAGGATAAACCTTTCGTACTGACTACAGATGCAAGTAACTATGCCATAGGTGCTGTTCTTTCTCAAAATGGAACCCTTAAAAAGCATGAACAAAAATATAGTATAACCGACAAAGAGTTCCTTGCAATAGTGTATTCGGTCAATTATTTTCGATCATATTTATATGGAAATCATTTTAAAATTATAGCTAACCATATTGCTATTAAATATCTTAATAGCAAATACAAAGGGAAAGAATTCTCCCAACGAAATCAAAGATGGCTCTTGAAACTTGAACATAATTTTTAAATTGAATACCTGAAAGGTAAGGAAAACAAAGTGGCAGATTTTCTTAGCAGGTTAGAAAATACACCTAAAATTAACGAAGATAACAACTCCGAATCTAATATGGACCTCACAGAAACAGCTCATTCAGTTGAGGAACAACATTTAGATCATATAGGTATCAAAGACGAAATTGTAAACAAATATAAAACACAATTAATTTTAACCTACAGTGTTATAACAAATGAAATAGAAATATCCCACAAACGCAGAATTATTCATCTAAATCCTCTTAATGAAATAGAAAGTATAAAAAATATATTAATTAGATTCATGAAAAAAGGAACAACAGGTATATATTCTGAGGTAGAAGACCATGACTATAATAAAGCTCAACAAATTATAATTCAATTATTTTCCATGAATGAAAGTATGAAGTTTATTAAATGTACTCATGGGGCAGTCGAAATCAAAACCGAGGAGGAAATTCATAAGCAGATCTCATTATACCATACGAAAGAATCCATGCAGAGCGGAATTAATCAAAAATATTATACGTTTAAAAACAGAATTTATTTCCCCAAACTCTTAGAACAAATTCAGTTAGTAATAAATAATTGCAGAAAATGCCAAGAGATCAAGTATGATAGGAAACCCATCAAATCAAAATTCTATATTACAGAAACCCCAGAACACAAGAACGAAATTATACACCTAGATATATTTCACATACAAAAGAAAGCATTCGTTACTTTAATAGACAAATTAACTAAGTTTGCAGTAGGATACACAATAACTGACAGAATTTGGAGAAGTAAGAAAACGATCTTAATAGAGCATTTCTCAAAGTTTGGAAAACCAAAGAAGATCATTACTGATAACGAATTCAAATCAGAACATATTATACATTTTCCGAATGAAAACGATATTGAAGTACGCTTTACGAAGCCAAATAGTCACACGGGAAATTCGGACATTGAAAGATTGCATTCAACAATTTTAGAAAAAATAACAGGGATCGAGGAAAAAGATTTATCAGTAGAAATGAAATTACAGATAGCTTTAAATAACTACAATAACAGATATCATTCAACAAATAATACAAACTACCCCTACAAAAGCTAAAGAAGAAATTGACGAAAAAGTACTTCACGAAATAGCACAACAGACTAAGCAAAAGAAAATTAACAAACTTAATGAAAAACGAGAGGAATACACAGAAAATAGACAAATAGGACCAATTAAAAATTATAAAAATGTTAGACACAAAGAAGAAACTAGATATAAAAATAAAAACCTGGATAATATACACTTAACTAACATTAAAAGACCTCACAAATTTTCAGGCAACATTTTTTCACATAATTCTCATACTCCTGATAACACC
Source organism: Neoascia interrupta (assembly GCA_947623515.1). NCBI lineage: Eukaryota > Metazoa > Arthropoda > Insecta > Diptera > Syrphidae > Neoascia > Neoascia interrupta. The sequence goes on along the minus strand of OX392463.1, from coordinate 100,170,633 downwards.
AACGATACACGCAACACTTCAAACAACACAAGTTAACGAAAACACAGCTCACATGAAAATTAAAACTAAAATGTTCAAATCACTAATCACTCTAACACTATTTTACACATAATAAATCCACAAGAGATACTTTACACAGTTTCATTTATACAAACTAACATAAAACATTTAAACATTGAAGATAAAGCCATGATAATGAAAGAAATAGAAACACTTGTAGCAAAAATTTAATCAATCATGCCTAGAGACCAAAAAAGATCAAAAAGAGGATTAATAAATATAGTAGGAAATCTAGAAAGATCTAGAAATTTAAAATCTAGAAATTTCGAATTATTTAAATACAGCAGTAGAAAATAGTCATGATGCAATAGAAGGAATAAATTAGCAAATTAAAATCAATAAACATTTTAATGAATCCACAGAAACACTAAATATAATAATTAAAAATGATAGGAAAAGAATATTGAATACATACAATAAAATAGAAAATTCGATTACAAATCTTGTACAACAACAGCTATTTCTAGACCAAATCACAAAGTCAAGATTTATAGAAAACAAAATTAACCAAATTCAAGACAATATTGTATCAGCAAAATATAATATAATTCACCCAAGTATTTTAACATTAGAAGAACTTAACAAATATAAAATTGATCTATATAAACTGAAATTAATGAAAATGGGTGCTCTAGAATATAAAAATAAATTTCTTATAATTGCTATTGAAATCCCAAAAAACTATATATCAATTGAAACAAAATTAATAACTCCAATACCAAATGAAAATAAGTTTGAAATAGATTCTGATAGTCAGTATATAGTAGAAATAAATAATAAGACTTATGGATATCAGAATGATGTAACATTACAAGAACTGAAATTAAGTAAGCATTGTGTTGTAACAAAAAGCTGTAAACTAAGATATAATAATAAAATTAAAATCTAATTAACATCTAATTAAAATAATAGATGATGAAACTATTTTTATTAAAAATGCTTACAAAGAAGAATTGAAACAAAATTGCGATAACCGAAAAATTGTACTCAATGGTAATTATCTAATTAACTTTTTTAATTCTCAATTGTATCTGTTTAACGAAACTTTTTATAATAATAAAAAAATTGTTCAAGAAAAATTTTTTTATCAACAAAATAATCCTAATGTTTCTTTTGAAAATTCAATGACTTTTGATGACATTGTTGTAAGCAACTTTGAAAATATTAAAGAAATCAAAGAACTCAAAGTCCATAAAAATATATCATACGTAATAGATTTAACAATGATTGTAATAATTATTAAAACAACGATTAGCATTGCATATGTTTGTAATAAAATGTATAACAAAGCATATAATGTAACGGGTGATTTTTTAGCTGGTTTGGTTTTGGCAACACTGGTTTTAACAGCTGACGTGTGTTTAGTACCTTGTGTCACTGTCAAACAGCTTCAGTTTGGTTTGCAATTTAACCATGGATCGTCTTACAAATGAACAACGCTTGCAAATTATTGAATTTTACTATCAAAATTCGTGCTCGGTTCGAAATGTTCATCGCGCGCTGCTTCCATTTTATGGTCGGCATTCTCGACCTTCTGAGCAGTCTATTCGAACTGCCGGTCAATTGGCCGCCTAGATCGTGCGATTTGACACCATTAGATTATTTTTTGTGGGGGTATGTCAAGGCTTATGTCTATAGGGACAAGCCCGCTTCGATTGACGCACTGGAAGCCAACATCCATGCATTCATTCGTGAGATACCGGCCGATATGTGTGAAAGAGTATGCCAAAATTGGACTCAGCGGATGGGCTACCTGAGACGCAGCCGCGGTCAACATTTGCATGAAATTATCTTTAAACATTAAATTGCAAGGTTCAAACTATCGATTCAAATAAATATTTCATTAATTTTTTCGAATTTTTTGTGTTTTTTTTTTTAAAAGTTCTCAACCTCTTAAAAAATCACCCTTTAAAAGAAATGAATGGCAAATGTCAGGAGACATTTTTTTCAAACCGAGGAGGAGTAACATATGCAAGCGCATCGACCAACCAACCAAGAATTGCAACATCAGCAATAACAACGTACAACAATCAACTGATGACAACACCAATGGTCAGGTAATTGAACCAACAACAGCAACATCAGCTATAACAACGTACGACAAACAACTGACACAAGTAGGTCAGGTAATCGAACCCAAATTGGCAACATCAGCAGAAAGAGCCTACATAGGAAGGGCACCGCTAAACGATCGGCGCCCAGTAATACGATATTAGTCGAAAAGTAACTGCAGCGACGCTGAAGACGGCGGGTTACTCTAGATTAACATTTGTAATTAATTACAGTGTATAATAATGTACTACTGGCCTGTGGCTACCAGTAACTGAAAACGTGTTTTTTATAGTTCGGTTAATGCCATAAAATATAAGTCGCATCGTCGGCGCACCTTCGATATTTATTCTAACGAGAAGAAAAAGTGTAACAAAGTGGCAGCCCAACGTGGTTCTATCGTATAAAATTACTTAGAGTTATCTACCTACCGACTAACCCATATACCTATTAATTTTTTTGTTGTTTTACCTCTGTGAGAAGTGTTTGTCAGGGAAGTTTTTGCTTGTGCTCCCAAATTTTTAAGTGCGCTTACTTTTGTTTATTTTATTCCCATATGAACACGTTTGAGGTGTTTGCTTTGCAGTGAGTGCATAGTATAAATACTTTACTTCGGGAGAATCATCACATTGGCGACATCATATCTATCTAATCGTTCTTCCGTAAGTCATTTTTTAATTACCTTTTATTTCTTTTATTTCGACGGTTTCATAAGTTTTAATTTTTAATTCGTTTGTTATCAGTGTTTTCTCTCGCGAACAACCGCAAGTGCACGCACAAGCGAGTTGTTGTTGCTTGAATTCGTTTGTATACTTTTGGTCGTGGGCACGAAACACAGAGTTGCCAATTTCATTTTGGGTAACTACCTTTTCAGTACGTCTACTAATACTTTTTTCTTGATACCTTGGGTAGTGAATTTTAAGTTAAATTTTTCTTTTATCATAGTTTTTGGGTTTTTTTTTTGTATAAATTTAAGTATGGAGATCAATAGATTTTCTCAGGACGAGATTGCATATGAAATGCAATGTAGATGTCTTTGTGTAGGGAAAATTGAAGATATGCGGAAGTCACTACGCGCGGTCAGGGTCATGGAAAAACGTGGTTCCTTGGAGATGTGTGACTACCCGTTTGAGTTTTTAGTTGACAGGGAAGCTGTAGAGAAAAGAATTATATAAATTCGTAAGGGCTTGGAAATTCAGCCCCAACGAAACTCGTCTGACTTTAAAGAGCTGCAAACGAAAATTGAATGGGCGATATCACGAATAGGCAGATCGTGTCCTAAGGGGCAAGAAGACGAGGATATTAAAAAACAAATCAAAACAGAACTATTGATGCTTTTAGCGGATCTAGAACCCGACGAAGAAGACGATGACGACAAAGAAGAGGAGAACGCAGAATACCAGCGGGAAAAGGAAACCCACACCGTCCGTAGTGGTACCACCGAACAACTCACCGCCTTCGACTTCAGCTAGTGCATTGCTACGGAGTAATGCAGTCGATGGGGAGCGAGACGTTCGCGCATACATCACTACCGAAGGAACAGAAAATCTCTCGAAGTGGGATTTAAAATTTACGGGAGAACGTTACGGGGCATCGGTTAATTCTTTTCTAGAAAGAGTTGAGGAACTTAGGGAAGCTAGGGTGATTTCTGAATCGCAGTTGTTTAGGTCGGCAGTTGATTTGTTTTCAGGGAAGGCACTTATTTGGCTTAGGGCGGTGAGGAGAACTGTTGGTTCATGGCAGGAGTTGTGTAGGGAATTGAAATTGGAGTTTTTGCCTCCAAATTATGATGATCTACTTTAAAAAGAGATCAAACGACGTACCCAAGGGAAGGATGAATCCATCGGTGTGTATGTGGCCACCATGGAAAATATGTTCGGTCGGTTGTCGGAACCGCTCTCAGAGCGATTAAGATTAGGAATTGTGCAACGGAATATTGCACCGTTCTACCAAACACAATTGGGCTTGGTAGAACCATCTTGAATTAGGGATCTGGTTGTCTTAGGAACGATGTTGGAGATGGTCCGAGCGAATGTGGAATCATTTGCGCCGCCTCCAAACCTACGTTCGCGTAATCTTTTGGAACCCGACTTGGCTTACGTGTCAGTTGAGGAACCAATCTCACCAACAGTCGCAGTCGTTAGTAGGGACCCTCAACCTGTAAGGAGGTTGCGGTGCTTCAATTGTAACAGGGAAGGCCACTTTTCTCGGGAATGTTCCGCTCCTAGGAAATATTTTGGTTGTGGTCAGCTAGGGGATTCGTAGGGATTGTAGGACGTGTTCGGGAAACGGGATTCAGTCTCTTGTGTCAGCAGGACAAGAGCTACGTCGGTTTTAAATAGGTTGCCTGCTGGCAACCAGTCGGACGTTCAGTTAGGTTTCACACTTGAGGAAAAGGAGAATGACGTGCGCCCATATTTAGGAGTTAGTGTTTATGGCATTAATCTTGTAGGTTTATTAGATTCAGGAGCTTCGCGCACGATCATCGGTAGAGATGGATGGAAGGTTTTAGAGGAAATAGGTTTAAAATTAGAAAAGACAAAAGTAGGCAGGGTAACTTTAGCTGACGGTGGGGGAGTAGGAGTAGAAGGTAGCATATCATTACCATTTGTAGTGCAGGATAAGTCAGTGTTGCTGGAATGCATCGCGATTCCAAAACTCCCTCTTATTTTGATCTTGGGTGCCGATTTTTGGGCCCGCACGGGAATCGTCCCGGATATACGATCAGGACAGTGGAGTCTTTAAAAATCAAGCTGCGGTAGCTTCGATTACGTCCATAAGGGAGAGGCCGGATTTGGATGAGGTGCAGGAAGAGCAACTTCGGGGTTTAATTGAGCAAGTTTTTGGTGAAATGCCAGAGGGCATAGCTTGTACTAAGTTGGTTGAGCATAATATTAGGACGTCTTCTCAACCAATTAAGCAGCGATATTTTCCGGTTTCGCCTGCAATTCAACAACATATAGATAGGGAATTAGAACAGATGTTAAAGGATGGCGTGATAGAAAAGTCAGATAGCTCTTGGGCTTCACCAATAGTAATGCTTAAGAAGAAAGTTGGTTCTTATAGGTTCTGTGTAGATTATAGGAAGTTAAATCAGGTTACAGAAAGGGATGCTTACTCTTTACCGTACATTTCCGCCATCCTGGATAGACTGAGGAATGCCAAGTACCTTTCGTCCTTGGACATTAAATCTGCTTATTGGCAGATACCTATGGAGGAACAGTCGAGGAAATACACGGCTTTCACAGTCCCTAACCGGGGACTGTTCCAGTTCAAGCGCATGCCATTTGGTCTGCATAATGCTCCTGCGACTTGGCAAAGGTTTATAGATAACGTGCTGGGAGCCGATCTAGAACCATTTGTTTTCGTGTACCTCGACGACATTGTCATCGTCACCGAGTCCTTCGACAAACAGGTAGAAATTTTGCAGTAAGTCTTTAAGCGGTTGCGCGCTGCAGGACTTATAGTTAGTAGGGAAAATGCAATTTTTGTAGGCCATCTCAAAAGTTTTTAGGTTATTTTGTAGATCGCAGTGGGTTGCATGTGGATCCAGAAAAGGTTGAGAGTATGGTAAAGATAACCGCACCGAAGAAAGTCAAACAAGTTAGGAGTTTTATAGGAACGGTATCCTGGTATAGGAAATTTATACCAAACTTTGCAGGTTTGGAAAAGCCGTTGACTGATCTTCTAAAGAAAGGAAGTAGGTTCGTCTGGTCTGAAGAGTGCGAGGGAAAATTTCAGAAAGCAAAGGAGTGCTTAGTAACTGCCCCGATATTAACGTGTCCGGATTTTCAGCGGGAGTTTGTCGTGCAAACCGACGCATCGAACTTTGGGATTGGAGCAGTGTTCTCTCAGACATTCGACGAGGGTGAGAAAGTAATTTATTACTTGAGTAGGTCTTTGGATAGGAACGAGAGAAACTTTTCAAACACGGAGAAAGAGTGCTTAGCCGTTTTGTGGGCTATTGGGAAGTTACGACAGTATATCGCCGGCGTTCGATTTAAAGTTGTAACGGATCATCACTCACTGATCTGGTTGAGCAATCTCAAGGATCCGTGCGGTAGGCTAGCTAGGTGGGCTAGCTAGGTTGCAGCAGTTCGACTTCGAAATCGTGCATCGGAAGGGGAAAGATCACGTTGTACCCGAATTGCTTTCACGGACGGTTCCGGTGATAAGGGAAATACAACAGCAGGTTTCTGATCCCTGGATCACGAAGATGATGGCGGAAGTAGAGTCGAACCCATTAGCTTTTCCGGCCTGGAGGGTCGATAAGGGAATTTTAGATAAATTTGTTAAGGCAGGACACGTGATTGTTCATGACAATAATTTAGAATGGAAGGAAGTAGTAGGAAAACAGGATAGAATTAAAGTTTTAGCAGAATGTCATGACAATCCATTAGCAGGTCATATGGGAGTAAGGAAAACTTTTGCTAGAATAGGAACTAGGCTATTATTACTATAGGCTAACTATTATTGGCCTAAGATGAGGTCAGATATTACCAGGTATGTAAGGAACTGTAAGATATGTCAGAGTGTGAAACCTGTGAATGATAAGCCGGCTGGTTGTTGGTTGATGGTTGAGAGGAAAGGTATTTCTAGTCCGTGGGAAATGATATGTGTAGATTTGGTAGGCCCTCTTCCAAGGTCGAATAGAGGTTTTGTTTATATTCTTACGGTGGTTGATTATTTTACAAAATTCCCTTTGTTGTTTTCTCTTAGAAATGGGAAGGCTGCTTCTATCTGTTAGATACTTGAGGACAATGTGTTTCTACTTTTCTGCGTACCCAAGTGGACTGTCTGTGACAATGGTCCCCAGTTTCGATGCAAGGAACTGAAAGCGCTATGCGAAGCGTACGGGTCACAGCAACGATTTACAGCGAATTACCACCCCCAGGTTAATCCCGCGGAGAGGATTAATAACACCCTTAAATCGTTCTGCGTGCTAATGTGTCGGAGAACCATAGGACGTGGGAAACACATCTGGAGAAGGTAGCTTGTTGCATCCGCACTGCGCAACATGACGTTTAAGGAGTTTCCCCGTACTACGCGAATTTCGGGAAGGAGATGGTTACCTGTGGTCGTATGTCTTCGACCCTAGGTACCACCTCAGACAGGTTAGATAGGGACTCAGTAGGGAATCAGGATCCACCCAGTACTTCAGCTGGTAGTTTAGATAGGGACACAGAGAATAAGTCAGGTAGTGATTCAGAATTAGGAGTTAGGGAAATCAATATGACTGAGCTAGGAAAACGTTTTGAGGAGCTAAGGAAAGATATTGGTAGGAAGTTAGCGGAGGTAGCCAAGAAATCATCGAAATCATACAATCTTAGGCGGTGAGATGTTCAATATCTGCCGAATGAGATTGTATGGCGTAGGAATTACATCCTTTTAGATGCAGCGAACTACTACTCAGCGAAATTAGCCCCAAAATACATCGGCCCCTTCAAAATTCGTAGGCGAGTCTCCCCTTGGACGTGCGTGCTTGAAGATGACACCGGAAAGGAATGAGAAACATGGCATGTGAAGGACCTTAAGCCATATATCGACGACCCATAGAACCCACCAGCGTTTTCATACCATCGGCCAATCTCTTGCTAGCCCGGCCATGGCTCCCCTTCTATGTTGATGGCCAATCTTTTGTCAGTCCGGCCATGTCTCCTTCTGTTACGTTTTGTTTAACCTTTCGATTCCTAGGTGCCCTATTGAAATGTGTAAGACATTTCACGGGAGGTAAGGGTGGAGTTGTTGCGGTCAAAAATCGCGCAACAAAGAAGCTCTTTGTCTGTCCTTTTGATCCCATCCCTCCACTTCACTTTTGGGCTTCCCCCGTCTTTCTTTCCCACTTGTGTTCCCTCTTTTCTTCCGTACAGGTTCCTTAGAGCAAGACGGACGGTCAGGACCAAGACCGAGCGAGTCAACTTAAATCCAGATATAGGATCCGGAGACTCTAGCTTATTTGAATGAGCTCAAACGCCAAAGAGTCCAACACTTGAGCACCACTACCACAAACAAATTATAAAAAGAGATTGATCTAAGTCATACATCCACCTTGAGCGAAGAACATCAATGGCCGAGGGCCCATCCTAACCGTGTTTCTAAATGTAAAGAATGGCTTACTATAGGTAGAGTCCCCTTCCCCAAATCTGCGCGAAAGTCCACTAGGGTAATGTAGTATATCGCGAGTTGAGTATGGTAGTTCCTTCTTCGTTCTCCTTATAAAAATGTATAACACTATTCTCCTTCTGAGAATAGGGTTAAATGATGGATCACTGAATGCTCTCTTTTCGGTTCGGCTTTGAATTCTACCCTATAATTCGCAGTGGGGCGAATTGGTACGAATTTTTGTGTGAGAGGAATGCAGCTGGGGTTCAATAACGGCAAGCATGCCCAGCAAAGAGCTGAGCGTGGCTTGAAACGCCGTGCCCGATAACCACTGTACCGGTGTGAGAGGATTGGTTGAATGTGTGTGTGAATGAGTCATGGTTTGTTTGGGAAAAGGCCAAGCCAAGCTTGGGTGAATCACTTCTGGTTTACCTAGCAAGTTTGGTGGAAGTTTTGAAGAAAAGAGAGCTGGAGGTTTTGAGAAAAAGGATATAGAAATTTTGGGAAAAAGATCTAGATTAAATACCTACTAAGGAAGCAAAAAGATCCAGGAGAAAGGACGCAGTAATTGAAAGGAAAAGAAAAAAGGAACGTGAAAGAGAAAGAGGAAAAGTTAAGTAGTGTTTTATGATTGCGTTTGTGTTTTGTAAGGAAAAATTGTTGGCTGGTAGACTTTCGTTTCGAGAAAATCCCTTAGAAAAGACGGGGCGCGCGACCCTTTTAGTTTTCACCTTTTTGCATTCGGGACGTGTTAATATAGTGAGCCATTCTCTTCGTGCGGCGATATTGATAAAATTGTTTACCTTTTCATTTTATTTCGTTCGGTCATTTCCTTGTTTGTGTTGCTTCTCTTTGTTTGTGATACCAATCTGTCCGAGTAATTCTTGCTGTGATTCATCGGCCAGTTCTTTAAACTTAACTCCTTTTAATAAATCGCCTTCGTTCGTCTTAGAACGTTTATAACGACCTAAACCATTGTATTATTCTTTTGATCGGACCTAATCATTTTCAGCTACCTACAATTTTTCTATTTTTCTTATAAAACAGCTGGCGCCCATTGAAATCTACGTACAAAAATCATTAAGCATCTTATCGCGTATCAATCATCTGTTCTCGGAACCCACCCTCTTGCTGAACAGTCGGGAAGCACAGCAACAACTTGCTGTGTTGTTGCACTTTTTCGCCGCTAGCTTTTACTTTTCATAAATTGTTTACATCCGCGAGCGCATCGTCGGCGCACCTTCGATATTTATTCTAACGCGAAGAAAAAGTGTAGCAAGTTCCCTTGTCGTCAGTATTAAAATAGGGTTGTTTCTGTTTGTAGTCAGAATAAAAACGGGTTGCGTAGAATATGATGTTTTCTGTTTTAAATTTTTCGCGATAACTTGCAATGTGTTGGTTTTAAGCATGCAAAAGACACAATTGCACCACCTTGGATTTATTTGTGATGGAAATAACAGAAATAATTTTATTTTCATTGTTATCCAACTTGGTTTTTAAAAAGCATCTTTTTTGCTCGTTCTTTTGCAAATATTTTTTTAAATATCTTTAAACAAAAATTGAATGTGTATGAGCTGATACTTTCTAATTTGCTACCCCAAAACGCAAAGCGGCATTTCGTTTGCAAATTTGTTAGGTGCGTTATTTGACGTAAAGTATCGTAAAGTTTTGGAAAAGGATGTTAAACGCATATTAACGTACGCACGCAGCTTTATGTCCCAAGCTGAAAATGTGTCTAAGAAAACTTAATATTAGATTTTAAACTTTTTGACGTGGACAAAAGGCTCCCGTCGTGAACTGTCAAAGTTTATTTGCAATTCGCAACGACTGCTCATTTTTCACATACTGTATGAAAACAATTACGCAACTATAATAAGGTTTCCATAATCTATCTCTACAAAAATGTGCAAAAGTCTTGAGGTTAAAAAAATTTGTACGCAATTGCTCAATTCGTTCGCTCGCGTTCATGTGTGCACTCCAGTCCTTTTAATCCAATCCCATAAATATAATTTTTTACTGGTACCAAAACCTTTTCTGCCGTTCGGGATAACTTTTTACAAAAATGACTTCACAAATACTAGGTCAAACATTGTTAAATAAATTACAAGTACAAAACTGTTGACTAGGGAAGAAAATTGGGATTCCACATACATATGTCGAGGGACTTTTTTTATTTAAGTAAGGTAACACTGGTCATGTTAACTTCGAATTTGCATGGACCGGTCGGATTTTTTGAAGAAATTAAATTGGATTCAACAGAGTTAATTTACCAAAACCAAACGACATCAAAGCAGCATTTTCCACGACGTTCAGTTTGGCGTCAAGCTTATGAGAACGGCTGGGAGACACTTGATTTGTTCGTGCAAGACTTTTTGCGAGTGCTGCTAGATAAACTAGAACCCAAAATTTAGGGAACGTGACTGGAGGGCATTGATTGCCTCCCTACGTTTTTTTTGCAATTGAACGTCGCTGAAAGATAGCATACTTTGTGGAAACAATTTTTTTTAAGTAACATGGGCATCGGGTTTTCAGTTCGCAATTTTTAGCAAGCGAAAAAAACCTGTCACAGAATTGTTTTTTTTTTATTGAATGTCATTGGCAGCTCTCCACAAATAATTTTGGTTGCCTTTTCGCAACGCATTTCGCTGTCGAAGTGGAGACCACCGGAAAATTTAGTATTACTTCAGCTGCATACTGAGCTTTAATGAGAACATTTGAAACTAAGATCGAGTGTTTCTGACTTCCAAGAATCGCGACAACCAAGCGCGATAAAAAGAAAATTAAAAAGTGGACACCAAGCCACAGTGAAGCAATAAACCAGTGTTTGTGTAAGGGAAAAGAGGCCCCTTAGTAGCCCTGTAAAATAAGGACAAAAGGGAGTTCAGATGTTTGTAGACAGCCAGACAGGATAGGGCATCCAACAATCAGCAGTTTTTGAAACCCTTCATCGTTATGGAAATAAAAAGTACAACAGTAATATTTTTGTAAGTCATATAAATTTTATTATTCTTGAAAGCCATTGTAAACTTAGACTCAACTAAATTCATAATTGTTTGAATTTATTTTAACAAAGATTGAAAATTAATTGTATATCCAACAATATTTAAAAAAATAAAGAAAATTTACATATACTAAGCTATAACTACCTATAACCAAAATCAAAGAACAAAATAATATTGTCAATTAATTAGACTTAGACTATAACTGTGACTCATATTACCATTGCTACAATCAAATTTCAAATTTCGTCTTTTGGGAAATAAAATGTCGAATCCAAATAATCTAATAACTACCTCAGGAAGAAAATAGTCGTCCCAGCACTTCCTACCATCCCAGTACCTGACCAAATTGACAGCAATATGATACGACTAATTACAAGACTAGTGACAGAGACTTTGCATATACAAGTACGCAAATTTTCAACTCCTTTATGAACGCCGCGTCCGATATTAACAACGACATTGATCAACCCATCAATGTAACTAACGGTGTAAATTTGTCAGACATGCACAAAATACCGGACGCTGTTAAAAGCCTCCGCATATTTTCAGGACAGCCTGAAGAGTTCAACTCGTGGAAAAAGAGTGTCGAGTGGATACTCAAGATCTATGAGCACCTCAAGGGCACTCCTAAGTATTATGGCATTCTCTCAGTCATAAGAAATAAAATAACAGGCCATGCAGACATAGCCTTGGAATCTTATAGTACCCCATTAAATTGGGAAAATATTCCAAGTGTTTAACCTAACACTATGCCGACAAAAGAGGCTTAGGTACCCTCGAGTACCAAATGACAACTCTTGTGCAGGGGCATAGTACTATACCCGAATTTTATCAGATAGTCTACCACCATTTATTCCTCATTCTCAGCAAACTTGGATCCATAAACATGAGCCAAGTATCATTAAACAATTTGACCCAGTGCTATCGCGATAAGGCTCTTGACACATTTGTCAGAGGACTGAAAGGCGATTTACCAAGACTTTTAAGTATACGAGAACCTGCAAATCTCCCACAAGCCTTGCATCTTTATTTGTTATCTATATAAGTTGCAAAATGTGGACTTCAGGACTCAGCATGCTAATAACTCTCAGCCTACTATTCGGAAAAGCTTCCAAAATACACGACCGCCAGTTCCTGCCCGAAGAAATAACGTTCCTAATCCAGCGCCAACCTCTGCGCAAGGACGCGAATTTTATCTACATCTCCTTCACAATCCTCGTAATCCTCAACCACTTCAAGTTTTAAGAAAACCACAGTTTCAGCAAAAGTATCAACAACAACATAAATAAAAAATAAATAAATAGAGTGGCGCAACAGCTCGAGGTGAACCAGGGCCAACTTCTCAACAATGTATGCTGGCGTGTTAATTTCCTTTACATACAAAGGGACCTAAAATTTTTTACCGATAGACATCGCTTATTCAGTCAAATCGCAGAAGGTGAATTACCAAAACAAACCTCGAAATCCACCAATTCCTCAAAAACTTCAACACTCTCAGTAAGTTCATCAGCCGTATAAAATGCAACGGGTTGGCCACATAAAAGAATCCAACCAAGACCAAGAGGACTCGGAAGAATACAAAACTTTATTAAGCAAAAAGACCAACATGACGAACAAACATTAACTGCCTATATTGACCCCGACGAAAATACTAATCTTGACCTACCGGACCAACTAGATGATATTTATTTTTATACCCCATCCCATGGGATAGGAGGTATATTAAGTTTGTCACATAGTTTGTAACACGGTGAAATAATAATGGTAGACCCCCAAGACCTTAAGGGCATATGATCGAGACCGAATTCTGAATCGAATGAGCCATGTCCGTCCGTATGTCACATGTTTTTAGGCCTTAAATTTTGAGCTAGGGCGCTGAAACTTCGTACGTCAGGTGCAGTACAAGTCATGCGAAGCAGTACAAGTGTAAAAAGTTTTGAAATCCGCCTTAAGACACGCCCACAATCGTTCTAAATATGCAACTACCTCCAGATTTTTCAAAGCTGTAAGACGTTCTAAAAGGCTGAAATTTGACATTTAGCATCTCTTAGTGAATATAAGACACAAAAAAGAAAAATTTAATTGGTAAACCTCCTCTAGTGGGCGTGGCATCTATGTTAAGGGTACATCTTCAAATGCAGTTGACTCAGTATTTTTGCTCGAAATTGAAAAAAATTTGCTTAATATTTAATGTAGAAAACGCTTAGTTCCACATTTTGTTTAAACAAGACTTTGGGCCCCGCCCACATTTGGAAGCAGAATTGAAGAAAAACCTAAAATTTTCCAGAAAAACTTAATTTCGACTGCCCTTGCGCTTAAATTAGGAAAGCATGAAACAAAAAAAGTAGCAGGTTAGATAAACAATACTTCCGTTCAGATTTTGTTCATATAAAGTTTTTAGCCACGCCCCCTTTTAGGGTTTGATTTTTCAAAAATATTGAATTTAAACCAAAAAATTGCATTTTTACGTACAATTAGGTGTAACTTGGAAATATCTGTGGAAATATCTTATAATTAATAGTTTTTAATTAGGGGCGGTTGGACCACGCCCCTTTTCGAAGTTTGCATTACTTATAAAATGTTAAAAAATAACTATGCCATCAGCATTTTACAATGTGGGATAGGATGGGGTATTCAACGGTCCGTTTTACGGGCTGTAACTTCTGCGTACACACTGTAGCACTTACTCACTGGTTTAAGATTAAAAAGCTCTTCGTTTCCGTACCTTGAGCACGTTGCGAGGAGCGGGCAGGTACTTTAATTCTTCATAGGTACAGGATCAAACAGAAATAATGTTCAACCTCGTCACATTAGATAGCCTACCCCAAACAAAAAAAACTTCTATGCCAATACAGTGGGAGGGACCAGAAAAATAACACACCATTGCTTCTTTCAACATTTCGACCCTATTATAGACAAATTAAAATTTTACATCCTCCCAAGCCTCATTTCATTCGATGGCATTGGTAACGACACGCTAAAACAATTAGACGCTGTCATTCATACCAAAGAAAATTTCATGACCATTCATTCTAACATAGTTATTCCTCTTAAACAGCATATTACCGAAACAGTCAAAACATAAACATTAGAACTTCCCATTTAAGTAAAGAAGGTTCTACCAACTAAATTAAGATTATCAAAGACTATCCTAACCTCTTATCTGACCCGGACGAAAAGGCCTACACAACAGCAGTTAAAGGAGAAATCCGTACCATAAGCTCCGAGCCAATTTACTCAAAATCATACCCCTACCCCACGACAATGAAATCAATAAATTACTTGAAGATGGGATTATAAGACCATCTAAGTCGCCGTACAAGTCACCTATTTGGATCGTTCCAAAGAAAATGGACGCATCCATGGAAAAAAAATATCGTCTCGTTATCGATTACAGGAAGCTGAATTCTGTAACTGTCGCAGACAGATGCCCCATGCCTGAAATCAACGAAGTTCTGGTCGACTTCGGTGATAATAATTGGCTTACGATAATCGACTTCAGGAGCGGATTTCACCAGATTCCACTCAAGGAATCTGACATTGAAGCCTTTTCAAGTAAATAATGGCAAATTTGAGTTCACACGTCTGCCCTTCGACCTCAAGAACGCCCCGGCAATTTTTCAAAGAACTCTCGATGATATTTTAACAGAACACATAGGAAAACGATGCTATGTGTATATTGATGACCTTGTCATCTTCGCCAAGAGTAAGCCGAGCATATAAATAATCTAAAAGCTGTATTCGAGTCATTAGAACGCACTAACATGAAGATCCAGTAGGATTTATCATAAGTAAACACGGGATCAAGACAAATGCAAAGAAAGTACAGGCCATTGCTAAGCTACCAGTCCGAAAAACTCTCAAAGACGATCGTTTTTAGGTTTGTCAGGCTATTATCGCCGGTTTTTTCAAAGAATATGCGAAAATAGTGAAACCCCTGATATCCCTTTTAAGTCGGAAAGACGGACGAGTGTCCAAGCACCTTTCTAAGAACAAAGTCATTGAATTCGACACATACGCCATAAACTCTTTCGAAAAAATCAAGGACTTACTATCTTCCCAAGAAGTTATCCTAAACGCTTCAAATTATTCTTTAGGCGCTGTCATATCCAAGACAATAAGCCAATAACTTTTCTATAACGGACATTGACTACAACCGAAGAACATTACGCCACTAACGAGAAAGAGATGCTTGCAATCATTTGGGCTCTCAACTCGCTTAGGAATTTCCTCTACGGATCAGAAAGGTAAAAATTTATACGAACTATAAACCATGGACTTACGCCCTTAGTAACAAAAACAGCAACCACAAGATGAAGCGATAGAAAGCTCTCCTGGAAGAGTACGATTACGCACTGAAGTACAAACCTGAAAAGACAAACAAAGTCGCGGACGCTTTATCACGACTTCCACAGACTACAGACGTAAACTCAATGACAATGACAGAACATAGCGACGATAGTTCTTCACATAATTTGGTCCCAGCAGTTAAAACCCCCATCAACGTATTCCGTAACCAGATCATCCTCAAAATCGGAGACGAAACTAGTCATCGATTTCTTATTCCATTTTCATATTCCTTTAAACCCAACTATACCGACACAGACATTATTAACATATTCAAAAAAATTCTTAACCCTACCAACATCAATGGCCTTTACAAAACTTAATTCACGAAGGCCTTTACTAAACTCACGAATGGCCTTTACTAAACTCACGAAGTTTGCAAAAACCAAAATGATGCTGGAATCGCAATGTTGCGTTGCTGCGTGCGTACGTTAATGGCCTTTGCCATGCGTTGCCAAACTTTACGATACCTTACGTCAAACTACGCACGCAGCAAATTTGCAAAACGAAATGCCGCTTTGCGTTTTGGGGTATGAAATTGTAAAGTATCACCTCAAACACATTCAATTTCTGTTGAAAGATATTTGCAAAAGAACGAGCAGAAAAGACGCTTTTTAAAAACGAACCAAGTTGCCCAGGAATGAAAATACAATTATTTCTGTTTATTCCATCACAAATATATCCAAGGTGCACTCGTGTCTTTGTGCATGCTAAAAACCAACAACTTGCGAGTTATCGCGACAAACTGAAACAATACCGAAAAATATCACATTCTCTACTCAAACCTCTCTACTCTACGCCAACCTGTTTTTTTTTGTTATTCTGACAAGAAACAGAAACAACCCTTTTTCGTCCCCACAACCTACTGACGACAAGAAAACTATATTCACTCACCACACAATGAATGAGCATGAGGTTGTTCAACGGACGCAAAAGTAGAAAGTAGATCTACTTTTGCGATGTAGATGCGTCTACGATATTTACGGTCAAACGTTGGGTGAAGTTTTGAAGTAACATTTCGTTTTGCCCCATATGCGCCCGTTGTTTCTACTCTGGTTGTCATCGAACGCACGCAGCAACGCAACGTTGCGTTTTGGACTTAATCTAATCAAGAGCTGTAACTGACATAAGACAACCACTTCGAGAAATTATTTTCTCATTCGGCGTTCCCGAAAACATGGTTATCGACAACGAACTAGCACTAAATTCAGCAAGTATTACATTCATGATCAAGGATGAATTAGCCATACGCATTTTTAAAACACCACCATACAAAAGTGAGGTAAATGGACAAATTGAACGGTTCCATTCTACTTTGTCTGAGATTATGCGATCCATCAAAACCGAACAGACTCCTCGCTCCTTCGAAGAGCTACTCGAAAATGCAACTAACGGGTATAACTTTACAGTCCACTCAACAACTGGCAAAAAACCGGTTGAACTTTTCCTTGGTCGATCACCCAAAATAGCTCCCGAAGAATTCGAAAACAATCGCCAACAAAATAAAGAGAAAATTATACAAAACCAGAAAAATGTAAAACGGACCGTTGAATACCCCAGCCTATCCCACATTGTAATATTCTGATGACAAAGTTATTTTTTGACATTTTATGAGTAATGCAAACTTCGAAAAGGGGCGTGGTCCAACCGCCCTTAATTACTTACTTACTTAGGGTGACGCTACAGTCCGGGTGGACCTGGGCCTCAACCAACAAGCTTCGCCAGCCAGCTCTGTCTCTAGCTAGCCGTCTCCAGTTACCTTACCGCCCCTAATTACAAACTATTAATTATAAGATACTTCCACAGATACTTCCAAGTTACACTTAAATGTACGTAAAATGCAATTTTTTGGTTCAAATTCAATATTTTTTAAAAATCGAGTCCTAAAAGGCGATTAGGTGTGACTTAAAACTTTATATGAACGAAATCTGGACTGAAGTCTCGTTTACCTAACCTGCTACTTTTTTTGTTTCATGCTTTCCTAAATTAGGCTCAAGGCCAGTCGAAATTAAGTCTTTCTGGAAAATTTTAGGTTTTTCTTCAATTCTGCCTCCAAATGTGAGCGTGGCCCAAAGTCTTGTATGAACAAAATTTAGAACTAAGCGTTTTCTACATAAAATATTGAGTAATTTTTTTTCAATTTCAAGCAAAAATATTGAGTAAACTGCATTTGAAACTTTACCCTTAAAATAGATGCCACGCCCACTGGAGGAGGTTTACCAATTAAATTTGTCTTTTTTGTACCTTACATTCATTAGGGGATGCTAAGTGTCAAATTTCAGCCTTTTAGAACGTCTTACAGTTTTTAAAACTCTGGAGGTAGTTGCACATTTAGACCGTTTGTGGGCGTGTCTTTGGGCGGCTTTCAAAAATTTTTACACTTGTACTGCTTCGCATGACGTAGACCTTTCGTACGAAGTTTCAGCACCCTAGCTCAATTTTAGGCCTAAAAACATGTGACATACAGACGGACGGACGGACATGGTTCAATCGACACAGAATTCGGTCTCGATCATATGCCCTTAAGGTCTTGGGGGTCTACCTATTATTATTAGGTCTATTATTATTTCAACGTGTTACAAACTTTGTGACAAACTTAATATACCTCCTATCCTATGGGATGGGGTATAAAAAACAAAAAGACATTAAGTATCACAATAAAAAAACGGAGACCACTGAAAAATTACAATCCAGGAGATGTTTTATACGTAAAACACAACAAAAGACTAGGTTCAAAATTAACGTTTAGATACAGACAAGATATAGTTAAGGAAAACAAAAATACAATAGTTATAACAGAATCGAGAAAAACTGTACACAAAAGGAACATCAGAAATTGACTGACGACCCTTAATTTTTTCTTCCTACTTTCAGACATCTACTTTTTACCGCAACGCGAGAAATTAAAATTTTGGATTTCTCAAATTTACAGTTCATTTCACTACACAAAGGACAAGCAAAAATTCAAAATGGGAACCTTAAACTGATCCATGAAGTTGACCTTGACTAGTACTAACAATTCTTGATCAACATCACTCCAACTCTTGAACAAAACGAAAAAGGATCCCCTATTTCCCTACCTTACACATGAATACCAACAAATAAAAAATTTAATTTATAACCTTAAACCACAAAAACCCAAAAATCATTAAGCTTCATAGGTTCCGCGTGGAAGTGGATTGCTGCCAATCCCGACCACGATTTTGTGACAATCCCGACGATTTTGTGACAATCAAAAGAAAAATGAATAATTTACTTGTCAATTCAAATAACCAAATTATAATTAATAGTATATATATAGTTATATTTATTGGTTGGTTGCGTTGGTTATGTTATTAGCTATTCATTGGGCAAAAGTATGAATTGTCAATTCACTCATCCTATCAAAGGAAGAAATAAGTCTAGCCATCAAATCATTAAATAAAGAAAATATTCCCTTTTCTACTATAGAAGAAGTGTTAAATTTCGCTGAAATCACAAGTATAACTAATTCAATTTAATTTTGTATATTGTCAACATTCCAATAACAGATTATAATGTTTATGAACAAAATTTTACTCAAACCTGTAAAATAAACGGAATAGCAATAGAAATTAAATATAAGCTAATTATAAGGAATAATGAAGAAATGTTTGGTTTAATCAATGAATGTAAATCTGTGAATTATATTTCGATCTGTAAAAAAACAATATCTTAGAATTATTAAAAACTCCACATGTATTCCCAAATTGTTAAACAGTAAAGAAGCAACATGTAATTTAATGAGCAGTCAGCGAATTCCCACGATCGAGGAAATATCACCAGGAATATCATAAGTGAATGATTTCAATGGCACTATCGAAGCTGAAGCCACACACCGGAACCTAACCGCCTGAAAAAATATTTTTTTTTAATAAGTTTCGGTTTTTATTTTATTAACTTGTATACAGAAAAAAAAACATGCTAGGCGTGCTATAAAGGACAAATTAATTCTCCTTTAATTTGAAACCATTATAACCATAACAACCATAAATATATAACTTTATTTTTGTTTGAATAATAGATACGTTATTCATAATATTATTATTATGTTGGAGACGTTTCTATATTCCTTGTTGAAGGCATGATTGAAGAAAGCCACTAGATGTCGTTAGTGTTTGTGTTAATTGTTTATGCAGAAAGAGCATTATAGGCTGATTTTAGCAGCCGAGATGGAAGGGGGGCTGATAAATGCAAAAAGATCTTACTTTCGATTTATCAGATCGGTATACACCCTATTTCTCCTTGCTTCGTGAGAAACAGCATGTTAGTTGCGAAAGGACAAACGTCGTGGGTGATCAGAACTTCTAGAAATGGCAAAATGTTCGCCTACATTTTTATACCCAATCCCATAGGATAGGACGTATATTAAGTTTGTCACATAGTATGTTACACGGTCAAATAATAATCTTAGACCCCCAAGAGCGTCCGTTTCAAAATCCCCCCTCACTCAGAAGGAACTATCTTCCCTAGAATGGGCAAACAACGTTGCCACGAGACATCTGCCTAAGGCAGCCCGTTCAGCTAAGGGTACGGGTGGTAAATAGGGCAAGTCTGGAAGGCCGGAGGACGATGCCGCTACTAGGACATCGCTCGGAACCAACAGAAGGTTGGTTTCCATAAGAGGTACTGTAACCCTAGGACCCAGTGACAAACTGGGCCCAAGCGGGTTGCAGAAAAGCAATGCCGAGAGGCACAGGAGAAAAACTTGGGGATTGCTAACAAGACGAGTACGAGCCGGGCGGGCCAGTACAGAGAGGTGACGAGGAATCCCCTACAGCTCGCTGTAATAGATTCCAAGAGACCAAGCGAACAGTACAGTTCTGAGTGTGGCAGAAAGATTGAGCAAGCCCCCAGGGCAGCTATCATCAGCCACATTCTGAAAAACATGGGTACTAATGCCCCAACCTATGGCAGAATGAGATGGTCTGAAGGCATAACTTACATTGATTGCAAGGACCAGGCATCGAACGACTTTCCCAAGTCAGTGGTGGAAGGAATACAGCTGTGGTATGGAACTTGAAAGCTGCCCCATACACCGAGCATCGGACAGGGCTGAGGGCACAGATGGGAATCTGAGATAGATCTTTATTCGAGAGATAGCTAAAGATGACACCCTCCGCGTGTTGCAAGCACAGAACTCCCGATTCCGATGCAGGATTTTGATTATCTTCACATTTTGAAAAATAATAATATAAAATTATTTATTTTTTTTATTTATTCGTTCTAAAATACATTACAAAAAGTTCTTATTCTCATGATTATGTTTTACAATGTAATGTTTTTACGGACCTATCCTTATACTGACATATTTGACTATGAAAAAGCACTTTAGAACTAACACTTTGTGGAAGATTGATTCC
Source organism: Neoascia interrupta (assembly GCA_947623515.1). Classification (NCBI taxonomy): domain Eukaryota; kingdom Metazoa; phylum Arthropoda; class Insecta; order Diptera; family Syrphidae; genus Neoascia; species Neoascia interrupta. The sequence continues at coordinate 100,149,692 of OX392463.1, read as the reverse complement.
AGTGTCAAGTGTTTATAAATGTTTAAAAAAAATTTGATATTCACAGACTTTAAGTGTCGAAATGCCGAAAAAGAAAAAGAAAAGCACGCTATTAAGAGGAAAAAAGGGAAAGAGCACAGGCAAAGGTCTTGATTTTTTAACTGTAGATTGTTAGATTTTTGATCAAATCATGCTTAGAATGAAACGAACTTTATTTTAAGAAAGACAGTAGCTAAGATCGCAATAAACTACATTACTATGACCGAAAGTAGCAAGGCTTACGTAACCACTTGCAGAAGAGTTTCCACTTCTGCTCTAGAAAGCAACCAAACTTTGTACGTCATGCGAAGCAGTACAAGTGTAAAAATTTTTGAAATCCGCCCAAAGACACTTCCACAATCGGTCTAAATATGCAACTACCTCCAGATTTTTCAAAACTGTAAGACGTTCTAAAAGGCTGAAATCTTACATTTAGCATCTCTTAGTGAATATAAGACAGAAAAAAGACAAATTTAATTGGTAAACCTCCTCTAGTGGGCGTGGCATCTATTTTAAGGGTAAATTTTCAAATACAGTTTACTCAGTATTTTTGCTCGAAATTGAAAAAAAATTGCCTAATTTTTTATGTAGAAAACGCTTAGTTCCACATTTTGTGCATACAAGACTCTGGGCTCCGCCCACATTCGGAGGCAGAATTGAAGAAAAAACTAAAATTTTCCAGAAAAACTTAATTTCGACTGCCCTTGAGCCTAATTTAGGAAAGCATGAAACAAAAAAGTAGCAAGTTAGGTAAACAATACATCCGTCCAGATTTTGTTCATATAAAATTTTTAGCCACGCCCCCTTTTAGGGGTCGATTTTTCAAAAATATTGAATTTGAACCAAAAAATTTCATTTTTACGTACAATTACGTGTAACTTGGAAATATCTGTGGAAATATCTTAGAATTAATAGTTAAGACCACGCCCCTGTTCGAAGTTTGCATTACTTATAAAATGTCAAAAAATAACTATGCCATCATCATTTTACAATGTGGGATAGGATGGGGTATTCAACGGTCCGTTTTACGGACTGTAACTTCTGCGAACACACTGTAGCACTTACTCACTGGTTTAGCTCTAGGGACAGCAATATCAATTTACGATCTCAGGGAGTATGTATGCCTTTTGCTGTTATTCAAATATCCACTTCGTAGAATAGTAGAATAGTTTGTTTGAATAGTCTGTAGAATAGTTTTAAAACTTTATATAAATAGAGATGTCGAAGGGGCAAAATATTATTTGAGACGAATAAGGCATGTGAAGGCTCCAATCTAGATTTAAATCGCATGACCCTGACAATTTTTTTTTTGGCAATGAAGGAAGGCTTTAAATTACTCATGTATGCACTAGCCCAGCACGTTATTCCATATTCAAGCCGGGAGTTAACGAGAACATAGTAAATACACTTAAGCACCGCGGAGGGAACTAATTTCCTTAAGAAGAATATTCTGTTTAGTGCCATGCATAGATGTCTTTTAATATTTGTAATATGAAACCTACAATTCAAGTAACGATTCAGGTTTACTCCAAGATACTTAAATTCAGACACAGATTCTATGTTGATGCAGTTCTCGGTACAATTATTATCGCAGCTGTTCCCGTGGTAGATAATACCGTTAATTGGAGATGGATTAGTGAGGGAGAAAGACATGACTTTTGACTTGGTGCTAAGAACCATCTTGTGATGAAGAAACCAGTCCCTTAGCATTGACAAATCGATTTTTATCTGATTTCTAATCTCTTCAATACTTAGACCGGTATAAGATAGGCCCAAATCATCAGCAAAAGCCACAATATTACCATAAAGAGGCACATGAAAGACTGAATTTATATAAATGACGAACAGAAGCGGGCCAAGAATTGAACCCTAAGGAGCGCCAACACCAGGTCCAGGCAGGGATTCAATTAGAAAATCCTTTATACGAACATGTTGCATTCTGCCATGTAGAAAAGATTGAAGCCATTTGAGAAATAATGTTCAACCTCGTCACATTAGATAGCCTATCCCGAACAAAAAAACTTCTATGCAAATTCAGTGGGAGAGACCAGAAAAATAACACACCATTGTTTCTTTCAACATTTCGACCCTATTATAGACAAATTAAAATTTTACATCCTCCCAAGCCTCATTTCATTCGATGGCATTGGTAACGACACGCTAAAACAATTAGACGCTGTCATTCATACCAAAGAAAATTTCATGACCATTCATTCTAACATAGTTATTCCTCTTAAACAGCATATTACCGAAACAGTCAAAAACATAAACATTAGAACTTCCCATTTAAGTAAAGAAGGTTCTTCCAACTAAATTAAGATTATCAAAGACTATCCTAACCTCTTATCTGACCCGGACGAAAAGTTGGCCTACACAACAGCAGTTAAAGGAGAAATCCGTACCATAAGCTCCGAGCCAATTTACTCAAAATCATACCCCTACCCCACGACAATGAAATCAATAAATTACTTGAAGATGGGATTATAAGACCATCTAAGTCGCCGTACAAGTCACCTATTTGGATCGTTCCAAAGAAAATGGACGCATCCATGGAAAAAAAATATCGTCTCGTTATCGATTACAGGAAGCTGAATTCTGTAACTGTCGCAGACAGATGCCCCATGCCTGAAATCAACGAAGTTCTGGTCGACTTCGGTGATAATAATTGGCTTACGATAACCGACTTCAGGAGCGGATTTCTCCAGATTCCACTCAAGGAATCATTGAAGCCTTTTCAAGTAAATAATGGCAAATTTGAGTTCACACGTCTGCCTTTCGACCTCAAGAATGCCCAGGCAATTTTTCAAAGAACTCTCGATGATATTTTAACAGAACACATAGGAAAACGATGCTATGTGTATATTGATGACCTTGTCATCTTCGCCAAGAGTAAGCCGAGCATATAAATAATCTAAAAGCTGTGTTCGAGACATTAGAACGCACTAACATGAAGATCCAGTAGAACAAATGTGAATTTTTTCAGCAAGAAATTGATTTTCTCGGATTTATCATAAGTAAACACGGGATCAAAACAAATGCAAAGAAAGTACAGGCCATTGCTAAGCTACCAGTCCGCAAAACTCTCAAAGACTTACGATCGTTTTTAGGTTTGTCAGGCTATTATCGCCGGTTTTTTCAAAGAATATGCGAAAATAGTGTAACCCCTGATATCCCTTTTAAGTCGGAAAGACGGACGAGTGTCCAAGCACCTTTCTAAGAACAAAGTCATTGAATTCGACACATACGCCATAAACTCTTTCGAAAAAATCAAGGACTTACTATCTTCCCAAGAAGTTATCCTAAACGCTTCAAATTATTCTTTAGGCGCTGTCATATCCAAGACAATAAGCCAATAACTTTTCTATAACGGACATTGACTACAACCGAAGAACATTACGCCACTAACGAGAAAGAGATGCTTGCAATCATTTGGGCTCTCAACTCGCTTAGGAATTTCCTCTACGGATCAGAAAGGTAAAAATTTATACGAACTATAAACCATGGACTTACGCCCTTAGTAACAAAAACAACAACCACAAGATGAAGCGATAGAAAGCTCTCCTGGAAGAGTACGATTACGCACTGAAGTACAAACCTGAAAAGACAAACAAAGTCGCGGACGCTTTATCACGACTTCCACAGACTACAGACGTAAACTCAATGACAATGACAGAACATAGCGACGATAGTTCTTCACATAATTTGGTCCCAGCAGTTAAAACCCCCATCAACGTATTCCGTAACCAGATCATCCTCAAAATCGGAGACGAAACTAGCCATCGATTTCTTATTCCATTTTCATATTCCTTTAAACCCAACTATACCGACACAGACATTATTAACATATTCAAAAAAATTCTTAACCCTACCAACATCAATGGCCTTTACAAAACTTAATTCACGAAGGCCTTTACTAAACTCACGAATGGCCTTTACTAAACTCACGAAGTTTGCAAAAACCAAAATGATGCTGGAATCGCAATGTTGCGTTGCTGCGTGCGTACGTTAATGGCCTTTGCCATGCGTTGCCAAACTTTACGATACTTTACGTCAAACTACGCACGCAGCAAATTTGCAAAACGAAATGCCGCTTTGCGTTTTGGGGTATGAAATTGTAAAGTATCACCTCAAACACATTCAATTTCTGTTGAAAGATATTTGCAAAAGAACGAGCAGAAAAGACGCTTTTTAAAAACGAACCAAGTTGCCCAGGAATGAAAATACAATTATTTCTGTTTATTCCATCACAAATATATCCAAGGTGCACTCGTGTCTTTGTGCATGCTAAAAACCAACAACTTGCGAGTTATCGCGACAAACTGAAACAATACCGAAAAATATCACATTCTCTACTCAAACCTCTCTACTCTACGCCAACCTGTTTTTTTTTTTTGTTATTCTGACAAGAAACAGAAACAACCCTTTTTCGTCCCCACAACCTACTGACGACAAGAAAACTATATTCACTCACCACACAATGAATGAGCATGAGGTTGTTCAACGGACGCAAAAGTAGAAAGTAGATCTACTTTTGCGATGTAGATGCGTCTACGATATTTACGGTCAAACGTTGGGTGAAGTTTTGAAGTAACATTTCGTTTTGCCCCATATGCGCCCGTTGTTTCTACTCTGGTTGTCATCGAACGCACGCAGCAACGCAACGTTGCGTTTTGGACTTAATCTAATCAAGAGCTGTAACTGACATAAGACAACCACTTCGAGAAATTATTTTCTCATTCGGCGTTCCCGAAAACATGGTTATCGACAACGAACTAGCACTAAATTCAGCAAGTATTACATTCATGATCAAGGATGAATTAGCCATACGCATTTTTAAAACACCACCATACAAAAGTGAGGTAAATGGACAAATTGAACGGTTCCATTCTACTTTGTCTGAGATTATGCGATCCATCAAAACCGAACAGACTCCTCGCTCCTTCGAAGAGCTACTCGAAAATGCAACTAACGGGTATAACTTTACAGTCCACTCAACAACTGGCAAAAAACCGGTTGAACTTTTCCTTGGTCGATCACCCAAAATAGCTCCCGAAGAATTCGAAAACAATCGCCAACAAAATAAAGAGAAAATTATACAAAACCAGAAAAACGTAAAACGGACCGTTGAATACCCCATCCTATCCCACATTGTAATATTCTGATGACAAAGTTATTTTTTGACATTTTATGAGTAATGCAAACTTCGAAAAGGGGCGTGGTCCAACCGCCCCTAATTACTTACTTACTTAGGGTGGCGCTACAGTCCGGGGTGGACCTGGGCCTCAACAAACAAGCTTCGCCAGCCAGCTCTGTCTCTAGCTAGCCGTCTCCAGTTACCTAACCGCCCCTAATTACAAACTATTAATTATAAGATACTTCCACAGATACTTCCAAGTTACACTTAAATGTACGTAAAATGCAATTTTTTGGTTCAAATTCAATATTTTTTAAAAATCGAGTCCTAAAAGGCGATTAGGTGTGACTTAAAACTTTATATGAACGAAATCTGGACTGAAGTCTCGTTTACCTAACCTGCTACTTTTTTTGTTTCATGCTTTCCTAAATTAGGCTCAAGTCCAGTCGAAATTAAGTTTTTCTGGAAAATTTTAGGTTTTTCTTCAATTCTGCCTCCAAATGTGAGCGTGGCCCAAAGTCTTGTATGAACAAAATTTAGAACTAAGCGTTTTCTACATAAAATATTGAGTAATTTTTTTTCAATTTCGAGCAAAAATATTGAGTAAACTGCATTTGAAACTTTACCCTTAAAATAGATGCCACGCCCACTGGAGGAGGTTTACCAATTAAATTTGTCTTTTTTGTGCCTTACATTCATTAGGAGATGCTAAGTGTCAAATTTCAGCCTTTTAGAACGTCTTACAGTTTTTAAAACTCTGGAGGTAGTTGCACATTTAGACCGTTTGTGGGCGTGTCTTTGGGCGGCTTTCAAAAATTTTTATACTTGTACTGCTTCGCATGACGTAGACCTTTCGTACGAAGTTTCAGCACCCAAGCTCAATTTTAGGCCTAAAAACATGTGACGTACAGACGGACGGACGGACATGGTTCAATTGATTCAGAATTCGGTCTCGATCATATGCCCTTAAGGTCTTGGGGGTCTACCATTACTATTTCAACGTGTTACAAACTATGTGACAAACTTAATATACCTCCTATCCTATGGGATGGGGTATAAAAAACAAAAAGACATTAAGTATCACAATAAAAAACGGAGACCACTGAAAAATTTCAATCCAGGAGATGTTTTATACGTAAAACACAACAAAAGACTAGGTTCAAAATTAACGTTTAGATACAGACAAGATATAGTTAAGGAAAACAAAAATACAATAGTTATAACAGAATCGAGAAAAACTGTACACAAAAGGAACATCAGAAATTGACTGACGACCCTTAATTTTTTCTTCCTACTTTCAGACATCTACTTTTTACCGCAACGCGAGAAATTAAAATTTTGGATTTCTCAAATTTACAGTTCATTTCACTACACAAAGGACAAGCAAAAATTCAAAATGGGAACCTTAAACTGATCCATGTAGTTGACCTTGACCAGTACGAACAATTCTTGATCAACATCACTCCAACTCTTGAACAAAACGAAAAAGGATCCCCTATTTCCCTACCTTACACATGAATACCAACAAATAAAAAATTTAATTTATAACCTTAAACCACAAAAACCCAAAAATCATTAAGCTTCATAGGTTCCGCGTGGAAGTGGATTGCTGCCAATCCCGACCACGATTTTGTGACAATCCCGACGATTTTGTGACAATCAAAAGAAAAATGAATAATTTACTTGTCAATTCAAATAACCAAATTATAATTAATAGTATATATATAGTTATATTTATTGGTTGGTTGCGTTGGTTATGTTATTAGCTATTCATTGGGCAAAAGTATGAATTGTCAATTCACTCATCCTATCAAAGGAAGAAATAAGTCTAGCTAGCCATCAAATCATTAAATAAAGAAAATATTCCCTTTTCTACTATAGAAGAAGTGTTAAATTTCGCTGAAATCACAAGTATAACTAATTCAATTTAATTTTGTATATTGTCAACATTCCAATAACAGATTATAATGTTTATGAACAAAATTTTACTCAAACCTGTAAAATAAACGGAATAGCAATAGAAATTAAATATAAGCAAATTATAAGGAATAATGAAGAAATGTTTGGTTTAATCAAGGAATGTAAATCTGTGAATTATATTTCGATCTGTAAAAAAACAATATCTTATAATTATTAAAAACTCCACATGTATCCCCAAATTGTTAAACAGTAAAGAAGCAACATGTAATTTAATGAGCAGTCAGCGAATTCCACGATCGAGGAAATATCACCAGGAATATCATAAGTGAATGATTTCAATAGCACTATCGAAGCTGAAGCCACACACCGGAACCTAACTGCCTGAAAAAATATTTTTTTTTAATAAGTTTCGGTTTTTATTTTATTAACTTGTATACAGAAAAAAAAACATGCTAGGCGTGCTATAAAGGACAAATTAATACTCCTTTAATTTGAAACCATTATAACCATAAATATATAACTTTATTTTTGTTTGAATAATAGATACGTTATTCATAATATTATTATTATGTTGGAGACGTTTCTATATTCCTTGTTGAAGGCATGATTGAAGAAAGCTACTAGATGTCGTTAGTGTTTGTGTTAATTATTTATGCAGAGAGAACATTATAGGCTGATTTTAGCAGCCAAGATGGAAGGGGGGCTGATAAATGCAAAAAGATCTTACTTTCGATTTATCAGATCGGTATACACCCTATTTCTCCTTGCTTCATGAGAAACAGCATGTTAGTTGCGAAAGGTCAAACGTCGTGGGTGATCAGAACTTCTAGAAATGGCAAAATGTTCGCCTACATTTTTATACCCCATCCCATAGGATAGGACGTATATTAAGTTTGTCACATAGTATGTTACACGGTCAAATAATAATCTTAGACCCCCAAGAGCGTCCGTTTCAAAATCCCCCCTCACTCAGAAGGAACTATCTTCCCTAGAATGGGCAACCAACGTTGCCACGAGACATCTGCCTAAGGCAGCCCGTTCAGCTAAGGGTACGGGTGGTAAATCGGGCAAGTCTGGAAGGCCGGAGGACGATGCCGCTACTAGGACATCGCTCGGAACCAACAGAAGGTTGGTTTCCATAAGAGGTACTGTAACCCTAGGACCCAGTGACAAACTGGGCCCAAGCGGGTTGCAGAAAAGCAATGCCGAGAGGCACAGGAGAAAAACTTGGGGATTGCTAACAAGACAAGTACGAGCCGGGCGGGCCAGTACAGAGAGGTGACGAGGAATCCCCTACAGCTCGCTGTAATAGATTCCAAGAGACCAAGCGAACAGTACAGTTCTGAGTGTGGCAGGAAGATTGAGCAAGCCCTCGGGGCAGCTATCATCAGCCACATTCTGAAAAACATGGGTACTAGTGCCCCAACCTATGGCAGAGTGAGATGGTCTGAAGGCATCACTTACATTGATTGCAAGAACCAGGCATCGAACGACTTTGCCAAGTCAGTGGTGGAAGAAATACAGCTGTGGTATGGAACTTGAAAGCTGCCCCATACACCGAGCATCGGACAGGGCTGAGGGCACATTTGGGAATCTGAGATAGATCTTTATTCGAGAGATAGCTAAAGACGACACCCTCCGCGTGTTGCAAGCACAGAACTCCCGATTCCGATGCAGGATTTTGATTATCTTCACATTTTAAAAAATAATAATATAAAATTATTTATTTTTTTTATTTATTCGTACTAAAATACATTACAAAAAGTTCTTATTCTCATGATTATGTTTTACAATGTAATGTTTTTACGGACCTATCCTTATACTGACAAATTTGACTATGAAAAAGCACTTTAGAACTAACACTTTGTGGAAGATTGATTCCAGTGTCAAGTGTTTATAAATGTTTAAAAAAAATTTGATATTCACAGACTTTAAGTGTCGAAATGCCGAAAAAGAAAAAGAAAAGCACGCTATTAAGAGGAAAAAAGGGAAAGAGCACAGGCAAAGGTCTTGATTTTTTAACTGTAGATTGTTAGATTTTTGATCAAATCATGCTTAGAATGAAACGAACTTTATTTTAAGAAAGACAGTAGCTAAGATCGCAATAAACTACATTACTATGACCGAAAGTAGCAAGGCTTACGTAACCACTTGCAGAAGAGTTTCCACTTCTGCTCTAGAAAGCAACCAAACTTTGTACGTCATGCGAAGCAGTACAAGTGTAAAAATTTTTGAAATCCGCCCAAAGACACTTCCACAATCGGTCTAAATATGCAACTACCTCCAGATTTTTCAAAACTGTAAGACGTTCTAAAAGGCTGAAATCTTACATTTAGCATCTCTTAGTGAATATAAGACGCAAAAAAGACAAATTTAATTGGTAAACCTCCTCTAGTGGGCGTGGCATCTATTTTAAGGGTAAATTTTCAAATACAGTTTACTCAGTATTTTTGCTCGAAATTGAAAAAAAATTGCTTAATTTTTTATGTAGAAAACGCTTAGTTCCACATTTTGTGCATACAAGACTCTGGGCTCCGCCCACATTCGGAGGCAGAATTGAAGAAAAAACTAAAATTTTCCAGAAAAACTTAATTTCGACTGCCCTTGAGCCTAATTTAGGAAAGCATGAAACAAAAAAGTAGCAAGTTAGGTAAACAATACATCCGTCCAGATTTTGTTCATATACAATTTTTAGCCACGCCCCCTTTTAGGGGTCGATTTTTCAAAAATATTGAATTTGAACCAAAAAATTTCATTTTTACGTACAATTACGTGTAACTTGGAAATATCTGTGGAAATATCTTAGAATTAATAGTTAAGACCACGCCCCTGTTCGAAGTTTGCATTACTTATAAAATGTCAAAAAATAACTATGCCATCATCATTTTACAATGTGGGATAGGATGGGGTATTCAACGGTCCGTTTTACGGACTGTAACTTCTGCGAACACACTGTAGCACTTACTCACTGGTTTAGCTCTAGGGACAGCAATATCAATTTACGATCTCAGGGAGTATGTATGCCTTTTGCTGTTATTCAAATATCCACTTCGTCTGTAGAATAGTTTTAAAACTTTATATAAATAGAGATGTCGAAGGGGCAAAATATTATTTGAGACGAATAAGGCATGTGAAGGCTCCAATCTAGATTTAAATCGCATGACCCTGACAATTTTTTTTTGGCAATGAAGGGAGGCTTTAAATTTCTCATGTATGCACTAGCCCAGCACGTTATTCCATATTCAAGCCGGGAGTTAACGAGAACATAGTAAATACACTTAAGCACCGCGGAGGGAACTAATTTCCTTAAGAAGAATATTCTGTTTAGTGCCATGCATAGATGTCTTTTAATATTTGTAATATGAAACCTACAATTCAAGTAACGATTCAGGTTTACTCCAAGATACTTAAATTCAGACACAGATTCTATGTTGATGCAGTTCTCGGTACAATTATTATCGCAGCTGTTCCCGTGGTAGATAATACCGTTTATTGGAGATGGATTAGTGAGGGAGAAAGACATGACTTTTGACTTGGTGCTAAGAACCATCTTGTGATGAAGAAACCAGTCCCTTAGCATTGACAAACCGATTTTTATCTGATTTCTAATCTCTTCAATACTTAGACCGGTATAAGATAGTCCCAAATCATCAGCAAAAGCCACAATATTACCATAAAGAGGCACATGAAAGACTGAATTTATATAAATGACGAACAGAAGCGGGCCAAGAATTGAACCCTGAGGAACGCCAACACCAGGTCCAGGCAGGGATTCAATTAGAAAATCCTTTATACGAACATGTTGCATTCTGCCATGTAGAAAAGATTGAAGCCATTTGAGAATATTGCCTCTAAAACCGAACCTATATAACTTTTTTAGAAGTATTTCAAAATCTACTAAATCAAAGGCTTTAATTAAATCAAGGAACAGACCCGCAGTTTTCCTGCTATCGTCTAGACCCTTATAAATTTTTTCTAGAAAAGTCACTAACGCATCTTCAGTAGACTTTCCTATTCTAAATCCAAATTGGGATTGGCTTAGGAGTTTGTGCTTTTCCAGAAACTTAAGCATTTTTCCAGCAATTAATTTTTCGAAGACTTTAGAGAAAGCAGACAAAAGCGAGATTGGCCTATAATTTGACGGATCACAGGGCTCGCCTTTCTTAAAAACTGGCACAACTGTCGCCACTTTCAAGCATTCGGGAAATTCACCCGTTTGGAAGGTTAAATTGATCACGTAAGTTAGTGGGCTTAGCACTAGGTGGCTGATTTTTTTTTAAAGTCGAGCTACTTATCCCATCATTTCCACAAGATGATTTTGGTTTCAGGCACGCAATTGCACCCGCGACTTCACTTTCAGTCACGTTGCCTAGGAAAAACGAAGAGGGCGTTTGAGCTTCTTGAAATTCAAAAGAGAAATTACAAAGATTTAAGGGGTCCTAGACATCACTGCAGCGTTCCTAAAAAACAAGTTAAATGCACCTGCCATTTCCTTTGGATCGGATGTATATAAATTATCAGGAAGTTTGAGTTTATTTGGAGCACATTGTTTTTTTTTTTTTCCTAATAACTCATTAACTAATCTCCATTGTTGCCTAGCATAAGATTTGCATTCTGAAAATTTTGTCTTAAAGTAGGCTTCTTTTTGTGAATTTATGAGCACATGTAATTCTTTTCGCATTTTTTGATAGGTTGCTTTAGTTGGGTGACTATTAATCCGCGATTTGTTTGCCGAGTAGAACTTATTTTTATACCCCATCCCATAGGATAGGAGGTATATTGTTTTTCACATAGTTTGTAACACGGTGAAATAATAATGGTAGACCCCCAAGACCTTAAGGGCATATGATCGAGACCGAATTCTGAATCAAATGAGCCATGTCCGTCCGTCCGTCCGTCTGTATGTCACATGTTTTTAGGCCTTAAATTTTGAACTGGGGTGCTGAAACTTCGTACGTCAGGTGCACGTCATGCGAAGCAGTACAAGTGTAAAAATTTTTGAAATCCGCCCAAAGACACGCCCACAATCGGTCTAAATATGCAACTACCTCCAGATTTTTCAAAACTGTAAGACGTTCTAAAAGGCTGAAATTTGGCATTTAGCGTCTCTTAGTGAATATAAGACTCAAAAAATACAAATTTAATTGGTAATCCTCCTCTAGTGGGCTTGGCATCTGTTTTAAGGGTAAATTTTCAAATGCAGTCCACTAAACATTTAATTTTTCGATCGGTCTCCTTATAAAATAAAATTCTTAAAACATCAAATTTTAAGACAACAAAAAAAAATACAGAATAGTTTCAGCCTCAGACACGAAAGTGTTTTCAGACGTAAAGGGTGTGCGACTCCTATACATACTTCTATAAATGAGGGAAGAGCGACTCCTATACATAGAAGGTCGTTTGCACGAGCTCGGAGTTCGATTCTAAGGGAGACCTACCCTTATGCCCTTTTCAAACAAAATCGGAATCAAGATTCAGAGAAAAAAGTCCCAAATCTAATTGAAATCTATAAGATTTCCCATACATTTGTAGGATTCAGAATCTAGATTCCCACAAAGTCGAATACAAATGTTGAAAACTTCGAATTGAAATTGTGCAAGAACAAATGAATTTAATTTGAATATAAGTTAAGTATGTATATATATTACAAGCAAGATGAGACTTAGCAATAGCAATAGGTACGGAGTCTGCAGCGGTTGAAATTCAAGTGAACGAGAGCAAGTGCAATTGGCACGATCTTGCTCTCGCCCGCACAAGAACTTTCACTCACGAACAACGCAAAATCAAAAGAAGCTTAGATCTTAGTGATTGATAAAGCAGAAGGCTGAATTTTGACAATGGTACGAATGAAGATGTAAAGCATAAAACGAAAGAACTTAATTATGAGCAATTAGCATAACAGTAAAAGATAGTGCAATTTACTTTGAGTAGGTAACAATAGGTAGGTAATTTGAATAGATAAATCGAATTTTGGTAATATGCAATTTAGAATGATGCAAAGTTAAGGAATCAATAATCTTTAATTATAGTTGATAAGAATCAATGTTGATCTAATGGAGGTGCGTCGAATCTTAAAAATACCGCCCCCCTGGAACGATTTTAAGGACATTGGTAGAAGCGCAATCTTGGATATTGGTCGAACAAGTGTTCCGCCTGCTGTTCTCACTGTGACGACTCGAACATGATGATCAGCACCAGGATTGACCGCTCCGATGAGGCCTAACATCCATTTGGTTGGTGGGAGGCTGGGCTCCTTGATGAACCTCCCCTGGCTTCAGATTGGTAGTAGCTCGCTGCCATTTGGGTCGCTCCTGGAGTGTCGTCAGGTACTCGGTGTGCCATCCATTCCAGAACCCTTGCGTCATGCTCTGGATATGGTTCCAGTCTTATAGGCGATTGATTGGTGTTCCACCATTGGTGTTCCATTCCATCTGATTGTGGGTAAAGGGGTTTGGTCCTTGTCTTACGTAGTCCGATTGCTGCGTATACTTCCTGGAATATCTTTGACTCGAAGTTTCTTCCTTGGCCGGAATGTAATTCCATTGGCACTGAACCTGCACACCCAGTGGTCCACTATCTGATCGACAACGGTTTTCGATTCTTGATTTGGGATCGCAAACGCCTCCGGCCACTTGATGAAGTAATCGGCAATTACAAGGATGTAACAATTACTGTTTTCAGTTTCCGGAAATGGGCCTGCTATGTCGACGGCGATCCTTTCAAAGGGAGCACCCACATTATACTGCTGCAATTTACCTCTGGTCTTGACTTTGGTTCCCTTGCTAGCAGCGCACGTGGTACACTTCCGACACCAGCTCTCGACATCGTTTCTTGCACTTAGCCAATAAAAGCGTTCCCGTACCTTGTCCGGTGTCTTGTTGATTCTTAAATGTCCGCCAGATACTCCATCGTGCATTTCCCTTAGAATCTTCTGGACTTTCGACTGTGGTACCACAAGCTGTATCTTAAACGATTTTCCATCTGGCATTTTCCATTTTCTACCCAGAACACCGTCTTGTACATGAAGTGAGTCCCACTGCACCCATGCCTTTAAGGTAGTAATCCTACCTTAGGATTAGTATTAGGTAGGACTTCGGTCAGAGATTTCTCTTGCATTCGGCTTCTCCATAGATTCTCTCCATGCAAGGATTGGTTCGATGTCAGGATCCTCTTGTTGCGCTTTACAAAGTCCCTCAGTACTCCAGCCTTCTGCAGGTTCAGTTCTTACTCTCTGAGCAGAAAAACATTCGTCCTTTTCCCCTTGCCGCACGCAATGCTTAAAATTGGGCTCACATGGTCTCTGGGATAATGCGTCCGCGTTGCAGTGCAGTCTTCCTTTGCGATGTTGTACCTCGAAGTCATAAGCCTGCAATCGCTCGATCCATCTTGCAATGTGGCCCTCAGGATTTCTTAACTTAAGTAACCATTTGAGAGCGGCGTTGGCTGTACACAAGATAAACTTCTGGCCAGGTTCTTCTGAAAATGTTTTGTCGCTAGTATTAGAGCAAGGAGTTTTCGACTGGTAACACAATAATTTCTCTCTGGTCGGATCAGAACATTTGCTGAAATATGGTATTACTTTCTCCTACCCATTGTTGTCTTTGGGAACTGGCCAACTTTTCACCGTTTCGATTTTCTCTGGATCCGTCTTCACTCCATCCGTCGATATCACATGCCCCGGATACTTTACTTCTGCTCTGAAGAGCGCACACTTCTTTGGATTGAGCTTCAAGTGTGCTGATCGAAGGCGTCGTGCGAACATTTCCCTCAAGTTGTCGCCATGCTCAGAGAACGTCTTTCCCAAAACGATGACGTCATCCAAATATACCAGACAGGTTTTCCACGTCAAGCCATGTAAGACACGTTCCATAAGACGCTCAAAGATGGCCGGAGCGTTATACAAATTAAATGGCATTACTGTAAACTGCCCTAGTCCATTGCCAGCTGTGAAAGCGGTCTTCTCTTTGTCTTCTGGATGGATCTGTACCTGCCAGTAGCCACTTTTCAGGTCGAGAGTGGAAAACCATTTTGCTCCAGAGACTGTGTCCGATGTGTCATCTATTCGAGGTAAGGGGTAGCTGTCCTTCTTTGTGAAATAGTGAAGCCTCTGGTAGTCTACACAGAATCAAGTGCCGCCATCCTTTTTTTTCACAAGTACAACAGGCGACGCCCACGGAATTTTTTGAGCTTCCGATCAAACCCTCTTTTTCCATGGTCGATTATATTTCCGTGGCCTCATCCAGTTTCGCCAACGGAAGTCGTCTAGCAGGTTGGCGGATTGGTTTAGCATCTTTGGTGTCTATGCGGTGTTGCACTAAGTGTGTTCAACCATAGCCTCCATCCTGTGAGGCAAATATATCAGCAAACTCCCCAATGAGATTTCCGCGATTTCCGCTATGGCTTGCTGCTCCTGATTTAGCTCACAGTCTCCGAGTATAGTCTTACATACCTCGGTCAATTTTGATGGAGAGCCAGGACTCGCAGGCGCACTCTCACCTATTGTAAAAACGGCTGCAGCAGGTACACATCTTCCGATAACCACTCCTTGTATGAGCTTAACGGTGCGCTTATTTGGGTTCATCAGTCTTACTGGCACCATGTTGTTCTTTGGTTCTGCAAGTATTTTCCCCACGATGTAACTTTTAAATTCCCTTTCATTATCTGGCTCCACGAGATAGAATTGCTGGTTCCCAGAATCAACCTCCAAACGTGTCCCAAGTACTGTCTCTAAATTTGTTAGGATATTTTTTGAGGCGAATCTTTAGGCTTCCAACATGTACTCCAATCTACATGCTTCACTTGGAAACATCCGTCCCACCACTTTTTTTGGACGCACTTAAGCTGCATGCAGACTACATTGCAGGGATTGCGAGGATGGAAGAAGGAAGGCTGCCGAGGATTGTGCTGGAGCACATAATCTCGACAAGAGGTACCTTGGTACAAAAGAGGGAGCAGCTGGCTGCGAGCTTTGGAGGAAACTTTTTTTTTTTATATATATACCTGACTCGCCTATTGCGAACTAAGGCACCTCGACCTGAATAGATCTTTTGTGCCGTGAAACATCAGGATAGTTAGGCTAGTAGGTCGTTCACCTTCCGTGCCAAATGGATAACACTACTAGCAGAGGAGGTCTTTATGTCTTCCGAACTCAGTTGTTCTCTGAAGAAAAAGGTCCGTCTAATACCATTTAGGGCTGGACATTCACATAGGATGTGTTCAGCGCTTTCGTCTTCCTCAAGACAAAGTCGGCATTCAGAGGAGTCAACTATTTCGATTTTAAAGAGGTGATACCTAAATCTGTGGTGCCCAGTTAGGTATTTTTTTTAAAATCATGCCTGTTTAGATTGAGGCAGCTCTTGGCATTGTTTGTGAAGGGTTGAATGGCCCGTTTGGCCTGTCTTAGGCCTGGGATGTCCACCCAATATGAGATACATCTAGTATGCTCCCAGTTTTTTATAACTTCGTTAATTGCCGATTTGGGGGTGGAGCAGAATCGTTCAGGTCCCATAAAGGGGGTTTCCGAGCCTTTTCTGGCTAATTCGTCGGCTTTCTCGTTACCATCAATACCTTCGTGACCAGGAACCCACCACAGTTTGGTTTTGTTTCTTGAACTAAGTTTCTGTAGGGTATTGAAGCAGTGCATGACTGATTTGGAGTCAATGATGTGCGAGCTAAGGGCTTTTATAGCTGCTTGACTGTCCGCGTATTTATGGATGTTTGCACCTATGATGCCAGAGATGTATACGTGGCTGGCGCATTCTTGAATGGCGTAGAGTTCTGCCTGGAATACACTGGACATTTTCACATCGCAATAGTGTATTTCAGGTTCAGCCCGTAAATGCCGGCTCCCACTCCCGACCCCATTTTAGAACCATCCGTATACCACTTAAGGCCGTTTTGGCTATTTGGTGAGTTATTGCTAACCCATACTTCTCTAGTAGGGATCTCCGTGGAAAACCTTCTGTTGAAGCATAAAGTTTTTTGTATGCGGTCTGTAACCGTACAGTGCATTTCAAGCTCCGGGAGTTCAGAGAAAAGTGAAAGCAGGTCCGGATGGTCGCTAAGACTTAACTCATTAACTTGTAGTTGACTTGCCATGCTGCGTGTTGCCATTTTTTGTACAAAAATATGCAGGGGTGTAAGCCCTATTATAGCTTCTATAGCAGCTGTGGGGCACCTCCGCATAGCTCCTGATATACCCACGCACGCAAGACGCTGTACCTTTTTGAGTTTTAGGATGACGGTCTGCTGGGTGGTCTTAGTCCACCATACTATGGAAGCATAAGTTATGATGGGCCTGACCATCATAGTGTAGATCCAATGAGAAATCTTTGGAGAGATTCCCCATGTGGTGCCATACATACGTCGACAAGCCCATAAATCGTTGGAAGCTTTAGTGATTTTGCTGCTAAATGCGAGTTCCAGGTGAGTCCCTTGTCTAGAATAATTCCCAGATTGGAGTACTTCATTGGAGTACTCAACGATTTTGTCGTTAATTGAAATTGAACCTAAGTTGATATTTCTTCTTTTTGTGAATAGAACTATGACAGCCTTACTAGGGTTTATTGAAAGGTTTTCTCTAGAGCACCAGTCAAGGACTGTCTTAAGGGCGTTTTGCATACGTGATGTTACTTCGTTTGCTTCTTCACCCCTAATGATGATGACTAGGTCATCGGCGTAACCAATTATGTTTAAGCCTAAATTACTTAATTTCTGTCGATGACCAGAGACCACAGGAGGGGTGACAGTACGCCTCCCTGTGGACAGCCTCTTGCGGCTAAAACTGATACCGATGTCAGTCCTGATGTAGAAATGATCAACCGACTTTCGAGCATCGCTTTGATCCAGTTAATTGTAGCTTGGTCAATGTTCCTGTGGATCAAGGCATTTGATATCGAATTATATCCAGTGTTGTCAAAAGCACCCTCTATGTCCAGAAATGCGCAGAGCGCAATCTCTTTCTTACTGAAAGCGTTTTGATCTCTGCCGTTGACTTGAGCAGAGCGCCTTCAGTGGATTTGCCTTTCTGATAAGCATATTGACAGGGGTGTAGAGGTATGCTATATTTAAACAATCTCTGATGTGAACGTCAATTATTCTTTCCATTGTTTTCAAGTAAAACGATGTCAAGCTAATAGGACGGTATGATTTAGGTAGTTCACTAGGCTTGTTGCCTGGTTTGGGGATAAGCACTACATTGACCTCCCTCCAAGTCTGTGGTATGTAGCCCCAGCTAAAACTTATCCTAAATAAGGCTATCAAGGTGGGTACAAGAAGATCTAAACCTTTTTGTAGAAGGGCTGGAAAAATGCCGTCTTTACCTGGTTCCTTGTATGGTTTAAATGAGTTAATGGTCCATTTAACCTTGTCCGGCCTGAAAAGATTCCCCGACAGACTGTTAAGTCTACTGAGGTTTCTCGGTGGTGAAAACTCTATGGCCTGCTCGTGTGAACTGTCTGTAATCAGTGACCCTGGAAAGTGAACCTGAAGCAAGAACTTGAATGTTTCTTTCCGGTCGCATGTGATTGTTCCATCGGGTTTCTTTAACAAACCCATGCAGTTTGCACGATCGTTTGATAGAGCTCTTTGAAGTCGTGCTACAGCGGGGAGTTTTTCAAGCTCCTCGCAGTTTGCACGCCAAGAAGCTCTTTTTGATCTACGTAACTCTAGGTTATATGTGGTTAATTGAGATTTGTATTGTTCCCATTCAGCGGTGCGTTTGGCTTTATTGAAAAGTTTCCTCACCCTTTTCCGAATAGTTTCGAGGTTTTCATTCCACCATGGTACGCACCTTTTTACCACGGTACGCTTGATCTTACAGCTATTTTTAAAAGATGAGAGAACGATGTCATTCAGCTGATCCTGTGCCGACTCTGCATGAACTATTGTTAATGGTGTTGCCGGCATGAGATCAGCCTTGACCGCTAGGTTTTCGCGATATGTTCTCCAGTTTGTTAGCCTTTTATCATATCGGATCGGCGCGTGCTCCATGTTGCATCTTAATCTGAATTTTATGTACATATGGTCAGATAAAGATGCCTCATCCGAAACGTGCCAATTCTCTACAAAAATTTGTAAAAACGGAGACGAGAGAGTAAGGTCTAAAACTTCCTCTTTTATACGGTTTCTAAAAGTAGGTTTGTTACCTTTATTTAGAATTTGAAGATTATTACTATAAATAAAATCTAGAAGTGACTCACCTCTTTTGTTGGTATCTCGGCTGCCCCAAATTGTGTTGTGTGCATTGGCGTCGCAACCGATGATAAGGTGTACCCACATCTTGTCGCAGTACTGGACCAGTTCCTGTACTATGTGGGAGGTGCTTCTTCCATGTCTTCTGCGAAGTGCGCCGACGCGCATACAAACTTGTGTAGCGCCCGGCCGTTGAGGCGTTCAATTTGAACCGCCACCAGGTCCCTGCTTAAGAAACCTGGAATTGTAGAGAAATTTATATCTTTCGAAATGGAAAGAGCTGCCCTAGGTCTAAATTCACCCTTGGCATAAATTAGCTCTCTGGTTTTACTTTCTAAACCAAAAATCTTACCGATCTTAGCCCATGGCTCTTGTATAAGACCAATAGCGATGCTCTCTTCAGCGCATCGCTGGCTGAAGATGTCCGAGGCACCCATAGCCCGGTGCAGGTTAGCCTGCAATACGCTTAGAAGCGATGTCATTTACGTGCGTACTCAGGGTTTCGTAATCTATAGGGCTTATTATCGCCTCTACGTCACACGACACCCTGTTGAGAGGCACCGCTTCTGTTGCCCCTCGGTCCCTTGTCTGCACGAGGACCACTTTCTTTCCTACCTCCAGCCCGATCCGCATTCAGTTTTGGCCTAAAGCGACTCGGGTTGGGGGTAGTGCCAACTCCAGCTTTGGTGTTCTGCTAGAACGACGATTTTGCGGTAACCGGCGCTGCAGCGCTGGTTGTTTCCGCTTCCTTCTCCGTTTCCTTCAATTTGCCGCTTACTACCTCCGTTGACGTAGAAGCTTCGCTTTGGGGGGCAGTATTGGCGCTCTGGGACGCTGCTTTGTCCGAGCTTTTGAGGATGAGCTTAGTGGATCCAAAACGGTATTCTACCATGCCCTTTACCTCAATGAGCCGCTTCATAGCGCTTTCATTAATAGCCAGGACCAGATGGGCGGTATCTTTAACATCTGATCTCTGCAGAACTCTCCACGCTCTAGTGTTAAGCTCTTTGTTGTGGCCATCGAGTATTGCCAGAATTCTATCGCTAGCTATCCCGGTACTTTGTGGGAAGAAACCTCTGATGATATGCGGTTTCGGAAAATCTTCCTCACCTACTAGCATCACTTCCAACCCACATTTCACACATTAAGCTTGGCGAAGTAAGTTTTCATCCACTCTGCAGTAGATGCGTCCGCGCAGACTAACATTAGCCATCCGGCTTTGAAAGTTGCAACGCGCAACGCTGGCTTTACTTCTCCATCACGCAACTCAATCATGATGTCTAAAATCCTCTCTTGAATTTAGACCATTTGTCCGTTCGAGAGAGGATTGCAATCGAGATCGGTCGGTACGACGCCCAGTCTGACAAGGCTCGCTATATTGCTATAGGGGACTTTGTCAGTGGTTGTTCTCCCTGTACAAGCTCGTTTCGCTTCGGATTGGGGTGTTGTCCTCGGATCGCGTACGCTTTCTTTCAGAACTCTTTACTGCTCCTTTCTCTTTTGCGTAAATCCGGGCCTGCTCAAGAGTGCTCCCCTTCTTTAGCGCACGCTTAAATCTGCGTTGTTCTGCGGGCGTGAATTGAATGTTTCCGGTCTTATTTTGAGCCGCATTGCTCGAGGACGCGGATACACTTTCCTCAACGGATAGCAGTTCATCCGAGAGTATGCTATTGCATAGCGTGCTGGTGTCTGACAAGGGTTCGCTGAGAAGAGACAAGTTCTCATCGGCGTCTCCCATGTCAGAGTCAATGATCCCTGGCTCTACCTGATTGGCAAAAGCCGAGGTTTCACCGACAGGGTGTTCTGCAACATCCCTAGTTGATGAAGCATTTGTAGAGGCATCATTCTCTATTGTTTTGGTTTTTATTGGATCTATTTTGATTCCCACGAGTAAACGGGATTGTCAGTCACCCGTGGTCTACCCGTATAACCACAGGAAGTCTATCTTGAAATCGGAGGTCGCCTGGTATCCGAAGTTCGAAAACTCGAGACTAAGCACCCTCTTAGCCATGCATCCCTCGGCGCTTGCTGTTTCACCATTAGATTAGGGATTTGTTTGACGGATATTTACTCCTCCTACGAGTGTTCTTTACTGAGGATTGGACGTAGTCCGTTGCCTCAAACCCTCATCCTTTACCGGGCTTGGGACCGGCAGTCTACGTACTAAGCCAGTTGCAATGACGTAGCCAGGCGGATTTCGGAGAAAACTTAAGTATTTCGGCAAACACACATCTTGCATCGATAAAGCCTATGTCAAAAAGTGTTTTGATAAAAGCAGGCAATGTCTTATATCTTCGTTTTTTGAATAAAGCGCGCGCATCGCAACACCGATTGATTTACAGCAGGCTGAACTTCAACCTCATTAAAAATGGCTCAACTTACTTCCATAATCGCTACTCTATGCATTTCATCAGCACAATTTTTAAACTTAGATGCGAGCTAATAAGTCTCTACTTTATCCCATACCGACCTGATCTTCCTGTTCTATGTAATCTGTGCGACCTAAGAGCAAGAGAAGACGTACACAATTTTTTAGGAAGATGTCACATTTTAAGAGAGTTCCGCGTGACATACTTCGGCACAACAAAAAAAATTAACTACTGTCACTGAAGAGGGCCGCGGAACTTCATCGCTTCTAATTACTGCCCGAAGAATCCCAGCGTTGTCGTTTCCGTATACTCTAGGGATTTCGAAGGTTCGATACCTTAGCACCTGCATTTGAAGGTTTAAAATCAACTTGTGTGTCTTCATGAAGTCCACTCTAATGATGCATTCATCGCTTATGTCGGCTACTAATAATGCATGTGAAAAGGTCAATCTCGCTAGATGCATCTATAGCGGGAGTAAAGTATACCTCCCCGTATACTTTGGCCGCTTCTCCTGTAGCTGTCTTCAGACTGTAGCAGCTGGTGTAATGTAGCCAGGACGTCTGAACAAGGCCTCTTTGGATGATGGAAGCCGTGGCAGCTGTATCGATAGTGGCCACACATTTTCTAGTGGCCACCCCTTTTTTTGATGGCGATGATTGCCTCCACTGTCAGACTATTGTTGCAGCGTTTTGTTTGCGAAACTTGGATGTTGGTCCTGGGGGCGTCGATTCCATCAACCAACTTCTGCCCCGCGAAGTTGGTTATTAGGCGTTTCCCGACTGCTGTTGCTCCGAAGCTTGTCCAGCAGGTTGAACTATGTCCTTGCCAGATTCTTCTTCCCTTTTCCTGCATCTAGCGCAATATGGGCAGCTTGCTTGTCTAGCTGGTGCTCTGCAATGTCATTGTAGGTGTCCCAGCTTGTTACAATTCAAGCATCTCATTTGTTCCCGAGCGGTGTTCGGGTTTTCCCTTTCGATGTCGATGCGCTGACATGGGCATTCTAGCGTAGCCAATTCTGTGATACTATGGCTACCTTGCGAAGCTTGGTCTGCAGCTTCCATTGTCAGGGCAAATGCTAGTGCTTGAGCGAGAGTCTTCCATCCGCAATGGTTTAAGTAAACGCATCAGTTGTCAACTCTTTTATCGGCTTGCAACTGTTGAAGCGTCCCACCCCTTGTCTGAACTCTTCGGCGCAACTGGACCCGGTAAACTTACTGCATGTGGTCGCCCCCAAACTTCATCTCGATGGCCTTTACCATTGCATCATAATCCTTTTGTTTTTCTTCAGGGATAGTCTGCAGCAATTCGGCAGTTGTTCCTCTGAGCGCCAGCGTGAGAGCAATCGATTTATCTTCGTGTTGTTCCCAGTTGTTTGTCAATGCAGCAGCTTCGAATTACCTATTATAAATCGGCCATGATGTTTGGCCATCGAAGACAGGCGGCTGAATTTCTTAACGTCGTGAACTGTCGATGGAATATTCTTGAATTTTCTGTTTCTTGACGTAATCGAGCTCCTTAGCTAGCTGTTCATACTGCTGTTCCACTTTTTCTACTTGCAATTTGACATCGCCGACTTTTTCTTCCACCATTTTTATTTTGCTTTAAAATTTTTGGTCAATGGCTTTAAATCTTTCGTCAAAGAAAGTGCACTGTGCATCAAGTTTACCCCCAATTCCCTTCTGGAGACCTTCTTATGAGTTCTTTTGCTCTTTCTGGCCGCTCTCCAGCTTCTCGAATTTGCCCAAAAGCAAATTCATGAAAGTGGGCATTTCCTCGGCAGTACTTACTGTGTTTTGTCGCTGTTCTTCTTGAACTTCAAACAGCATGGTGTCTGGGTCTCCGCCTTCCTCGGTAATAGCGTCCTGGAGTCGGAGCAATAATACCCTTTTGAGCACCGACGTCCGCAGGTTCCTTTTACCCAATTCTGCTTTCAACTCAGCTGTTGTCAATTGTTCAATTTTGCGAACCATTTTAAATTATCTTCAAATAATTTTTACAACACAATCTGTTTATGTTTGATCATCTTTATCATTTTCGAATGCCGCTTAGCCTTTAAAAGAATCGCGGAGCGAGGGTGGCAAAATGGTCTTTCCATAGTTCTCGATCCTCCGCCACCAACTCAAGAGACTCCGGCGCAATCCCCGGGCGGGAGTCAGAGAGGTTCTTTACCTGATCTCACCACATGTTTCTTGGCCTACCAGGGGGCGACGCGCTTGCATCTCGGCTAGCGTGACCTGTCTAGGAAATCTGTCAGGGGGCATGCGAACAACGTGTCCAAACCATCGAAGAAACGATCGCTCCACTTGAGCTACTCAACATTAAGATTCCAAAGAATGATAATTGACCTTGATAATTTCATGTTTCATTTCAGTGAATTCAATGCTCTCGCAGAGCGTTTGTATTACAACTATGTTTCTCAAATTCGTTCAGATTTTGGAAGTTTTTGGAAGTTTGTTTACTCTAAAAGAAAAGTTGATGGCTTCATCCACTCTCAAATATAATGGCAGTTCTTCCAACGATCCTGGCACGATATGCAATTTTTTCGCTGATCACTTTTCCAAATCATTTAGAGATTCTCCATTTACTGTCGACACTGATTATTTTAAATATCTCACAGAATCTGCTCAAGTTAATTTTTGTGATATACCAGTACATTTAGAAACTATTTATGAGCTCTTATCTAGCCTTAAAGACGATTGTTCTACTGGTCCAGACGGTATACCACCTATCGTTTTAAAAAACTGTAAGGATGTTCTTGCCACTCCTTTACAAAATTTATTCAAACTTTCGCTATAGTCCGGTCACTTCCCCTCCATGTGGAAACTCTCATTTATTACGCCTGTCTTTAAAAAGGGTAATAAATGTGATATTGTGAACTACAGGCCGATTGCTAAACTTTCAAAGTCATCTAGGCCCACTCGTATTCATTCTTGCTATAAACGATGCGCCTTCGTGTGTCGCTTATAGCGAAATTCTATTATATGCAGACGATATGAAGATATCTAGAACTTTTAAGAGTTCTGATGACCATGTTCTTCTTCAGACTGATATAAACAGCTTTGCTACATGGTGTAACAAAAACGGTCTTTTCCTCAATCCAGCTAAATGTCAAGTTATCACTTTTTCTAAAAAGCGTATCGTAACAACATTCTCTTACTCCATCAGTGAGCATGCTCTTTGCCGTGTTGAACATTTTAAGGATCTTGGTGTTTTCTTTAGTCAAAACCTTGACTTTTCAAAGCACATAAACTACATTGTAAATAAATCCAATTGCATGCTTGGCTTTATTAAGTGTTGGTCTAAAGAATTAAATTACCCTTACGTCACGCTTTCCCTTTACAATAGCTTTGTTCGTACTCACCTTGAATACGCTTCACAAGTGTGGTCTCCATCGCAAGTATGCCATACGAATAGGATCGAGGCGATCCAGCGGAGGTTCATTCGGTTCGCGCTCAGGGGACTTCCCTGGGAAGATCCACTCAATCTCTCCTCATACTTCGACCGGCTTAAATTGCTTAACATTCAAAGTCTCTCCCAAAGACGGATAAATAATGACTTGATTTTTATTCAGCAATTGGTCCAAGGTCTAATAGATGCACCGGACATTCTATCTAGTATAAACTTTAAATTTCGTGGAGGCTCTCATAACCTCCGAAGAATTCAGTTTTTACACGTTCCACGGCACAGAACAAATTATGGGAAAAATGAGCCTATCAGCCGTATGTGTTCCACCTACAACGCACATACCAGTATTTTAGACTTTGACATGGACAAAGCCAAACTTAAGAGGCTGCTTCGGTGTTGTTCGTCTTAAATATTAAATATACTTTTATTTTTATGTTTTTTTTTACTTGTGCTCGTAACTAATTTTTATCTGTTGTAATAATAATGTTTCTATCATTTGCTTTTTTGTAACTTTTAGTGTTTTGTGTTTGGTGTAAGTTTATGTTTAATTTATTAACCACTAACACTTGCACTAACTGATGAGCCCGTGTTGGCAGTTTTCTGCTTGGCAAATTTCTGCTGCACATATTGTTTGTATTAAACAAACTGCGTCACAGTTCTGATAGTGTTACAAAAGAATACTGACGTTTCTCACTCTATCCCTTAGAGTAACACCAGCAACGCACTTCAGGAATCTAATTTCGGCAGCTTGTACCCGCGATCTAATTCTTTCGGGCATTAGCCAAATTTCATGACCACAGATGAGGGTCGGAACGAACACTGAATTAAAAACTTTTTTTTTGAATACTGGGGTGGACGGAGGCTAAAACTCCAAAATATTTCCAAAATACCAATACGCCCACTATAGCAGGTATATAATACCAAGGTAGCCGATATTGATTATGCCCGATTTCCACGTGCAAAGAAACCACCTTTTTATGAGAGACACTATGAAACTGCCTGAACGCACTTCATAGTAGTAAATTTTCGCTCTCTCATAATACTTCTTGACTACAACTAAGTTAACTTAACAAGTAGTTTACGCTTCCGTAGTGTTTATCGCATTGGGTAGGTTGCTATCCAGTGAATGCACCTACTAAGCCGTTCATTCGTGCGGCTACACCCTACGTCGCTAAATCGAAGGGTCTTGTTCTTTGTAGTCGTCGCTCGTTGTTTACATCGTTAAGAGTTTCGTTGAGAGTACGGATCATTTTATTGTTGCAATGAACTTGAAGGCGAGCATTAAGCTTTCGAGCAAAGTTTGTTACTTCTTCGCTCACGGTAGCCATTCCTAAATCTCTGTGAACATCACTATCCCTAATATACCATGGAGTATTCACAATTGCTCTTAGTGTCTTGTTTTGGAAAGTCTGCAATATGGACATGCTGCTCGGCTTGGTACGACCCCAAATTGTATACCGTTTGTCAAGGACGGCTTTTACACCTGCCTGTACAAGAGCAGTTTGTTATATATTCTTAATTTGGAAAATCTTCCGATAAGCCAATTATAAGATAGTTATTCAATATTCTAAACATGTCTCCTGGCAAGTTTTGCTGTAGCTTATATTTCAAGCCTTCGTGCCATACCTTGTCGAAGGCTTGCGATAGGTCGAGGAAAGCACTTGAACATATTTTTTCCCCTTCTAAGGCTTTTTCAATTTCATGCTTTATTCTGTAGACTTGATCTATTGTGTTAGGTCTGTGTTAGGTGTTAGGTCTGAAATCGAATCGATGATCTGGGATCAAACGTCATTCTGCAATTATGGGTTGTAATCGCTTCAGCAGAAGTCTCTCGAATACTTTTGATATTATCGGCAGAAGCGATATGGGCCTATAAGATTTTTTGTCATTTGCACATTTCCCCGGTTTTGGAACCATTATGACTTCAGCAACTTTCCATTGCCTTGGAGCGTATAGAAGTCTAGAAGAGCGTAGAGCAAAAAAGGCACTAGTCAAGCTACTTTATATGATAAAAAGTAGCTTGACTAGTGCCTTTTTTGGTAGTTCTTTCAATATTTCGCCAGTGATCAGGTCGTAACCCGGGGCCTTACTATTTTTAAGTTTACTAATTGTCTATGTGAAATTTTTTTCATTCTAAAGCTAACAGGTTCCGCGTTGTTGTTTTGAGCGTCAGCCAACGGCAGAACGTCGAAAGGCTTGAATGTTTCTTCTAAATGTTCAGCAAACAAATTCGCTTTCTCTTTGTCTTCTCTTGCCCCTTCGCCGTTAGCTGTTTTTATTGGTGCCGAGTGGATTATAGGTTTCTTGATAGACCTAACTGCTTTCCACAGCGATTATTTTGAGCTCCTATCAGCCGACAAGCCTTCAAGGTATTCAGTGGTCTCACGATTTTTAATATCTTGCAACATTCCTTTCAGTTTGTTAGAAAGGTGTCTGGGGGAGCCCTCGTGCCTTGCCATCTCCTACGCGCTGTTCTCTTTTCACGAATAAATTCTTCGATTTCGAGCGGATATGTTGCACGTACATGCCCGTCGGTGCTAACTGCGTTCTTTTGGGGCGAAGTGTTGTTCCAAGCAGCGCTCTGAATTGCTTCAATGAATTTGTCAACTGCGGTTTCCAACTCGAAAGGATTTTTCAATGACACATTCAAGCCAACACCCTCCTTACAGTCCTTTCTGAAGTGCCAGTTCATGTTTTTTCTAGCTAATCTAGAAGCTCTTTCTATTTTCGCCAGTCTTTCACCCATCTTCAAGATTACGCCTGAGTGGTCTGAGCAAAGATCATAACACTCTTCGATGTACGTAAGGTATTTGGGGTACCCTTTAGCGATGAAAATTTTGACAAAGTCAGGCTTTTTATTCCTATCGGTTGGCCAATATGTTGGCTTACCCGTGGAGAAAAAGTTCACCCCACGCTTCATACTGTTTTTGTACAGTAATCTGCCTCTTGTTGACCCCCAATGATAAAATTGGACCCAATGAAGTCAAACATACAATCAAAATCGTCTTCCAACAGTCTATATCCTGGCGGGAAATAACAAGATGCAATGTTGTATTCTAAGCAGCCAATATTTACAGAAAACGAACTGATCTGCATAGGTCCAACTCAACTTCTGTGTTCTTGAAGTGCTTTATGCAGTTCTTAATGTAGAGGGAAGATCCTCCTCTCGAATTTTGCGAAGGGTGATGTGCGTGATAGTCATTGTAACTTTTAAGTTTTAGTCTAGACGCGTTTTTAAGGTGCGTTTCCGTAATAATGCAAATATCAATATTATTTTTCCGTAGAAATACTTCCAGTTCGTCTATTTTATTCAGATGGCCATTTGCATTCCATGTTAGTATTTTAAATAACTGTTTCATATTCATGTTCTCTTGTAATTTTTTCGAGGCTTAAACTCGAGCCTGCTCAGTTTGTCAAATATAACTTTGTTGATTTTAGTCTGATCCTCAATTTTTTCCAGGATTACAGCGAGGAACTGAGACACTGCATCTGTTGTGAGCGATCTTGCCTTGTTTTCGTTTGATTTCGGTCCGACCAGTGGCGGTGTTTCCGCTGCACTTAAACTGGCGCCGCTCTTTTGTGGAGCTTTTAAGCCTTTTGTCGACGCCTCCTTTGCCAATCTCGCACTTTTGATCGGCTTTGGCGTCTGTGGAGTCTTTGGCTTAGGAGTTTTAGCAGTTTTTGAACGTCCTAGGCTTGGATTCTGACCTCGAGTATTTTCCTTAAGAGGTTCTCGTCCCTTTTGCAGCTTTATGGCTACTTCGTATTCTCGATAGTTTGCGTGGTGGTTTCCGTGGCAATTGGCGCAAATTGCTGGAGCCTTTATGTCAACTTTGCACTCTGTTGGGAATTGTTTTCCGGCACATTTCACGCAACGTGGTTCTTTTTGGCAGTATGGACTTGTGTGCCTGAATTCTTGGCATCGCTTACACTGTGGTATCAGTCTATTGCCTTTTCGCATGGGTTCGATTTTAACCCTGATGAGAAGTATCATTTTCATTTTATAAATATCGTTTATGCTCTCAGTTCTTTCAAAGGAGAGCATAAAAATTGGAAGGCCGCATCTGATCACAGTGTCTCTTTCTCCTTCTGTGCGTTGCTTTTCATCAATAATTTTAAGGCCTTTAGTTTTTACGTCTTTTACAACGTCTTCTTTTGTGCATGATGGGTGGAGCCCCCTTACAATGACTCGCAGTGGTTTTTCGTACTTATTTTGATAAGTATACCACTCGATTCTTTCTGCACTCAGTCTTAGAGACAGCGCGCGATAGGAATCGGTGTTGTCAACATTTACTTTCCACACGTTATTTCGGTGCGAAGTAAGCTTATAGTTTTCTGTTCTCACCGTGTTTGCAAGAAGGTTGCGCAATCTCCCAAAGTCTGCTATCCCGATGATGTTTATTGCGGGAGGTGAATTGGTCTCAAGTGCAAGTTCGTCCTCGTCCGTAAAGTATTCGACTGCTGGTCGGTTCGGTGTTACATATTTTTTCGTTACCTCACAGTCTTTCATTAAACGAGTATTTTTAGTATCCTCGTTTTCTTTTCGCAGAGAGTCAACTTCCATTTTGAGATCGTAGAAGAGTCGCTCCATTTCAGTAAGCTTAGCTCGGAGTTCATTATTCTCCTTTTCTAAGTTCTTGATTTTCACTGTCCTGGTTTATCGGTGGACTACTTTTTCCGGATATGTTCGATCTAGGTGGTGGTGATCGATTTAAGTTTGTCCTTTTCTCAAAAGGATTTATAAGCAATAAAAGGCTTTAACCCCGACCTTGTAGGGGTAAATTAAAAACTGAGATCTCTGCTTTCTTTCCAAGCGCAGCTTACCTGATGACCGTCCGGCGCAGTTCCTTTTTATTGCTCCAGCTTGGCCAATTCTACAGCACAACTCAGTATCATTCCTCCTATCTTTCGTAAAAAAGACCCCAACATACTTAAACTTCTCCACCTGTTTTAATGGAACTCCATTTATGTGCAGGGTACACTGCACGGAAGTTTGGGGAACAACCATCACTTCCGATTTGTTCACGTTTACTTTCATCCCAGCATCACCACAGACGGCTGTAAACCTCTCCAGTGCTCGTTGAAGTTCCTCTTTGGATGATGCAAGGATGGCCAGATCATCTGCGAAAAGCAGATGGCTCATCCTGATGCCAGCTAATTCGAAACATTGTTCGCCAGGACTGCGCTTCACCATCCAGCATATTTTTGCTATGAAAAGTAGCGGTGGCAGATCCCAGCCCTGGCGAAGCCCAACGAACAAATCAAAAGGACGGGATTTGACGCAATTAAACCGGACACAGCTTCTGCAGTTTCCATACCAAGACTGGATGGCTCTCAGAAGAGGCCCCCTCAGCGCATAGTCCTGCAAGACTCTCCAGAGTGTATCGCGAGGGACTCGGTCATACGCCTTTTCCAGATCTACAAAACACGCATAAACCGGTTCAGAATATTCCCAGGTCTTTTCAAGAATAACCTTCAGAGTAAAAAGCTGGTCGGTTGTGCCTCTGCCAGGCCGAAAGCCGCATTGTTCTTCCCGTAACAAAGGCTCGATTACAGCTCTGGAACGCGTTTCCAACACCTTCGGGAATACTTTTCCCGGAAGACTCAAGAGAGATATGCCCCTATAGTTGGCGCAATCTCTCCTGTTCCCTTAATGACACGTGTTAGCCATTTAACACCCTCTTCACCCATTGCCTTAAGCATTTTTGGCCGGATTTCATCAACTCAAGCAGACTTGCCAACATTTAGCGATTTGATCGCTTTAATGACTTCGTCTACTGTGGAACTAGTCTCTTATCCCGTCAGCAGTGGGAATGCCATCTTCAGTTTCATGTTGGGGGTTTAGCAACTCCGAAAAGTGCTCTCTCTATCTGCGCAAGACATCGCTCTCATTTGAAAGAAGTGTATCGTCCTTGGAACCATGAAAAGAAAACAGAAACTTCCAGAAAATTCACTAGCGAATAAATCACTGACACTGTTTATATAAATTCGTTAATTATAGCTTTATTGCACAATCTGTTTCTATGTGTCCCGAAAATTCCACAATCAAATTTGTATGAGTCACCGACACAGTTTACACACGATATCTCTGGAAAGTTCCACCACAAAAATTAACCGTATTAGTCACCGACGCTATTGATGCGCAATAATCAATAATAATAACTTGTGGTTGTAAAATATCAGGAGTCATGATGAGAGAGAAATCTTTTTAATAGATTTTCAGCAAATTTGTTGTTCGCCTTGCAATCGCAGTGGAAAATATTTTATATGCTATGTATTCACCCTGCTGCTGATGATGAAGGATGATGATTTTCTTTGAAGCGCCACGAAGAAAAGTAGAAAGAGAACGTGAAAATTATTCGGGTAGTTTTTATTAGAGTTGAAAAAGGTGCATGGGTAGGTAGGTGTGTGATAATAGTTTTTAGGCCCAGAAGAAGCTTTTTTGTTTCTAATTGTCTGATTTAATACCGGATTGTCAATCACTGCACCTGCAAACAGGGTACCTAACTTATCGCTTTTATTCGAACTCGCTTGTTACTCGTTTCGAAAAACACCCGTGTGGATGGATCGCACTTGTGATTTCAAGATGTTAATCGAACGCGGCGATCATTTTTCGGCTTATTTATCCTTTGGTAGATAGGGTAACCAGTAACGGGCCACACTGGAGATTTTCTGACCTCAATACTATTTTTTTCCTTAGCTAGATACCTATTTGGTGTATTTGAAGCAATTCTCACTTAGAAAACCTATATACTATCAAATGGCAAAAGATGCTGTCGATGTGCTTAACCCTGTGTGTGATGTAACCCTGTTTGCCAATCGCTAGGTGCTTTCCCTCTTTCCCAGGCCACCTTTATGACACGTGTTAGCCATTTAACCGCTTTTTCACCCAATGCCTTGAGCATTTCTGACCGGATTTCATCAACTTTAGTAGACTAACCCACTTTAAGCGATTTAATCGCGGCAGTGACTTCATCTACTGCAAGACTATTCTGTGCATTTGCATGATTCCTACATGATCATACCTACCTTAACCTATTTACCAGCGTGAAACAGAAATATTGTTTTCTCCGTTGCTATGCGTTGGAAAGCGAGTTCGCTTGTACTATAAGCGAGTAACGCTTGTACTGCATGGAAAGTGCAAACGGAACGAGGACTCGTTTAAGTTTAAGTGCTCAAACAATTCCCTTAACTACGCAGCTCTGTCCTTGGGTGATGTGGAAAAGAGCATAATGTATGAATGTATGTACCTATCCAAATATGTAGCTACATCATTCGTTCTTAACGAATCTGTAACTAGTTAAATTCTACTAAAAGTAAAGCGAAAAATGTCGCTCTTCAATTTTAGACGTACCTATGCGATACCCTTACAAATTCCTTGATTCCGTTCTTAAAAAACAGCTTTGCCAAATTAATTGAGTACCTACATGGATTTGTACCTTAGCTTATAAAATCTTGCATAACTTGAAGTTGCGAAAAATGTCACTCTTCAATTTTAGACGTACCTATTCGATACCCTTACAAATTCCTTGATTCCGTTCTTAAAAAACAGCTTTGCCAAATTAATTTAGTACCTACATGGATTTGTACCTTAGCTTATAAAATCTTGCATTACCTACCTTTCTGTTTCAAAAGCTGTGCAAAATTTCAAAAGATAAATGTACGTATCTATCCGATACTGTGATACCTGAATATTTCTATATGAATGAACTTGCCTTTCAAATAAAAACATAAGAACTACCTACCGCTACTGTTAAAAATTAATGGAATTATTTTGAACTATATTTTGCGTTACCAAATTATCTTGATTTACCCTAACTTTTCTAAGCCTTTAAAGTAATAGATTGAACTATTGATTGAAGAACATTATGCTCTTTCTTTATCTTTCGTAGTGGGCATCTCTTTTCTTAAGAACAATGTAAAGAACTTAACTTTGTAGTCGTTTCTCAATCTTTAAAGAATTCGGAGATTAAAGAGTTTATATTTCTATTAAGAAACGTGTTCGCCTTTTTATTAACGTTTAAACGGGTTCATGGTTTTTATTTTATGGTGCCATAACCCGGCACCATAACAGTACTAACACACCACCAACAGTACTTACAAAGTTATAATACACTCGACAGCAAAGAAACCGGGCCACCCACTACGTTCGAACTCTGATTCGATTTTCTTTAAAAGTTTAAAACATACAAAAAAATACCTTATATTTAAAATTTAAAATCAACAAATCAACAAAAAACCTTCTATCTGAAAAGGTACCTACAACTTCAAGGTTTGTAAGTTTTATACCTTTAAAGAAAATAGAATCCGATTTCGAACGTGGTGGGTGGCCCGATTTATTTGCTGTCGAGCGTACTTTCTTATTCACCTGCCTTACAAGCAGTAAAACTATTGAAATAGTGTTTTGTTTTATTCAATTTCAATTCGCCAATTTCTACCTACCCTTCAAATATCCTTTTCACCCTTTCGTATGCATAAGGCAGTGCTGCTTCTGATCATGTAGAAATTCTTCTTTGCCGTATTCTTTCACAGCACACCTACCACTCCACCAGCCAAGCCACCACACACTTTTCACCGCTCACCGTCAATTATACTCTTCTTCACGCAATACATTTCCTACAAAAAATGCCAAAGTTTTTTTTTCATCTCTTGCCCAAACGCTTTTTTATCATTATGAATGTGCACAGTCTAAAGTAATATGTGTATACTTATATGCACTGTGTACCCTGCACCATAAATTACTGAATAACTAGATATTCAACTTCGGACATGTAAAAGCTTTGCATACAAGCTGAAATTGATGAATTTACCCAATCTCCGACATTTGTTTACAAATGTGAGTAAATTCATGAATTCGTCATTTCCATGCAATTTCGTTTTCCAGCTTTTACATCAGCTGATCGCGTAAGGTAAATTGTTGTTGTATCTTCTTACACGTATTCACCGACACGGAAATTTAAAGCTTTAAAGGCTTTATAAGAAACATAAACAAACGGGTGTTGGAGGGTAAGAGGGACACAAGTTGAATATCTAGTTATTCAGTAATTTGTGCCTGCACGCAACAAACAGCGTGGCAGTGGATGTTAAAGCAATGTGAATATAATAATAAGTCATAACAACAGACTCTCTTGCTGTTTTGCAGCTTTCAGTGGCTCTTTTTCTCTTCTGCAAAAGCAAAACATTATAACCAAATTTGTGTTTGCTAAAATCGTCTTAGCAAGGATAGCGCCACCTGCAATTGGATCAAAAGTGTTAAAAAAAAACTGCTTCGTGAGAGTACTATAGATTATAATAACAAAGATAAAACTCAATTTCACTTTTATAATTTCACAATGAAACACTTTATTTATCAAACAAACTTATTTAAATTCAAATCACACTGTTATTCAACTTTACTATTTAGAATTCAACACTGAATTTTATTTCAATCACTTTTTACTATATAACCGATTTTCACAAGTCAACAACTGTCTCGTACGAGCCTAACATCCGTGTATTTATACAAATTAAACACCTTCTAGTACGTTCCATATTTTCCCATTGGTAAATTTCCGTTAGTATTTTTGCTGAATTCCACGGAGGTTAAAGTTTCGGTATCGAAATTCGAACTTCGAATATGTCAGCTGACTGGAATGACAGTTGGGTGTGTTCGTTTAGTGAATTGATGAGTGCATTCAGCGATTCCTGCATGTCTTTTATTTCTTGTCACCACATAACAGTATGAACGAAATCTAAAATAGTGTCCGGTGTTCTTTATGTGCTAAATTTTCTTTTTATACCCCATCCCATAGGATAGGAGGTATATTAAGTTTGCCACATAGTTTCCAACACGTTGAAATAATAATGGTAGACCCCCAAAGGTCTAAAAGGCATATGATAGAGACCGAATTCTGAATCGAATATGCCATGTCCGTTCGTGCGTCCGTCAGTCCGTCCATCCGTCTGTATGTCACATGTTTTTAGGCCTTAAATTTTGAGCAACGGTGCTTTAATTTCGTACGTACGGTCCACGTCATGCGAAGCAGAAAAAGTGTAAATTTGTTTTAAATCCGCTCACAAACACGCCCACAATCGGTCTAAATGTGCGTTGCACCTTCATAGATTTAAAAACGGTAAGACGTTCTAAAATGCTGAAATTTGACATTTATCATCTCCTAATGAATATAAAACACAAAAAAGAAACATTTTTTTGGTAAGCCTCCTCCAGTGGGCGTGGCATCTATTTTAAGGGTAAACTTTCAAATGTAGCTTACTAAATATTTTTTTTTCCAAATTGAAAAAATTTTGCTTAAGATCTTATGTCGAAAACGTTTAGTTCTACATTTTGTTCATTCAAGACTTTGAACCACGCCCACATTTGGAGGCAGAATTGAAGAAAAACCTAAAATTTTCCAGAAAAACGTAATTTTTTCTGCCCTTGAGCCTAATTTAGGAAAAAGTTAAACAAAAAATAGCAGGTTAGGTAAACGAGATTTCATTTCAGATTTCAGATTTTGTCCATATAAAGTTTCTAGCCACGCCCTCTCTTAGGGGTCGATTTTGCGAAACTATTGAATTTGAACCAAAAAATTGAATTTTTACGTACATTCAAGTGTAACTTGGAAATACCTTATAATTGATAGTTTGTAATTAGGGCCGGTTGGACCACGCCCCTTTTCGAAGTTTGCGTTACTTATAAAATGTCAAAAAATAACAATGCCATCAGCATTTTACAATGTGGGAGAGTATGGGGTATTCAACGGTCCGTTTTACGGACTGTAACTTCTGCGTACAGACTGTAGCACTTACACGCTGGTTTATGGTTTCTTTAGTACAGCTAAAAAGCGGTCGAAATCCATGTTTTTGTAAGGGGTCCGCCATCTAACGTTT
The DNA here is from genome assembly GCA_947623515.1 of Neoascia interrupta. Lineage (NCBI taxonomy): Eukaryota > Metazoa > Arthropoda > Insecta > Diptera > Syrphidae > Neoascia > Neoascia interrupta. The sequence goes on along the minus strand of OX392463.1, from coordinate 100,113,785 downwards.
TTTTTTTAACAAGTGCCTATTTTGTGAATGGTAACACTTAGCTCATGTCTGATTTGACGGATAATTAGTTTTATCCTTCGTCTGAACGAATATGGCTGTGTATACGCTTGAATAACGCTGGGAAATATTGCGACATTACTTTGAAAATTAGACTTAGAGAAGATGCAAATTTTGCCAAAAAAAAGTTTTTTTTAGATGAAGCTCATTTTGCGCTTGGCGGGTATGCAAACAAGCAAAATTGTTGCATTTGGGGCACAAAAAATCCGCGTGCATACATTGAAAAGCCGATACACCCAAAACGAGTCACTTTTTGGTGCGGATTTTGGTCCAGAGGCATAATTGGGCCATTTTTCTTCAAAAATGAGCAACGGGTGGCCGTTACAGTGAATGGCGATCGTTATCGGCCCATGTTGAACGTCGATAATGTCCTTAAAAATTGTCCTTAGAAACCGATCGTAATGATATTGTTTTCCATTACTAACCGGAAGGATTGTTCTTTCAAATAAAAAAAGAATTTAGAGAAAATATTCAGTAGTTTTTATACCCCATCCCATAGGATAGGAGCTATATTAAGTTTGTCACATAGTTTGTAACACGTTGAAATAATAATGGGCATATGATCGAGACCGAATTTTGAGTCGAAGAAGTAAAGTCCGTCCGTCCGTCCGTCTGTATGTCACATGTTTTTAGGCTCTAAATTTTGAGCCAGGGTGCTGAAATTTCGTACGTACGGTCAACGTTATGCGAAGCAGTACAAGTGTAAACATTTTTTTAATCCGCTCACAGACACGCCCACAATCGGTCTAAATGTGCAACTACCTCCATAGATTTCAAAGCTGTAAGACGTTCTAAAAGACTGAAATTTGACATTAAGCATCTCCTAATGAATTTAAAACACAAAAAAGATAATATTTTTTTATAAGCCTCCTCCAGTGGGCGTGGCATATATTTTAAGGATAACTTTTTAAGTCGATCCTGAAGAAAGGAGACCCTCTGAGTTGTGCCAACTACAGAGGCATAAGTCTTCTTAACATCGCATACAAGATCTTTTCTGCTGTACTGTGTGAACGCCTGAAGCCGTTTGTCAACAATCTGATAGGCACATATCAGTGTGGCTTTAGGCCAGGAAAGTCCACCATCGATCAAATATTCACACTGCGGCAGATCTTGGAGAAAACCCAGGAATTCCAAATCGATACACACCACCTCTTCATCGATTTCAAGGCCGCGTATGACAGCATCTATAGAGACGAGCTATATAGCGCAATGTCTAGTTTTGGCATCCCTGCCAAACTCGTCAGTCTGTGCAGGATGACGATTGAAAACTCACGCTGTTCCGTCAAGGTCGGCAAAGACCTCACCGACCCCTTTGATGTCAAAAAAGGATTTAGACAAGGCGACGCGCTGTCATGCGACTTCTTTAACATCATACTTGAGAGAATTGTGCAGAACTCTCGCGCCAACACCAGAGGTACAATCTTTCAAAAGTCCGTTCAACTACTTGCATACGCAGACGACATTGACATAATCGGTAGAACAAAGCGTGATGTCAGTGAAGCCTTCGTGAGTATTGGGACGGAAGCGGCGAATATGGGTTTAGCAGTCAATGAGGGCAAAACCAAGTATATGCTGTCATCAAGAAAAGACACCCAACACCGACGTCTTGGACAAAACATCACCATCGACAGCTATAACTTTGAGGTAGTTAGGGACTTTGTCTACCTTGGTTCCGCTATCAATTCAGACAATGACACCAGCGCTGAAATCAAACGAAGGATAACTCTTGCCAATCGCTGTTTCTTTGGGCTAAGAAGGCAATTGAGTAGCAAAGCCCTCTCTCGAGCAACTAAAGTGTCCATGTATAAGACCCTCATCATCCCAGTCCTGCTTTACGGTGCAGAAGCATGGACTCTGTCAAAGGCGGATGAAAACACTTTAGGCTGCTTCGAGAGGAAAATTCTTCGGACGATTTACGGTCCCGTCTGCATAGACGGAGAGTGGAGGAGGAGATATAACATCGAACTGTACGGGCTGTACAGCGATACCGACCTAGCCAAAAGAGTCAAAACACAACGTCTACGATGGCTGGGTCATTTAGAGCGGATGGACAACAACGCCCCGGCCCGGAAAATCTTCGAATCCACACCGCAGGGACGACGCGGTAGAGGAGCACCGAGACTCAGGTGGCGCACGCAAGTGGAAGGGGACCTCAGCCAACTTCGCGTGCGAAACTGGAGACGGCTAGCTAGAGACAGAGCTGGCTGGCGAAGCTTGTTGGCCGAGGCCCAGGTCCACCCCGGACTGTAGCGCCACCTTAAGTAAGTAAGTAAGTAAATTGAAAAACTTTGCGTAATATTTTTTGTAGAAAACGCTAAGTTCTACATTTTCTTTATACAAGACTTTACACCACGCCCACATTTGGAGGCAGAATTGAAGAAAAACCTAAAATTTTCCAGAAAACCGTAATTTCGACTGGCCTTGGGCCTGATTTAGGAAAACATGAAACATGAAAAAAAAAAAGTTGCCACGCCTACAAAAAGTGGGCGGGATAGAAAAATATAACTGTTGAATGATGTATACTAGGTGGTTGCATACATTTCGACCTATAACTCCGTCTTTTTAACTAAAAAAAAACACTTTTTTTAACGCCAAAAGAGGGCGGAGGCGCATACTACATACACATGAAAAATAGAAAGTGCTAGTATCTACAACTTTTGTCATATTATTTTAAGTCAAATTTCATATATATTTATTGAAAAACAGTCATTTTAGCTAAAATCCCTTAAAAAGTGGGCGTGGTCAATTGAAAGGCCAAATTTTTTAGCAAACTGTTTAATCAAAAACAATTACAGGGCAATATTACATACCAAAAATGGCCTGTAGTGGGTGTGTCTGTGGGCGGATCCAGCTAATTTTCAAACTTGATCTGAAGGACTGGACTTAAGCCAACCCACCAAATTTCAGCTCTCCATCTTAAAATTTAAGGCCTAAAAGTTGTTTACATACGGGCGTACGGACATGGCTCAATCTATTCTCCTGAAGGTCCCATTCATATCTCTAAAAGGTCTACATAGGTTTGTACCTTAGCTTGCAAAATCTTGCATTACCTACCTTTCTGTTTCAAAAGCTGTGCAAAATTTCAAAAGATAAATGTAAGTATCGATCCGATACTGTGATGTGGTACCTGAATATTGCTATATGAATGAACTTGCCTTTCAAATAAATACATATGAACTACCTACCGCTACCACACCACCAACAGTACTTACAAAGTTATAATACACTCGACAGCAAAGAAACCGGGCCATCCACCACGTTCGAACTCTGATTCGATTTTCTTTAAAAGTTTAAAACATACAAACAAAATACCTTATTTTTAAAATTTAAAATAAGAGACGATTTTTAAAATTTAAAATAAATAACAAATCAACAAAAAACCTTCTATCTGAAAAGGTACCTACAATTTCAAGGTTGTAAGTTTATTTATACCTTTAAAGAAAATCGAATCCGAGTTCGAACGTGGTGGGTGGCCCGATTTATTTGCTGTCGAGCGTACTTTCTAATTCATCTGCCTTACAAGCAGTAAAAATATCAAAATAGTGTTTTGTTTTTTTTCTATTTCAATTCGCCAATTTCTACCTACCCTTCAAATATCCTTCTCACCCTTTGGTATGCATAAGGCAGTGCTGCTTCTGATCATGTAGAAATTCTTCTTTGCCGTATTCTTTCACAGCACATCTACCACTCCACCAGCCACCACACACTTTTCACCGCTCACCGTGAATTATACTCTTCTTTACGCAATACATTTCCTACAAAAAATGCCAAAGTTTTTTTTTCATTTCTTGCCGCTTTTTTATCGCTATGAATGTGCACAGTCTAAAAAAATATGTGTATACTTATATGCACTGTGTACCCTGCACCATAAATTACTGAATAACTAGATATTCAACTTCGGACATGTAAAAGCTTTGCATACAAGCTGAAATTGATGAATTTACCCAATTTCCGACATTTGTTTACAAATGTGAGTAAATTCATGAATTCGTCATTTCCATGCAATTTCGTTTTCCAGCTTTTACATCAGCTGATCGCGTAAGGTAAATTGTTGTTGTATCTTCTTACACGTATTCACCGACACGGAAATTTAAAGCTTTAAAGGCTTTATAAGAAACGTGAACAAACGGGTGTTGGAGGGTAAGAGGGACACAAGTTGAATATCTGGTTATTCAGTAATTTGTGCCTGCACGCAACAAACAGCGTAGCAGTGGATGTAAAAGCAATGTGAATATAATAATAAGTCATAACAACAGACTCTCTTGCTGTTTTGCAGCTTTCAGTGGCTCTTTTCCTCTTCTTTTGTGCTTGCTAAAATCGTCTTAGCAAGGATAGCGCCACCTGCAATTGAATCAAAAGTGCTAAAAAAAATGCTTCGTGAGAGTACTATAGATTATAATAACAAAGATAAAACGCAATTTCACTTTTATAATTTCACAATGAAACGCTTTATTTATCAAACAAACTTATTTAAATTCAAATCACACTGTTATTCAACTTTCAACTTCAAAACGTAATTTTTTCTGCCCTTGAGCCTAATTTAGGAAAAAGTTAAACAAAAAATAGCAGGTTAGGTAAACGAAACTTCATTTCAGATTTCAGATTTTGTTCATATAAAGTTTCTAGCCACGCCCTCTCTTAGGGGTCGATTTTTCGAAACTATTGAATTTGAACCAAAAAATTGCATTTTTACGTACATTCAAGTGTAACTTGGAAATACCTTATAATTGATAGTTTGTAATTAGGGCCGGTTGGACCACGCCCCTTTTCGAAGTTTGCATTACTTATAAAATGTCAAAAAATAACAATGCCATCAGCATTTTACAATGTGGGAGAGGATGGGGTATTCAACGGTCCGTTTTACGGACTGTAACTTCTGCGTACAGACTGTAGCACTTACACGCTGGTTTATGGTTTCTTTAGTACAGCTAAAAAGGAGTCGAAATCCATGTTTTTGTAAGGGGTCCGCCATCTAACGTTTTTTTTTTAACAAGTGCCTATTTTGTGAATGGTAACACTTAGCTCATGTCTGATTTGACGGATAATTAGTTTTATCCTTCGTCTGAACGAATATGGTTGTGTATACGCTTGAATAACGCTGGGAAATATTGCGACATTACTTTGAAAATTAGACTTAGAGAAGATGCAAATTTTGCCAAAAAAAATTTTTTTTAGATGAAGCTCATTTTGCGCTTGGCGGGTATGCAAACAAGCAAAATTGTTGCAGTTAGGGCACAAAAAACCCGCGTGCATACATTGAAAAGCCGATACACCCAAAACGAGTCACTTTTTGGTGCGGATTTTGGTCCAGAGGCATAATTGGGCCATTTTTCTTCAAAAATGAGCAACGAGTGGCCGTTACAGTCAATGGCGATCGTTATCGGCCCATGTTGAACGTCGATAATGTCCTTAAAAATTGTCCCTAGAAACCGATCGTAATGAGATTATTTTCCATTATTAACCGGAAGGATTGTTCTTTCAAATAAAAAAGAATTTTGAGAAAATATTCAGTAGTTTTTATACCCCATCCCATAGGATAGGAGCTATATTAAGTTTGTCACATAGTTTGTAGCACGTTGAAATAATAATGGGCATATGATCGAGACCGAATTTTGAGTCGAAGAAGTAAAGTCCGTCCATCCGTCCGTCTGTGTGTCACATGTTTTTAGGCTCTAAATTTTGAGCCAGGGTGCTGAAATTTCGTACGTACGGTCAACGTCATGCGAAGCAGTACAAGTGTAAACATTTTTTTAATCCGCTCACAGACACGCCCACAATCGGTCTAAATGTGCAACTACCTCCATAGATTTCAAAGCTGTAAGACGTTCTAAAAGACTGAAATTTGACATTTAGCATCTCCTAATGAATTTAAAACACAAAAAAGATAATATTTTTTTATAAGCCTCCTCCAGTGTGCGTGGCATATATTTTAAGGATAACTTTTCAAGTGCAGTTTACTCAATATCTTTGTTCCAAATTGAAAAACTTTGCGTAATATTTTTTGTAGAAAACGCTAAGTTCTACACTTTCTTCATACAAGACTTTACACCACGCCCACATTTGGAGGCAGAATTGAAGAAAAACCTAAAATTTTCCAGAAAACCGTAATTTCGACTGGCCTTGGGCCTGATTTAGGATAACATGAAACATGAAAAAAAAAAAGTTGCCACGCCTACAAAAAGTGGGCGGGATAGAAAAATATAACTGTTGAATGATGTATACTAGGTGGTTGCATACATTTCGACCTATAACTCCGTCTTTTTAACTAAAAAAAAACACTTTTTTTAACGCCAAAAGAGGGCGGAGGCGCATACTACATACACATGAAAAATAGAAAGTGCTAGTATCTACAACTTTTGTCATATTATTTTAAGTCAAATTTCATATATATTTATTGAAAAACAGTCATTTTAGCTAAAATCCCTTAAAAAGTGGGCGTGGTCAATTGAAAGGCCAAATTTTTTAGCAAACTGTTTAATCAAAAACAATTACAGGGCAATATTACATACCAAAAATGAACGCGCTAGCACCATTGTAACATAGCTAAAATTTGGAAAATGTATTTTTTAAAATAAGTGATGGTCGCACATAGAGGCCTGTAGTGGGTGTGTCTGTGGGCGGATCCAGCTAATTTTCAAACTTGATCTGAAGGACTGGACTTAAGCCAACCCACCAAATTTCAGCTCTCCATCTTAAAATTTAAGGCCTAAAAGTTGTTTACATACGGGCGTACGGACATGGCTCAATCTATTCTCCTGAAGGTCCCATTCATATCTCTAAAAGGTCTACATAGGTTTGTACCTTAGCTTGCAAAATCTTGCATTACCTACCTTTCTGTTTCAAAAGCTGTGCAAAATTTCAAAAGATAAATGTAAGTATCGATCCGATACTGTGATGTGGTACCTGAATATTGCTATATGAATGAACTTGCCTTTCAAATAAATACATATGAACTACCTACCGCTACCACACCACCAACAGTACTTACAAAGTTATAATACACTCGACAGCAAAGAAACCGGGCCATCCACCACGTTCGAACTCTGATTCGATTTTCTTTAAAAGTTTAAAACATACAAACAAAATACCTTATTTTTAAAATTTAAAATAAGAGACGATTTTTAAAATTTAAAATAAATAACAAATCAACAAAAAACCTTCTATCTGAAAAGGTACCTACAATTTCAAGGTTGTAAGTTTATTTATACCTTTAAAGAAAATCGAATCCGAGTTCGAACGTGGTGGGTGGCCCGATTTATTTGCTGTCGAGCGTACTTTCTAATTCATCTGCCTTACAAGCAGTAAAAATATCAAAATAGTGTTTTGTTTTTTTTCTATTTCAATTCGCCAATTTCTACCTACCCTTCAAATATCCTTCTCACCCTTTGGTATGCATAAGGCAGTGCTGCTTCTGATCATGTAGAAATTCTTCTTTGCCGTATTCTTTCACAGCACATCTACCACTCCACCAGCCACCACACACTTTTCACCGCTCACCGTGAATTATACTCTTCTTTACGCAATACATTTCCTACAAAAAATGCCAAAGTTTTTTTTTCATTTCTTGCCGCTTTTTTATCGCTATGAATGTGCACAGTCTAAAAAAATATGTGTATACTTATATGCACTGTGTACCCTGCACCATAAATTACTGAATAACTAGATATTCAACTTCGGACATGTAAAAGCTTTGCATACAAGCTGAAATTGATGAATTTACCCAATTTCCGACATTTGTTTACAAATGTGAGTAAATTCATGAATTCGTCATTTCCATGCAATTTCGTTTTCCAGCTTTTACATCAGCTGATCGCGTAAGGTAAATTGTTGTTGTATCTTCTTACACGTATTCACCGACACGGAAATTTAAAGCTTTAAAGGCTTTATAAGAAACGTGAACAAACGGGTGTTGGAGGGTAAGAGGGACACAAGTTGAATATCTGGTTATTCAGTAATTTGTGCCTGCACGCAACAAACAGCGTAGCAGTGGATGTAAAAGCAATGTGAATATAATAATAAGTCATAACAACAGACTCTCTTGCTGTTTTGCAGCTTTCAGTGGCTCTTTTCCTCTTCTGCAAAAGCAACACATTATAACCAAATTTGTGCTTGCTAAAATCGTCTTAGCAAGGATAGCGCCACCTGCAATTGAATCAAAAGTGCTAAAAAAAATGCTTCGTGAGAGTACTATAGATTATAATAACAAAGATAAAACGCAATTTCACTTTTATAATTTCACAATGAAACGCTTTATTTATCAAACAAACTTATTTAAATTCAAATCACACTGTTATTCAACTTTCAACTTCAAAACGTAATTTTTTCTGCCCTTGAGCCTAATTTAGGAAAAAGTTAAACAAAAAATAGCAGGTTAGGTAAACGAAACTTCATTTCAGATTTCAGATTTTGTTCATATAAAGTTTCTAGCCACGCCCTCTCTTAGGGGTCGATTTTTCGAAACTATTGAATTTGAACCAAAAAATTGCATTTTTACGTACATTCAAGTGTAACTTGGAAATACCTTATAATTGATAGTTTGTAATTAGGGCCGGTTGGACCACGCCCCTTTTCGAAGTTTGCATTACTTATAAAATGTCAAAAAATAACAATGCCATCAGCATTTTACAATGTGGGAGAGGATGGGGTATTCAACGGTCCGTTTTACGGACTGTAACTTCTGCGTACAGACTGTAGCACTTACACGCTGGTTTATGGTTTCTTTAGTACAGCTAAAAAGGAGTCGAAATCCATGTTTTTGTAAGGGGTCCGCCATCTAACGTTTTTTTTTTAACAAGTGCCTATTTTGTGAATGGTAACACTTAGCTCATGTCTGATTTGACGGATAATTAGTTTTATCCTTCGTCTGAACGAATATGGTTGTGTATACGCTTGAATAACGCTGGGAAATATTGCGACATTACTTTGAAAATTAGACTTAGAGAAGATGCAAATTTTGCCAAAAAAAATTTTTTTTAGATGAAGCTCATTTTGCGCTTGGCGGGTATGCAAACAAGCAAAATTGTTGCAGTTAGGGCACAAAAAACCCGCGTGCATACATTGAAAAGCCGATACACCCAAAACGAGTCACTTTTTGGTGCGGATTTTGGTCCAGAGGCATAATTGGGCCATTTTTCTTCAAAAATGAGCAACGAGTGGCCGTTACAGTCAATGGCGATCGTTATCGGCCCATGTTGAACGTCGATAATGTCCTTAAAAATTGTCCCTAGAAACCGATCGTAATGAGATTATTTTCCATTATTAACCGGAAGGATTGTTCTTTCAAATAAAAAAGAATTTTGAGAAAATATTCAGTAGTTTTTATACCCCATCCCATAGGATAGGAGCTATATTAAGTTTGTCACATAGTTTGTAGCACGTTGAAATAATAATGGGCATATGATCGAGACCGAATTTTGAGTCGAAGAAGTAAAGTCCGTCCATCCGTCCGTCTGTGTGTCACATGTTTTTAGGCTCTAAATTTTGAGCCAGGGTGCTGAAATTTCGTACGTACGGTCAACGTCATGCGAAGCAGTACAAGTGTAAACATTTTTTTAATCCGCTCACAGACACGCCCACAATCGGTCTAAATGTGCAACTACCTCCATAGATTTCAAAGCTGTAAGACGTTCTAAAAGACTGAAATTTGACATTTAGCATCTCCTAATGAATTTAAAACACAAAAAAGATAATATTTTTTTATAAGCCTCCTCCAGTGTGCGTGGCATATATTTTAAGGATAACTTTTCAAGTGCAGTTTACTCAATATCTTTGTTCCAAATTGAAAAACTTTGCGTAATATTTTTTGTAGAAAACGCTAAGTTCTACACTTTCTTCATACAAGACTTTACACCACGCCCACATTTGGAGGCAGAATTGAAGAAAAACCTAAAATTTTCCAGAAAACCGTAATTTCGACTGGCCTTGGGCCTGATTTAGGATAACATGAAACATGAAAAAAAAAAAGTTGCCACGCCTACAAAAAGTGGGCGGGATAGAAAAATATAACTGTTGAATGATGTATACTAGGTGGTTGCATACATTTCGACCTATAACTCCGTCTTTTTAACTAAAAAAAAACACTTTTTTTAACGCCAAAAGAGGGCGGAGGCGCATACTACATACACATGAAAAATAGAAAGTGCTAGTATCTACAACTTTTGTCATATTATTTTAAGTCAAATTTCATATATATTTATTGAAAAACAGTCATTTTAGCTAAAATCCCTTAAAAAGTGGGCGTGGTCAATTGAAAGGCCAAATTTTTTAGCAAACTGTTTAATCAAAAACAATTACAGGGCAATATAACATACCAAAAATGAACGCGCTAGCACCATTGTAACATAGCTAAAATTTGGAAAATTTTTTTTTTTAAAATAAGTGATGGTCGCACATAGAGGCCTGTAGTGGGTGTGTCTGTGGGCGGATCCAGCTAATTTTCAAACTTGATCTGAAGGACTGGACTTAAGCCAACCCACCAAATTTCAGCTCTCCATCTTAAAATTTAAGGCCTAAAAGTTGTTTACATACGGGCGTACGGACATGGCTCAATCTATTCTCCTGAAGGTCCCATTCATATCTCTAAAAGGTCTACATAGGTTTGTACCTTAGCTTGCAAAATCTTGCATTACCTACCTTTCTGTTTCAAAAGCTGTGCAAAATTTCAAAAGATAAATGTAAGTATCGATCCGATACTGTGATGTGGTACCTGAATATTGCTATATGAATGAACTTGCCTTTCAAATAAATACATATGAACTACCTACCGCTACAACACCACCAACAGTACTTACAAAGTTATAATACACTCGACAGCAAAGAAACCGGGCCACCCACCACGTTCGAACTCTGATTCGATTTTCTTTAAAAGTTTAAAACATACAAACAAAATACCTTATTTTTAAAATTTAAAATCAACAAATCAACAAAAAACCTTCTATCTGAAAAGGTACCTACAACTTCAAGGTTGTAAGTTTATTTATACCTTTAAAGAAAATCGAATCCGAGTTCGAACGTGGTGGGTGGCCCGATTTATTTGCTGTCGAGCGTACTTTCTAATTCACCTGCCTTACAAGCAGTAAAAATATCAAAATAGTGTTTTTATTTTTTTCTATTTCAATTCGCCAATTTCTACCTACCCTTCAAATATCCTTTTCACCCTTTGGTATGCATAAGGCAGTGCTGCTTCTGATCATGTAGAAATTCTTCTTTGCCGTATCCTTTCACAGCACATCTACCATTCCACCAGCCACCACACACTTTTCACCGCTCACCGTGAATTATACTCTTCTTTACGCAATACATTTCCTACAAAAAATGCCAAAGTTTTTTTTCATCTCTTGCCGCTTTTTATCGCTATGAATGTGCACAGTCTAAAGCAATATGTGTATACGTATATGCACTGTGTACCCTGCACCATAAATTACTGAATAACTAGATATTCAACTTCGGACATGTAAAAGCTTTGCATACAAGCTGAAATTGATGAATTTACCCAATTTCCGACATTTGTTTACAAATGTGAGTAAATTCATGAATTCGTCATTTCCATGCAATTTCGTTTTCCAGCTTTTACATCAGCTGATCGCGTAAGGTAAATTGTTGTTGTATCTTCTTACACGTATTCACCGAAACAGTAATTTAAAGCTTTCAAAAAAGCCTTAAAGGCTTTATAAAAAACATAAACAAACGGGTGTTGGAGGGTAAGAGGGACACGAGTTGAATATCTAGTTATTCAGTAATTTGTGCCTGCACGCAACAAACAGCGTAGCAATGGATGTAAAAGCAATGTGAACATAATAATAAGTCATAACAACAGACTCTCTTGCTGTTTTGCAGCTTTCAGATTGTGGCTCTTTTTCTCTTCTGCAAAAGCAAAACATTATAACAAAATTTGTGTTTGCTAAAATCGTCCTAGCAAGGATAGCGTCACCTGCAATTGGATCAAAAGTGTTAAAAAACTGCTTCGTGAGAGTACTATAGATTATAATAACAAAGATAAAACTCAATTTCACTTTTATTATTTCACAATGAAACACTTTATTTATCAAACAAACTTATTTAAATTCAAATCACACTGTTATTCAACTTTACTATTAAGAATTCAACACTTAATTTTATTTCAATCACTTTTTTCTATATTACCGATTTTCACAAGTCAACGTCTAAGACTGTCTCGTACGAGCCTAACATCCATGTATTTATACAAATTAAACACCTTCTAGTACGTTCCATATTTTCCCATTGGTAAATTTCCATTAGTACTTTTGCTGAATTCCACGGAGGGTAAAGTTTCGGTATCGAAATTCGAACTTCGAATATGTCAGCTGACTGGAATGACAGTTGGGTGTGTTCGTTTAGTGAATCGATGAGTGCATTCAGCGATTCCTGCATGTCTTTTAATTCTTGTCACCACATAAGTAGTATGGGAGAAATCTAAAATAGTGTCCGGTGTACCTTATGTGCTAAATTTTCTTTTTATACCCCATCCCATAGGATAGGAGGTATATTAAGTTTGCCACATAGTTTCCAACACGTTGAAATAATAATGGTAGAGCCCCAAGACCTTAAGGGCATATGATCAAGACCGAATTCTGAATCGAATATGCCATGTCCGTCCGTGCGTCCGTCCGTCCGTCCATCCATCTGTATGTCACATGTTCTTAGGCCTTAAATTTTGAGCAACGGTGCCTTAATTTCGTACGTACAGTCCACGTCATGCGAAGCAGAAAAAGTGTAAATTTGTTTTAAATCCGCTCACAAACACGCCCACAATCGGTGTAAATGTGCAACGACCTCCATAGATTTAAAAACGGTAAGACGTTCTTAAAAGCTGATATTTGACATTTATCATCTCCTAATGAATATAAAACACAAAAAAGAAACATTTTTTTGGTAAGCCTCCTCCGGTGAGCGTGGCATCTTTTTTAAGGGTAAACTTTTAAATGTAGTTTACTCAATATTTTTTTTCGAAATTGAAAAAATTTTGCTTACGATCTTATGTCGAAAACGTTTAGTTCTACATTTTGTTCATTCAAGACTTTGAACCACGCCCACATTTGGAGGCAGAATTGAAGAAAAACCTAAAATTTTCCAGAAAAACGTAATTTCGACTGGCCTTGGGCCTAATTTAGGAAAAAATTAAACAAAAAATAGCAGGTTAGGTAAACGAGAGTTCATTTTAGATTTCGTTCATATAAAGTTTCTAGCCACGCCCTCTCTTAGGGGTCGATTTTGCGAAAATATTGAATTTGAACCAAAAAATTGGATTTTTACGTACATTCAAGTTTAACTTGGAAATACCTTATAATTGATAGTTTGTAATTAGGGCCGGTTGGACCACGCCCCTTTGTTTGCATTAAATATAAGAAGTTTGAGGTTTGCATTACTTATAAAATGTCAAAAAATAACAATGCCATCAGCATTTTACAATGTGGGAGAGGATGGGGTATTCAACGGTCCGTTTTACGGACTGTAACTTCTGCGTACAGACTGTAGCACTTACACGCTGGTTTATGGTTTCTTTAGTACAGCTAAAAAGGAGTCGAAATCCATGTTTTTGTAAGGGGTCCGCCATCTAACGTTTTTTTTTTAACAAGTGCCTATTTTGTGAATGGTAACACTTAGCTCATGTCTGATTTGACGGATAATTAGTTTTATCCTTCGTCTGAACGAATATGGCTGTGTATACGCTTGAATAACGCTGGGAAATATTGCGACATTACTTTGAAAATTAGACTTAGAGAAGATGCAAATTTTGCCAAAAAAAAAATTTTTTTTAGATGAAGCTCATTTTGCGCTTGGCGGGTATGCAAACAAGCAAAATTGTTGCATTTGGGGCACAAAAAACCCGCGTGCATACATTGAAAAGCCGATACACCCAAAACGAGTCACTTTTCACATAATTAGGCCATTTTTCTTCAAAAATGAGCAACGAGTGGCCGTTACAGTCAATGGCGATCGTTATCGGCCCATGTTGAACGAGTTTTCGTGAAACAGCTGCACACAATCGATAATATCCTTAAAAATTAGACCGATCGTGTTGGCTACTGCACGGCCAGCCGAGGCAGCCATTGGAATGAGATTATTTTCCATTTTTTAACCGGAAGGATTGTACTTTCAAATAAAAAAAGGAATTTTGAGAAAATATTCAGTAGTTTTTATACCCCATCCCATAGGATAGGCGCTATGTTAAGTTTGTCACATAGTTTGTAACACGTTGAAATAATAATGGGCATATGATCGAGACCGAATTCTGAATCGAAGAAGTAAAGTCCGTCCGTCTGTCCGTCTGTATGTCACATGTTTTTAGGCTTTAAATTTTGAGCCAGGGTGCTGAAATTTCGTACGTACGGTCAACGTCTAGCGAAGCAGTACAAGTGTAAACATTTTTTAAATCCGCTCACAGACACGCCCACAATCGGTCTAAATGTGCAACTACCTCCATAGATTTCAAAGCTGTTAGACGTTCTAAAAGACTGAAATTTGACATTAAGCATCTCCTAATGAATTTAAAACACAAAAAAGATAATATTTTTTGATAAGCCTCCTCCAGTGGGCGTGGCATTTATTTTAAGGATAACTTTTCAAGTGCAGTTCACTCAAAATTTTTGTTCCATATCGAAAAACTTTGCGTAATATTTTTTGTAGAAAACGCTTAGTTCTACATTTTCTTCACACAAGACTTAAGACTTTTATGAAGACTTTTATCAAGACTTTTACCCACATTTGGAGGCAGAATTGAAGAAAAACCTAAAATTTTCCAGAAAAACTTAATTTCGACTGGCCTTGGGCCTAATTTAGGAAAACATGAAACAAAAAAATAGCAGGTTAGGTAAACAAGACTTCATTCCGGATTTCGTTTATATAAAGTTTTTAGCCGCTTCCTCTTTAAGGCGTCGATTTTTCAAAAGTATTGAATTTGAACTAAACAAGTGGGAAAGTGCAACAGTGCGTATGCAAAAGCTCCTGTTCAGTCCATCTACGACGGCTTGCAAAATACCCGACCATAACAAAAAAAAAAAACAAATTACCACGCCTACAAAATGTGGGCGGGATCGAAAACTATAACTGTTGAATGATGTATACTAGGTGGTTGCATACATTTCGGCCTAAAACACCGCCTTTTTAACTAAAAAAATCACTTTTTTTAACGCCACGCTCACAAAAGTGGGCGGAGGCGCATACTTTATAAATAAATAAATAAATAAATAGAGTGGCGCAACAGCTCGAGGTGAACCAGGACCAACTTCTCAACAATGTATGCTGGTGTGTTAATTTCTTTTACATACAAAGGGACCTACAATTTTTTGCCGAATCCGAACGGCACTTTGAGAAGTTTTTCAAGACGAATGATACTCTCGGAGGGCTTGTCAGACCCTCGCGGAGGTGGGGACCGTGAAAAAGAACAAGTCTTTTTTTTTTCAGGTGATGATGGCAGGATTCGAACCCAGGCCTCCGGCGTAGTAAGCACACACACTAACCACTACGCCACGGCACCCCGCATACTTTATACACATGAAAAATAGAAAGTGCTAGTATCTACAACTTTTGTCACATAATTATAAGTCAAATTTCATATATGTTTATTGAAAAACAGTAATTTTAGCTAAAACCCCTTAAAAAGTGGGCGTGGTCAATTAAAAGGCCAAATTTTTTAGCAAATTCTTTAATCAAAAATAATTACAATGCAATATTACATACCGAAAATGAACGCGCTAGCACCATTGTACCATAGCTAAAATTTGGAAAATGTATTTATTAAAATTAGTGATGGTCGCACATAGAGGCCTGTAGTGGGTGTGTCTGTGGGCGGATCCAGCTAATTTTCAAACTTGATCTGAAGGACTGGACTTAAGCCAACCCACCAAATTTCAGCTCTCCACCTTAAAATTTAAGGCCTAAAAGTTGTTTACATACGGTACGGACATGACTCAATCTATTCTCCTCAAGGTTCCATTTATATCTCTAAAAAGTTTTAGGGGTCTACGGTGATTATTTCACTGCGTTACAAACTATACATAAAACTTAATATACCCTGGGGTCGGGTATAAAAATTGCATTTTTACGTACATTCAAGCGTAACTTGGAAATATCTTATAATTGATAATTTGTTATTAGGGGCGGTTGGACCAAGCCCCTTTTCGAAGTTTGGACTACTTATAAAATGTCGTCAATGATGGCATTGTTTTATTTTGAATGTCGTCAAAATATAACAATGCCATCAGCATTTCACAACGTGGGATAAGATGGGGTATTCAACGGTCCGTTTTACGGTCTGTAACTTCTGCGCACACACTGTAGCACTTACTCACTGGTTTTTTATAGCACTTAAAAAAAAGTTATTTGGCGGACCCTTTATAACAAAAAATGTAAGATAACCCACAAAATTTCAGCTCTCCACCTTAAAATTAAAGGCCTAAAAGTTGTTTACATACGGACGGACGGACATGGCTCAATATATTCTCCTGAAGGACCCATTCATATCTCTAAAAGGTCTTAGGGGTCTACGGTGACTATTTCACTGCGTTACAAACTATACATCAAACTTAATATACCCTGGGTCGGGTATAAAAATTGCACTTTTACGTACATTCAAGCGTAACTTGGAAATATTTTATAATTGATAATTTGTAGTTAGGGGCGGTTGGACCAAGCCCCTTTTCGAAGTTTGGACTACTTATAAGATGTCGTCAATGATGGCATTGTTATATTTTGAATGTCGTCAAGATATGATAATGCCATCAGCATCTTACAATGTGGGATAAGATGGGGTATTCAACGGTCCCTTTTACGGACTGTAACTTCTGCGCACACACTGTAGCACTTACTCACTGGTTTTATACAGCACTTAAAAAAAAAGTTATTTAGCGGACCCTTTATAACAAAATATGTAAAAATTTATCCGATTTTGAACAAAAATATTGTATAAATTGCATTTGAATGTTTACTTTTTAAATCGATGCCATGCTCACTAGCGGCGCGTGGTCTGCCGATTTCGTTTTTTCTCTTTATATCTTATAATCATTGGGAGATGCTAAATGTCAAATTTTAGCTTTTCACGACGTCTTGCAGTTTTGAACGGACTGGAGGTAGTTGCAGATTTAGACCGTTTGTGGGCGTGTCAGTGGGCGGATTCAAATAATTCTAACCCTTGTATTGATTCGGATGACAGAGAGCCTACGTATAAAATTTCATCTCTCTAGCTCAAAATTGAAGGCCTTAAATTTGGTGATTTCGGACGGACATGGCTCATTCAACTCAGAATTCGGTCTCGTTTTTATGCCCTAAGGTTTTGGGGGTCTATCGTTATTATTTCTCTATGTTCCTTTTTCGCCTGTATCAAACTTAATATACTCCTGTGGAATAGGGTATAAAAAGCAAAAACGAAATCGGCAGACCGCCCCTAGTGGGCGTGCAATCGATTAAAAGAGTTAACCTTCAAATGCAATTTATTCAATATTTTTGTTTCAAGTCGAAAAATGTTTACATAATATTTTATATACAATATTTTACATTAATATTGTGTAGCAAATACTTAGTTCTACATTTAGTTCATACAAAGTTTTGGGCCACATATAATGAAACGACGTGTTGTTGTTCAATTTTATTATTTGATATCTACTTATATTAATTCTTATGCGGCTATGCAATAAGAATTATGGCATAGCCGCATAGAATAATTAATATAATATATAACCTATATATTATAAACTATTTACCTTA
This sequence comes from Neoascia interrupta, assembly GCA_947623515.1. Lineage (NCBI taxonomy): Eukaryota > Metazoa > Arthropoda > Insecta > Diptera > Syrphidae > Neoascia > Neoascia interrupta. The sequence continues at coordinate 100,096,007 of OX392463.1, read as the reverse complement.
TGTTACATAGCCTATAACATAAGGTAAATAATTTGGGTGTTGGGTTTCCAGCAACAGAGAGTGGGAAACTGTCGACAAATCTTTTTGAATAATTCGTACAAAATATAATGGTGTTAAGTGTCCAACACCAGACAGTAGGAATCTGTCGATAAAGCTTATTGAATAATTCTTACAAAGTATAATGGTGTTAGGTATCCAACACCAGACAGTAGGAATTTGGGGCTGATGCGTAAATAATAATTCGTAAACGGTTGGCAATTTTCCGAATATCAATTCAAAAGGGCGGTAGTCATGTACTGTTGAAGGTGTTGTATTATAACAATACGTATAAAACTTTAACCACTTATCCCAATCATCTCTCTCATTTGATATATAATTTCTTAGATATTCTTTGAAAGTTCTTTGATTTCGTTCTACGGTACCAAGTGTTTGGTGGTGATATGCTGTTGATGTAGCTATGTCTGTATTGAGGAGTTTAAAAAGCTCCTGGAAAATATGTTTTTTTACCCATATCAGTTATAATTTGCTTAATAGGCCCATATATGAGTATACTATTTTCGAAAATTGCTTTTGCAATTACAACGGCGTGTTTGCTCGGCACTGGTATTGCGACTAGATATTTTGTCAAGTTACACATTAGAGCAACAGCGTATTCATTACCGTACTCGGTACGTGGTAGCGATCCTATAGTTTCTTTTTGTACTACATCGAATGGTTTTTGAGGTGTTTGCGTCAAAATCAGGGGTTGTTTAGTGTGTTTAAAGCTTTAATTTTATTTTCCTTTTATTTATTATTTTCATTTTCCTCATTTTATTTTCTGCAGTTTGTCTGCAGTCATGTTTTTCCAGTAAAAATGCTGGCTTATTTTGTTGCTCATGCGTTTCATTCCTCGGTGGCCACCAAAAACAGGGTCGTCATGAAATTGTTTCAAAATTTTTAGTTTTTCGTCGTCGCTGACTATTTTAGTCAGTCTAGGGGAAATTGTAAGCTCTGCTTGCTTTCTTTTATTTCCTATCTCTTTTAATTTTTCATACGGAGCGTCCTCTAATAAGTTATCATCTTGTGATATTTGGAACCGTTTTATTCCATTATAGCTATATTTTCAAGATTTGAAAACAATTGATCTAGCTCGATTTTTCCATGAACTGTTATGTAGTTCCTTTCAATAGTGCGGATTAATCTCTTCCCCAGTTTTGTTTTTATTTTGTCGAATTTCGAAAAAATTCGTGCACTATTTTCTAGAATTTTATTAACTTCACAGACATAGATTATTTTAAGCGACTTATTTTGCGCATTCAGAGGGATTATTTCCTCTTGCAGTGTCTTTCTGTTTTGAAGTCGTGTTTTTACCTTCAAAATTGTATTAGCATTCATGCTTATCTCTTGTATATCTTAGAATTCTATGCGCGATAAAGCATCTGCGGCGTAGTTTTCCTTACCCTCAGGTACTCTACGGTAAAGTAGTATTTCTCTAAATCAAGTCTCATTCTGGTAAGTTTAGAAGAACGATTCTTCATCGGAAACAAATATGATAATGGACGATGATCGCTTTTTATTAGAAACTTTTTAAAACCCAATGTACTGCGGCTAGTTCCTGTTCAATTGTAGACTTGTTGCTTTCACCTTTTGTGAAAGACCTTGAAGCGTATGCTATCGGGAGTTGCACTACGTCGTACTCCTGACTGAGTACTGCCCCACATGCATATTGACTAGCATCTGTCGTTATGCAGAATTGTTTTTGAAAGTTTGGATACTGTAGTATTTTCGGACTTATAAGTGCCTTTTTAAGGAAACTAAATGCATCTTCACATTCCTTTGTCCATTCAAAAACAACGTTTTTCTTACAAAGTCTTGTTAAAGGGCATGAGTGTTCGGCAAAATTAGGAATAAAACGCCTATAGTAGTTGCAGAAGGCAACAAATCGTTTGGTAGCATTAGCATTTGTAGGAGTCGGATAATTTACGATAGTTTGAAATTTACTATCATCCGGCAGAATGCCTTTATCTGTACATTTATGCCCAAGGTAGGTCACTTCCTGACCGAAAAACGAGCATTTATCTGGATGAAGTTTTAGATTACAATTTCGGCATACCTCATCTGTCAGATATTAAATCTGTCAGATTATCTAACATATGCTTTTTAGAACAACGCAATACGACTCGAATATCCATATACAGAAATACATGTGCTGGCGTTAAGCCTGAGAAAGCTAAAGTCATCATTCGTTGAAATGAGGAGCTATCTTTAGACCATATGGTAGAAGTTTAAAATAAAACCACGAATCCACGTAACCCGACCAATCATAATTTTTGACCCGACCAACATTTCGGAACACTCTTTAATGCTGACACCCTGGGAATTTTTTTTTTTTTTTTCCGTGGGTAGGAAAAACCTTCATAGGCACTACGAGGACCGGTCGCGCGTGCTCATAGTAGTGTGAGATTCTTACTCACTAAAAAACCTCCCATTTTCCGTCAGAATACGACTAAGTTTCCTTAACAAGTAGTTCAAGCTTCTGTAGTAATCGCGTGTGGCAGGCTGCCTTCCAACAAAGGCACCTACAATACCGTCAATTTATGCGGTTTTATCTTATGCTGCTAGATCTAACGGTCTCATTCGTTGTAGTCGGCGCGTAAGATTTGTCTGATCCAAAGTTCGGATAATTTCATTGTTGCAGTGTCCGCGAAGACGAGTACTAAGTTTGCGAGCAAAGTTTGTTACCTCGTCAGACACGGTTGCGATTCCTAGATCTCGGTGTAGATCGCTATTTCTTATATACCATGGAGCATTAACGATTGCTCTAAGTGTCTTATTTTGAAAAGTTTCTAAAATAGATATATTGCTTGGTTTAGTACAACCCCAGAGTTGTATACCGTACGTCCAAGATGGTTTTAGCACTTGCTTATACAAAAGCAGTTTGTTATATATGCTTAGTTTCGAAAATCTTCCGATAAGCCAATTCATTTCTCTTAACTTGATTTCGAGCTCGTCGCGTTTCTTTTTAACGTGCGGCTTCCATTTAAGTTTTGCGTCTAGAGTCATTCCTAGATATTTCGCTTCATTTGAGTACGGGATTTGTACCGAGTTAATGAATAAAGGTTTGTTGTTTATGTTTTTATAAGTAAAGTTAACAAGCGTTGACTTAGTCTCGTTAAGGACGACTCGCCAGCTCTTCGTCCAGTCGCATATTTTGTCTAAAGCGCGCTGGAGTTTCCCTGTTGATAATTCAACTGTCGTATCAATAGCGAGAATAGCAGTGTCGTCTGCGAACGTAGCTAAAATTGTTCCCTCATCGTGGGGAATGTCTCTTGTATAAAGCAAAAATAATATTGGGCCGAGAACGCTTCCTTGCGGGACACCGGCATTTATATTTAGTACATATCTTTTTCGCTTCCAGAGCTTTTTCGATTTCGTTTGTTATACGATAGACCTGGTCGATTGTTGAATGTTTTTTTCTAAATCCGAATTGGTGATCCGGAATCAATCGTCTTTCTTCAATGATTGGTTGCAACCTTTTAAGCAACAGTTTCTCGAACACCTTAGCTATTATCGGCAGTAGCGAAATAGGTCTGTATGACTTTTTGTCGTTTGGACATTTTCCTGGTTTCGGAACCATTATGACCTCGGCCACTTTCCATTGCCTTGGAACGTATAAAACTCTCATGGAAGCGTTAATGATATAGAGTATCTTGACCAAAGCTTTTTTCGGTAGCTCCTTTAGAATTTCGCTAGTAATTAAGTCGTAGCCAGGGGCTTTGTTGTTTTTCAGATTATTTATCGTTTGACGAAGTTCAGCCAATGACACGGTTTTTATTCTATAATTATCTTGTACCGCATAAGGATTGAGCTCCTCGACCAACGGTTCCCCGTCAAACGGTTTGAATGTTTCTTCTAGGTAATCTGCAAATAAATCCGCTTTTTCTTTGTCTTCTCTTGCAAAGAAACTCTTTGCAAGAGAAGTACTACTCTTGCTCAGAGTGTGCTATTGGCTTCTTAACGGACTTGACTGCTTTCCAAAGAGAGTAGTTCGAACCTTTATCGGCAGTCAAACTTTCGGGGTAAGCAGTAGTCTCGCGACTTTTAAAATCTTGAAGTTCGTGCTTCAGTTTGTTAGAAAGGTGGTTCAAGATTGTCTTATCCGGGGGTGCTCGCGAACGTTGCCATCTCTTGCGCGCTCTCCTCTTTTCGCATATTAGCTCTTCTATTTCTCGCGGATATATTGTTCCGCTGTTCGATAATTCGGACCTCCGAAAAGAAGTGTTATTCCACGCAGCGCTCTGAATAACTCTCACGAGTTTATCTTATTCGTCTTCTAGTGGTGTTTTGAGCGGTACATTTAAAGCTATGTTTTCTTTGCAGTATTTTCTAAAGCCGTCCCAGTCGGTGTTGTTGTTAGTTAATCTAGGCGCTCTATTCTTTTTCGCTAGGCTTCCGCCGATTTTCAAAAGATCTGCCGAGTGATCTGAACAGAGATCAAAGCGTTCTTCTACGTTCGTAAGGTAACGAGGTACCCTTTTGGCGATAAAGAAGTCGACGAGATCAGGTATTTTATTTCTGTCGGTTGGCCAATATGTTGGCTTTCCCGTCGATAAGAAGATCATGCCGCGTTTTGTACTTGCTTTAAACAGCGCTCTGCCTCTTGTTGAATTGCACCGTGAGCCCCAAAAAGTATTTTTCGCGTTAAAGTCCCCGCCGATGATAAAGTTTGACCCAAGTGAATCAAAGAGCAGAGCAAGGTCTTCATCTGCCAGCCGATACTGCGGAGGAAAATAGCTCGTCGCAATATTGTAATTTATGTGACTTAATTTTACTGAGACTGAGGTTATTTGCATAGAGTCAAGTTCTATTTCTTCGTTTTTGGAGTGCTTAATGCAGTCTTTAATGTAGAGAGAGGATCCACCTCTCGAATTTTCTGAAGGATGATGCGCGTGATAGTCAATGTAACCTTTTATTTTGCGTGCTGAACCCTTTTCAAAGTGGGTTTCCGAAATCAGGCATATGTCTACATTATTCTTCCGTAGGAATACTTCTAGTTCATCAATTTTTTGCAAAAGGCCGTTATCATTCCATGTAATTATTTTGATTGACTTTCCCATATTCATGATTTTTTTATTAAATGCTTTTCGAGGTTTAAACTCGAGCTCGCTCAATTTCTTGAATATTACTTGATTAAGTTTCGCCTGTTGCTCAAACTTTTCTAAAATCATGCCTAGAATTTGAGAGACAGAATCTGATGCGGCCGATTGTGGCTTACTTTCACGTGACGCGACTTGAGCGTACGATCTTTGACCAACAAGTGTGGATTCTCCCTTTTGACTCCGGTGGGAACTAGTACCAGCGACGTTTTCTTGCGCATTTTGAATTTTGCCTTTAATCAAACCCTTGTCCCTTGTCGACTTAGGAGTTTTTGGCTTATCTACTTTAGGAGGTTTTAGGCTTGGGCCCTTATTTTCACTATTTTTCTTGGGAGCTTCATGTCGTTTTTGCAACTCAATGGCAATTTCGCAACCTCGGTAGCTCGCTGGGTGACTTCCCCTGCAATTGGCGCAAACCGCGGGGGCCTGACTGCTGACATTGCAATCCGTCGAGAGATGTTCGCCGGCGCATTTTACGCATCGCGGCTTTTTCTGGCAGTACGCTTGCGTGTGTCGGAAACCTTGGCATCGCTTGCATTGGGGAACTAGCCTGTTGCCCTTCCGCTTGGGCTCGATTTTTACCTTGATGTTAAGGACTGATTTAATTTTGTAGATTTCGTTAATATTTTCAAAAGAAAGCATAAAAATTTGCAGGCCGCGTCGGACAACAGCGGAATCTTTGCCTTCGTCCGTACGTTGCTTCTCTTTCTTTATTATGTTCACGGCGTCAATAATTTTAAAGCCTTGGGCTTGAACGTCTTGTATTATTTCGTCCTTGGTACAGGATGGGTGTAGTCCCCTCGCGATAGCCCGCAGCGGCTTTTCGAGGTGATTTTCATAAGTAAACCATTAGATTTTCTCTAAATTTAACTTTTGTGACAGTGACCGATAGGCATCAGAGTCATCGACGTTAACTTTCCATACGTTGTTTCGAAGTGATGTTAAGTTATATTTTGTCCCAAGAGTATTTTTAAGGATGTTTCGCAACTTTCCGTAGTCCTGGGAATGATGTGCTGCCACATTCCCATAGGTTTAAGATATGTATCTCTAGAGATTATTTTATTTTTAAGCTAATTATACAATTTGCGTTTCTCATGCCACCCGATCTACATGTTTTTCGCGTAGACCATAACGTGTGATCAGCCACTGATTTGCTCGCATTCCAATACGCTCACCGATTAGTATCTGGTCTCCCGTTCCAAATAATGAAATGCACGTAGCTATTTTTTATGTACAATGGGTCGGGTGGCTAAATGGAACTTAGAATTAGTTGGTAGTTCAAAAGATTTTTATTCAGTTCTTTGGAACCCGTCATCAGCGATAGACACAACATAAAACAAAGTCTTAAAATTGTTGTTCTTTTAAATTGTTAACATGAAATTTGCGACCGTGACAGGACACTTTACTAAAAAGGTCTAGTAGCCTGTAAATAAGAAAAAGGGTGGATGTGGTGCGATCTATGGAAAAGCTAGCCGATCATCAGGACAAGGTCGGAAAGAAGATTTGCAACCTTGCAAGGAATTATGGAAAGGACGGGCCAAGTAGGAAGACCAGGAGCTACCTTGAAGAACGTTGGCAGGCATTAGATTCCTTATGGACTGCTTTCGACTCGGAGGACAGCGAAATTCGAGACAACTATTGTCACGAAATTGAGCACGAATACTTCACAAAGGAGTATTATGACCAGGTCAAGCGGATCTACGAGACCATGAAGGCAGATCTGGCCACGCGACTTGCAGACCATCAAAGGCAGACAAGTCGAGGACCACCACCAAAATTCGAGGCACGAATAGTACCACCAGCAGCGCCATCAGCAGCGTTACAGGCCACGCCATCAGCAGCGCCTCCAACAGGGTTAAGTGAACCAAACATTGTGGGCAGCTCTATGACATTGAGGCAAAGATTCGAATTAACTGCCAATATCTACCAGGCATCTTTGAAGAAATGCTCAGTGGATCTATCTATCACGCTACCACAACACTTGAAAATAAAGACGACATCACTTGCAAGGAACTGGGAGCAACTGGAAACAGTCTACCAACGCTTAGTCGATGAAGCACATGTGGAAGACATACAACAGTATTTTGATTTACGAGACCAGCTGGATGCAATTCTGGCGTGCGTGCCCAATGAGGCAGAGCCAAAGGTACCAATAACGCCAACACCATCAATTAGCAGTACAACAATCAACCTGACCAAAATCGAGATACCGAAGTTTTACGGAAACTACCTGAATTGGCCTCAATTCTACGATCTGTTTAAGCAGATAGTGCACGGTCAGCAAATTCCACCTGGCTCAGAAGCTTTATTTTCTGAAGATGAATGTCAGTGGCGATGCACACAGCTTGATCCAGCATTACCACGTCTCCGACAGCAACTATGAGATGGCTTGGAAAACCTTGGTTGACCGTATGAAGTAATGCAGGTCATCAATAATCTTGGGTTTGATATGACGGGATGGGATCCCCTGGTAGTACATTTGTTGTTGGAGAGTAGACAAGGCGACGAGAATACTGTTTGAACAGTCTCTGCATTCACCAAGATCAAGTCCAACTTTGAGTCAATTACTGGAGTTGATTGACGCAAGATTTCATACCTTGGAGGCCGTAGGCGGAGACTGCAGGAAAAGGCTTGCTGTGGCAGTGGCAGAAAAAAATAGGGGAGTGCTCTTGTGTTTATTTTGCCAGTCAACTATTCATAAGATTTTTAATTGTAAAAAATTAATTTTGATTACAGTAGAGGAACGTAACCAGGAGGTACGCAGACTTCGACTGTGCACGAATTGTTTGCAGGCAGGACATCATTTCTTGGTGTGTCAACTCCGTGGACGTAAATCTTGTGGCCTAAAACACAACACTTTGCTGCACTATAACCCAAGTCAAGGGAACCTTGATCACCAGCAAAGAAATAGGTGTGAAGAGCATTTTTTAAACAACGTGTCCATTACATCAGAGGAGCAATTTGTCGTGCAACTCCCATTCAAGCATGACCCAGAGTTGATGCTGAGAAATTCACTCAAAATGGCCACTTGTCGGTTCTATTCATTGGAAAGGAAGCTCCAACGCAATAAAGATATACAGGTGGCGCATACTTACTTTATGAATGAATACGAGCTGTTAGAGCATATGAGCCCGATTGTAGAAAGCGAAATTCCCAAAGCTCATTTCGTACTGCCACATCACTGTGTTTTTAAGCCTGAAAGCTCGTCGACAAAATTGGGAGTGGTTTTTGATGCCTCTGTCAAGTCTACGTCAAACCATTCACACACTAATGGTTGGGCCAACGGTCCAACCAGATCTTTTCTCAGTTATTGCAAATTTTAGATTTCATAAATACGTGTATACAGGGGATATTAGTAAAATGTTCAGACAAATACTAGTCGATCCTTAGGATAGAGTATATCAGCTTATATTGTGGAAGGCAAACACTAACAACCCTTTGAAAATTTATCAGCTTAATACGGTTACTTATGGAACGTCTTCTGCATCATACTTAGCCATAAGATGTTTAGTAAAGCTGGGGAATGATTTAGAGGGGAAATATCCAAGAGCTTCTAAGATAATCCTTAACAATTTATATGTTGATGATTGCCTGGAAGGGGCAGACACCTTTAGCGAGGCACAAATGTTACTTCGTGAAACTGTGGAAAATTGAAGGAGGGAAGGTTTAATCTCACAAAATTTTGCGCCAACGATCCGCGCATACTAAAGGACATACCCGAAGAAAATCGAGAAAAAACGTTAACAATTTATCAGTCAGAGGTTGTTAAACCACTGGGTTGAATATGGGACCCAACTTTAGATACGTTTAAGTTCAGCTACGATGTCAAAACACCCAGCAACGAACATTTAATTGTTACGTTTAACGTAACAAAAAACGTTCTGTCCGATTTGGCTAAACTCTTCGAACTTTTGGGGTTGCTTGGCCCTGTTATATTGCTTGAAAAAATATCCCTTCAGGAGTTATGGAAATCCAACTTAGAATGGGATAAGACCCTGCCTATTGAACAGTCCATGAAATGGTTAAATTATCTGGCACAGTTTTCGTCACTGCATGATCTAAATATCCTGCGTTTTGTCATGATAGATGCGGCAAAGAAAATTGAGGTGCATGCCTTTTCTGATAGTAGTTTAAATGACTTGGCACATATCAGATCCATGGATCAAAGTGGTAACGTCTTTGTTCAGTTACTTTGCTCAAAGTCTCAGGTTGTACCATTGAAAGCAACAAGTATTGCTCGGCTAGAATTGCAAGGAGCAGAGTTAATGGTTGAGTTAGTACAGAAGGTAATATAAGTAAGTCCCAAGCGATTCAACAAAGTTCAGTTTTATACAGATTCAACATCAGTATTGGCATGGATAAACGCGCACCCTCATACACATGGGAAACATATATTGCTAATCGCGTAGTAAAAATTCAATCGTCATCACACGTAGAGCAATGGAACTATGTGAAAGAGGATAAGAATCCTGCCGACCTCATATCGAGGGGTCTAGGGAAGACAGACTTGGCAAAGTCAAGTGTTTGGTTCAATGGTCCAACATTTTTAAAGCAGCTCACATCGTCAAGGGATAAACCGAAACACTTGAATAGCGCAGAAGTTCCTGAACGCCGTAAAGTCAACTCCGTAATATTGAATTCATTTCAAGTTGATCTATGGCTACAGGTCAATCATAAAAACTCATTTTATACCTTGCAAAAAATATTCGCGTTTATGTACAGTTTTTCTACGAGCCTTAGGGTGCACACTCAATCCCACAGAGGCATACGGAAACTTAAACCTATTTAATCTGTCAGCGCATTAACCATAGATGAAGTCGAATCAGGCACTCTTTCGATCTGGAGATATATTCAAATTCAGTCATTCCCAGAGGAGTATAAGGCACTTTGCGAAAACAAGCTGCTAAGCAGAAACTCCAGGATAGCTTCACTGAGTCCTTTTTTCGATAAAACAACCAAACTTATTCGGGTGGGAGGAAGGCTTCGAAATGCGTTCATTCCTTCTGAATCTAAAAACCAAATATTAATTCCTAAACACCACTTTGTAACAACTCAGGGGTGGATTTTTGTGGCCATGGACTTTTGTGCGAATCCATTATGAAATTCGAGGAAATGCTGCAACCAAGGTGTTTTGTATAGCGAAAAGCCTCCTTTGACTTTCCGCTTGACTATATCTTTTTCTTATAAGATTGTAGAATTTAGACAAAAGCAACTTTTGTATTAAAAGATTTACATTTTATTAAGGGAGAAATAAACTGCACAGATAAACCATTTAGTTGACACTTCTGACTTTGGATTCTACAAACTTGCAACTTGAATCTGTCGCTGCTGGTCAAAGAATAAATTCAATTATTATAATTTTGCCCATTAAATACCGCCGATGGCGCCCACCACTGATGTTCTTCTCTTCCTCCCGGGTGTGATGTGTATCTGTTCAATCCATCGTGTCCATCGTTGATCGTGTGTATGCTGATTGCTGATTAATGGAATCCAGTTGGAGACGGCACTGATTTCTTGTCAAGTGTGAAGTTCGATATACATAGTTACTGATGAGTATGATGAAGCTGTCGGCCAGGACGGAAATTGATGGAGATTTGTGTTTAGATGAATTCGCAGAATTGCTTTCGCTGTTTAGCTTCCATTGAAATGGGCTCATCGCCACTTTGGGCTGACTTGGCGATATGCTACTAGACTACATCGTGTGGTGCATGATTATTTAGTATCTCGATGGAAATTTGTGTTTAGATGAATTCGCAGAATTGCTTCCGCCGTTTAGCTTCTATTAAGATGAGCTAATCGCCCATTTGGGCTGACTTGGCGATATGCTACTAGACTACATCGTGTGGTGCATGATTATTTAACATCCTCCCCCACGTTAAGCGAGCCAAGTTCAATAGATTCTATAGTATGGTTTCCACCTTTCTTTAAAAGTCTCCTGTATGCTTTCTTGTACCGCTGGTAACAGAGCAGGAATACGATCACTAGCATTATTCCTAACGCTGTATATGATACCGCGAACAGGTGATCATTTTGATAGTAGGTAACATCAGTCAGGTGCTTCTGCTTTCTTATGGCTTGGATGGACTCTCGAATGGAATCCACATCGTTACAAAACATAAAATCGATTAACTCACTCGGCTTTGCATCAAATCTACCGTGGTCTGTGTGAGCAATGTTGCTGAGGTTATATGATGGTGCAAATGACGTTGAAATTGTAGAGTCATATATTTGATGTGCATTTATGACCATGGCTCCTCGTTTTATAGCGCATCCCGGAGACACGTATTGAGTTACAGATGACACCGTATTTTCGTGGCTCATCTAGAACGAAGATCCATGTGTTTCTTTTGTGAAGCTGAATCCAAATGCAGGATAGGTTAGGTTAGGTTGTTGGGCTGATGGAGCGAGGGGACCCGCGCCTCATCGCACTTAGGTCTATTTAGACCAATGGGGGATAATCCTAGTTGTGTGGATGTTCCGCTTCCTTCTTACGCCGTGTTGAGTTCCTGGAGCCACCTTGTTGATTTAACATACCTGGAAAGAGATGTTAGTGGTGCGTTTGAAAGTTCTGAGATGTCGTGGAAGAAGCAACTTCCTAAAGTTCTTTTCCTCAACTGACTTAGACTGTGACAGTGGCACAGAAAGTGAGGTGTGTCCTGGCAGCAATCCGTATCGCCACATCCTCTGCAGATGTTGTCATTGTCGAGATTTAGTTTCATAGCATGGTGTCTCAAAAGATTGTGGCCAGTAAGTATACCTACTAGTAACGACAGAGTCTTCCTGTTGCTATTGGTGATCGCGTTATTTCGGGACTTATCATATTTAGGCCACATTTGTCTTGAGATTTCACAGGTGGACAAGGATGTCCATCTTGAATTTGCTTTCATCCGAATCTTGTTTTCCACCCGCCTTCTAATGTCACAGAGTGGAGGTTTGATCCATTGAAGGGCTTGATGAGGATCCAATGTTGATCCATGTCGTGCAAGTTCATCGGCTTTTTCATTGCCACGAAAGTTCCTGTGGCCAGGAACCCAGCAGAGTCTTACATTGTGCTGTGAGCCAAGAACCTTTAGCTCTTTGCGACAGCACTTAACAAGTTCGGATTTGATTTCAGTCGCAGCTATTGCCTTTATGGCTGCCTGGCTATAAATATAGTTCTATCATCTATAAATATGGTTATATCATCCTGTGGTATTGCCTGCCCTTATTGACAGTTGGCTGGCTGCCTCCTTGACTGCAAGAACCTCCGCTTGGAAGACGCTGCAAGAATCGGGCAATTTTATTGATTTTTCTATAAGTGGGTTCTCAGAGTAGAGACCTGCACCCGTGCCTATGCTCATTTTTGACCCATCTGTGTATATGGCTATCGATAAATTTCTTAACTGTTCCCCCGATTCCCACTCATCCCTGCTAGGACACATGCAGGTAAAAGGCTTTTTGAAGTCAAGGTAGGGGGTAAGGTAGTTGGAGGAGGTGTCGGCTCCTATAATGCTGTGAAGAATGTGCGCATGACCAAATGAGCTTGGGATCCATTCAGGTGACTGACTGAGCCTTAAGGCGCTTTTGGCAGCAGATACTTGCATATAGAGGTCGAGGGGTAGCATATTGAGAATTGCCTTCAGGCCTGAGGTTGGTGTCGTTCTCATAGCTGATGTCGTACCAATACATGCAGCTCTCTGTATTATTGTCATGTAGCGTAGGTTCGTGTTTTTTCCAGCTGCTTGCCACCAGACTAAACACCCATACGTCAAAATAGGTCTAACAATTGCAGTGTACATCCAAAGGACAATTTTGTGTCTGGGACCCCAATTTTTCCCGAAAATGCGACTGCAAGTATAGAATGCGGTTGAGGCTTTCCTTACTCTTTCCTCAACATTGAGTTTCCAGATTAGTTTCCTGTCAAGAATCACCCCTAAGTAGCATGCTCTATCGGAGAGTTGAAGACAGGTTCCCTAAATTGTCGGTAGAGGGAATTGCGGTATATTTCTTTTGTTTGTGAACAGCACAAGGACGGTTTTTTGTGGATTAACACCCAAACTGCACTGCTTTGCCCACGAGCTAAGTTTCTCTAGAGCCTTCTCTTATAGCTCGCTGATGGTGGGTAGGAATTTTCCTTTGACCATTAAAACAAGGTCATCGGCATAAGCCACCACGTGAATCCCTCCCACGTCCAGTCTTATAAGTATCTCATTGACTACCAGTACCCATAGAAGTGGTGAGATGACTCCTTCTTGTGGGGTGCCTCTGGAGGCAGTCACCTTAACAACACTATCGCCTCTGGATATGCATTGATCACCTTATTTTTAAGCAGATTTATAATCAGTTGGCCCTGGTTCACCTCGAGCTGTTGCGCCACTCTATTTATTTTATTTTTTATAATCAGATTGATAAGGGCTTGGTCAACGTTTAGATTTTCTAAATTTCGTTTAATTGCACAGGTCTTAACATTATTAAAGGCACCCTCAATGTCAAGGAAGGCAGAAAGGCTATATTCCTTGTACTAAACGTGACTTCTCAATCACGCTGACTACTTTGTGCAGCGCTGTTTCAACGCCCTTACCTTTAATGTAAGCGTGTTGGGCTGCTGATATCAATTTGAGTGCGAATGTGCTTATCCATTAGTTTTTCTAAAGTTTTTAGCATAAAGGATGATAGGCTGATGGGCCTAAAGTCCTTGGCAGTCGTGTGGCTCGATTTCCCTGCTTTTGGAATGAAGATGACTTTAGCCTCTCTCCATACTTTGGGAATATGTCCAAGTTGTAGACAGCGGCTAAATAGTTTTTTAAGTTCAGATAAAATAATTGCCTTGCCTTTTTGTAAGATAATAGGATACAGTCCATCACATCCGGGTACTTGTATGGATGAAAAAAGTCAATTGCCCAGTTTAGCTTAGTTTCCGTTACTATGTCTTCTGGAATTGTAGTTTCAGTTACAGGATTAGTTGTTTCCTGGCTGTGAGTCTCGACAAGTTGGCAGCCTGGAAAATGTGTTTCCATTAGAAGCTCAAGCGTTTCCGTACAGGATTGCGTCCACAAGCCGTTAGGGGTTTGTAGATAGCTTGGAATCGCTAGTTCTTTAGACAGGATTTTCCTTAGATGGGCTGACTCTGTTGTACTTTCAATGCTTGCACAGAAAGTGCGCCAGGACCTGCGTTTAGCACTGTTGACGGCACTTTTGAATTTCCGTTGGCTTGATTTGTACAACTCCCAGTCCTCTGGCCTATTGCTGGCCTTCGCCCGATTGAAAAGTGACCTAGTTTTCCTCCTAATTACAAGTAGATCTATTGTCCACCACTTTGGTGATTTTCTTCTGCTACGAATGGTGCGTAAAGGGCACGCTTTGTCGAATGCATTGTGTAGAGTCCCAGATAACTCTGTGGCGAGGGCATCGACGTCATTCGTAGTTGTTGTTTGATGCTCATGTAACTTCGTTTTGCTTAGGCCTATCTCCCCTAAAAAAACCTAATAGAAAAAATCCAGTGTTCCGAGGATTTCGGTAAGTAGCAGGCTTGGGTTTGGTTGTGTTTGAAGCAAATTCAATTATTTTGTGATCTGAGAAAGATTCTTCTTTAGAAACTTTCCAGTTGTCTAAAGAGAGCGAGTGAGAGTTACTGCACAACGTAACGTCAAGCAGCTCTCTTCTATTTCTTGTCACAAAGGTGGGTTCGTTACCCTTATTTAATACTAGTAGATTTTGTTCTAAGACAAATTCATGAAGTGACTCACCTCGCTTGTTGATGTCGGAACTACCCTACTGCGTGTGTTGGGCGTTAGCATCACAGCCAAGGATGAGGTCCCACTTCTCTTTATGGCATTTAAGAACCAGGGATCTGGTGCATGGTGGTGGATTATCCACCGAGTGAAAAGGCATGTAGGTCGATGAGAAGATGAGCGGATTATTCTGACGTCGCTCCCATTTCGCCGCTGCCTGATCCCCGTTGCTGTGGTCGGATAAAAGATTAACTTTAATCTGCTTTCTAGCCACAATGCATGCTCTAATCTTGCATCCTACCTTCAATGTATGATAGACCTTTAGGTCTTTGTTCTCTAGACCCTTCACCTTCCCACGGACCAACCATGGTTCTTGGATCAGGGCAATGTCAATGTCTATCTTGTTAAAAAGGTAGACAAGCTTGGCGCTGGCGGCCTTGCTATGGTGCAGGTTTATCTGCACCACTTTCATGCTGACCAGCATCCTCTCCTTCTACCTTCTTCGCTGACTCCCCAATAACTTGTACTCTGCAGGTGGTAATTCCAACGCGTACTTTGTACTTGTTTTTGTGGAGTAGCGGCATCGATTTGTGGTTGAGCAGCACCGTGGCGGTTGTACCATCCTCCGTGTGCTCGCCCACTTCAATTACTTTCCAGTCCTCGGTATGAAGTTCTGGATTTAGGTTCCGAAGGTATCTCTCGATCCAGTCCTTGGGAATGTGAGCTCCAAGGATGCGGATGAGACCCTTCGGTCTGGTGTACTCAAGTACCTCCTTCAGGCTAACAACCCTTAAGTCAGCACCAGCCCACGGGGCATCAGTATTGCTTTTAAAGTTGTTAAGCAAGTGTCGAGTGTGTACTTGTCACAACAGTTTAGTATTTTGAATTTCTTAATAGTGACCAACGTGTCAAAGCGTGGTTTATTACCACTGGCCTTGCAGGCATCGTTGTTCCCAGCGAGAATTCTGTTTTCCACCAGCTTCCATTGGTCTTTAGATAGCTTTCGTTCTGGATTACCAAGGTCGACTACTGCAGCCCGAAAGCTCTCCTTGACCAAGTCTGCCAGTGTTTTTTTGTTTTTTCGCCTGCCTATTGACTACCGGGGAGATAATGTCGTCATGCCAACCTCTTTTGGAGCTTCCTGCAGTCGCTTGAGGTTCGGACTGGTCCTTGCCCTTCGTTTCTGCAGTTTTCCCGCTACAAGATGCCGAGGTGCAGGGCAGTTGGCATTGCGCCCTCGTCATCAGGTTCTCGTAGGCTCCTCCGGAGGCCTGCTCCCTAGCTACCTTCACGTCAACGCCAGCGACGATGCTCAGATTTCCCTTGGAGCTACCTTCAATTTCCTTGGGGTCCGATTTCTCTTTACCCAGGTTAATTGAAGATTTGGAAGGTTTGTCATTGCCTAAAGTGGAGAGCAAGTGGCCTTCCTTCTTTGGTTTGATTAACCTTCCTTTTGCTTATTGGGATTTCCGTTCCCTAACCAGGCGCCAAGCAGTCTTGGTAAGGTCCATGATATCATGCGCCCTTTTCAGTATGCTCGATTCCTTTGCCGTTAAGGACTTAGGATCGAGCTTGTTCAGCCGGATGATGGTCCTTCTGGCGTTGGCTCTTTGGCGTACGGTGTACGAAGCAGTAGTGTCGTTGCTGCAACTTGGCTTGTCAGTGCCTGCAATAGGAGTGGTGCTGCCATCTGCCATATTGGGTTCAGCTTTGCGAGGCTTGGCAACGACTGTACAGATACTATCTGCCGTCACGTTCGCCTCCCCGATGACAGAGTCGGGGGAAGCACTCTTGCACCCGGAAGCATTCGACTCCAGGGACGCGCTCGATGGATTAGAATCCTTTGAGATTATTGCGATCTCTCCAATCGGCTTTTTCGCAGCATGTGCTGTCTCTTCCTCTACCTTAGTCAGACAAGTACTAGCTAATGGCTTGATGCATGATCTGACAGATTTTGGGAGAGTAAACACCGGCTCAAGCGCTGCCCCCGATGGCTTAAGATCAGAGGTTGGCGCCTGCGATCCAAGTCCCGACAGGCTATGGTATGTCACAAACTTGGACAGATTTGTCGAACCCCCCATGCTCTCCTCTTCCTTTCGGCTAGTCTCCGGTGAGAGACGGGCGATAGGCGTGTCATCTCCCGTCGGCACGCTTGCAAGGAAGTCCAGAGCGTTTTTAAGCCTTCTCTGCTCAAGTTCGCTAAGTTGCTGCTGCTTATTCCCTAGTATCTTTACCGTCAATTTGCAGTTCTGTACTCTGCTGCGAATTGACTTGGTCGACGAGATCGAGTCTGGACGAGCTAGCTATCGAGCAGTTGTCATCGTCACTGAGAAATAGCTTCCCAATGTTGAAATCAACTGCCCCCACACTAACTTCGTCCGAAGCTTTAGCCCTAGCTGACGGTTCCTGGAGTAAGAGGCTGTCCTCCTCCTCCGTCAGAATTTCAAAGGAGTTAGAGTCGGTTGATTTAAAGCTAGGAGTGCCCGACTCCCTCACACCCTTCGCCGAAGATTTTTTGTTGTTAATAGAATTAATTTTGTTCCCACGAGTAAGGGGGAAGGTGATGTCCATATGTACTCACCCCCTGTATACAGATAAGGGGAATTAGAATTAAAACTAGAGGTCCCCAGGTATCTAGAGTTGTGCACTTACGACTGAGCTCCTCCTCAGCCACGTAGGTCTCGGCATGCATACCTTACCTTGGATGCCCTCCTCCTTGGACCGGGCTTGGGACCGGTTGAACACCATCCAAGTTCCAGCATTGGGTGGATCCCTGATGGTGCACAGGCGGAGTTGAAATGCAGGATAAGGGCAAGAGTTTGATTGTGCAAAACTGCGACAACTTCTCGTTGTGTATAAGCATTCCAATTTCACATTGATGAGCAGATAATTGTGGGGTGAACATCGATTGGTTTTCATAGCAAAGGTGGCGATCTTGCAATTTCAAACATTGATTTACGTCGTCCTGAGTCATAGCGTAGAAATGATCCTGATGTAGGCTAGCTGCTATAAATTGTGTTGACCGTTCGATGTATTTGAACTGATCATTATATTTGCTTGGCACCGGTACCACCTTTGAGAGGTGGAACAATTTATTTTTCACAACTGGTTACTCGATGCTAAAGAGTAGAAGATTGTCTGTTATTCTTCCGTTTACCGTTAGGAGTTGAAGTGCCATTAATGGGTCCTCTAAGGTTCCACGAGGGAGTGCTAAATGGGTAGGAATGTTTCCTTTTATTTGCAAAAGCGCTTCCTTAAGCTGCGCTAGCGTAAGTAGCTGTTCATTAATTCTTCCGTGTTGAGATGTAGATAATACGTCCAGAATGTTGTTCTGAGTTTGCTGATAATTTGTTAACATCAGCGTTGTTAGAATCGCAAGTGGATTAAATTCTGCGCTAAGTCTTCTTTCCTTGACATCTTCGGTGAGGTCACTGAAGCCACCCACAATTGAATCGAATTTTGTGCTAAACTTTTCCAACTGGTTTTCAATGACTTGATATGACTTCTGAAACACGTTGGTCTTGGACTCGATAATGGAGCTTAGTTTTTTGATAAGCTCCGACAAATGGAACTCATTTGAATTGACTGCCCCTGTTTTCTTCATCTTTTCTGCATATTCTTGATCTAATACACCAAACAACTTGTTTGCTGCATTTCCGACGATTGTCGGGTTTGATTTATTTCCCTGATGTATTTCCTTGATGTATTTCCCTGAACAGCTGGTTGACTTCCTTCACTTGTTGAAGTTTGTGAGTCAGCTGCATCCAAACTGTCTGACCGTATTGTTGGTTTTCTATCATCGAATCAGAGCACTCCCAGCTGCTGTATGCAGGTTGTGAGCCCTTCTTGCTCGATCCAATAATTTGTTAAGTTGTTAAATGTGTATATATTCCACTTGCTGGCTATGATGCTGGCTAAGCCAATGTCTTCAAAATAAAGAACTGGAGATGACTTGAATTGTGACACCTTGATAGGGTTATCTGTCGTTGGCTGTTGTGCTATTCCTGAGCTCCACGATGAGACTAAGAGTAAACTGAGCAATGCGGTCGTCATGCTGATCCCCTTTAAGCGCGACGAGCGTCTTAATGGTTCTTTGGGCTGATTCACCTTTGTAGCCAATATTTCGTTCAAATGCAATGTTCCGTTGTGGTCTTGTTGTTGGTTGGTAGCTGTATTAGAATTGTTCACTTCGTCTGGCAATGGGCAAATCTTGTGAATGGCTCGGCGAAATTCTCCATTGGCAGTTTTGATGTCCACTACTCTTACCAACCCGTCTTGTCCTCGAATGGTTCTGATGATCCGGCCCATTGGCCAGCTGTATGGTGGCGAATTGTTCTCCTTAAGCAACACTAACATGCTAGTTTCTAACTCTCTTTCTGGAAATTTCCACTTGTATCTAGTTTGCATTTGCTGTAAATACTCTCGTGACCAACGCTTCCAGAATCCCTGATGAGTGTGATGAGAATCCCTAGTAAGTGAATCATTGACCACTGTCTTTGAAGAGATAGTCTTGACTCATCTTGTTGCCCATCGTGAATAGTTGTTAGTGGCTTTTCAATCAAAAAATGACTTGGAGCTAATCGTTGCACATCGCTTGGATTATTTGATAGTACGGTGCAAGGTCTGGAGCTCAGCACGCCCTCGATTTGCACTGTGAGTGTTGTCAACTCTTCAAACGTTAACGAGGTACCCTGCAGTGTTCGTTTTAAATGATACTTTGCAGATTTCACAGCTGCTTCCCAGAGTCCACCGAAATGCGGAGACCTAGGTGGAATATGTTTCCGTTCAATGCCTTTGCTTGAACAAGTACGTTGTACCTTTCTAATTTCATTGTTTGCTCCGACAAATTTTGTTGCGTTGTCGGAAATGGTTTCTGCTGGGACTCCCCTTTTAGCGATGAACCGGTCTAGTGCTGCCAAGAATGCTGCTGTAGCTAAGTCAGATACGATCAATATGTATGGGCTTCTTTCATAAGCATACAAAGATTGCTATGTATGCTACGTATGCCTTGGTAGGCCTCTTTCCTCGTAATTTAAAATGTATTTCAATAGGTCCGCAGTAATCGACTCCGACATTCAGAAACGCTCTTGCTGGTTGAATTCGGTTTGCTGGGAGGTTTCCCATCTGCTGTCCTACTCCTTGTGGGTTAACGCGGAAGCACTGCACACTATTGTTGACGATTGAATTTGCAATGGCTCTGCCTCGGATCGGCCAAAACCGTTGCCTTGTAATGCTCAAAAG
This sequence comes from Neoascia interrupta, assembly GCA_947623515.1. Classification (NCBI taxonomy): domain Eukaryota; kingdom Metazoa; phylum Arthropoda; class Insecta; order Diptera; family Syrphidae; genus Neoascia; species Neoascia interrupta. Next base: position 100,075,921 of record OX392463.1, on the reverse strand, counting down.
AAGCTGTGGTCCGGCATGCAATTGCTGTAGATGAATTTGAGTCATCAGAAGCTTTGTAAATGGATGCGAACTCGGCAAGACTATTGGGTGCTTCTCGTCCTTCGTAAGCGTAGATGGCTGAAGTCTCCCACCAAGACATATGGGTCCTGTTGAATCAATTGTTGGCGACAATGATGCCAAACAACTCCGCTTTGCCACTATTCCATTGCTCCTAAATTGTTTAAGCTCTTCCTGGAAGTGTTCTTCTTGCATGATCTTCATGATTTAGTGTAGTGCTCTTTACATTTTCAAGAGTGGATAGTTGTCCTTGATCTTCTGACATGTTCGGGGTCCTTTTTGTGCAAATTCGGATGGGATATGCCATAACCCGTTGAAGATGATCGAATAAGTTTTTATGATTTAATGTGTACATTGGATGATTACTTTGGCTTATCGTCAGGAGTCCTTTTCGACACGCCTTCTCTTCCGATTGCTCTCTAACCACATTAAATTTCTCCACTGGCTATTCTGCTTCGGGTCTTTGCAAAAAACTCCGGCCCGTGGAACCACAAACTGGATGAAGCCAATTGTGTCGCTTGCATTCCTCGTGACACGAGGTCAGCCGGATTCATCTTGGTCCTGATGAATCTCCATTGTTGTATTTCTGTTTCACTCTGTATCACTGCCACTCTGTTAGCGACAAATGTTTTGAATGATGATGTTGTTGTTTGAATCCATGACAGCACAATTTGAGAATCCGTCCAATAGAAGATCTTGTCTGGAGCCTTTCCAACATGTGATCGGACGCGCTTTATTAAAACGGACAGTAATTTAGCTGCACATAACTCGAGTCTCGGTAATGTTGTTTGTTTTCGCGGTGCTACCTTCGATTTGGCACACAGCAATCGGGTTGAGTATTCTCCTGCTGATGATGCAGAACGTACATAAACCACTACTCCATACGCCTTCTCAGACGCGTCACTAAATCCGTGAATCTAGAAACATTGTGAATCTGGCCATCGCACCTCTCTAGGAATCTTTATCGTTGTCAAAAACGGTAGCTGACCTTTGAAGTGAGTCCATGCTGTGGTATGGCTTCATCCCAGTCTAACTGTAGATACTATAATCCTTGCATGAAGATGTTTGCTAGCACAATGACTGGGCTTACGAAACCCGATGGATCGAACAAATGCGCGACATCGGATAAGATTGTTCGTTTGGTAATGCGCCGAAATTCGTCCCAACAGGTTTTTAGCATGCACAAATCTGCCTTTGGTAACCAGCTTTTTTTTTATGCCCGAACCAGGGTATAGTAAGTTTGATGTATAGTTTGTAACGCAGTGAAATAATCACCGTAGACCACTAAGATTTTTTAGAGATATGAATGGGACCGACAGGAGAATCGATTTAGCCATGTCCGTCCGTCCGTCCGTATGTAAACAACTTTTAGGCCTTAAATTTTAAGGCAGAGAGCTGAAATTTTGTGGGTTGGTTGGAAGTCCTGAAGGACTCCAGATCAGGTTTGAAAATAAGCTGAATCCGCCCACAGACACGCCCACTACAGGCCTGTATGCGCGACCATCTCTAATTTAAAAAATACATTTTGCAAATTTTAGCTATGTTACAATGGCGCTAGCGCATTAATTTTTGGTACGAAACATTGCCTTATGATTGTCTTTGAGGTAGCCAAAAAATTTTAGATTTTTCATTTACCACGACCACTTTTTAAGGGATTTTAGCTTAAAATGACTGTTTTTCAATAAATACAAATGAAATTTGACAAAAAATTGTATGACAAAAGTTGTAGATACTAGCATTTTCTAACTTTTATGTTGTATATTGTATGTACCTCCGCCCACTTTTGTGGGCGTGGCGTTAAAAAAAGTGATTTTTTTTAGTTAAAAAGGCGGAGTTTTGAGCCGAAATGTATGCAACCACCTAATATAAAGCGTTCAACAGTTATATTTTTATATCCCGCCCACTTTTTGGAGGCGTGGCAGTTTTCTTTTTGGTATGGTCGGGTATTTTGCAATCCATCGTAGATGGATTGAAGCCTTTGCATACCCACTTTTGCACTTTCCCACTTGTTTTTTTTTTTTGAATACTAGGGTGGACAGAGGCTAAAACACCAAAATCTCTACCGAAGTAGCCGATATTGGTTATGCCCGATCCACGTGCTAAAAAACCACCCATTTATGAGAGACAATATGAAACGCCAGAACGCATTTCATAGTAGTAAATTTTCGCTCTCTCATAATACTTCTTGACTACAACTAAGTTAACTTAACAAGTAGTTTACGCTTCCGTAGTGTTAATCACATTGGATTGCTTTCCAGTGAATGCACCTACTAAGCCGTTCATTCGTGCGGCTAGATCGAAGGCTCTTGTTCTTTGTAGTCGTCGCTCGTTGTTTACATCGTTAAGAGTCTCGTTTAGAGTACGGATCATTTCATTGTTGCAATGAACATGAAGGCGAGCATTTAGCTCTCGAGCAAAGTTTGTTACTACTTCGCACACGGTAGCTATTCCTTAATAATTCCTCTGTGAATATCACTATTCCTAATATACCATGGAGCATTCACGATTGCTCTAAGTGTCTTGTTTTGGAAAGTCTGCAACATGGACATGTTGCTCGGCTTGGTACAACCCCAAAGTTGTATACCGTATGTCCAGGACGGCTTTAACACCTGTCTGTACAAGAGCAGTTTGTTATATATGCTTAATTTCGAAAATCTTCCGATAAGCCAATACATTTCCCTGAGCCTAATCTCGAGCTCATCACGCTTCTTCTTTGCGTGTGGTTTCCACCTTAGTTTAGCGTCCAGTGTCATCCCTAGATACTTCGCTTCATTTGCATGGTAACCAGCTGATTCCCAATGTCTTAGTCTCTGATTCACCTTTCTCATATTCGCTGATATCAACATTAAGCCCACGCTCTTTCTCCGGAATCGCTCGCAAGATTTGATAGTTATTAGAACACCATTTATGTAATTTAAATCCTCCGGATAAAGCCAGGTTTTTAAGCTGTTGTTGAGTTCTTATAAGCTCATCTAGATCATCACATCCTATCATTACGTCGTCTACGTAAAAATCTTCCTTTGCTTCTCTAACGGCCAATGGGAAGTTCTCTGCTTTCTCTTCAGCTAATTGTTGTAGACACCGGACTGCCAAATATGGTGCCGAGTTGGTTCCATACGTCACCGTATTAAGCTGATAGATGTGCAGCTGCTCCAGTGCAGGCTGCTTCCGCCAGACGGTTAATTGAAATGGGCGGTCCTTGGGGCTTATGAGGATCTGTCGATACATTTGCTTTACATCGGCAGTGAAAACATACTGCGGGAACCGGAATTTGATGAGAAGACTGAATAAATCATTGTGTGTGGTTGGACCAGTATACATTATATCGTTTAATGATGTGTTTGTGCTTTTTTTTTGCTGAGGCATCGAACACTACCCTCACCTTTGTAGTACTGCTCGCTAGGCTGAGCGATTATCGCGCTATGATGCGGTAGGAAGCAGTGCGGCTTGAGATAGTTCAAGTTGTCGATACGTGTCATATGTCCTTGTTGCTCGTACTCATGCATGAACTGCTTATATTGTTGTTTGAGTTTCTCGTCTTTGCTTAGTTTTCGTTCGATGCTGTAAAACCTGCTTATCGCCGTTTCCTTTGAAGCTCCTTACTTCGATGGGCTATGCATAAAAAAAAGCTGTACAATGAAGCGTCCCCCACTATCTCTTGAAGTTATTCTCTGGAAAACGGTTTCACATTCGGTTTCCATCGCTATCATGGCTCGTCGCTGTGGCTCCGCTTCTTCTAAGGCCCAAAATTTTCGATTTGTGATTCGAGACCATTTGATGAATATGTGGTTATACCGCAATACTGAATATTCCTTGGCACCTCCGTAGCCGCCTTTCCCATTCCCACGCATCCTAGAACAGTGTTTTGAAATGTTGGTAAATTGCTACCGATTTTGATCTGCCCAATTTCGTTCTGCTACGAGCAGTATGTCAATTGCGGTAGGTTTGTTGAATTGCTGATCCAATAAATGTATGTTTGTTGGTATCTCCCATCGCTCAGTTTCCATTACTTGAGATGGCTGCTCTGCCGTAATCTACCTGAAGTCTGCCTTTGTAGCTGCTGCACTTGTAGAGGACGCAGTTTGACCCAGGTTGTTTTGTTTTGGTCCTTGAGTGGCCTCTACTTCTTGAACATGTAGGACAGTGTTGTGTTTTGATGAACACTTCATACAATGTCTTATGTACATTCCCTCGAGAAATGACCTGGTTTGAGGCAATTATTACGCCAAGTCGATACTTGCTTCATGCGTGCCGTTGGATTCAACTGAAGAAACCTTTGACACTGGAACAGTTTGTGTGCTCCATTACACATCTTACATTCTTCTGAGGTGATCTTGCCTTTAACTGAAGACAATGTTATCCTAGCTTTTTCTGCGGTGAAAACCCATGGTATCCAACGCTTAACTGTTTGTTTTCTTTGCCCAATGCTTCGAGGGACTGGAACCGCTTCTCAATGAAATCCAGCAGCTCGTCAATTTCCGGCAATTCCTCTGCATTGACGAGAGACTGCTCGTATAAAGCATGTGTGCTCCTATCGAGCTTTTTGATGATCATGTGAGTGAGAATCGGACCTCACTCGTCGGTTTCAACTCCCAAGTTCGTCGAGGATGCCAGACACTCTTTGGTAGTGTCATGAAGCGCCTTCAAGCCCATTGCTGCTACTGATATTTGAGCTCGTTGTGAAATCAGCTTGTCCAAAACTGCGTTGAAAATCAACCGCTTATTATTGTATCTCTTCTGCAGCATTTCCCATGCTGTTTGGTAATTGTCTCCTGTCGTTAACAAGTGCTTAACGAGCTTTGCTACTTCACAATTTAAGTTGGACTTCAGGTACATCATCATTTTGTACTGGAGCCATCGTTGTGTTGTGGATTAGCTCTAAATAAAGATCCTCGAACTCTTTCCACTTCAGGTAGTCACCACTGAACTGCGGAGGTGATATCGGCATCAATTTCACTGCTGGAGCCAGGATAGTGCTCTGCTGGCCCTCGGTGATTGTCCGTTTAGTGTTGTTGTGCGCGGGAATGGATTCTTTTTCTCCTCTGGAGCTGTGCCCCCCATGCCGCGCCGTTGTTCGGCTCGAGACAGGGTGTGTCCCTGGATATGGATTCCACTGCCTGCCCTCTCTTTAGCTGGTGTTTTAATAAATCATCCATGATTCTTAATTCTGTTGGCTTGGTTTTGTCTCGTTGAAGCCCACAAATTTGCACTTGACTATGTTTTGGCCTAGCCAACGCCAACTGATTTGCACTTGACTATGTTATGACCTAGTCAACGCCAAATGATTTGCAGTTGACTATGTTATGGCCTAGTCAACGCCCAATGACTTGCACTTGAATATGTTATGGCCTAGTCAACGCCAACTGATTTGCACTTGACTATGTTATGGCCTAGTCAACGCCGAATGATTTGCACTTGACTATGGTTGGCCTAGTCAACGCCCAATGGTTTGCACTTGACTATGTAATGGCCTAGTCAACGCCAACTGATTTGCACTTTACTATGTTATGGCCTAGTCAACGCCGAATGATTTGCACTTGACTATGTTTGGCCTAGTCAACGCCGAATGATTTGCACTTGACTATGTTTGGCCTAAGCAACGCCCAATGATCACGTCGGTGTCACCAAAATGTTTTGTATAGCCTCCTTTGACTCTCCGCTTAACTATATCTTTTTCTTATAAGATTGTAGAATTTAGACAAAAGCAACTTTTGTATTAAAAGATTTACATTTTATTAAGGGAAAAATAAACTGCACAGATAAACCATTTAGTTGATACTTCTGACTTTGGATTCTACAAACTTGCAACGAAGACTGAATTCAATTGTTATAATTTTGCCAAATAAATACCGCCAATGTCACCCACCACTGATGTTCTTCTCTTCCCCCCGGGTGTGATGTGTATCTGTTCAATCCATCGTGTCCATCGTTGATCGTGTGCATGCTGATTGCTGATCAATGGGATCCAGTTGGAGACGGCACTGATTTCTTGTGAAATTTGAAGTTAGCATATGCATAAATATAGCATATTTATACAGGGTGTTTCCAAATTCGATGCAAATATTTTGACACAAGATTCTTGGGTATATTTGAAGAAAAAAATTGTTCTACAGTATGGGCCTATCTCAAATTTTTATACCACTTATTGGGAATTTAAGAAAACACCTACTTTGAGGTACCTTGACCCATACTTACACAAATATCTCCGCTAACGCTTACAACAGGTACTTCATTTAGGACTTTAATTTTAGAAGAAATAGTACTCCTTTTAACAGCATTAAAATTAAATTGCTGACTTTTTTAACTATCGAGATATTTGCTTTTAAGTCGGATCCTTTTTCCCTGGCCATAACATTTTTTTGACTTTCAAGACACATTTCTGCGAAAAATGCGTAATAAACATATCGGTAATTTTTTTCTAGTGCACCTAACAATACTTAATAAAAATTGCTAAGACAAGTTACCCGAAAAACCCACAGATTTTATGATACTTGGGAAATTCCATAACAGGTAAAATTATGAAAAACTCTTTTCACGAAGCCGCGACAGGTATAAGGTGGAAATATGATTTGTTACCTACTTTTATAACCGCGATTGACAATAAGAACGATTTTTTGACTATGTATTAATAATTTAAGTAGGTTTTAGAGCATGCATTTTTATTAGACTACCTGATAAAAAGGTAATTTCCCTATCATTTTTCTGTTAAATCCCAAAAAGGATTAAGTTTGAGGTTGGTCGCCTAGTTGAAAAATTTATTTAATGTAAATTGTATAAAAGGTTAGAAAACAAAATTAAATCCATCAAAGTCATTTTTGAAGCCGAGGTGTCACAACAGTTGTTAAGAAACCCTACTTGAAATGGCATCTTTTACAAACGAAGAATACGCCGATATTATCTACGTTTATGGGATGTGCAACGGAAGTTCTATTAGAGCATAACAAAGATACCATCAGCTTTATCCTAACCGAAGAGTACCTAATCCCCGCGTATTTACAAATTCGTTTCGAAGACTTCGGGAAACGGGATTTGTTTCAACAAGACGACCTAACGCAGGAGCTTCACCAGGAAGAATTGCAGTTGATGAAAGAATACTGGAAGCGGTTGCAAATGATCCATCAATCAGCATCAGGCGCTTATCCTTGCGATTTAATGTTTCAACACATAAAATTGTTCGTCTCCTGCATACGGAAAACTTGTATCCATACCACCATACACCTGTGCAGGAACTGCTTCCGAGTGATTTGGAGCCGAGACTTGAGTTTTGCAACTGGTTGTTAGAGCGGAACTTGGATGACAACGGTTTTATAAGCAGAATCCTATGGACGGACGAATCTCAATTTACTAGAGATGGGATTACATATTTTCACAATCTACACACATGGGCTGCGGAAAACCCACACACAAGGAGAGAGTAATCATTTCAACACAGATTTAGCGTCATATTGTGGGCTGGTGTTATTGGAAACAACTTAATCAGTCCCTTCAAACTGCCTCCCACACTGAATTCTGCAAACTATCTGGAATTTTTGCGCAATGATTTAACAGATCTACTGGAGGATGTTCCGGTAACTCAACGAGCTTCGTCATATTTTCAACAGGATGGAGCCCCAGCCCACTTTGGTCGCGAGGTTAAGAATTGGCTGGATGAAAAGTACGCTGGTCGTTGGATAGGAAGAAATGGACCAGTTCACTGGCCTGCAAGATCTCCAGACCTTACAATTATGGATTTTTTTTGTATGGGGGAGAATGAAAGAACTTGTTTATTCTACAGAAATATCAACTCTTAATGATTTAGAAGATCGCATTCTCCAAGCCTTGTCACAAGTGAGGCAGGAGTTATCCTCAATAAACGTCGACAGCGCAATCCAAAAACGGGCTCTAGCATGCATACAAAATGGAGGAGGACACTTTGAACACCTTATTTGATTGTAAAGTTAACTTAATGAAATAAAAAAAAAACATAAACCAAACACAAGCATTTTTATTCTGAATAATAAGAATTGAACACTATGAATCGATCTTTTCATAATTTTACCTGCTATGGAATTTCCCAAGTATCATAAAATCTGTGGGTTTTTCGGGTAACTTGTCTTAGCAATTTTTATTAAGTATTGTTAGGTGCACTAGAAAAAAAATTACCGATATGTTTATTACGCATTTTTCGCAGAAATGTGTCTTGAAAGTCAAAAAAATGTCATGGGCAGGGAAAAAGGATCCGACTTAAAAGCAAATATCTCGAAAGTTAAAAAAGTCATCAATTTAATTTTAATGCAGTTAAAAGGAGTACTATTTCTACTAAAATTTAAGTTCTAAATGAAGTACCTGTTGTAAGTGTTAGCGGAGATATTTGTGTTAGTATGGGTCAAGGTACCTCAAAGTAGGTGTTTTCTTAAATTCCCAATAAGTGGTATCAAAATTTGAGATGGGCCCATACTGTAGAACAATTTTTTTCTTCAAATATACCCAAGAATCGTGTGTCAAAATATTTGCATCGAATTTGGAAACACCCTGTATAAATATATATAGCATATGCATAGTTACTGATGAGTATGAAAGCTGTCGGCCAGGACGGAAATCAATGGAGATTTGTGTTAAGATGAATTCGCAGAAATGCTTCCGCTGTTAAGCTTCTATTGAGATGGGCTTATCGCCACTTTGGCCTGACTTGGCGATATGCTACTAGACTACATCGTGGGGTGCATGATTATTTAATATCTCGATGGAGATTTGTGCTTAGATGAATTCGCAGAATTGCTTCTGCTGTTTAGCTTCTATTGAGATGGGCTTATCGCCACTTTGGGCTGACTTGGCGATATGCTAATAGATGATTATTTAACACAAGGCTTACTTATCTGTCTTTGTTTGCTTCTCAACAAAGGCAGTTCATATCAAATTAGTAGGCTGACTTCGAAATCAAAACTATATGAACAGTCATATAAGTTTACACTCCCATGAATGAGACCGTTCAATTCTCAAAGGCATCCAATGGCGGATGGTGGGTATCTATTTTAAAGGGTGATTTTTTAGCTGGTTTGGTTTTGGCAACACTGGTTTTGACAGCTGACGTGTGTTTAGTACCTTGTGTCACTGTCAAACAGCTTCAGTTTAGTTTGCAATTTGACCATGGATCGTCTTACAAATGAACAACGCTTGCAAATTATTGAATTTTACTATCAAAATTCGTGCTCGGTTCGAAATGTTCATCGCGCACTGCTTCCATTTTATGGTCGGCATTCTCGACCTTCTGAGCATTTCACGTTTCGGGCCGGTCAATTGGCCGCCTAGATCGTGCGATTTGACACCATTAGATTATTTTTTGTGGGGGTATGTCAAGGCTAATGTCTACAGGGTGTTTCCAAATTCGATGCAAATATTTTGACACAAGATTCTTGGGTATATTTGAAGAAAAAAATTGTTCTACAGTATAGGCCTATCTCGAATTTTGATACCACTTATTGGGAATTTAAGAAAACACCTACTTTGAGGTACCTTGACCCATACTAACACAAATATCTCCGCTAACACTTACAACAGGTACTTCATTTAGGACTTAAAATTTAGAAGAAACAGTACTCCTTTTAACTTTTTTAAAATAAAATTGACGACTTTTTTAACTTTCGAGATATTTGCTTTTAAGTCGGATCCTTTTTCCCCGCCCATGACATTTTTTTTAATTTCAAGACACATTTCTGCGAAAAATGCGTAATAAACATGTCGGTAATTTTTTTTTCTAGTGCACCTAACAATACTTAATAAGAATTGCTAAGACAAGTTACGCGAAAAACCCACAGATTTTATGATACTTGGGAAATTCCATAGCAGGTAAAATTATGAAAAAATTTTTTTCACGAAGCCGCGACAGGTATAAGGTGGAAATATGATTTGTTACCTAGTTTTATAACCGCGATTGACAACAAGAACGATTTTTTTTAATATGTATTAATAATTTACGTAGGTTTTAGAGCATGCATTTTTATTAGACTACCTGATAAAAAGATAATTTCCCTATCATTTTTCTGTTAAATCCCAAAAAGGATTAAGTTTGAGGTTGGTCGCCTAGGTGGAAAATTTACCTAATGTAAATTGTATAAAAGGTTAGAAAACAAAATTAAATCCATCAAAGTCATTTTTGAAGCCGAGGTGACACAACAGTTGTTAAGAAACCCTACTTGAAATGGCATCTTTTACAAACGAAGAATACGCCGATATTATCTACGTTTATGGGATGTGCAACGGAAGTTCTATTAGAGCACAACAAAGATACCATCAGCTTTGTCCCAACCGAAGAGTACCTAATCCCCGAGTATTTACAAATTCGTTTCGAAGACTTCGGAAAACGGGATCTGTTTCAACAAGACGACCTAACGCAGGAGCTTCACCAGGAAGAATTGCAGTTGATGAAAGAATACTGAAAGCGGTTGCAAATGATCCATCAATCAGCATCAGGCGCTTATCCTTGCGAATTAATGTTTCAACACATAAAATTGTAGTTCTCCTGCATACCGAAAACTTGTATCCATACCACCATACACCTGTGCAGGAACTGCTTCCGAGTGATTTGGAGCCTAGACTTGAATTTTGCAACTGGTTGTTAGAGCGGAACTTGGATGACAACGGTTTTATAAGCAGAATCCTATGGACGGATGAATCTCAATTTACTAGAGATGGGATTACAAATTTTCACAATCTCCACACATGGGCTGCGGAAAACCCACACACAAGGAGAGAGTCATTTAGCGTCAATTTGTGGGCAGGTGTTATTGGAAAAAACTTAATTGGTCCCTTCAAACTGCCTCCCACACTGAATTATGCAAACTATATGGAATTTTTGCCCAATGATTTAAAAGATCTACTGGAGGATGTTCCGGTAACTCAACGAGCTTCGTCATATTTTCAACAGGATGGAGCCCCAGCCCACTTTGGTCGCGAGGTTAAGAATTGGCTGGATGAAAAGTACGCTGGTCGTTGGATAGGAAAAAATGGACCAGTTCACTGGCCTGCAAGATCTCCAGACCTTACAATTATGGATTTTTTTGTATGTGGGAGAATTAAAGAACTTGTTTATTCTACAGAAATATCAACTCTAAATGATTTAGAAGATCGCATTCTCCAAGTCACAAGTGACGCAGGAGTTATCCTCAATAAACGTTGACAGCGCAATCCAAAAACGGGCTCTAGCATGCATACAAAATGGAGGAGGACACTTTGAACACCTTATTTGATTGTAAAGTCAACTTAATGAAAAAAAAAACATAGACCAAACACGAGCATTTTTATTCAGAATAATAGGAATTGAACACTATGAATCGAGTTTTTCATAATTTTACCTGCTATGGAATTTCCCAAGTATCATAAAATCTGTGGGTTTTTCGGGTAACTTGTCTTAGAAATTTTTATTAAGTATTGTTAGGTGCACTAGAAAAAAAAAATTACCGATATGTTTATTATGCATTTTTCGCAGAAATGTGTCTTGAAAGTCAAAAAAATGTCATGGGCGGGGAAAAAGGATCCGACTTAAAAGCAAATATCTCGAAAGTTAAAAAAGTCATCAATTTTATTTTAATGCAGTTAAAAGGAGTACTATTTCTTCCAAATTTTAAGTCCTAAATGAAGTACCTGTTGTAAGTGTTAGCGGAGATATTTGTGTTAGTATGGGTCAGGGTACCTCAAAGTAGGTGTTTTCTTAAATTCCCAATAAGTGGTATCAAAATTTGAGATAGGCCCATACTGTAGAACAATTTTTTTCTTCAAATATACCCAAGAATCTTGTGTCAAAATATTTGCATCGAATTTGGAAACACCCTGTATAGGGACAAGCCCGCTTCGATTGACGCACTGGAAGCCAACGTCCATGCATTCATTCGTGAGATACCGGCCGATATGTGTGAAAGAGTAGGCCAAAATTGGACTCAGGGGATGGGCTACCTGAGACGCAGCCGCGGTCAACATTTGCATGAAATTATCTTTAAACATTAAATTGCAAGGTTCAAACTATCGATTCAAATAAATATTTCATTAATTTTTTCGAATTTTTTGTGTTTTTTTTTTTAAAGAATGTTCTTAACCCCTTAAAAAATCACCCGTTAGTAATGTTGCAACTAGATTTACAGACAACAGTACTAACAGCGTCAGATGAGAAAATCAAATCGAGAAATCGATTTTTAAAATTTTGTATACAGCTTATTTGATGTGAGTCAAAAGAAATTATATTATCTAGTTTATTAAGCGCACTTTGGAGTCGCAAACGAGCTCGACTTTTAGAGTAAATGGGAAAATTACTTTTCCGGAAATAATGTGTTTTCGAACAGCGGTAAGAGTCCCATCACCTAGAAGGTGATCTATCCACTGATGCCTTTATCAACAGTTTAAAAAGATTTGTTGCCCATAGAGGGGTCTGTCACAGCATATTTTGTGACAATGCCACCAACTTCGTTGGGGCAAGGAATAAACTAAAAGAACTTTTTAAAATTTTTAGTCAAGCTGAAACACAATCCGCAATATATTTCAATTGCTTGAAGATGGGCATTAATTGGAAGCACATACCACCTCGATCACCTCATTTTGGTGGTCTCTGGGAGGCTGCGCTAAAATCGGCAAAGACGTTGCTAATCAGGCAGTTAGGTGAGGCGGCCCTTACATATGAAGAACTCTTAACTGTGGTCGCTCAGATCGAAGCCATCCTGAATTCACGGCGACTTACTCCTATGTCTTCTGACCCAAATGATTTGGAGCCATTGACGCCAGGAAATTTCCTCATTGGTGCGGCTTTGACTACCCTCCCGGAACCTGATATCACTAATCACAAGCTGTCAAGATTAGATAGGTTTCGGCAAATTCAGCGAATTCAACAGCATTTCTGTCAGAGATAGTCAACTGAATACCTCCAACTTCTCCAACAAAAAGTTAAGTGGCGGACCGAACACAAAAAACTAGAACCTGGAACAATGGTTGTACTGAAAGATGCACACCTGCCTCCAATGAAGTGGAAGATTGGCCGTGTAACTGAAGTTGCCAAGGGCTCGGACGGCCTCATACGCATCGCGAGTGTAAGAACAGATGCAGGCACTTACAGACGGGCAATTCAAAACTTGTGTCCTTTGCCTATAGATGAAAATGATAGTAAAGATTTCAAGGAGCTCAGCAATAATCTTGATCAGCTACGTCACAGAATAGTTGCACTTGAAATAAATAACGATGTTATACATAGCTTTCACACCTCTTATCAAAGTAGAACTAGAGTTGCTAGATCCCCTTTTGATTTTGTCGGAAATGCAGCACATGCGCTGTTTGGTGTGCTTGATCATGATGATTCTGAGGAAATAGAACAAAAAATTTCGATGGTTCGCCAAAATGAACAGCATTTAACAGATCTTCTGAGAAAGCAAAGTTATATTGCTGATTCCACAGTAAATCTTTTTAAAAAAGATAGCATTCAATTGCAATAGCAATACCAAGGCTTAAATGCCTTACATGCAAAAACTGTTAGTGGAATTGAAAAAGAACAGGCGCGTCTTGGAAAAAAACAAGATCCCATTGCTAACTTATCCATGATTCTAACTTATCTCGAGAGAGTCCAAGACACTCTATTAGATATTCTGATCAGTCTAAACTATGCGAAAATCAGTCTGCATTTCATTTCTCCCACCCAATTTATTGAACAGTTGCACCTCATACGAAATAACCTACCGTCGCATCTCAGTCTTCCTAGAGTATCAGTCCTAGATATGCTCAGAGCTTCTTCTGTCAAGGGCCGTAGCTTAAATAATTCGATTGTGTTCGAGATGATGCTTCCTCTAATAGACAATCAGAATCAGGAATTACGATTTTTAATCTTGTTCCCGTTCCCATACGTGACAATCAATCAAGTTTTTTGATTGAAACCGCATCTCCCTATTTAGTCGTGACGCTGACAAGAGATAAATATTTCTTTTTGACGGAGAATGAGTTAGTCGCGTGCAACCTCGTTTCAGATAGAAACTATTTATGCAACCATTTATTGCCAATGAGCATTCATCAAGGCCATGAGAGCAGTTGTGAGGTCGCACTTCTGAATCACGTCAGTGAGGCACTTCCGTTTTGTTCTTTAAAAAAAAACTATTATTCAAGATCGGTGGATTGGAATGAGAAGTTCTAATAGCTGGGCTCTCTCTTTGCCCCGTCAGGTCAATGGATTCATCATTTGTGATGGGATTTCAAAAAGCTTGTCCATCAGCGGAAATGGGATGCTGGAATTTCGTAAACCGTGCACGCTCAAACTGCCCAATGCAATTATCAATAGGCGTGTCTTTAAGAACACTACTCTTTCCAACTCTTTTGTTCCTTCCCTAGAATTTGTTAGGTCAGTCAAAGAAAATACAGCCACAGAGTTTAACTTCATCCTCAATACAAGTAAGACAATAGATACAGGGGATTTAAGGGATAAAATTAATGCAATGGCAAAGGATTTGGACAGGGATATGGCGGCTATTAAAATAAATATGCGTGATTATCATCACTACGGCCTTATTTACACATTGCTCATAGTCATTCTTGGTTGCGTTATAATCTATTTTTACAAAAACAGAAAGCCAAAACCTTTACGCAGGGGAACGTCGCCTCGCTTTGAGGTGGCAGAATAAATGATAGTCCTTCATCGAAGAAAGACTTATTGAATACAATAATGTTTTTCATCACTTTATCAAAATTTTTAATCCTTCCATTGTTTCTTAATGGATTACCGCTCGAGTTTGATTTAAGAAATAAAAGTCAAATGGAAAATGTAACTTTTGCCTTAAGCTTACCCAACAATGATACTGTGGAAATTGGACTTTCATTTCGCTTACTGATGGTTTCATCAATCAATAGCAACAAAACCACAAGCAACCCATCTCTCTATAATGATATCATAACTCAAACCACGGAAAAGATGGAAAGGAAAAAATTTGTAACTGTACACGAGGCGATTGAGGGATTTAGGCAAGATTTGATAGAAAAAAAGAAATCGAAATATCTGGGATAATTGAGAGCAAGGAACTTTTTTATAGGCACTTTAAATTGGAATTCGATGAAAACAAAGAACTTACTATTCGGTGTACTTATCATAACAACTATAAACGTCGTTCTCTGGCCATTTCATGCTTCGAATATCGCGAATATGAACAAGAAAGAATTTTAAGTAATGGTGAAATTGACCTCTTTACAAACCAGGAACTACAGCTTGACCCCAACGTGGAATTAGTAAATCTCAAATCTATGAAGCAGCCCTTCGCGATGACTATTTTATAAATAATGTATATACAACTTTTAATAAAAATAAAAATGAACAAAATCAGAATATATTAAATAATTTGTGTTTTATTGATCCATGAATTGTGATCGGATGGAAAACCCAACCATTTAACATAAACCTTATCATTTTTTGTTGCCATACCCCTGCAAGGTCGGGGTTAGAATAGCCTTGAGGTAAGGTATGCCTGTCGTAAGAGCCGACTAAAATCCACCGGAAGAAATATTCTTTAATATTTCAACGGATTCTGTCGATGCTGCTCCATTTGGGGCAACATTTGGCAGTAAGGTTTTAACTTATAGATGAATCTGAAGGTTAAATTAAAATCCAGAAGCGTCTGTCACACATTGTGCGGCTCACTGGTCGGCGTCTGTCTCCAAAGGGGCAGCTGTATTTAAAAATGAAAATAGAAGTGACTTACCTATTTCTCATAAAAACGACAAGTTAAAAAAAAAATGGCAATGAACAAAATGAAAGATTTGATTACCCCAGGTGGCAGCCCAGCTATGCTGGAAAATCCACCCTCTTCGGAGGCAGGCTCTACGGATTCTGGGGAGAGCCTTTTATTGCTTATAAATCCTTTTGAGAAAAGGACAAAACTAAATCGATCACCACCACCTAGATCGAACATATCCGGAAAAAGCAGTCCACCGGAAAACCAGGACTCTGTGAAAATTAAGAGCTTAAAAAAGGAGAATAATGAACTCCGAGCTAAGCTTATTGAAATGGAGCGACTCTTCCAAGATCTAAAAATGGAAGTTGACTCTCTGCGAAAAGAAAACGAGGATATTAAAAATACTCGTTTAACGAAAGACTGTGAGGTAACGAAAGAGTGTGTAACACCGAACCGACCAGCAGTCGAATACTTCACGGACGAGGACGAACTTGCACTTGAGACCGATTCAGTCTTAAGGAAAAGGTCTAGCAGGAAGCGAAAGGCGAATTCCTCTCCCGAAGTAATACAAAAAGAAGATAAGCCCTCTGGCTCAAACAAGGCTAAACCAGAAGCGAAAATTCGTCCACCTCCCGCAATAAACATCGTCGGGATAGCAGACTTTGGGAGATTGCGCAACCTTCTTGCAAACACGGTGAGAACAGAAAACTATAAGCTTACCTCGCACCGAAATAACGTGTGGAAAGTAAATGTTGACAACGCCGATTCCTATCGCGCACTGTCTCCTAGACTGAATGCAGAAAGAATCGAGTGGTATACTTATCAAAATAAGTACGAAAAACCACTGCGAGTCATTGTAAGGGGGCTCCACCCATCATGCACAAAAGAAGACGTTGTAAAAGACGTAAAAAATAAAGGCCTTAAAATTATTGATGCCGTCAATATCATTAAAAAGGAAAAGCAACGCACGGAAGAAGAAAGAGACACTGTGATCACACGCGGTCTTCCAATTTTTATGCTCTCCTTTGAAAGAACTGAGAGCATAAGCGATATTTATAAAATAAAAATGATACTTAACATCAGGGTTAAAATCGAACCCATGCGAAAGGGCAATAGACTGATACCACAGTGTAAGCGATGCCAAGAATTCAGGCACACAAGTGCCTACTGCTAAAAAGAACCACGTTACGTGAAATGTGCTGGAAAACACCTGTCAACAGAGTGCAAAGTTGACATAAAGGCTCCAGCAGTTTGCGCCAATTGCCACGGAAACCACCCCGCGAACTATCGAGGATGCGAAGTAGCCATAGAGCTGCAAAAGGGACGAGAACCTCTTAAGGAAAATACTAGAGGTCAGAATCAAAGCCTAGGACGCCCAAAACCTGCTGAAACTCCTAAGCCAAAGACTCCAAAGACGCCAAAGCCGATCAAAAGTGGAAGATTGGCAAAGGAGGCGTCGACAAAAGGCGTAAAAGCTCCACAAAAGAGCGGCGCCAGTTCAAGTGCAGCGGAGAAACCACCACTGGTCGGACCGAAATCATACGCACAGGTTGCGGCAAACGAAAGCAAGGCAAGATCGCCCACAACAGATGCAGTGTCTCAGATCCTCGCTGTAATCTTGGAGAAACTTGAGGATCAGACTAAAATCAACAAAGTTATATTTGAAAAACTGAGCAAGCTCGAGTTTAAGCCTCGAAAAAATTACAAGAGTACATGAATATGAAACAGTAATTTAAAATACTAACATGGAATGCAAACGGCCTTCTGAATAAAATAGACGAACTAGAAGTATTTCTACGGAAAAACAATATTGATATTTGCATGATTACGGAAACTCACCTTAAAAACGGGTCTACACCCAAACTTAAAGATTACAATGACTATCATGCACATCACCCTTCGCAAAATTCGAGAGGAGGATCCTCCCTCTACATTAAGAACTGCATAGAGCACTTCAAGAACACAGAAGTTGAGCTAGACTCTATGCAGATCAGTTTAGTTTCTGTAAAAATTGACTGCTTAGATTATAACATTGCATCTTGTTATTTCCCGCCAGGATATAGACTGGTGGAAGACGATCTTGATCGTATGTATGACTCCATTGGGTCCAATTTTATCATTGGGGGTGACTTTAACGCGAAGCATACTTTTTGGGGCTCACGATGCAATTCAACAAGAGGCAGATTACTGTACAAAAATAGTATGAAGCGTGGGGTGGACTTTTTTTCCACGGGTAAGCCAACATATTGGCCAACCGATAGGAAAAAAAAAAGCCTGACCTTGTCGATTTTTTCATCGCTAAAGGGTACCCCATATACCTTACGCGAATTGAAGAGTGTTATGATCTTTGCTCAGACCACTCAGGAGTTATCTTGAAGATGGGTGGAAGACTGGCGAAAATAGAAAGAGCTCCTAGATTAGCTAGCAAAAGCATGAACTGGGACGCTTTCAGAAAGGACTGTAAGGAGGGTGTTGGCTTGAATGTGCCATTGAAAACTCCTTTCGAGTTAGAAACCGCAGTTGACAAATTCATTGAAGCAATTCAGAGCGCTGCTTGGAACAACAATTCGTCCCAAAAGAACGCAGATAGCACCGATGGGCATGTACGTAAAACATATCCGCTCGACATCGAAGAATTGATTCGTGAAAAGAGAAGAGCGCGTAGGAGATGGCAAGGCACGAGGGCCCCCCCAGACAAAACCCTATTGAACCACCTCTCTAACAAACTGAAAGGAATGTTGCAAGATTTTAAAAATCGTTAGACCACTGAATACCTTGAAGGCTTGTCGGCGGATAGGAGCTCAAACTACTCGCTGTGGAAAGCAGTTAAGTATATCAAGAAACCTATAATCCACTCGGCACCAATAAAAAAAGCTAACGGCGAATGGGCAAGAGAAGACAAAGAGAAAGCGAATTTGTTTGCTGAACATTTAAAAGAAACATTCAAGCCTTTCGACGGTCCGCCGTTGGCTGACGTTCTAAACAACAACGGGGAACCTGGTAGCTTTAGAATGAAAAAAGTTTCGTTAGTTGAACTCCGACAGACAATTAGCAAACTTAAAAATAATAAGGCCCCGGGTTACGACCTGATCACTGGCGAAATATTAAAAGAGCTACCAAAAAAGGCATTAGTCAAGCTACTTTATATGATAAACGCTTCTCTTAGACTTCTATGCGTTCCTAAACCGGGGAAATGCGCAAATGATAAAAAATCTTATAGGCCCATATCGCTTCTGCCGATAATATCGAAAGTATTCGAGAAACTTCTGCTGAAGCGATTACAACCAATAATTGCAGAAAGACGCTTGATCCCGGATCATCAATTCGGTTTCAGACCTAACCATTCCACAATAGATCAAGTCTACAGAATAACGCATAAAATTGAAAAAGCTTTAGAAGGGAAAAAAATATGTTCAAGTGCTTTCCTCGACGTATCGCAAGCCTTCGACAAGGTATGGCACGAAGGCTTGAAATATAAGCTACGGCAAAACTTGCCGGAAGACATGTTTAAAATATTGGAAAATTATCTTGAAAGCAGACTCTTTCGTGTTAGGTGTAGTAGTGAATACTCGAGTTTCAAGCAAATTTGGGCTGGCGTACCCCAGGGAAGCGTCCTCGGTCCGACCCTGTTCCTGCTCTACACAAGAGACATACCTCTAGATGACGAGACAGTCGTGGCCACGTTTGCGGACGATATGGCCATCCTGGCAACAGGTGAATCAGTCGAGTCATCAACGAGAAACCTCCAACGAGCATTGGACAGAATTTGTGTCTGGACGAAGACTTGGCGAATCGCTCTTAACGAGAACAAGTCTACGCATGTGAATTTCACTTACAGAAGGGTTAACAATTTGCCTCTGTTCATAAATTCTGTACAAATACCTTATGCAAATGAAGCGAAGTATCTAGGGATGACACTGGACGCTAAACTAAGGTGGAAATCACACGTAAAGAAGAAGCGTGACGAGCTCGAGATTAGGCTCAGGGAAATGTATTGGCTTATTGGAAGATTTTCGAAATTAAGCACATATAACAAACTGCTCTTGTACAGGCAGGTGTTAAAGCCGTTCTGGACATACGGTATACAACTTTGGGGTTGTACCAAGCCGAGCAACATGTCCATGTTGCAGACTTTCCAAAAACAAAACACTAAGAGCAATTGTGAATGCTCCATGGTATATTAGGAATAGCGATATTCACAGAGATTTAGGAATAGCTACCGTGGGCGAAGAAGTAACAAACTTCGCTCGAAAGCTAAATGCTCGCCTTCATGTTCATTGCAACAATGAAATGATCCGTACTCTAAACGAGACTCTTAACGACTACAAAGAACAAGACCCTTCGATCTAGCGACGTAGGGTGAAGCCGCATGAATGAACGGCTTAGTAGGTGCATTCACTGGAAAGCAACCTATCCAATGCGATCAACACTATGGAAGCGTAAACTACTTGTTAAGTTAACTTAGTTGTAGTCAAGAAGTATTATGAGAGAGCGAAAATTTACTACTATGAAGTGCGTTCTGGCAGTTTCATAGTGTCTTTCATAAATGGGTGGTTTTTTAGCACGTGGAAATCGGGCATAACCAATATCGGCTACTTCGGTATTATGTACCTGCTATAGTGGGCGTATTGGTATCTTTGAAAGATTTTGGAGTTTTAGTCTCCGTCCATCCTAGTATTCAAAAAAAAAAAAAAAAAAATTTTTGTTGCAATAATTTTTTCCACTAGAAATGTGTCGGGATATTTCGATTCTTGTAATTCCTCAGCATAGAAACATCCACTAATAGGCTGACCTTGAAAATCTTCAAGATGATATGTAACCGGATTTGTCAACTTAATTTTTCTTATCTTGAATATTTCCGTCGACCAATTGAGAGTGTAACCTTTTTCAAAAGCATGTTTAAACTTGCTCACTCGAACATTGCTACCAACTTTGAATTTTCCCTCCGGAGCGATTTTAATTCGATTGTACATGGTTGATAATATCTCTTTTGCATTATTCTTATTTACATCCACTGGTCGTCTTTTTATAGTTCTGTGTATAGAGTTGTTGTATGCATGCATCAGGTTCTTATGAATGGGTAGCCACTTGTAATTCCCGTTAAAACTAAATTCCTTCCACATTTTTTCTTTAAGCGTGCGATTGAAGCGTTCAACAATCGACGCCTTTAACATGCTGTATGTAGAGTAGTGATTAATGTTGTATGTCTTCATCAGGCCTTGAAAGATTTTGTTAAAAAATTCTTTGCCATCATCAGTTTGTAGGTTCTTGGGTGACCGAAAGTTTTAGATTTTATTATTTATTTATTAATCATTCTTTTATAGTGAGACATCAATTTCTTAATTCTAAGTAAGCTATTATCAAGCATAAAGCAAGCGCAAGTATCAGGTCCTGCTTTGCACAGATTTGAAGACCAGGAACAATTCAAAAAATGACATCCATATTTAGATTGAGTTGTAGTCACATTTTCAAGCTGCCTCAGAAATGATATGCAATCAATAAATTCATGATAATGCTCCTCAAGTAGAATGTGTTGACTAGCCTTCATAAAATTGAACAGATCATCTAAAATCAATCCCGTATTCACATTTGACATGTTGATCAATTTACGCTCAAACTACTACTGAATCATCCGTTCCCTTAAATCGGGCCCCAAGAAGTTGATTTGGTCCCTACATAGGGTTTATTATCTGCTACATATTTTTCAAGTAAATCTAGAAAGTATTTTCTAAACGAATTGAATATTTCGAGCGTTTTCAAATTAAGGTCATCAGCATACAATCTCAAAGTCTTATCGGTTTCTTCTAATTTCACATCGAGAGTTGAATGGCATTTTTTTAAAATAATATCAGTTGTGTTATCAACATATTTCTTTGTTGCTGCGTCCTCATCACTCATTGGTTCACCAATGTTTTTCCATTGTTTGTGTTGGCCATCAAAAAATCCGCTCTTGTTAAGCTTTAACGTTTTCGTGATTACATCATTAATGGTATCCGATAGTGAATTATAATTTCCATCAACATATTGTCAATATAGTTTTATCTTGAAAGTCTATACGATCATCTATGTACTCTTTATTGCATGCTTGCCTTGGGTTCACAGGTAGGCCAACGTTGTTTAAACATTTTCCTTCGATATCAAAATCGCCATTAGGTGTCAGCTTAAATCCTACCCCGGCTGGACCCTGAGAACCTACAGCAAGCCTATAAAATCGGTTTGAACTTCTTCCGAACTTGTCAACACTCATTTTGATAATGATAGCATACATTCTGAATGCCGGATTAATATATGATATTCGACTCACGCAACTCCTCCTCAATTGAATTTATCTCATTCTGATGATTGTTATTACCAGCTGCTTGAGATGCGATTAAAAGTTTAAGTCTATTAACGAGCTCATTAGGATCATCCCAATGCACATAATCGATTGCGTTGCTGGAATATTTCATATCATATGATTTACCGCTTTTTTGCATACTCTGAATTAAAGGTTGGATAATTTTTTTATACTTTTGGCCTCGATTATCCTTAACATGTGAATTAAGATCATAGTTTTTCTTGTGTGCACATGTTTTTTCTAATATTCGCACATATAAGCTCAAATCATCGTCATTATATTTTATTTTTCGGGGGACTTTTTTAAAAATAGTGGGGTGCCGTGGCGTAGTGGTTAGTGTGTGTGCTTACTACGCCGGAGGTCTGGGTTCGAATCCTGCCATTGTCACCTGAAAAAAAAGACTTGTTCTTTTTCACGGTCCCCACCTCCGCGAGGGTTTGACAAGCCCTCCGAGAGTATTAATTGTCTTGAAAAACTTCTCAAAGTGCCGTCCGGATTCGGCAAAAAATTGTAGGTCCCCTTGTATGTAAAGAAATTAACACACCAGCATACATTGTTGAGAAGTTGGCCCTGGTTCACCTCGAGCTGTTGCGCCACTCTATTTATTTATTTATTTATTTTTTTAAAAATAAGTTCATTTAATCCATCTGTTGCGAGGAAAATTTCACCATCAATTTCATAATTCCCATGTTTATCAATTCGAAATTTTGATTTACCCAACCTTGTTGTATTTGTTCCTACATCGAAATATGGGCCAAAGACCTCATCACGACTTGAATCTGACGGTGACGATCGGCTGACCGGTGTACTTTGATTATAAGCACGCGAATTTGTAGGGGTTCTAAATGAAACATCTTCTTCTTCTTCTTCTTCTTCTTCTTCTTCTAATGGATTAGAATATGTTAATGTTGATTCATCATCTAAAATTTTTTCTTCTAAAGGACTTTTAAATTGTAGCTTTCGTTGTTTAAACAGTTTATTTGTAGTTTGCTCGTTACTAGTTTTACCATTTATAGTTTGCTCGTAACTCGTTTAAGTATTTCTTACAATCTCTTTTAAGGGGTCAACAACTGGTTTGAAAACATTTTCAATTTCGGTATCTTTTATGATTCTTCCAGTTTTGATTTGCATATATTTCTTCTTCAAAGCCCTTTTTGTTACTATGAGATTTTTAAGTAAATTATCTGAAGCACCCATTTGTGAATCAGGAGGAGTGATTTTATGATGACTACATTCAAACAGGATTAGTCTTATATAAATCGATTGCAAAAGGGGGGTCTGTTTATATACATAAATTCCAAATAGGAAGTTGGCTCCATACAGCCCGGTTCCGTACAGGAGCGGTTCCATACAGGGCGGTTCCAAACAGCTCAGGGCGGTAGATAAATTCCAAACAGGAAGTTGGCTCCATACAGCCCGGTTCCGTACAGGAGCGGTTCCATACATGGCGGTTCCGAACAGCTCCAGGGCGGTTCCGAACAGCTCCAGGGCGGTTCCGAACAGCGGTTCCGTACAGGGGCGGTTCCGAACAGCTCAGGGCGGTTCCGAACAGCTCCAGAGCGGTTCCGAACAGCTCCAAGGCGGTTCCGTACAGAGCGGTTCCATACAGCCCGGTTACATACATGAGTTGGTGATAGATTTACAAACAGATTTTTAGTTGTTATTATTTAATTGAAATACATTACAAAACAGCAGTTTCTTTAAAAGAGTTTTTATAACGACCCATTTTTATTGTACGATCTTTATCTATTGCTAAGAAACCATAAGTTTTCTTCCAGCATTCAGAACACAATTGTTTAAATTGATTCATTGTCATATCTGAATTAATGTGATCGTTGTAGACATGTTTAAGATTAAGCTCATTCTGTTTAAAAAGAATTATGTAGTTCGCATTGTCACGATTCAAATGCTTTGGTATATGAGTGTATGACTGACATAAATAGAAACTATCTACATCATTATGGCGGCCCATACAAAATGAGTCTCGAATATTACTTTGCTTATCGCAAGCCACATCATCGAATATAAATACTGAATTTGGCTGGGCTGCAGAAGGTTGCATGATTTCACAATTATTCGAAAATTCATTATACCCCATTCCAGAAATTGATTGAATAATTTTTTTGAGATATATATATTTAGGTTGATGTAATGACTTTGAGAAAATGTAAACATTTTCAAATTTTAATCCATTAGGATCGAGAAGTATGCTTAGCATTACATTCGTTTTCCCGCAATTAGATGGACCTGCAATTATTCCTCGAATACTATTAGGGAATAGTGCACCCTGTTTACTTTTCTCATACGTTTTACTATCAAAATTTTTTATGTTAATTACTTCCAACTGCTTGATGAACCTCATCTTGCTGAATGAGCCGCCAATATATAAATCACCCCTTTTTATACCCACACCTCATAATTAATCTGAGCGCGTAATAAATCGGTTCTATAAAATGATTGATTATCGTTCACCACCTGACAGTTAAAACGATCATTCAATGGATACGGACTAGTTAACTCAATAATTAATAAGTTACCATTAGAATTACACCTACCATCATATAATTTTTGTGGTCCTGGAACTAAACTTAAAGAGCGTCTTGCTAGAGGAGATAGAGGGATTAATAAATTGGATGAAGCTTGCCGTGAACACGATATAGCATACTCCGCAAACAAAAATTTAGCTGACCGTCATATAGCGGATAACATATTGGCAGAAAAATCTTGGCAGAGAGTTAAAGCTAAGGATTCATCAATATCGGAAAGACTCAATAGTCTACTAGTCACAAACGCGATGAAGGCTAAAACAAAACTTGGTATGGGTGTAGAATCAAAAAGGAGGAAAACTCGAAAAAGAAGCTCAACTGTAAAATGTAAAAAGACAAATTTATTTAGAAAGGCAATTAAGGACGCCAAAAACTCCATTGAAGGACCCATCAGCACTGAAAATCCTAGGGTAATTGCTCTCTCAGCTTTAAAGGCAGTTAGAAATGTTATAAGGAATAAACGCAAACATGTGACAATACCTCGGATTATACCACTACCAAAAGTTGGTGGAGTATTACCACTGCTACCAATTTTTGCTGGCTTATCTGCGCTTGGTGCACTGTCCGGAGGAGCTGCAGGTGTAGCTAAAGCAATAAATGATTCAAAGATAGCTCAACATCAGTTGGAAGAAAATAAGCGACACAACAGAGCTGTAGAAGCAATAAAAATCAAACAGGGCAAAGGTCTCTATTTACAACCTCACAAAAATGGCTTTGGTCTATTTCTCAAACCACAAGAATCAAAAAACTAATAAGGCTACTACCCAATCGAGCTCTCACCAATATTGATATTGCAAAGTTTGGAGGAAAATATATCAATAATTTCCGAGGTGTTTATATGAGAGACACACTACCATTAATACCATTCGACTATGAGATCGGGGTAATTAATTTAGATATTGATAGAGGATCTGGCACACATTGGGTGGCATATATTAAAAATAAAGATAAAATTAAATATTTTGATAGTTTTGGTAACTTAAGACCACCTTTAGAAGTTATCAAATATTTAAGGAAAAATTTACATTACAATTACAACAACTGCCAAAATTATGGTACATTTGTATGTGGGCATATGTGTTTAAAATTTTTAATTGAAGAATGTAATAAATAAGTATAAAAGTACATCAACAACTTGTTTCATTTCAATTTCATCAGCAATGGCGTTAACACTAACATTGAGTGGTAACCAATCGATTCTCACTGTAAAGTATTTCCCTCCAATCCTTCTTAATTCCGATTATGTATGCGGACTAGTGGACTT
Organism: Neoascia interrupta; assembly: GCA_947623515.1. Taxonomy (NCBI): domain Eukaryota; kingdom Metazoa; phylum Arthropoda; class Insecta; order Diptera; family Syrphidae; genus Neoascia; species Neoascia interrupta. The sequence continues at coordinate 100,050,055 of OX392463.1, read as the reverse complement.
TCAAACATATAACTCAATACCTAATGTAGACGTCATCAATAACTTATTTCATTTTGGAGATGGCATCATCGTATTTCCTGTAGGATCCTATGAGATTGAGGATATCAACAAATTAATTCAAGCTGCAATCATAGATGATGATGATGCCAACAAACCAACAATTAAAATAAGGGCTAATAATAACACTTTAAAGTGTGAAATTTTCAGCACCGTAGATATTGATTTTTCACAAAACAATTCGATTGGATCACTACTGGGGTTTAGTCGGAGAAAACTAGCATCCAATACAACACATGAATCGGATCTTTACGTTGATATCAACAGGGTCAATACAATACGAATTGAATGTAATTTGATTGATGGAACATATATTAACAATCAGCCTGTACACATGCTCCACGAGTTCTCAGTCAAAGTAAGTCCGGGGTATAAAATAATAGAGGTACCTCAGAATGTTATCTATTTACCAGTGAATGTCAAGAGGATAAGTTCTATTACGTTAAAACTATTGGACCAAGACGGTAATCTCATAAACTTTCGAGGCGAAACCATTACAACTCGACTTCATCTTAAACCGCAATAATGATTATATACAATAGCCCATTGGGATGTACCTATAAAAGCCATAGAGATCATAGTTGGTACATCAATATCACACCACCACTTGAGCGAGCAACTACAAATCGTCTAAGCAAACAAAATCGTCAATATTTACAATCAATAGGCTACAAATTGAAGGAATATGTTTGACATTTTTGAAGAACCAACATTTGATGATAGCATCTCAAAGTATGAATTTCACACCTACTCGCCATTCCTAAATAACTTTGATAAAAATGACATTATACAAATTTGTGTGCAACATCTAAATTTTAATATTTTACCTTCAGACAGCTTTTTATATATTGAAGGAAATGTGTCAAACCAAAGAGGAGAAAAAATTAGCAAAACAAAGCTTGTCAACAATGGGATAGCCTTCCTATTTGATGAGATTCGTTATGAGCTAAATGGAGTAGAAATTGATAGCACTCGCAGTGTTGGTCTCACAACTACTATTAAAAACTATATTTCCCTCAATAAAAATGAGAGTGATATGCTTTACAATGCTGGATGGGCACCTAACGCCTCTGTCGATGTAAGCGATTTTTATTTTAATTTTAACATCCCATTGAGCAAACTATTGGGGTTCGCTGAAGATTTCAAGAAAATAATTCCTAATGCTCGGCATGATTTGATTCTAACAAGATCACGCATGGATGATAATTCATTAACTGTTGAGGGGGTAGATGATGAAAAGGCTAAGATAACCATACATAAAATTCAATGGAAGGTTCCACGTGTGACATTGGCGGATTCTTACAAGCTACAACTATACAAATCTATTAAGTGAAAATTGCAGTGAAAATTGCATTTCGAAGTTGGGATCTGTATGAATATCCAGTATTACCAACCACTACTCATCACATTTGGAATGTTAAGACAACAACGCAAGTGGAGAAACCACGCTACATTGTTGTGGCATTGCAAACCAATAAACGTAATTTGTTGAAAGGAGATCCTACACACTTTGATCATTGTAATGTCACAAATTTAAGGGCCCATTTAAACTCAGATGTGTACTTATATGAGGATTTAAATCTAGCTTTTAAAAGGAACAATTTTAGTACATTGTATAGTATGTACGCTGATTTCCAAAAATCATACTTTAATCGATCAATATCAGAGCCCCTATTATCAAGAGATCTATTTAAGGAACGAGCTGCCATCTTTGTAATAGATTGCAGACACCAAACGGAAATAATAAAGTCAGGTCCGGTGGATGTTCGCTTGGAAATCAGAACATCAACCGCAATCCCTGATAAAACTTCTGCATACTGTCTCATGTTGCATGATCGAATAATAAGCTACAACCCACTTAATCAATTGGTATCTAAAGATATATAAAATTATTATCATTTGAATGCAATCCTCTTCCGTGGCAACATCATTTCCGTAAAATGGCTTCCTTCTTCGTTGTTGATGTGCAAGGCTTTAAAGGCCCCAACAATACATTTATTGCAAAAGAAATAGCTGTATTCAACCATGGACATCATCATCATTTTATCTTGACGCCCCCCTTCGACTCATCACTTTTGACTGTCGCGTTAAGAAGACAAGCCCAATGGCTGTTTCAAAACCATCATGGATTGATATGGGATGGTGGATTTACTGAGTTCACTTAAGTTAAGAAATATCTTCAAACCAGAATCAAGAATACGGATGTTTATCTAAAAGGTGCCGAAAAAGTTCAATGGATGAAACAATTATTGCTGAATGAAAATGTTAATGTTATAAATGTTGAAGATAAAAATTGTCCAAATTTAAAAGAATTAAAAGAAAGTGCTGCGCCTTGCAAAATGTATACCTTATAAATAGATTTTTATGTGAAACAAATAAAGCGGAAAGTTGAAAATAAAACCCAAATCTATTTATTTTTTTTATGCATGATTCAACTTTGTGTATGGATTTTTATTTGAAAATGGTCATGTTTTGTCGTGAAATAAACTAATGCTGTGGAGGAAAACCACAATCGTACATCATGTGAATTTCATTTATCAAACTATGGAATGTTTCGGTTTAATTTATTATTATACTACAGTTATAAGGTCACCACATTTTTGATTGCGATATGAATTTAAAAGGGCTTTCTCACAGAAATTAGTATAAATACCCTTCTGGTGCTTAGATTCTACTTATTAGTAAACGAATAGATCAACATGTCACATGCTAGTCTGGAAAATTTGGAGGGTGGGTTTAAGCCCACTCGCCCAATTATAAGCTTAAACGCTGAAGAACCCTACAATATCGTAGGGATAAGGAAGGTGGTGACCAAGTACGGCCCAAAGATAGTTGCAGATCTCGGTAACTTTGAAGTAAGTTCTAATTTTTTTTTTATTTTTTTAATTAAAATTTTTGATTATTTTACTCTACAGGTCTTCTTACCAGAGCGCTATACGAAAATTACAGATGAAACAATTGCGGATATAAATAATGGTGGATTCGTCCTCATATACCTCAGGCCATGGGGGCGCTCTGTGGCTCTGAAAATTTGTAGGGAAATTCCGCATTCACAGCCATTTATGTATAAACAGTAAATAATAATAAAAAGCGAAAATAAGTAAATATATACCTTAAAAGTATCTATTTGCGTGCGCATTTGAAAGGAAACTTTTTTTCACCCTTTTCTGTTTTCAGCTTCTGTAGCTGCGACAAATGTTCACTGTTTTGAACTATGTGTTCATTTTTGAAAGAATTTTTTTTTAATCTTTCTAGGGTTAAAAGTGAATCAAAGTTTTCAACTCCATCTGAAAAAGCGTTTATGCCTACGTTTGAAATCAGTCAGCTCAAGTGAAAATTAGCTAGTAGACCGCCTTCCCTTCTGAAAATAAATTTATTGTATATATTAAATCAAAGAATGCAAACACTTGATGTATTTATTAATTCATACTTATTTCATTTAAAAGACACTTGGTTTGGTTTGATCAATTCATACATCTTAAATATAGGTATACATAATATATTAATATAAAACTTATTTATTTAGAATATTTTTAACAGTTTAATTAATTGGAATATTTTTATGACCCCACGCTAACGTTTTATATGAATTCATGCAAAGATACCTTTTATCATCATGCGAGCTAAGTGCAATTTTTTTTGGCTAATTGAGCTAACATTATGAGCTTTCGAGCGTATTAAATTTTGTATCATTTTTTTTGATAAACCACCATTCAGACACTCAGTATAGTCATCGAAATTCAACTTCGTTTTTATGACATAGTTTTTTACACCCTTAGATTTTTTTATCTCATTTTTGGCATTTTTGATCTAAGACCAACAAATTCGCTCATAATGCGACCATTGTTCTCATCCTTCATTAGCCCGAGAACTTTCTTATTTACGAGTGGAATCCCCCAGACATTATCTTCAGGATAATCACTAGTGTCAAAGTGGGTGTGACAATCCCTTTTTATAACCTCATATAAATCGGGGCACGTTACTTCATAAATAAGAGAGTCTGTGTCAGTGTAACATACGGTACAATTTTCGGCAAACTGTGGAATCATGTAGTCATAATGAAAACTGTACAATGTTGTCTTAGCCAAATCAAGAACACACATTCCCACATATATTGGTTTATTCAATACATGTGCACACAAGAAAAACTATGATCTTAATTCACATGTTACGGGTAATCGAGGCCAAAAGTATAAAACAATTATCCAACCTTTAATTCAGAGTATGCAAAAAAGCGGTAAATCATATGATATCAAATATTCCAGCAACGCAATCGATTATGTGCATTGGGATGATCCTAATGAACTCGTTGATAGAATTAAACTTTTAATCACATCTCAAGCAGCGGGTAATAACAATCATCAGAATGAGATAAACTCAATTGAGGAGGAGTTGCGTGAGTCGAATATCATATATTAATCCGGCATTCAGAATGTATGCTATCATTATCAAAATGAGTGTTGACAAGTCCGGAAGAAGTTCAAACCGATTTCACAGACCTTCTGTAGGCTCTCAGGGTCCAGCCGGTGTAGGATTTAAGTTGATGCCTAATGGTGATTTTGATATCGAAGGAAAATGTCTCAACAATGTAGGCATACCTGTGAACCCAAGGCAAGCATGCAATAAAGAGTACATAGATGATCGTATAGACTTTCAAGATAAAACCATATTTATTCTTCAACAATATGTTGAGGGAAATTATAATTCGCTAATTAATACCATAAATGACGAAATCATGAAAACGTTAAAGCTTAACTTGAATGGATATTTTGATGGTCAACATAAGCATTTGAAAAACATTGGGGGCCAACAGATGACGGAGATGCTGCAACAAAAAAGTATGTTGATAGTGCAACTGATGCTATATTAAGGAAATGTTATTTAACTTTCGATGCGAAGTTAGAAGAAGCCGATAAAACTTTGAGATTGTATGCTGATGAGCTTAATTTGAAAACGTTAAAGCTTAACTTGAATGGATTTTTTGATGGTCAACATAAGCATTTGAAAAACATTGGGGGCCAACAGATGACGGAGATGCTGCAACAAAAAAGTATGTTGATAGTGCAACTGATGCTATATTAAGGAAATGTTATTTAACTTTCGATGCGAAGTTAGAAGAAGCCGATAAAACTTTGAGATTGTATGCTGATGAGCTTAATTTGAAAACGCTGGAAATACTCAATTCGTTTAGAAAATACTTTCTGGATTTACTTGAAAAATATGTAGCAGATAATAAACCCTATGTAAAGACCAAATCAACTTCTTGGGGCCCGATTTAAGGTAATGGATGATTCAGTAGTAATTTGAACGTAAATTGATCAACATGTCAAATGTGAATACGGATTGATTTTAGATGATCTATTAAATTTCATGAAGGCTAGTCAACACATACTACTTGAGGAGCATTACCATGAATTTATTGATTGCATATCATTTCTGAGGCAGCTTGAAAATGTGACTACAACTCAATCTAAATATGGATGTCATTTTTTGAATTGTTCCTGGTCTTCAAATCTGTGCAAAGCAGGACCTGATACTTGCGCTTGCTTTATGCTTGATAATAGCTTACTTAGAATTAAGAAATTAATGTCTTACTATAAAAAGATAATTAATAAATAAATAATAATAAAATCTTAGACTTTGCTTGTTTGCATTCATTCCATTCTAAGATGAGTAAACGAAATGTTGTTGATGAGCTTCACAAGCCAGCTCGAAGAAATTTCTCTAGACGGCGGGTTATCGTTAAAGGCTTCGATGATCTTTGGCAAGCGGATTTGGTTGAAATGATATCGTACAGTGATGTAAACAATGGCTACAACTACCTACTTACCGTCATTGATACATTTTCTAAGTATGCATGGGTCATCCCTTTGAAACATAAGACAGCATTGGCGACTACGCAAGCAATGAGATCAATTTTCATTGATTCAAATCGGTCACCCAAGAACCTACAAACTGATGATGGCAAAGAATTCTTTAACAAAATCTTTCAAGGTCTGATGAAGACATACAACATTAATCACTACTCTTCATACAGCATGTTAAAGGCATCCACTGTTGAACGCTTCAATCGCACGCTTAAAGAAAAAATGTGGCTACCCATTTATAAGGACCTGATGCATGCATACAACAACTCTATACACAGAACTATAAAAAGACGACCAGTGGATGTAAATAAGAATAATGCAAAAGAGATATTATCAACCATGTACAATCGAATTAAAATCGCCCCGGAGGGAAAATTCAAAGTTGGTAGCAATGTTCGAGTGAGCAAGTTTAAACATGCTTTTGAAAAAGGTTACACTCCCAATTGGTCGACAGAAATATTCAAGATATGAAAAATTAAGTTGACGAATCCGGTTACATATCTTCTTGAAGATTTTCAAGGTCAGCCTATTAGTGGATGTTTCTATGCTGAGGAATTACAAGAATCGAAGTATCCCGACACATTTCTAGTAGAAAAAATTATTGCAACAAAAAATGATAAGGTTTATGTTAAATGGTTGGGTTTTCCATCCGATCACAATTCATGGATCAATAAAACACAAATTATTTAATATATTCTGATTTTGCTCATTTTTATTTTTATTAAAAGTTGTATATACATTATTTATAAAATAGTCATCGCATAGGTCTGCTTCATAGATTTTAGATTTACTAATTCCACTTTGGGGTCAAGCTATAGTTCCTGGTTTGTAAAGAGCACAATTTCACCATTACTTAAAATTCTTTCTTGTTCATATTCACGATATTCGAAGCATGAAATGAACCGCCCTGAGCTGTTCGGAACCGCCCTGTATGGAACCGCCCCCTGTACGGAACCGCTGTTCGGAACCGCCCTGAGCTGTTCGGAACCGCCCTGTATGGAACCGCCCCCTGTACGGAACCGCTGTTCGGAACCGCCCTGAGCTGTTCGGAACCGCCCTGTATGGAACCGCCCCCTGTACGGAACCGCTCTTCGGAACCGCCCTGGAGCTGTTCGGAACCGGCCTGTATGGAACCGCCCCTGTACGGAACCGCTGTTCGGAACCGCTCTGGAGCTGTTCGGAACCGCCCTGGAGCTGTTCGGAACCGCTCTGAAGCTGTTCGGAACCGCTCTGGAGCTGTTCGGAACCGCCCTGTATGGAACTGGCCCTGTATGGAACCGCTGTTCGGAACCGCCCTGGAGCTGTTCGGAACCGCACTGTATGGAACCGCCCCTGTACGGAACCGCCCTGGAGCTGTTAGCGTCTACACATTTTTTTTAGCCACCGTACTTGAATCATTCTTCACAACATACTCCAAACCGCCCCTCCGCGAACGCTGCACCCGATAGTCGCCACAGATGAATGCATCACACTCAAATTTTTCATCCTCCAAAGTGAACCCCAATGATTTTTTTTCTTATGAAATGACTAGCCATCCATACACTTAAACACAAATTGCTGCATACCCTTAGACAAATCATTACATACCCACGGACACACCACAAAATCATTGCATACTCACAGGCACAACACAAAAGCACAAAATCATTGCATACACCCAGACAAAGATCTAAAAGATAAGCGAAAAATTTCAGAATGCCAGAACCGGCATAGCTAATCTACTTACGTAGTTATTTTTTGCGTACAATGGGTCGGGTGGCTAAATGGAACTTAGAATTAGTTGGTAGTTCGTAAGATTTTTATTCAGTTCTTTGGAACCCGTCATCAGCGACAAACACGACTAATAAAGTGCGCATAAAACAAAGTTTTAAAATTGTTGATCCCTTAAATTGTTAACAGTAGACTTTAAAACGGAAGGACCCCTTGTCTGTTGAGAAGGATGGTATGTCCATCGAGTTTTCATCAAGTTCTATTTGATAAAAGCCTGACATTTAGTCGAGGCACGAGAAATTTTTTACTTTGCCTAGTTGGTCTAGTATATCATCTATTCTAGGTTACGGGAATTTGTCTGCAATTATTTTCTTGTTGATTCCCCTATAGTTTACTACTAATCTTTTCTCATTTTTGTCAAATAATGATTTTTTAGGTACTAACAGTATTGGACTGTTGTACTCAGAAGCTGATGGTTCAATTATATTGTCTTTAATTAATTTGTCCACCTATTTAGTGATTTCATCTTTGTGGGCATGTGGTATTCTGCAGTTTTTATGTATATTGGCCCGTCTGTTTTTAAGCGTAATTTTTGTTTATAGAAATTATAAACTGATATTGGTTCAGTTTCGAGCGCAAACACATCTAAATATTTTCTACATAGTTTAATGAGCTTTGTTTTTACAAATTTGGGAAAATTTCTGGACAGCTTTTCTAATTTGATGTCCTGGTTTTTGTTTTTAACTGATGACGTTAAATCGAAGTTTCTAAGGCTTTCTGTTTTGACCGTTAGGTCTGCTATACTAACGTTTTCGTTGGTGGTGTTGAGTATTTGCGAAGGTGTTGGAAACGCGTTCCAGAACTGTAATCGAGGATTTGTTACGGGAAGAACAGTGCGGCTTTCGGCCTGGCAGAGGCACAACCGACCAGCTTTTTACTCTGAAGGTTATTCTTGAGAAGGCCTGGGAATATGCCAAACCGGTCTATGCGTGTTTTGTAGATCTGGAAAAGGCGTATGACCGAGTCCCTCGGGATACACTGTGGAGAGTTTTGCAGGACTATGCGCTGAGTGGGCCTCTTCTGAGAGCCATTCAGTCTTTGTATGTGTTCGATAGCTCAGAGAATAAATTCCGAAAGATTGAATTCCCAATAAATCCAATCAGAGGGATAAAAGTAAAAATAGGAAAAAGAATAAAAAAAAGGGTTATCAAAAATTGCAGCTTTATTTAGAACTAGAGTACTTGCCTCAGCGGTGGTTTGATCTCAAGTGAAGTTACATGGTCATAACTTGTGGGTGGTGGATAATAAGTAGTGTGGTGGAATAAGAATGTGAGTAGAGAGTGGGAAATAAATTGAGAGTTTGAAACTGTTACCAATTACAGGGTGTTACATTTGCAATTAATTACGTTACTAAACATACCGCCGGGCAAGAACGACTGTTCTTAAATATAACAAAAAAAAAATATATATATATAGGTAATCAATTAATAAATGAAAAAAAATTAAATAAATGTACGTTAAAGGTTGTGTATGAGCATTTCCTCTCAGGTACACGATTATTGACTTCAAGAAGAGGGATCAGGTTTTGCAGCGCCTGATACTCGCTGGGTTTGATGAATGTTGTTTTTGTTTGCTGATTGTAGAGATTTGTTGTCTGGCAGTAAACGCAGTTTGGTTATAGGCCTCTTGAAAATTTTTCCATTGCAGAAGACGGAAACGACTCTGCAAATATCATCAGCTCCAGGGTGTAGTTGAACTATTCTGGCTAGAGGCCACTTCGTTGAGGGGTATCTGTCGTCGGTGAAAATGACGATATCGTTGACCTTAAAGTTGGGCTGTTGCGAGATCCACTTTGGGCGTTGCTGCAACCGTGCCAGGAACTCCTTCCTCCATCGCTCTCAAAAATGTTGATACATTTGCTGGATGTGTTGATATCTTGAAAGTCTGTTGGTGCTCACATCCAGCAGCGTTGGTTCCGGGACGATACTTGTTGGTTCCCCTATTAGGAAGTGCGCGGGGGTCAGCACACTTAGGTCTGTGGGATCATCGCTGAGGGGGCAAAGTGGTCTAGAATTAAGAGAAGATTCTATTTGTACTAAAAGAGTATACATCTCTTCAAAAGTAAGTGTTCTATTTAGAACAATTCGTTTCAAGTGGTACTTAACTGATTTGACTCCTGCTTCCCAAAGTCCGCCAAAGTGTGGGGAAGCAGGAGGAATAAATTGCCATGAAGTTCCATCGTTTTCTAGCAGTTCCCTTACGCCTTCCGGTAAGATTGAAGTCAATCCTTGGTGCATTTTCTTCAGCTCCTTGTTGGCGCCGACAAAATTGGTGCCGCAATCGCTGTACAGGTCGCTGCAACTCCCTCTACGGCCAGTGAAACGACGAAAGGCTGCTTTAAAACCTTCGGAAGACATGTCGGAAACAAGTTCGATATGGCTCGCTTTAGTTACTAAGCATATAAATATGCAGATGAATCCTTTGTAGGTTTTTGGTGTTCTCCCTTTAGACATACGAAGGTCAAAGGGTCCAGCGTAGTCAACGCCACTATGACGAAATGGTCGAGTTTCGTTTACCCTGACCTTAGGTAGTGAACCCATGAGTTGGTAAGAACGCTTTTTGTTGAATCGGACACAAACTGTGCAGGAATGAAAGACAGATTTTGCAAGGTTTCTAAGATTTAAGATCCAGTATCGTTGACGAATATAAGCCATCATTTGTTGAGGGCCGCCGTGTAGGGTCTTAAAGTGAGAGTCGGTAACGAGTAGTTTTGAAAGATTGCAATTGGTTGCAAGAATAATAGGGTATTTAGCGTATTCGTCAATGTCTGCAAATCTTAATCTACCACCTACACGCAACATTTTTTCACTGTCGATGAACGGATGTAGATTCAAAAGCTTGCTTTTTGATGAGATTGGAAGATTATTATTTGAGCTTCTTATTTCTTGTTCAAAACAAGTGGATTGGGATAAACGAATCAATTTTGCAAGTGCAAAACTAATTTCTGCAGCTGTGAGTATGCCTAAAAGTCGCACTACTTTCGGTCGGGCAATACTTGAAACGTAAGTTGCAAAGAAGTTGTAGTATATTCGATAAACATAAGATGTTACTCGGAGTAAACGCTGCAATGACGAATAACTTGATAAGTAGTCAAATTGTGGTTCAAGTATGTTGGAAATAAGACTTGTCGTAACACTTCTTTCTTCCAAAGTTGTCTGACATCCTAACGAGTCCTGGTTTGGCCAAGAGGATTTAGGAAGACTAAGCCAATGAGGGTCAGACCACCAAAGGGTATGTTTTTGCAAATCACGTGGTTGAACTCCCCGTGAGGCGCAGTCAGCAGGGTTATCTTCTGAAGCAACATGATACCAATCTGCAACATTTGTTGCATCTTGTATTTCGCCAACTCTGTTAGCCACGAATGTTTTCCATCTAATTGGAATTGCATTAAGCCATGCGAGAACGATTTTTGAATCAGTCCAGAAGTATGACTTTCGATTTGCTGGTTGCCCATCGAGTGCAACCAAATACTTTTTATACAGCTTTGACAGTAAGAGAGCACCGCACAATTCTAATCGCGGTAAGGATACTTGCTTAATGGGAGAAACTTTAGTCTTAGCAGTTATTATATTTACAGAAATCCTGCCGTTGTGAACGGAACGACAATAAAGTACTGCTGAGTACGCTACATTAGAATCATCGCAGAATCCATGGATTTCTATGTGAGATGATTCTATAGTTCCAAGCCATCGTGGAATTCTTATCGATTGCCTCGAGTGATTTAGGTAGGCGATCATCCCATTTTATGCCAAAGCGCCATAATTGCTGGAAGTATATTTTGGCAAGTATGATTGTTGGAGCAAGCCAACCAAGTGGATCGAAAAGCTTCGAAGCATCAGAAAGTAATGATCGCTTAGTGTGCGTTGGGTGTGTTGGAAGTGAAACTTTGAAGAGGAATTGATCGGTATGCGGATTCCAATACATCCCAAGAGATTTAATCGTTGACTCAGAGTTTGAGTCAAAGTCGAATGCTAGATCACAATCTTCCGATGGTATGTCAGATAAAAGCTCAGGAGAATTGGATGACCATTTCCTGAGTTTGAAACCTCCACAAAGTAGTAGGTTAATGATCTGATTTTGTAACACCTTTGCCGAGGCTATATCGTCTGCACCAGATATAATGTCGTCGACATATATATCTCTTTTGAGAATTTGAGAGGCTAATGGAAAGTTATGGGCTTCATCGTTAGCTAATTGTTGTAAAACGCGTATAGCTAAATACGGAGCAGAAGTCGTGCCATAAGTGACGGTTTTAAGGTCGAAAACTTTAAGTGGATGAGATGTATCAGATCTCCAAAGGATGCGCTGAAAGTGTGTTTCATCTGGATGAACTAAGATCTGCCGGAACATTTTCTCTATATCAGAGGTAAAAACTATCTTAAAGCTTCGCCATCTTAAAAGAACGGAAGCTAAGTCGGTTTGAAGAGCAGGACCTGGCATTAGTTCTTCATTCAGAGATGGAGAATTGAGTGGCTTTGAAGAACCATCAAAAACTACACGTAGTTTTGTAGTAGAGCTACTCTCCTTCCAAACACCATGATGCGGAAGAATGAAGGAGTTTTCTGATTTTGGTAAATTATCAAATCTGCATGTGAATTTCATATTATTGAGGGAAAGATATTGTTGCATGAACTTGCAATATTCATCCTTAAGATGAGGATTTTTCGGGAATGTTCGTTGTTCGCTATGAACAAACCTTTTTTCCGCATTAAGTCCGGAGTTTTGAAATACTGGGTATTCTCCTCCAGCGACTTTAGATTTGAACGGGAGTTTTACAATATATCTCCCTGTCGAAGATCGCTGATGAGTTTCTTGAAAATACCTTTCGCATGCGTTATCTTCAGGTGAGTGTAATCGGGTAATAGAAACTTCTTCGAGCTCCCAGAATTTACGAAGTGAATTTTCGATGTTTAAATGAGAATGAAAAGAGAGAATTCTATGCGAGTTTGAATTTTGACAATTGTTTGTGTTAATTGGACCTGAGAGGATCCAGCCTAAATGGGTGCGTTGTCCCAAGGGACCAACTTGGGTTTTGATTATGCCATTAAGAATGATTTCATGGAACACATCTGCTCCTAAAAGGATGTCGATCCTTCCTGCTGTAGAGTAGAATGGATCAGCTAATTGTAGCTGAGCAAAAGATGCTGGCAAGATGCCCGCTAAGAGTTTGAACTTAGGACAATAGTTACTAATCGTCTTCATAACTAGAGCCTTGACTTGGATTTGAAAGTTTGGATTTATGCAAGAGGTGAGTATAAGCTCGACCGCGCTTTTACAAGCTTTTGTAGGTGTTGAACCGATACCACTCACAGTGCAGTAAAGTGGAGTTTTCTTCAGCCGCAACCTTTGAACACAGTTTTCTGTGATAAACGATGTCTGGGACCCTTGATCAATGAGCGTTCTCAGAACAATATCACCTGAGCTAGAAGACACCTTAACATTGGCGGTAGCGAGAAGAATTTCCGAAAAGGAGTTTACAGAATTAGTAAATGTGCAAGAATGAAAGTTAACAGAATCAGATGCAGTGTTTTGATATGTAGAAGCCCTTACTTCTTCAACGTGAATCAAGGTATGGTGACGTTTGTTGCATTTACGACACGCTGTTTTGCTTCTACAACTTTGAGCAGGATGTCCCTGCACGGGACAGTTCAAACAGAGATTGTTTGACTTTATGAAAGAAAGTTTTTCTTCGTAAGATAGCGATTTGAATTTCATACATGTGTATAGGTAGTGTGGCTCAGAACAGCATAGGCAAGAAGCACTTTTATTCGAGATGTGATACATGTGAACCTTAATCTGCTTCTTGGATTGCATTGGTAATTTCTCCTTTTTATCGTTAGAAAATAGGCCAATTTTATTATCGATTGCCTCTTAAGAACGAAACGAATCCTCCAAAAACTCATAAAAATCTTTCAGTTCAGGGAGTGCATAAGTATCCGTATCAGCTTTTGAGGTTTCTTTGTGAGCATTTTTGGAAGTCAGAAAACGTTCCCCTTTTTTGTCTGGTTTGAAAATCTAGCTTTTGCGTAACAATAAAAATAACGATTATATCCCAAGAATCTATTGGAACCTTAAGATTCTCAATAGATGTAAAACAATCTTTTGTTGTATCTAAGAGTTTTCTTATTCCGAGAGAAGATTCTTTGTGAATAGAAGGTTGCTCGCAAAGAGTTTTCAAGTAAGCTTCGACAATGATGCGCTTTCTGTGAAACCTGTCACAAAGATTTTTCCATGCAGAGTCATAATTGTCGGCAGTGCATTTTACGGAATTTAACAAATCCTTAGCATCTCCACTGAGACATTGCTTAAGATAGTATAGCTTTTGCTCTTTAGGTAAGTTTGATTGATCATGAATCATTCCGATTTAGAGATCGTGAAAATCCATCCAATTTTTATAATTCCCATCAAATGATGGAAGTGAAATATGTGGAAGATGGATTCTCTGACTTTCAGTTCTAGTATTCGAGTTTGAAACAGATTTAGACTGGGTAGACAAATTATCTGCAGCACTAGCATTGGAAGGTTGTCTTAGATTAATTTTATCGACAATTTCACTTTGCATTTCTAAAAACAGTTCTTGAAATTGTTCATTAAAATCATCCTTAAAATAATCCTCCTTCTCTTTAGCTACATCTTCCGATTTGACTAAGTAAGACACCTGGATATGGTTTTCCTTAAACGTAGTCATCATTGACTCAAGAAGTGTAAGGCGACCATTCAAGTAGCTTTCCTTTGCTAAAAGGTCTTTCCTTGATTTATAGAAATTCTTTTTAAATTTGCCCAAATCTTCTAAAGCATTAGTTTGCTTAATTAAAAGCTCATCAATCGAACTCATTTTGAAATGAATGTAAAATGAAAGACGCGAAAAGAAAATAAAAAAATGTATAAAGTGAGTAATAAAAGGTAAAGATGGTAACCCTAAATGCACTTGGGTTGTAATTTATTAATTACACACTGATTATATATGTATCTGCGTTGCCTATGTAGAAACTGCAAAACTATGTACTGTACCTCTGTACTGTACTTTCCATAAAAGAAAAACCGAAGTCCAAAAAAAATCTTTTAATTTAGCAGGAATTTTTTTTTTTTTTAGATTTATATAAGTATGTACATATGTATTATGTACCTACTCTGTGTGAGTATATAGTGTTGATGCGCACCGTGGGAAAACCGCTATGAAGCAAGAGGGAAGATGAATTCAATCAAATAATGTTGAACTATTACGGTAATCTCTGTACAAGATAAGAACAGTTAATTACTTGAGATTAATAGGGCACTTATTAACACATATATATACTATCAAATTAATTCTTGTCTAAGACTCGGCGATATACAGGGTGTTTCCAAATTCGATGCAAATATTTTGACACAAGATTCTTGGGTATATTTGAAGAAAAAAATTGTTCTACAGTATGGGCCTATCTCAAATTTTGATACCACTTATTGGGAATTTAAGAAAACACCTACTTTGAGGTACCTTGACCCATACTAACACAAATATCGCCGCTAGTACTTACAACAGGTACTTCATTTAGGACTTAAAATTTAGAAGAAATAGTACTCCTTTCAACTGCATTAAAATAAAATTGATGACTTTTTTAACTTTCGAGATATTTGCTTTTAAGTCGGATCCTTTTTCCCTGCCCATGATATTTTTTTGACTTTCAAGACACATTTCTGCGAAAAATGCGTAATAAACATATCGGTAATTTTTTTTTTCTAGTGCACCTAACAAAACTTAAAAAAAATTGCTCAGACAAGTTACCCAAAAAACTCACAGATTTTATGATACTTGGGAAATTCCATAGCAGGTAAAATTATGAAAAACTTGATTCATAGTGTTCAATTCCTATTATTTTGAATAAAAATGCTTGTGTTTGGTTTATGTTTTTTTTTTATTTCATTAAGTTAACTTTACAATCAAATAAGGTGTTCAAAGTGTCCTCCTCCATTTTGTATGCATGCTAGAGCCCGTTTTTGGATTGCGCTGTCAACGTTTATTGAGGATAACTCCTGTCTCACTTGTGACAAGGCTTGGAGAATGCGATCTTCTAAATCATTTAGACTTGATATTTCTGTAGAATAAACAAGTTCTTTCATTCTCCCCCATACAAAAAAATCCATAATTGTAAGGTCTGGAGATCTTGCAGGCCAGTGTACTGGTCCATTTCTTTCTATCCAACGACCAGCGTACTTTTCATCCAGCCAATTCTTAACCTCGCGACCAAAGTGGGCTGGGGCTCCATCCTGTTGAAAATATGACGAAGCTCGTTGAGTTACCGGAACATCCTCCAGTAGATCTGTTAAATCATTGCGCAAAAATTCCAGATAGTTTGCAGAATTCAGTGTGGGAGGCAGTTTGAAGGGACCGATTAAGTTGTTTCCAATAACACCTGCCCACAAATTGACCGTAAATCTGTGTTGAAATGATGACTCTCTCCTTGTGTGTGGGTTTTCCGCAGCCCATGTGTGTAGATTGTGAAAATTTGTAATCCCATCTCTAGTAAATTGAGATTCGTCCGTCCATAGGATTCTGCTTATAAAACCGTTGTCATCCAAGTTCCGCTCTAACAACCAGTTGCAAAACTCAAGTCTCGGCTCTAAATCACTCGGAAGCAGTTCCTGCACAGGTGTATGGTGGTATGGATACAAGTTTTCCGTATGCAGGAGACGAACAATTTTATGTGTTGAAACATTAAATCGCAAGGATAAGCGCCTGATGCTGATTGATGGATCATTTGCAACCGCTTCCAGTATTATTTCATCAACTGCAATTCTTCCTGTCTTGTTGTCCTGTCTTCGTCTTGTTGAAACAAGGTTTCCCAAAGTCTTCGAAACGAATTTGTAAATACGCTGGGATTAGGTACTCTTCGGTTAGGATAAAGCTGTTCTAATAGAACTTCCGTTGCACATCCCATAAACGTAGATAATATCGGCGTATTCTTCGTTTGTAAAAGATGCCATTTCAAGTAGGGTTTCTTAACAACTGTTGTGTCACCTCGGCTTCAAAAATGACTTTGATGGATTTAATTTTGTTTTCTAACCTTTTATACAATTTACATTAGGTAAATTTTCCAACTAGGCGACCAACCTCAAACTTAATCCTTTTTGGGATTTAACAGAAAAATGATAGGGAAATTACCTTTTTATCAGGTAGACTTATAAAAATGCATGCTCTAAAACCTACGCAAATTATTAACACATAGTCAAAAAATCGTTCTTGTTGTCAATCGCGGTTATAAAAGTAGGTAACAAATCATATTTCCACCTTATACCTGTCGCGGCTTCGTGAAAAGAGTTTTTCATAATTTTACCTGCTATGGAATTTCCCAAGTATCATAAAATCTGTGAGTTTTTCGGGTAATTTGTCTTAGCAATTTTTATTAAGTGTTGTTAGGTGCACTAGAAAAAAAAATTACCGATATGTTTATTACGCATTTTTCGCAGAAATGTGTCTTGAAAGTCAAAAAAATGTTATGGGCGGCGAAAAAGGATCCGACTTAAAAGCAAATATCTCGAAAGTTAAAAAAGTCATCAATTTTATTTTAATGCAATTAAAAGGAGTACTATTTTTTCTAAAATTTAAGTCCTAAATGAAGTACCTGTTGTAAGTGTTAGCGGAGATATTTGTGTTAGTATGGGTCAAGGTACCTCAAAGTAGGTGTTTTCTTAAATTCCCAATAAGTGGCATCAAAATTTGAGATAGGCCCATACTGTAGAACAATTTTTTTCTTCAAATATACCCAAGAATCTTGTGTCAAAATATTTGCATCGAATTTGGAAACACCCTGTATATTATATACGAACATATAACGCACCGATCAAGAACAAAAGGTATTCAATAGCCACTAAAATGAAAATCGAATTGTTGCGCTTATGCAGACAATTATGTACAAGATTTTATCACGTGGAGCGATTAGAAAAAAGTTGTTATTGCACTTTATCAATGTAGCATGCAAGAAAATTGAAAATTGAATTGTACCACAGTAAATTTTCACTTATTTAAATGTAGCACTTTTATCCGGCTCGAAGGACCAATGTTCGACAGCTCACAGAATAAATTCCGAAAGATTGAATTCCCAATTAATCCAATCAGAGGGATAAAAGTAAAAATAGGAAAAAGAATAAAAAAAAAGTTTTATCAAAAATTGCAGCTTTATTTAGAACTAGAGTACTTGCCTCAGCGGTGGTTTGATCTCAAGTGAAGTTACATGGTCATAACTTGTGGGTGGTGGATAATAAGTAGTGTGGTGGAATTAGAATGTGAGTAGAGAGTGGGAAATAAATTGAGAGTTTGAAACTGTTACCAATTACAGGGTGTTACATTTGCAATTAATTACGTTACTAAACAGTATGGAAGCTGCAGAAGCTGTGTACGGATAAATGGCGTCAAATCCCGTCCTTTTGATGTGCGCGTTGGACTTCGCCAGGGCTGTGTTCTGTCGCCGCTCCTTTTCATAGCATATATGGACTGGATGGTGAGGCGCAGTCTTGGCGAGCAATGTTTCGAATTGGCTGGCATCAGGATGAGCCATCTGCTTTTCGCAGATGATTTGGCCATCCTTGCATCATCCAAAGAGAAACTTCAACGAGCACTGGATAGGTTTGCAGCCATCTGTGGTGACGCTGGGATGAAAGTAAACGTGAACAAATCGGAAGTGATGGTTGTTTCCCGAACTCCTGTGCAGTGTACCCTGCACATAAATGGAGTTCCATTAAAACAGGTGGAGAAGTTTAAGTATCTCGGGGTCTTTTTCACGAAAGATGGGAGGAGTGATACTGAGTTGTCCTGTAGAATTCGCCAAGATGGAGCAATAGTAAAGGAACTGCGCCGGCCGGTCATCAGGAAAGCTGAGCTTGGAAGCAAAGATCTCAGGTTTTAATTCAGTGTTCGTTCCGACCCTCATCTATGGTCATGAAATTTGGGTAATGACCGAAAGAATTAGATCGCGGGTACAAGCTGCCGAAATGAGATTCCTGAGGTGCGTTGCTGGTGTTACTCTAAGGGACAGAGTGAGAAACGTCAGTTTTCGTAGGAATCTTAATGTTGAGCAGCTACTTCTCCGAGTGGAGCGATCGATTCTTCGATGGTTTGGACACGTTGTTCGCATGCCCCCTGACAGACTTCCTAGGCAGGTCATGCTAGCCGAGATGCGAGCGCATCGCCCCCCTGGTAGGCCAAGAAACAGGTGGTGGGATCAGGTCAAGAACCTCTCTGAGTCCCGCCTGGGGATTGCGCCGGAGTCTCTTGAGTTGGTGGCGGAGGATCGAGAAAGATGGAAGGACCATTTAGCCACCCTCGCTCCGCGACCCTTTTAAAGGATAGGCGGCATTCGAAAATGATGATGATGATGATGGTGTTGACTATACCCTTACGTATGATTGATTACTTGTTACTATTGTGCTATCAATGAAAACACCTTTCTGAAGTTCTTGATGAGGTATCAATACTTCTTTTTCAGTAGAATTAACGGTTAAGGTTCTGATGACCTCAGCCCTTGCTGGCAGGGATATTGAATTTATGTTCAATGAATTTCGCATTGGAATTTCAATATTTTGTGGAAAGTCACCTGGTCTTAACACGAGCCAGTCCAGATCTTGTTGATAGTAGTCGAGAAAAAATTCCTCTTAAAAAAAATTCAGACCTAGTATTCCATCTGATAGAATAGGAAAATCGTCTGGTACAGCCTGAAAACCGTGTTTTATTAGTATTTTTTTTTATTTTTAAATCTGCAGTGTATAGTGTATGTTATATATACCTTTGCCTATGCCGTTAAGGCTTATTTTTGAATTGGTATTACTTCGCGTTTTTTCTACATGTCCCTTTTTGATTACAGAAACATCTGCGTCGTTGTCAATTAACAAATTTGACACATTGTCGTTTGGTGTGGATTTTCATAAAATATAGTGAGCAAGATTTAAATTAATATTATAGACTTTAAAGATTTTATTGGCACTTATTGAGTACCTGAGGCTCTTGCGTTTTCCACTTCCTGCGTAACGCGTACATTGGGATTGTAATGGTTTCTTTGATGACTTCTATTTGCATTGTAGCCTGGGTTAATTATAACCTTCACGTCCACGACCTTTTCCACGAACTTGGCCGCACCCATGTTGGTGGTACCAGCCACAGAAATTGGCTGGTATCAACAACATGGGATACAAGCCATTATGGTAGTAATTTTTTCCACGGCTACTGCCAAAATACATAATTGTATTTGTTGGGCCATACGATTCTGTACAACAATTCACAAATTTAGTTACTGCTTCATTTAATTTGCTAAACTCACTCGATTCCATAATAAGTCTTACCTTATCGTTGTTTGAGTTTTTAATTATAGCTTTTATTGCTGTCTAAGTTGCGTATTTCTCAGCAAGTGTTGGTGTTAATCCGTCAGAGATATATGCACTTTGAAGGTTTTTGGTGAGGTCTTTTACCTCCTTAACATATGCATTTGCAGGTTTCGAGCTTTGTCTGATGTTCATGAATTTGGCTGTGATTACATCTACAGATTCGCCTTTGACTGTAGTTGAAAAATTGGCTTTTACTTGTGCTATTGTTGTTTCTTGTCCTGTGAGTAGGTAAATGGCCGTTCCTTTAAGCTTTGTTTTGATAAGGTTAATTGCAACAGTGTCGTTGCCGTCGTTAACGCTATTAGCTAACTCCAATGCGGCTAAGAAACTTTGGAGCTTCCCGTTGAAGTCTGGAAGGATTTTCGAGGCTATATTTAAGATTTCTATTGCAGTCTGCGTCATTTTGACTGAGTTCATTATCGAATTTGTCGGTTTTGTAGTATCCTTATTCCTTTCGTCTAGCTAAACTATTTGTAAAATTACTTTTTCGTGTATTGCTTCTAGTTCTTCTTTTCTTTGGCTACTTTTAATATTTTGCTTCTTAATTCCGTGAAAGTTTGTTCTGCCTGACCTTTGTGTTTTGTGTTTAGTTCTGCATAGCTTACGTTCAGTATTACTCTTATATTTTCTAAACTTTCTAACAACAACTTCGTGTGTTTAAACAGAGTTTCTTTTGTAATCGGCCGGTTAACATTTATAAACTTGTAGGATCTATCAAAAATTTCTTCGGTAGTTCGTATTCATTTAACTATTGTTAGCCATTCCATTTATTTGATAAAAAAAAAGTTTAACTATTAACTATTATGTTTCATAGTCTAGAAGTCTTTATGTCTAGCCGATCGTCTTATGTTTAGATGTATTTTTTTTTTATTTTTATACCCCATCCCATAGGATAGGAGGTATATTAAGTTTGTCACATAGTTTGTAACACGGTGAAATAATAACTATAGACCCCCAAGACTTTAAGGGCATATGATCGAGACCGAATTCTGAATCAAATGAGCCATGTCCGTCCGTCCGTTCGTCCATCCGTCCGTCCGTCTGTATGTCACATGTTTTTAGGACTTAAATTTTGAGTCAGGTGCACGTCATGCGAAGCAATACAGGTGTAAAAATTTTTGAAATCCGCCCAAAGACGCGCCCACAATCGGTCTACATATGCAACTACCTCCAGATTTTTCAAAAGTGTAAGACGTTCTAAAAGGCTGAAATTTGACATTTAGCATCTCCTAATGAATATAAGACACAAAATAGGTAAACTTAATTGGTAAACCTCCTCTAGTGGGCGTGGCATCTATTTTAAGGGTAAATTTTCAAATGCAGTTTACTCAGTATTTTTGCTCGAAATTGAAAAAAATTAGGTTCTGTAAATTAGGTTCAATTAGGTGTAACTTGGAAATATCTGTGGAAATATCTTATAATTAATAGCTTGTAATTAGGGGCGGTTGGAGCACACCCCCTTTCGAAGTTTGCATTACTTATAAAATGTCAAAAAATAACTATGCCATCAGCATTTTACAATGTGGGATAGGATGGGGTATCAAACAGTCCGTTTTACGGACTGTAACTTCTGCGTACACACTGTAGCACTTACTCACTGGTTTTTAATAGTTTTATTTACTCTTAATTTATGTATTTATATGTACAACTCATTTTTAAATTTGTGCAACATATGCGGCTCTTGCCAAATGTGTGTTCCTAAGCGACTTTTTATGTAGTTGATATAGTTTAATTAATGCACAGTCGTTAATAATAAAATTTTAATAATTAAATGCATTTCGTTTCCTGAGTCGTGTTCTACCACCTCTACTTCATTTATTACATTTGCATTTGGATGCCCTACTTTAGATTGGCTCTTGCCCCTTATAGTGTTCAAATATATGTATAATGTATTTTAAATTTATTTTGTTAAAATAGCTCTTACTATTATAATATAATACAATATAGCTTTTTCTAAAAACTAGGGCACCCAGCGTTTAGCGCAGTTAAATCGTAAAAAAAACATTGTTAATGCGCAAATACATGCACCATTACTGTTGGCTTCTGTCTAAGCAATAAGCAAATTAATGCACCATTACTTCTTTTTCCTGGCAGTAGCTCGTCCAGTTTTTGTATCTCTTGCTGGATGCGTTGCTCCACTTTCTGTGTAATATGTCCCTCTTTTAAGATTCCAATCAGCACCGCACGCTGTTATTGACCTCACGCTCTTATGCCACCTCGTCTCTTCGGTGGAGCGTCTAGTATAGGGATTTTGGTTAGCTGTTGTTCCCTTTCTTGTGCTTGCTGATTTCCAATCTTCGTTTTTAGTTGCCGGGCCTTGCCTGACTATCTGGGCCCTTAGCGCCTTAATGGCTGCCTGACTGTCGGACATTATTGCTATGTCGCAATTTCTGTAATTTTTGTCAAGGCTGAATTGAACACACCTGTCCATAGCGTATACTTCCGCCTGGAAGATGCTGGTGCATTTGCCTATGGATTCGAAGTATTTTGTTCTTGGTGCAAATACTCCTGCACCAGTTCCGTCATCAGTTTTTGACTCCCTTCGGGTAGGAGTTAGAATATACCCAAGGTAAGGCATGCCTGTCGTAAGAGGCGACTAAAATCCACCCTCCGTATTCCGAGCGTGTAGCGCATACAATCCATGCAATGGACAAAACGAAAGGAAGTAATACCCCAGGTGGTAATCCAGCATCACTGGCAAATCCACCCTCTTCGGAGGCAGGCTCTACGGATTCTGGGGAGAGCCATTTATTGCTTTCAAATCCCTTTATGAAGAAACCAAGGGTACCTCGATCGTCCACCTAGATCGATCATCTCCGGGAAAGGAAGTCCGCCGGTTAATCGGGACTCAGCGAAAACTAAATGCTTTGAAGCGGAAAACAACGAACTCCGCGCTAAGCCTAAAGATATGGAACGTCTCTACCATGAGCTCAAAAATGAAGTAGATTCGTTACGAAAAGAAAACGAGGCTCTTAGGAATCCCCGTGATACTACAAAACGTGAGGACACGCCGAAGCGTCAAAGCGAATACGTGACAGACGAAGAAGAGCTTGCACGTGAAACTAATCCGGCTCTAAAGAAAAGATCTACCAAAAAACGAAAAATTGGGTCTTCGCCAGTAGTTGAGGCCGTATATGATAAAATATATACGATGAAACACCAACCGTGTCAAAAAAAGCGACAGCGAAAATTGAAGAAAAAATTCGCCGACCGCCTGCAATAAATGTCGTTGGGGTCGCAGACTACGGAAAGCTGCGAAATATCTTAAAAAATACTCTGGGGACAAAGTATAATTTAATTTCTCTTCGAAATAATGTATGGAAAGTCAATGTCGATGACTCTGATGCCTATCGCGCACTTTCGCAAAAATTAAATATCGAGAATGTACAATGGTATACTTACGAAAACAAATTCGAGAAGCCGCTTCGGGTTTTCGCTAGGGGACTTCACCCAACCTGCACGAAGGAAGAAATTGTTGAAGATGTTCAAGCCCAAGGCTTTAAAATTCTTGATGCCGTGAACATACTTAAGAAAGAAAAACAACGTACGGAAGGAGAAAAAGACACCGTGGTCAAGCGCGGTCTTCCTATTTTCATGCTGACGTTCGATAGGATTGAAAACATAAACGAAATATATAAAATAAAAACAATCCTAAATATCAGGGTAAAAATTGAGCCCAAGCGAAAGGGCAATAGACTAGTACCCCAATGTAAGCGATGCCAAGGCTTCCGACATACTCAAGCGTACTGCCAAAAAGAACCGCGATGTGTCAAATGCGCCGGTGGACATCTTTCAAAAGATTGCAACGTAAGCAATCAGGCCCCAGCGACTTGCGCCAATTGTAATGGAAGTCACCTGGCGAGCTACCGAGGTTGCGAAATCGCAATAGAGCTACAAAAACGTCACGAAACTGTTAAGCAACATATTGTAGATAGGGCCACAACCCCAAAACGTTCTAGAGCTGACAAGCCGAAAACTCCAAAATCGGTCAGAAATACGAGATTGACGAGGAAAAATATACAAACTCCGCAAGAAAACGTCGCCGGTCCAAGTACAAAGGGAAAATCATCACTCATCGGCCCAAGATCGTACGCTGAAGTCGCGTCACACAAGAGCAAACCTTCAGAACCTACCACAACAGATTCGGTATCTCAAATATTATTTATGATATTGGAAAAGCTTGAGCAACAAACTAAAGTTAATCAAGTTATATTTGACAAACTGAGCGAGCTAGAGTTTAAACCTCGCAAAACCAATAACAAATCATGAATATGAAGCTCATTAACATACTTACATGGAATGCAAATGGTCTTTTAAAGAAAATCGACGAACTAGAAGTATTTCTACGGGAAAAAAATATTGACCTATGCCTGATTTCGGAAACACACTTTAAGAAGGGATCCGGACCCAAAATTAGAGGTTACATCGACTACCACGCGCATCATCCATCAGAAAATTCGAGAGGCGGATCCTCTCTCTACATCAAAGACTGCATTAAGCATTACAAAAACGAAGAAATTGAGCTTGACTCTATGCAAATACCTTCAGTATCGGTAAAAATAGGTCACCTAGATTATAATATTGCCTCGAGTTATTTTCCTCCACAGTATAGGCTAGCGGACGACGATCTTACTCCCCTCTTTGACTTACTTGGGTCGAATTTTATCATCGGCGGGGACTTTAATGCGAAAAACACCTTTTGGGGATCACGGTGCAATTCAACAAGAGGTAGAGTACTCTTCAAAGCTAGCATGAAACGTGGCGTGGTTTTCCTTTCGACGGGAAAGCCAACGTATTGGCCAACCGACAGAAACAAAGTACCTGACCTTGTCGACTTCTTTATCGCAAAAGGGGTTCCCCGCCACCTCACAAATGTAGAAGAAGGCTGTGATCTCTGTTCGGATCACTCGGCAGTCGTTTTGAAAATCGGCGCAAGTCTAGCAAAAAATGAGAGAGCGCCTAGGCTTACGAATAACAACACCGACTGGGATGGCTTTAGGAAATACTGTAAAGAAAATGTATCTCTACATGTACCACTTACAACCCCTTTAGAAATAGAAGACGAAGTCGATAAACTCGTTAGAACTATTCAAGACGCTGCTTGGAACAATACTTCTTTCCGGAAGACTGGAGTAAAGAAAAGCGGATCAATTTACCCGCGCAAAATTGAAGAGCTCTTACGCGAAAAGAGAAAGGCTCGAAAGAGGTGGCATTTGTCTCGAGCTCCTCCTGATAAAACCATTCTGAATGGGCTATCTAACAAATTAAAGCACTAACTTCAAGATTTTAAAAGTCGCGAGACTACCAACTACCTCGAAAACTTGACTGCCGATAGAGGGTCAAACTATTCACTTTGGAAAGCCGTGAAGTCCATTAAAAAGCCCATAGTACACTCGGCGCCAGTAAGAAAAGATAACGGTGAATGGGTAAAAAGCGACAAAGAGAAAGCAGATGTATTTGCAGAACATCTAGAAGAAACATTCAAACCGTTTGACGGAGAGCCGTTGGTTGACGATCTGTTTCGCAATGCGGAACTAGACAATTATCGAATGAAAACCGTGACACTGTCTGAACTTCGTCAAACAATCCGAAATTTGAAGAATAACAAAGCCCCAGGCTATGACCTATTTACTGGGGAAATTTTGAAGGAGCTACCGAAAAGAGCGTTAGTCAAGCTTCTCTACATCATAAACACATCAATGAGAATTTCATACGTTCCACGGCAATGGAAAGTCGCAGAGGTAATAATGGTTCCGAAACCAGGGAAATGCCCGAACGACAAAAAATCATATAGACCGATTTCGCTTCTGCCGATTATATCTAAAGTCTTCGAGAAACTTGTGCTCAAACGACTGCAACCAATAATTGAAGAAAGACGATTGATTCCGGATCACCAATTCGGCTTTAGGGTCAAACATTCAACAATTGACCAGGTCTATCGAATAACTAATGAATTCGAGAAAGCCTTAGAAGCGAAAATGATATGTTCTACCGCTTTTCTTGACGTATCCCAAGCCTTTGATAAAGTTTGGCACGAGGGCCTAAAATATAAGCTACGGAAAGTTTTGCCCGAAAAAATGTATGAACTCTTAGAGTCTTATCTTGACAACAGACTATTTCGAGTGAGATACGGGAGCGAATACTCAGAATTCAAGGAAATACAAGCCGGCGTTCCACAAGGTAGCGTCCTCGGTCCAACACTGTTTTTACTTTTTACAAGAGATATACCTCAAGTAGAGACAACGACTGTAGCCACGTTCACTGACGACACGGCTATCCTCGCTACGGATAAGACAGTCAAACTATCAACGGGAAAACTCCAACGCGCTTTGAATAAAATATTCGAATGGACAAAGGCCTGGCGAATCCTCCTAAATGAGACAAAATCAACGCATGTAAATTTTACTTACAAGAGGGTAATCAACTTACCTCTATTTATAAACTCGGTACAAATTCCGTACGCAAACGAGGCGAAATATTTAGGCATGACCCTAGACGCAAAATTTAAGTGGAAGCCACACGTTAAAAAGAAACCCGATGAACTTGAAATCAAGCTACGAGAACTGAATTGGCTTATCGGACGTTATTCGAAACTAAGCGTATATAACAAACTGCTTTTGTATAAGCAAGTGCTCAAACCATCTTGGACGTACGGTATACAACTTTGGGGTTGTACCAAACCAAGCAACATATCTATTTTAGAAACTTTTCAGGATAAGACACTAAGAGCAATCGTAAATGCTCCATGGTATATAAGAAATAGCGATTTACATCGAGATCTAGGCATCGCAACCGTGACCGACGAAGAAAGAAACTTTGCTCGCAAACTTCACACTCGCCTTCACGGCCATTGCAACCACGAAATAATCCGAACTCTGGATCACACAAATCTTGCACGCCGACTACAACGAACAAGGCCGTTGGATCTAGCGTCGTAAGAGGAAACCGCACATAATGACGGTATTGCACGTGCTTTCGTTGGAAGGTAGCCTGCCAAACGCGATTACTATACAGAAGCATGAACTACTTGTTAAGGAAACTTAGTCGTAGTCTTACAAAGATTGGGAGGTTTTTTAGTGAGTAAGAATCTAACACTACTATGAGCACGCGCGTTCGATTCTCATAGTGCCTTTGAAGGTTTTTACCTACCCACGGAAAAAAAAAAAAAAAAAAGTTTTTGACTCATCTGTATACCATTTGTTGGTGTTGTTGCTCAGTCTATATGTTGTGGATTCATTGCTCCATCTCTTTTTGGTGCTGAGCTTCACGATACTGTCATCCTTAGGGATAGCCAAAAGGGGGAGTTTATCGAGAAGTGCGTCAGATTCCGTCGACCCAATGCACCTCTCCCTCCCAGTCCCCTCTTTAGCCATCCTGAAAATCGTTTTCCTAGCCGTTTCCTCAACCACGAGGAGTGGTGTCAGTTCCAAAAGCACTTCAATGGCTGCGGTCGGACACTCTTTGCACTCTGTTAAGTGTTTCTCTTGTTGTGCTCAGGCTTGTTCGTTTTGCCCATGCTACTGCTTCGTAAGTGATCATCGGTCTCACTATGGCAGTGTACAATATTATGATGATTGGGGTGCATCCCCAAGACTTACCCCCGAGGCTTGTGCATATCATAAGAGCACGAGTAGCTTTTCTGGAGATCTCTTCTGTGTGCGTTTTCCAGATGGTTTACTGGATGGTTTACTTAGGTTAACTTAGGTTTACCGTCTAGGGTTAAACCTAAACATTTTACCTCTTTGACTGGTATCAGTGTCGTGCCCGATAGTCTTATAGGTTTCATTTGAGTATTTCTTTTCTTTGTGAATGGTACTATGTTGCCTTAGCCGGTTTAAGATTGAGCCCGGCTGTGTTGCACCAATTTTAGACTGTTTTGAGTGCTCCTTGAATAATTTCACAGAGCGTTCCTTTAAATTATCCCCTGGGAATTAATACTATATTATTAGCATATGCCTGACAACTGATGCCTAGGTTGGTTAATGTATCAAGTAGTTCATCCGCAGCTAGGCTCCACATGAGTGGTGACAAAACTCCTCCTTGTGGGTACCCACTTTTTGTGCTGACCTTGATAATTTCCTGCGATGTATGCGTCTCCACAGATCTCGCCTGATGGCTTCGTGTTACGTATTGTTAAACGCCCCCTCAATATCTAGGAATGCACAGACTACTGTCTCTTTGGTGTCAAGAGCATTTTGGATAATTTCCGTCAACTGATATACGCAAGCTGGCGGTGGTGAAGAGGGAAGTTGTTTAGCACTTCTTCTCTAAGATAATTGTCCACTGCTTTTTAAATTGTTTTTATTAGAAACGATGTTAAGCTGATCGGTCTATAGGACAAATACAACCTGAGAATCGTTTTCCTAGCCGGTTCCTCAACCACGAGGAGTGGTGTTAGTTCCAAAAGTACTTCAATGGCTGC
This sequence comes from Neoascia interrupta, assembly GCA_947623515.1. NCBI lineage: Eukaryota > Metazoa > Arthropoda > Insecta > Diptera > Syrphidae > Neoascia > Neoascia interrupta. Next base: position 100,021,585 of record OX392463.1, on the reverse strand, counting down.
GGTCGGACACTCTTTGCACTCTGTTAAGTGTTTCTCTTTTTGTGCTCAGGCTTGATCGTTTTGCCCATGCTACTGCTTCGTAAGTGATCATCGGTCTCACTATGGCAGTGTACAATCTTATGATGATTGGGGTGCATCCCCAAGACTTACCCCCGAGGCTTGTGCATATCATAAAAGCACGAGTAGCTTTTCTGGAGATCTCTTCTGTGTGCGTTTTCCAGATGGTTTACTGGATGGTTTACTTAGGTTAACTTAGGTTTACCGTCTAGGGTTAAACCTAAATATTTTACCTCTTTGACTGGTATCAGTGTCGTGCCCTTATAGGTTTCATTTAAGTATCTCTTTTCCTTGTGAATGGTACTATGGTTGTCTTAGCCGGGTTAAAATTGCGCCCGGCTGTGTTGCACCAATTTTATACTGTTTTTAGTGCTCCTTGAATAATTTCACAGAGCGTTCCTTTAAACTATACCCTGGCAATTAATACTATATCATTAGCATATGCCTGACAGCTGATGCCTAGGTTGGTTAATGTATCAAGTAGTTCATCCACAGGTAGGATTCACATGAGTGGTGCCAAAACTCCTCATTGTGGGTACCCTCTTTTAGTGCTGACCTTGACAATTTCCTGCGATGCATGCGTCTCCACAGATCTCACCTGATGGCTTCGTGTGACATTGTCAAATGCCCCCTCAATATCTAGGAATGCACGGACTACTGTCTCTTTGGTGTGAAGAGCATTTTGGATAATTTCCGTCAACTGATATAGAGCGGTCTCGGTAGATCTGCTCGCTCTATAGTCTATAGGACTAAGGTTGCGTTGGGTCTTTTTCCCCCACTTTTGGAATAAATACAACCTTTGCCCGTCTCCACTGGTTCGTTATGTATCCCAGGGCAAGACTACTTTTTGCTATTCTTACCAAGTGTGGGAGAAGAATTTCTTGCGTATTTTGTAATGGGGCTGAGGAGATGCCGTCTACACCTGGTAACTTGAAAGTTTGAAAGGAGCTTATTGCCCACTCTAGTCGGCCTCTAGAGCAAATGACCTTTGCTATATGCCAGTTTTCCCTCCGAGGTCTCGACATGTTGGTCCTGCTCCAGACATAACTGTCAGGAGAGCTTCTAGGGAAATGAGTTTCTAAGAGCAGCAGTGCTCTCTGTTCCTCATTCTCTGTATAGCTTCCATCCACTTTCTTTAAAGACGCAGGCACTCCACCTGATTTCGCAAGAGCCTTGTGTCGTCTTGCTGCACAGGGAGTGCAAATTATTGTCTCACAGAATTTTCTGAAGCTATTTTTTTAGCCTTCCTTGTTTCTTTATTGTAGTTGGTAAGTGCTTTTCTATAGCTCTGCCAGTCTTTCGCTTAGGCATGTTAAACAGCTTTCGCGTCTCAGATCTTAGTTTTGACAGGTTATTGCACCATGGCACTTCTTTGGCTCTCTGATTCATACTAAGAGGACAGCTACTTTTAAGTGCGTTTGTTAAGGCTCTTGTGAGGCCCTCTACTGCGTTTTCTAGACTTAGACAGTGGAATGGAGCTTGTCTTACGTCAATTTACTTGAGATTGCTTCCCAGATTTTACTTGAAAGCTTCCCAGTTTGTCTTTCTTGGATTTCTTACCATATTTTGAATGGAACCCGTGCTGTCGAGATCAAATAGGATTATTCTATGATCCGACAGCGATGGTTCATTCGATACTTTCCAGTTTCTTATAAACCTACTTAGGCTCGGACTACCAAGCGTGAGATCAAGAACTTCTTGTCTTATCCTAGTCACAAAAGTAGGCATGTTTCCTACCAATTTTAGTATTCTTAGAGGTTTTTGGGCCATTATTGCTCTGCTCTATATAAAAATTTGAATTCCTACACCTTATCCAACATAAAATAGAGGTTGACTTATATTGAAGCCAGTAGTGGGCGCGGCCGTTGGCGGATTTAACCAATTTTCACACTTTTTACGAAATGAGAGCCAAGATACACTGCAAGTTTGAGCGTCCTAGCTCAATTTTAAAGACCTTAAAACTTCACACAGCATTATATCTGTAATACCTATTAAATATCTGCAATGAATGTCTTGAAATCAGTTACAAGACATTCATTTTTATGCAGGTATCTTACACACTGCACACAAATTTTAAAATCTCAAGTGAATGGATTTACTATTTATTTTTACACTACACTTACTATTTATTTTTTGACAATAACATCATTGACAATAAAACAATTAGTTCAGTGCCCTGAACTGAGTGCACTGAATGAAATGAGTGCACTAGTGCACTCAGTGCATCCACTCCAACGTAATATGTAACTTTACTGCCATTTACTTACCTTAATAATGGAAGAGAACTTAATATTTAAGTCAAAATCATTATCTGGTCTATTAATAAGATATATTAATTTAAATTACATTAAATTCTGTTCATTCTTTAAGATCAATTTGAGGAAACAAAACCCTGAAAAATATAACGCGAATTATATACTAATGAAATTGGTTTGAATGGGTGCACTAATTGAAATGAGTGCACTCATTTAAAAAGTGCACCCAGTGCCTTTTAAGAGTTTAAGTTCTGTTTGTTCTGTTTAAAGCAAACACCCAAGTGAACAAATGAAACCAAGCAGTGTTCTTATTTTGGTGTAAGCTAACAGAGTAGTGTACAGTAACTGTCTCTTTTGACATAGACCTCATTCAAACACAAGTCTTGAACGTATAATTTTACTGAATAGAGTGCAATGAAGTACTGCACACGTTTGAAACGATGAAATGAGTACATTCATGCAGACCTTCAATACCTATACAAAGTATATGCAAAGTGCATTCTACGAAGATGCTTACACGTATTTGATTCGAATAAACCAAGAAAACAGGCTGGTTTTCGAGCTGGATATTCCACAACTGGCCATCTACAGGCAATAAACCAGCTGATTGAAAAAACGATAAAAAGCTCCCAGAAGCATGTAAAACAGTAGGCCTGGAAATGAATCAACTTAAAACCAAACTAGTGTGAGGATAATAAATAAGAATAAATTAAATAAGAATATATTACAAATTTGTTGGTTGATAATACGGACATGGCAAAATCGCCGTCTGTCGGGAATGACAATTCATTGGCATAAAAAGTATAATACAACATGAAGTTAGGCAAAGAAAACAAAAATAAACCAGTGAGTGAGTGCTACAGTGTGTACGCAGAAGTTAAAGTCCGTAAGTTACAGACCGTTGAATACCCCATCCTATCCCACATTGTAAAATACTGATGGCAGAGTTATTTTTTGACATTTTATAAGTAATGCAAACTTCGAAAAGGGGCGTGGTCCAACCGCCCCTAATTTCAAACTATTAACTATAAGATCCTTAGTTAACCTCCACAGATATTCCCAAGTTACACTTAAATGTACGTAAAAATGCAATTTTTTGGTTCAAATTCAATATTTTTAAAAATTGAGCCCTAAAAGGGGCGTGGTTAAAAGCTTTATATGAACGAAATCTGGACTGAAGTCTCGTTTACCTAGCCTGCTACTTTTTTTGTTTCATGCTTTCCTAAATTAGGCTCAAGGCCAGTCGAAATTAAGTTTTTCTGGAAAATTTTAGGTTTTTCTTCGATTCTGCCTCCAAATGTGGGCGTGGCCCAAAGTCTTGTATGAACAAAATTTAGAACAATTTTTTCAATTTTGAGCAAAATATATATATATTTTGATAATATATATATTTTTTGATACAATATTGAGTAAACTGCATTAACACAAACTTTGCCCTTAAAATAGATGCCACGCCCACTGGAGGATGTTTACCAATTAAATTTGTCTAAGTGTCAAATTTCAGCCTTTTAGAACGTCTTACAGTTTTGAAAACTCTGGAGGTAGTTGCACATTTAGACCCGATTGTGGGCGTGTCTTTCGGCGGATTTTTACAAAAATTTATCAAAAATTTTTACACCTGTACTGCTTCGCATGACGCGGACCTTATGTACGAAGTTTCAGCACCCTAGCTCAAAATTTAAGGCCTAAAAACATGTGACATACGATTCAGAATTCGGTCTCGATCATATGCCCTTAAGGTATTGGGGGTCTACCATTATTATTTCACCGTATTACAAACTATGTGACAAACTTAATATACCTCCTATCCTATGGGATGAGGTATAAAAATAGAATAAAAAATTAAAAGAAAAATTCAGTTACATACTTCTTAAATAAATAATAAAATAGTTCTTAAAATCGTTGTTTTGAACTACGTTGAAGGACAGTATGGAGACCAGATCTATACAGATTCAATATTAGTTAATTATTATTAAATTGTAAGTAAGAGATCGGATGGACCAGCGAAGGTTTTATAAAAATTTTGATGATTTGCAACATAAAAGCTCATGAAAATTTTGAAGTGATTTAAAACACAAACGTTAGCAATTTTAATGATTTGAAACATAAAAAGTTAGCAAACAGACCTTTGGCTAAAGGAGTTAGAAATTATTATAGGCTTGAAGTTGAACTATCTAGAAGCTATAACGGTTAATCAACGCAAGATTACAATAATTGTACAAAACGAGCAATCCCCGAGCTCCATTCAATATTTCATAAAGACTATTTACGGACAAACGAATTTCTTGTAAGATATTTTTTTTTTGAATACTTTTTCCAAATTTTAGCTATGTTACAATGGCGCTAGCGCGTTCATTTTTGAAACGTAACATTCCCTTGTAATTGTCCTTGAAGAAGCCAAAAAATGTTAGCTTTTTTATTGACCAAACCCACTTTTTAAGGGATTTTAGCTTAAAATTACTGCTTTTCAATAAATGTATATGAAATTTGACTAAAAATTCTTTGACAAAAGTTGTAGATACTACCATTTTGTAAATTTCATGTATATTTGCGGGCGTGGCGTTAAAAAAAGTGATTTTTATACCCCATCCCATAGGATAGGAGGTATATTATATTTGTTTCATAGTTTGTAACATAGAGAAATAATCACCGTAGACCCCCAAGACCTTAAGGGCATATGATCGAGACCGAATTGTAAGTCGAATGAGCTATGTCCGCCCGTCCGTCTGTCTGTCGGTAGTTTTTAGGCCTTAAATTTTGAGCAAGGAACTTGAAACTTGATGTCTGTTCTTTCTAGGTCCCGAAGCAGTACAAGTGTAAAATTTTTTGAAATCCGCCCACTGACACGCCCAGTTTACTTATACGCATGAAATATCAAAGTTGTAGTAGGAAGCTGAAATTCGGTATGCGATATTCTCGCTTAAGTGTATTGTGATTGGCATCTAAGAAAAAACGAAAGCCGCCCCCTTGTAGGCGTGGTCATATTTACTATTCAATTTCAATTCAATTCAATTCAATTCAATTTATTATTATTATTATACGGGTTGACATCAAGACCTGGTCTTTTTAAGTACATATTATGATAACATATGTTTTTGGACCTTATTAAACTAAACAGTTTTTCTTAAATCTAGTTATTAGTAAGAGAGGTGAGAAAAAGTAAGAGCAACCTGGTTAGTATTACCGGTGAAAAGAAGGTTGAGAGAAAAGAAAGAAAGGGGCTTAGAAAAGATGAAAGTTTTAGAGAATGCTACTGAGAAAAGTGATTGAAAATTATGGACTTAAAGATTGCGGGGCTGCTAATAGTTTTGATGTACGCAGGTAACGAGTTCCGCAGCCTTACTGTATGAATGAAAAACAACCGAGATGAAGTTAAGTATTTGAAAGGAGGAATATTTATATTCATGGTTGGACGTGAACGTGAGAAATCCAATTTTTCAAATAAATACCGAGGAGACTTGGATATTAGAATTTTGTGCAAGAATATGCAATTCCTGGCATTTATATGCTGAGTAAGAGATCGTCCTTAAAAAAGTGTTTGCGTGAGCCGATATTCTGTCAAACCTACGTAGTCCATGGATATACCGAACCATGTCGTTGAACGCTACCTTAAGCTTATTCAGCGAAAGAGAATCAGGATTCGGATATACCACCTACGAATACGTGATTAAAGGCAAAATAAGGGTACTAACGAGCTTTTTTCTAGTATCAACTGGGGTAAAACTAGCAGCTCGCCAAAGTTTTCTCAAACACCCATATATGCGGCCGATAGAGCGGTTGATGTGGTCATAGCAGGATAGCTTTCGGTTCAGGACAAAGCCAAGGCAGGTGGCAGACTCAACTATTCCTAGCCTGCAGTTAGAAAGCCAAATGTCGGGAACCACACTTAATTCAAACAGTTTATATTTGATATGGGCAGGACTAAACATTTATCTGGGCTTAGAAGAAGACCATTTTTTACTGACCGGTCATTAATGGCTGTCAAGTCGATGTTTAAAAGATCCACCAGCCGGACAATTTCATTCATAGGCAGGGATACACGGATTTCAGCATCGTCTGCGTAAAAGTATATGCAACTAAATTTGCAGACTCTGGGCAGATCATTAATAAAGATGGAGAAAAGGATTGGGCCTAATATAGATCCTTGGGGTACACCCTGCTTCAGAGGCTTAAATGCGGATGACCTCTCACCAATGACAAGTTTTTGCGATCTGTTGGAAAGAAAGTCTCGCAGTAGCCTAACAGCTCTATGACTGAAACCAAAAAGATGTGTTTATTTCCAGCATAAAATGTCATGATCTTCTTTATCATTGTATTGTAACTCTTTTTATAGGAACAAATTGATTATAAAGAAATTCGATAAAATATTGCAAGCATGCAAGCTTTTGATTTGAATCAGCTAGGGACGGAAGACGCTGCAATACGAAGAGAATTGTTATCGATAGACTTGAAGTCCCTATACGTAAAACAAGAAGGTGCAATAAAACGGTTGAAAACAATATCGTATGTACAAAAAATCAAATCGTGCTCAGATACCACATCAAGAGAAAGTTGGTCGAATAAAAGGACTGATGATAGGTCCGAAACGATGAACAGATCAAGCAAACTAGGTGTTTCATTAGGGCGAAAACATGTGGGGCTACAACTGTTAACGACTGAGAGCCCACAAGAAGCAACAAAGTCCTTAAACTGAGACGCGCGAGAAGTCCTCTTAAGTAAGTCTGCATTAAAGTCACCCGATAAAATAATGTTGTCGTATAAAGGTGAAAAAGTAGAAATTCCAGAGAAAAATGGTTCGGGGGAAAATTGCCTGTTAGGGTTATAGCAACAGGCAACTAAACACTTCTCAGAGTTATCATATATCCCTCAAATTAGGTACTCAACATCTGAATTAAAAGACTTTAGAACTTCCCTACACCTTAGAGTGTCAATGCAATAAATCGCCACTCCGCCACCAGTTGTCTTCGTCACTCTATCGTTGCGAAATAGATTATAACCATTGATTTTATAGATATCATTTCCTAAATCAGGATCGAACCATGTCTCATCAACACATAAGACATCTATTTCGGAATTAACAAAAAGATATCGCACGTTTTACGCGCATTTAGACATCGGGCAATTAAATGCACCACTCTTAAACCATTACGATGGTTCTTCAAAACACCCAACATCGTACGGGTTGAATTCCCTTTCAAGACTGGGCTAACATTTAATAAGTCGTTTCTAACCATTATTGTATTCAAAGAAATTTACGCAAGCATAATCGCAAACTAAATAACCACATCAAATAGAACATATGTTGCAAAACAAACTCGGTAGCATCCCAAGAGAGAAAACAGATGAAAGAAACAATAGATAAGAGAGAAAATATAAAGAAGAAACTAAACTTAAACTATAAAAAATATCTAACTTCATGTTTATAGCCGACCCAGGGTATATTAAGTTTGATGTATAGACCGTAGACCCCTAAGACCTTTTAGAGATATGAATGGGACCGACAGGAAAATCGATTAAGCCATGTCCGTCCGTCCGTATGTAAACAACTTTTAGGCCTTAAATTTTAAGGCAGAGAGCTGAAATTTTGTGGGTTGGTTGGAAGTCCAGTCCTTCAGATCAAGTTTGAAAATAAGCTGAATCCGCCCACAGACACGCCCACTACAGGCCTGTATGTGCGACCATCTCTAATTTAAAAAAATACATTTTGCAAATTTTAGCTATGTTACAATAGCGCTAGCGCATTCATTTTTGGTACGTAAAATTGCCTTATAATTGTCTTTAAGGTAGCCAAAAAATTTTAGCTTTTTCATTGACCACGCCCACTTTTTAAGGGATTTTAACTTAAAATGACTGTTTTTCAATAAATATATATACAATTTGACAAAAAATTATATGACAAAAGCTGTAGATACTAGCATTTTCTAACTTTCATGTATTTTCTTACTTATTTATACGTATTTATTTACTTATCTTTTTTATTTATTTATTTACTTATCTTATTTATTTACTTTTCTTACTTATACGTATTTATTTACTTGCATGTATTATTGTATGTGCCTCTGCTCACTTTTGTGGGCGTGGCGTTAAAAAAAATGATTTTTTTTTTGTTAAAAAGGCGGAGTTTTAGGCCGAAATGTATGCAACCACCTTGTATAAAGCATTCAACAGTTATATTTTTATATCCCCCCACTTTTTGGAGGCGTGGCAGTTTTCTTTTTGGTATGGTCGGGTATTTTGCAATCCGTAGTAGATGGATTGAAGCTTTTGCATACCCACTGTTGCACTTTCCCACTTGTTTTAGTAAAGTGTGTACATAAAAAAAAAGTGATTTAATTGGATCTGCTGCCACTATTAACACTGACGGGTAAAAAGTCAGGGAGACGAAGGTGAAAATAGACGGACGAACAAAATTATATATGTGTGTAGGTCTATCGCTTACGCAAGCTTTGTTGTAGAAGAAATTTTCATCTCTGTATCGTCAGCGCTCTTTTTGACAAACACGAATCCATTCCTGGTTCTGACGGAATGTAGCAGTCCTTCTTTGCGCAAACGAATAGCATACCGGTGAAGTGAATTGTTTTCAGTTGAAAGACTCTCGTTGATGAATATGCGGCCACTTGCATTAGGATGGGTTGAATTGCCAGTTTCATCACTTAATTCCGCAAGCGTTAAGCCCTTGTTGGTGCGAAAAGAGGCAAGTAATGTTTTCTGCTCAGCATGCGAGGCAAGTCGAATAACAAGCGGAGCACCAGTAGCGCCACTAGAGTGGCTTGTGATTTGAGCTTTCGGTTTCAGAATGCATCAATGTGTGGCGAAAGCTGATGATGCAGTTTGGCGGCGATTTTTTTTTAGCTAAGGTGAGCGCATTCTCGTCCGGAGTACAATGAATGCCGTTGACAATTATGTCGCAGAGACGTTCTTTACGTTGTTGCTCAGCTAGCTGCTCTCTTATTTTACTGTTGTCATCTTTGAGCTCCAAGATCAGACATTCGCACTGATGCAGTCGATCTTTTAAATCAGATAGGGAATCGTTAATCATTAATTTTAATTTTTCCTCGAACTCCGAGATCAAGTGAGAAAAGTTTGCTTTAATTTTATTTGCTTTAAATCCAAAAATTTTGCACTATAAAATGTTCAGATATGTGCGCAAGCTATAAACTCAAATGAATTAATTTTTTCCACGCCCACCTTTGGGGTCGTTTTTATGTAAAAAATCAAATTTTTAATATAAAACTGCGATCAACACGTGTATACTACATCTGATAAAAAAAATGATAAAAAAAATTATGGTTTTGAAAAGGGGTTGATGCCACGCCCCTCTTTTAAGAAAGAAGATTCTTAACTGATAAATGTTAACAGAAACTGAAATTTAACAACCAAGATATTTGACGCATTTTGAAACTTGACAGTGGTCAATTGGGATGGGGTATCGAACGATTCGCCTAGGCGGATTGTAACCCTCTCACTAGTTTTAGTTAAAAAGGCGAAGTTTTAGGCTGAAAGGTATGCAACCACCTAGTATAAAGCATTCAACAGTTATATTTTTATATCCCGCCCACTTTTTGGAGGCGTGGCAGTTTCCTTTTTGGTGTGGTCGGGTATTTTGCAGTCCGTCGCAGATGGACTGAAGCTTTTGCATACGCACTTTCCCACTTGTTTGGTCCAAATTCAATCTTTTTAAAAAATCGACCCCTAAAAGGGGGCGTGGCTAAAATTTTTATATGAACGAAATGTAGAATGAAGTCTCGTTTATTTAACCTGCTATGTTTTTTGTTTTATGTTTTCCTAAATTAGGCTCAAATCCAGTCGAAATTAGGTTTTTCTGGAAAATTTTAGGTTTTTCTTCAGTTCTGCCTTTAAACGTGGGCCAAAGTATTTTATAATCAAATCGTAGAACTAAGCGTTTGTTACATTAAGCAAAACTTTTTCAATTTGGACCAAAAATATTGAGTAAACTGCATTTGAAAATTTACCCTTAAAATAGATGACACGCCAACTGAAGGAGGTTAACCAATTAAATCTTCCTTTTTTGAGTCTGACATTCATTAGGAGATGCTAAATGTCAAATATCAGCCTTTTAGAAAGTGTTCCAGTTTTGATATCTCTGGAGGTAGTTGCACATTTAGACCTACTGTGGGCGTATCCTTGGGCGGATTTCCAAAATTTACACTTGTACTGCTTCGCATGACGTGGACCTTTAGTCCAAAATTTCAGCACCATAGCTCAAAATGTAAGGCCTAAAAACATGTGACTTACAGACGGACGGATGGACGGACATGGCTTATTCGATTCAGGGGTCTATCATTATTATTTCACCACGTTACAAACTAAAATTAAGTCACATAAATTACAACATCGCGACGAGCTATTTTCCTCCGCAGTATCGGCTGGCAGATGAAGATCTTGCTCTGCTCTTTGATTCACTTGGGTCAAACTTTATCATCGGCGGGGACTTTAACGCGAAAAATACTTTTTGGGGCTCACGGTGCAATTCAACAAGAGGCAGAGCACTCTTTAAAGCAAGTACAAAACGCGGCGTGATCTTCTTATCGACGGGAAAGCCAACATATTGGCCAACCGACAGAAATAAAATACCTGATCTCGTCGACTTCTTTATCGCCAAGGGGGTACCTCGTTACCTTACGAACGTAGAAGAACGCTTTGATCTCTGTTCAGATCACTCGGCAGTTCTTTTGAAAATCGGCGGAAGCCTAGCGAAAAAGAATAGAGCGCCTAGATTAACTAACAACAACACCGACTGGGACGGCTTTAGAAAATACTGCAAAGAAAACATAGCTTTAAATGTACCGCTCAAAACGCCACTTGAAATAGAAGAAGAATTAGATAAACTCGTGAGAGTTGTTCAGAGCGCTGCGTGGAATAACACTTCTTTTCGGAGGTCCGAATTATCGAACAGCGGAACAATATATCCGCGAGAAATAGAAGAGCTAATATGCGAAAAGAGGAGAGCGCGCAAGAGATGGCAACGTTCGCGAGCACCCCCGGATAAGACAATCTTGAACCACCTTTCTAACAAACTGAAGCACGAACTTCAAGAATTTAAAAGTCGTGAGACTACTGCTTACCTCGAAAGTTTGACTGCCGATAAAGGTTCGAACTACTCTCTTTGGAAAGCAGTCAAGTCCGTTAAGAAGCCTATAGCACACTCTGCGCCATTAAGAAAAGCCAACGGCGAATGGGCAAGAGAAGGCAAAGAAAAAGCGGATTTATTTGCAGATTACCTAGAAGAAACATTCAAACCGTTTGACGGGGAACCGTTGGTCGAGAAGCTCAATCCTTATGCGGTACAAGATGATTATAGAATAAAAACCGTGTCATTGGCTGAACTTCGTCAAACGATAAATAATCTGGGAAACAAGAAAGCCCCTGGCTACGACTTAATTACTAGCGAAATTCTAAAGGAGCTACCGAAAAAAGCTTTGGTCAAGCTACTCTATATCATTAACGCTTCCATGAGAGTTTTATAAGTTCCAAGGCAATGGAAAGTGGCCGAGGTCATAATGGTTCCGAAACCAGGAAAATGTCCGAACGACAAAAAGTCATACAGACCTATTTCGCTACTGCCGATAATGGCTAAGGTGTTCGAGAAACTGTTGCTTAAAAGGTTGCAACCAATCATTGAAGAAAGACGGTTGATTCCGAATCACCAATTCGGATTTAGAAAAAAACATTCAACAATCGACCAGGTCTATCGTATAACAAACGAAATTGAAAAAGCTCTGGAAGCGAAAAAGATATGTACTAGCGCTTTTCTCGACGTTTCGCAAGCCTTCGACAAGGTATGGCACGAAGGCCTGAAGTACAAATTAAGGCTTTGCTTACCAGAAAAACTCTATAGAATCTTAGAGTCTTACCTTAAAGACAGAATCTTTCGCGTAAGGTACGAAAATGAGTACTCGGAATTCAAAGAGATAAATGCCGGTGTCCCGCAAGGAAGCGTTCTCGGCCCAATATTATTTTTGCTCTATACAAGAGACATACCCCACGATGAGGGAACAATTTTAGCTACGTTCGCAGACGACACTGCTATTCTCGCTATTGATAAGACAGCTGAATTATCAACAGGGAAACTCCAGCGCGCTTTAGACAAAATATGCGAATGGACGAAGAGCTGTCGAGTTGTCCTTAACGAGACTAAGTCAACGCATGTTAACTTTAATTATAAAAAGATAAACAACAAACCTTTATTCATTAACTCGGTACAAATCCCGTACTCAAATGAAGCGAAATATCTAGGAATGACTCTAGACGCAAAACTTAAATGGAAGCCACACGTTAAAAAGAAACGCGACGAGCTCGAAATCAAGTTAAGAGAAATGAATTGGCTTATCGGAAGATTTTCGAAACTAAGCATATATAACAAACTGCTTTTGTATAAGCAAGTGCTAAAACCATCTTGGACTTACGGTATACAACTCTGGGGTTGTACTAAACCAAGCAATATATCTATTTTAGAAACTTTTCAAAATAAGACACTCAGAGCAATCGTTAATGCTCCATGGTATATAAGAAATAGCGATCTACACCGAGATCTAGGAATCGCAACCGTGTCTGACGAGGTAACAAACTTTGCTCGCAAACTTAGTACTCGTCTTCGCGGACACTGCAGCAATGAAATTATCCGAACTTTGGATCAGACAAATCTTACGCGCCGACTACAACGAATGAGACCGTTAGATCTAGCAGCATAGGATAAAACCGCATAAATTGACGGTATTGTAGGTGCCTTCGTTGGAAGGCAGCCTGCCGCACGCGATTATTACAGAAGCTCGAACTACTTGTTAAGGAAACTTAGTCGTAGTCTGACGGAAAATGGGAGGTTTTTTAGTGAGTAAGAATCTTACACTACTATGAGCACGCGCAGCCGGTCCCCGTAGTGCCTATGAAGGTTTTTCCTACCCACGGGGGAAAAAAAACCATGTTAGAAACTATGTGACAAACTTAATATACCTCTTATCCTATGGGATGGAGTATAAAAACTTTAAAATGGCAATGGGCTGGGCACGTGGTAAAGTTAATTGGTAATCGATGGACAAGAAAATTAACAGAATGGTGTCCTAGAGATGGCGCGAGAAGATCAGGAAGACAGCTTTTAAGATGGAGAGATGATCTGCGAAAAATCAGTACAAGGTGGGAGCAAAACGCCAGAAATAGATAAATGTTTTGAAATGGAGAATGTTTTCGGGAAGTGCAGCAAAAGCTCGCATTCTAAAGCTAGAAAAACTTCAAAGCTCGCTGCTTAAACAAGTTAACCACCGAAGTCTATCGAACAAAAACAGGATTTAAATGTCCTTCAACTCGAGCAGATCTACACTATGACGCTTTTATTGGAGTACTACGATGACAATCGATTCATTCATTCATTGCGATAAATACAATACGACGAGCCCAGGGTATGCTATAACTGCAGAGAAATAGCAACGTGTGTGGCAGCCGACAGCTTAAGCGCAGCTTTCCGTCAACCATTAACGAACTTTTTCGAGATATCGTTAATATCCAAAATGTTAAAATAAGAGCACAAAAAATCAAAATTTTCTTTATAAAATTGTTGTAATTTTGTTGAATTGCGAAACTAAACTTAAACTAGTGGGAGAGTTACAATCCGCTTAGGCGAATCGTTGGATACCCCATCCCAATTGACCACTGTCAAGCTCCGAATTGTGTCATAAATCTTGGTTGTTAAATTTCAGTTTTATTTAACTACAATTGTTTTTAGAGTTTCTCAGTTAAGAATCTTTTCCCTAGGAAAGGGGCGTGGCATCCACCCCTTCTCAATAACATCGTATTTTTGTTCATATTTTTGTCAGAATGGTGTACAAGTGTTGATTGCATTTTCATATTAAAAATTTGGTTTATACTTAAAAACGCCCCCAAAAGTGGCCGTGGCGAAAAAAAAATCAATTGAGCTGATAGCTTACGCACCTGTCTGAACATTTTATAGTGCAAGTATTTTGGATTTAAAGCAAATATATCGTTTATTAGAATGCATATTAAGTATGACCACGCCTACAAGCGGATGGCATTCGCTTTTTTTTAAATGCCAACCACAATGCACTTAAGCGAAAATATCGCATACCAAATTTCAGCTTCCTTCGACGACCTTTATTTTTAATGCTATTAAGTTAAGTGGGGTATCAGTAACGGTTTTAAAAAATTTTTTACACTTGTACTGCTTCGGGACCTAAAAAGAACAGATATCAATTTTCAAGTTCCTAGCTCAAAATTTAAGGCCTAAAAACTACCGACAGACGGACGGACGGACGGACATGGCTCATTCGACTTACAACTCGGTTATATGCCCTTAAGGTCTTGGGGGTCTGCGGTGATTATTTCTCTATGTTACAAACTATGATTCAAACTTATTATACCTCCTATCCTATGGGATACGGTATAAAAACTAGTGCGAGGGTTACAATCCGCTTAGGCGAATCGTTGGATACCCCACCCCAATTGACCACTGTCAAGCTCAAAATTGTTTCATAAATTTTGGTTGTTAAATTTCAGTTAAGAACTTTCTCCCTTAGAAAAGGGCGTGGCATCCAGCCCTTCTCAACAACATCGTATTTTTGTTTATATTTTTTATCGGAAGTGGTATACACGTGTTGATTGCATTTTCATATTAAAAATTTGGTTATACTTAAAAACGCCCCCAAAAGTGGGCGTGACGAAAATCACTTGAGTTGATACCTTACGCACATATTGTAGTAAATCTTCTAGGTCGTACTTGCAAAGCAATCTATTACAGTACACAAATAAATTAAATGTCGAGTCTTTCCTGAATGGTTGAACCCTCGAGATCGAAGCAAATAAAGTTAAGCAATTATACCCAAATCGGAATCGGTATTTATTTTTTTTAAAAGAATTTTGCTGTCGATTTAACAGTGGTCCTTTGGTCCCGGACAATTCAAAAAGATCGCTAAATTAACTCGTTTGAATTAGTGCTGGAAAATTTAGTCGTGCGCAAATTCGTCGTCGGCGACGTAAGTTTCTCCATAACCTATCTTATCGGTATCGCATAGTCTTTTGTTTCAATTTGCCGCTACAAAAATCACGAAATATATTGCATATTTGGCCGACAAAAGGTACCTTGTCATTTCGGACACATACACGCACACGCAAGCTCGTGTATCAAATCAAACGGCGACTTTCTGTGTCCGTTTATCGCCAATCGACTTGGAATCTTGCCATCATCCCGTTGTGTGAATTCATCGTCCTCGCCTTTACATTTACACAAAAGTGCGACACTGATCGACAAAAAGTCCGTTTGTCAAGAGTTTCAGTTCCACTGTTCCATTGTACTCGCGTTGTCTCCCTCTAACAGACCATCAGTTGTGAAACATACTATGTCATTAATTGAGCAATTAAAGGCATCCCGACCATGGCGAAAAGGATATATCACAAGAGTGGAAAAAATTGTCGATGATAAGGAAAAGAAGCTTAATGCCACCGATCTGCATTCCCGCCTTGAATTACTGGAGGGATATTTTTCTTTCAAGTCCAGGAAGAATTCCGTCGATTTTTCAAATCCAAAATCCTAACTCGCATAGCAAACTTAGAAAACGTCGCTTCTAAGACAAGTGCAGGACATCAACATTCTCCCTCTACAGACGACCTTCCAAAACTCAAGCCTCCAGTATTTGCGGGTGAGTACACTGAATACAATACACTCATCCAACAATTCAATGCTTCAATCGACACAAAGGCTATTCCAACCATTAGGAAATTTCAGTTGTTAGTAGACGAATGTCTGAAAGTAGACGCTAGGTTGACGGTAAAATCGTCAGATGTCACCGAGGCAAATTATACCAAGGCATTAGAACTATCGAAGGAGCGATACGATAACAAATGCATCGTGTTTCAAACCCATATTCGGTGATTGTATCATTCAGCAGCAGTCGCAAAGAATTCCGGGACTCAACTTCGTCGGTTTGTTGACTCCATTGACGGACGTTTTGGTGCACTACGATCCTTGGGATCCGACACGGATATTGTCAATGGATACTGAGACCTATAAGAAGTGGAAAGATAACCTAGACCTTAACCAGTTGCCAACGTGGAGGGAGTGTTCTTCGTTTTTGAACAAACGAAGTCAACATCTCGACATAAGAGAACCACAGAGTAAAGTCTCGGCTTCGTTAACACCAAGATCTAACTCATCCGCAACTGAAGGGAAAAGGAACAGTCGGCAAGGATCCGCATTAGCAGTTGCTGAGCTACGATGTGCATTCTGCAATCTATCACACCATATGATAGTTGACTGCAGTAAATTCATACAGCTCAAAGAGTTTCAGCGTTTTCAATTTGTAATGATTCTGGTTCCCAACTCAATTTAATTTCAGAGCGTTTAACTCAAAAATTAAGGTTGAAGCGCACTAGGTTCAGTGGTAAACTGCGTGGAAACGGGGACATCAACTTCAACTATGAAACAAATCTCGACTGTTGGATATTATCATCAATAACAGATTGGGGTATACCCCCTGATGTTCAGCTTGCTGACCCCAATTTTGACAAGCCTCAACGCATCGATAAGCTCATAGGAGCAGTTTTTTTTTTTGATCTGCTAGCTGATGGTCGGAGAAGAACTTCCTCGCTTGCTAAACACCATGCTGGTTTGGATTGTTGCTGGCCAATATAGTGCTCAGTGTTCAACGTCTCGTTTGTGCAACGTGGCATCCAATGCAAGGGTGAAATCAAACATGGAGACGGACTATTTTAGCAGACGTAGCTGTTGCTGACGAGTATTCCCTGGACGATCGGTTGAAAAAATTCTTTACTTTTGAAGAGGTACATGCAGAGTTGCCAAATTGGACCGAAGAGCAGATAGTCTGCGAGAAAATCTTTTGCGATACGATTCGGCAACGAGCAGACGGTCGACTCGAAGTTCAACTGCCCTTCAAAGAAGATCCCAGCGTTCTCGGTGACTCACGGCGTACGGCAGAGAAGAGATTTATATCGATGGAAAAACGTATTGAAAAAAGCCCGGAAATCAAGCACCAATATGTCTCGTTTATGAGAGAATATGATTCTCTGGGGCATATGGAAGCGGTTCCACGGAATGAGATTGGCGGCATCAAATACTATATGCCACATCAATGTGTTCTGCGTCCCGAGAGCTCATGTCGAACGTCGACCAATATATCCTTGAACGAAATCCTTATGGTAGGCCCAACATTCTAGCAGGACTTATATTCCGTTTCGCTCTGCACAAGATTGCACTGACTGCAGATGTACCAGACAAATTTTCGTGCGTCCTAATGATGCAAACTTTCAGGCAATTATGTGGTGAGACAGTACAAATGCCGATGTTAAGGTATTTCGATTAACAACGGTGACGTATGGTACGTCATCAGCACTATTCCACGCCACCCGCTGTTTATTGTACTTAGCTGAGAAACATTAACAAAACTACCCGACTGGATCCGCGGTTATCAAACGCGACTTTTACATTGATGACCTCATATCTGGTGCTGATACACTGGAAGAAGCTGAAGAGATTCGAGTCCAGGTTAAAGCCTTGTTAAAAAGTGCGAGATTTGAATTGAGAAAGTAGCATTCGAACGATAACAGGCTGATGGACAAAATCCTTTTACCGAACCGTGAAACAACGCTAAGGATAAATGACAGTGACGTCATTAGAGCTCTTGGCATAATATGGGAACCATCAAAAGATGAATTTCAGTTTCTCAACCCATTGGAAAAGAGGCACCATGTCGATAGCATCACCAAATGCTGGATGGTTTTAGAGGACGTGGCTCGACTTTTCGACCCATTAGGGCTAGTTAATCCTGTAATCGTTTTTGGAAAAGTATTTATGCAGCGGCTTTGGATATCAAGGATTGAATGGGACCAGGATATTGGCGATGACCTCAAAGAGGAGTGGATTAACTATCGGTCCCAACTTTGCGAACTGACGAAGGTGCGTGGTCCAAGATGCATATTTTCCAAGCATGCAGTTTCTTGTGAGTTACATGGCTTTGCGGATGCTTCGTTGAGAGCATACGGATGTTATCTCAATGTCTGTACAAAAGATGCATCTGGTAGTATTTTAGTTCATCTGCTAAGCGCGAAATCCAAGGTAGTACCAAACTCAACGCAAAGCTTGCCAAGGTTAGAACTATGCGCTTCGTTACTTCTCTCAAGATTACTTCGTCGGGTACTAGATGCTCTTGGAAACAGATTTGACCAAATCGTTTTGTGGACAGATTCTAAGGTCGTTCTCGATTGGCTCGCAGACCATCCGTCGTCGTGGAATACATTCGTGGCCAACCGCGTCTATTCAATCATACAGGAACTGACTACTAGTGCTACTTGGAGGTATGTGGGGAGCAAAGCCAACCCTGCTGATATCGTATTTAGGGGAGCAATGGTCGCAGACTTGCTGCAATCAATATGGTTTCGAGGTCCAGAATCCTGTACCATCATCCTGATCAATGGCCTGTAACGCAAGCAGTCTCTTCCAAGAACGTTCCTGAACGTCGAAAGATAAAATCCGTCCTGTTAGGAACAACACGAGAAACCAGATCCGACGCCGAAAACATGGATATATATTTAAAAAATATAAATTCGTAAACGATTATAAACGAACAGTCAGAGTTTTCACCTACTGCAATAGTTTCATCAAAAATTTTAAGAAAATATCTTCAAATAAGCATCGAAATGAGGAATAACAGCTAGGTGAATTTTCAGTTGGCGAGTACAAAGCCGCATTGACCAAGATTGTTTTTTTGTATTCAGCGAAGTAGATTTCGGACGGAAATCGCCAGTCTGCAGTCTAGCAATATTTTTGATTAGTGATCGAGAATTATCAATTCAATTTTCAGAACAAACAAACGCTATAATTCAAATACGTTATAATTATGTGGTTTATTGATAATTGATCAAGACAATGCGATGTGACACGGATGATGGTTGCTAACAAAGTGGAAGGGTATAAGCCAGAGAAAAGCAATCAGACACTTATCATTAGACTCTAGCTTATTTACTTCGAATATCCTGACAATTGTGCAAACCGGTTAATATGTGCTCTCTTGAAACTGCATATCATCGATGGTCCATGCTAGCGGTAGTGCAAAGTGGTACTTGAAGGTCAATTCCGGTGGGCGCGATAACGACAAGTGTTTGATTGCTATCACATATAGAAACGCTATACTAAGCCACAGGGTAATCTAGACAATGTTTGGCAATGCTAGTCTTAATAGTTAGCAATTACAATAATTTATAATGCAGATAAGTAGTAGAATTAAGTTTTATTAAGGTTTTAGGTAAGTTAAATAATAAGACAATATAAAGTTAAATAGAAAACAATTAAAGTAAATAAATTAGCGAAACGATAGTAAATAAATAAATTTCCGAATGTAAATTTCCATTTCTAAACACACCGCTGCATCTTCCTCTTCTAGCTACAAACCGCCGAAAGGCAGCCAAAGCCTCCGTTGTAAGATCGCTAACGACTTCCAGATGGATGGCCTTTGTAGCCGTGCAGACGAATAAGGCGAAGTATCCTTTGGTATACCTTGGCTTTCTTCCTTTGGACAATCGAAGAGTTATTGGTCCCGCGTAATCACAACCTGTTTCGGAGAAAGAGAACGAAGGTGAAAGTCGACCAGCTGGAAGATCTCCCATTAGTTGAGTCGAAGTAGCCTGACGCAAGCGAAAGCATTTATGGCAATCAAAAACAAGTTTTCTTATCAGGTTTCTGCTACCAAGAATCCAGAATTCCTGTCGAACCAGCGCGAATAGTTCCGAAACCCCGGCTTGACTTGACGTGTGCATCCAACAAAATTTTATGCGTTACTGCTCCATGTTTTGGCAAAATGATTGGGTGTTTGATGTTAAAATTCACGTTCGCAGCGTTTGAGATTCTATCCCCTACTCGCAAAAGTCCTTCTTCATCTATAAAGGCGGAAAGCGAAATCAATTTTGACCGAGCTAAAAGCTGGCCTCCAGATCTAAGAACGGAGATTTCATCCCTAAACGCCTTCCCTTGGACCCATAAAATTATAGCTTTCTTAGCAACCTTGCACTCATTAAACGATAGAAACCCATTTAGAAATTTTCTGTTCCCGATCACCGCTTTAAAATTATGAAGGATACGCATGCAAGCCAGAGTTGTAACAAGTTTATTCCACGTTGATACATCGTTAATCAGCTTGTCCAAAAAATGTTCGACCGACGACGAAATAAGTACGAGCGCTGCTCTCTTTTTCTCCTCCAGAACCTTCTCTTCGCCGACATAATCCATTGCTTTTGGCCACATTTCATACTCCATGCTAAGCCAAGCAGGGCCATCCCACCAGATTTCTAGCTGCATCAACTCATTTATTCGGCTCAATTCCTCGCGACGCACAATCAGCGGGATTATCCTCGGAGCGCACATGGTTCCAAACTGAACGCGGTAAAGTGTCCAAAATTTCTGAGGTCCTATTGGCAACGAACGTGTTCCATCTACGAGGGGAGGATGCGAGCCAGTCCGATACAATTTTCGAATCAGTGAAGGCGAAGACTTTAATGGGACAACAATCTAAAGAGGAGCAAATAGTTCTTATCAAACGAGTCAAAAGGAGCGCCCCACACAGCTCAAGTCTGGGAATGGACTGCTGTTTTACTGGTGCCACACGACTTTTCGCAGCTTCCAAATGGACCCTTACAGCGCCATCATCAGTTGACCTACTGCGAGCATATACCACCGCTGAATACGCCTTTTCCGAGGCATCAGAGAACCCTATTAAGTCGAACTCCTTAGAATTTAGTGTGTATCTTCGTGGAATTCTTAAGTCTCTTAAACAAGGTAACTCCTTCCGATAAGAAACCCACCTTTGGGCGATTTCATACGGCAAATGATCTCCCCATCCAATTTTGTTTTTATCCAACCTTAACTCCTGAAATAATATCTTAAACAAGATAGTAGATGGAGCCAGGAAACCCAATGGATCGAAGATATTTGTTACCTCGGTTAGCAGTGTTCGCTTTGTAAGTATGGGCTCGTCTTCTATTATAATTTTAAAGGTAAAAATGTCAAGATGTGGATTCCAATTCAGAACTAAGACCTTCTTCCAATGACTATCTGTATCTAAAGAGACAGACTTTTCACAGTCAGTGTCGCAGATGATCTGCCAGCAGTTGGAGCTCCATTTGCTCAATTGCAAACCACCGCGACCAATTAACCCTATAAGCTGCTCTTTCAAGTCCAAAATTTCAGTCAACGAATCCGAACCTGGTGCGAAATCATCGACACACGAATTGCGTAAGATAGCGTGAGCAGCCCGCGGAAATTGATTCTTATAGTCCTCAGCAATCTGCCTTACCTGATCTCCTCGACTTCTTTATCGCCAAGGGGGTACCTCGTTACCTTACGAACGTAGAAGAACGCTTTGATCTCTGTTCAGATCACTCGGCAGTTCTTTTGAAAATCGGCGGAAGCCTAGCGAAAAAGAATAGAGCGCCTAGATTAACTAACAACAACACCGACTGGGACGGCTTTAGAAAATACTGCAAAGAAAACATAGCTTTAAATGTACCGCTCAAAACGCCACTTGAAATAGAAGAAGAATTAGATAAACTCGTGAGAGTTATTCAGAGCGCTGCGTGGAATAACACTTCTTTTCGGAGGTCCGAATTATCGAACAGCGGAACAATATATCCGCGAGAAATAGAAGAGCTAATATGCGAGAAGAGGAGAGCGCGCAAGAGATGGCAACGTTCGCGAGCACCCCCTGATAAGACAATCTTGAACCACCTTTCTAACAAACTAAAGCACGAACTTCAAGATTTTAAAAGTCGCGAGACTACTGCTTACCTCGAAAGTTTGACTGCCAATAAAGGTTCGAACTACTCTCTTTGGAAAGCAGTCAAGTCCGTTAAGAAGCCTATAGCACACTCTGCGCCATTAAGAAAAGCCAACGGCGAATGGGCAAGAGAAGACAAAGAAAAAGCGGATTTATTTGCAGATTACCTAGAAGAAACATTTAAACCGTTTGACGGGGAACCGTTGGTCGAGGAGCTCAATCCTTATGCGGTACAAGATAATTATAGAATAAAAACCGTGTCATTGGCTGAGCTTCGTCAAACGATAAATAATCTGAAAAACAACAAAGCCCCTGGCTACGACTTAATTACTAGCGAAATTCTAAAGGAACTACCGAAAAAAGCTTTGGTCAAGCTACTCTATATCATTAACGCTTCCATGAGAGTTTTATACGTTCCAAGGCAATGGAAAGTGGCCGAGGTCATAATGGTTCCGAAACCAGGAAAATGTCCGAACGACAAAAAGTCATACAGACCTATTTCGCTACTGCCGATAATAGCTAAGGTGTTCGAGAAACTATTGCTTAAAAGGTTGCAACCAATCATTGAAGAAAGACGATTGATTCCGGATCACCAATTCGGATTTAGAAAAAAACATTCAACAATCGACCAGGTCTATCGTATAACAAACGAAATCGAAAAAGCTCTGGAAGCGAAAAAGATATGTACTAGCGCTTTTCTCGACGTATCGCAAGCCTTCGACAAGGTATTGCACGAAGGCCTGAAGTACAAATTAAGGCTTTGCTTACCAGAAAAACTCTATAGAATCTTAGAGTCTTACCTTAAAGACAGAATCTTTCGCGTAAGGTACGAAAATGAGTACTCGGAATTCAAAGAGATAAATGCCGGTGTCCCGCAAGGAAGCGTTCTCGGCCCAATATTATTTTTGCTCTATACAAGAGACATACCCCACGATGAGGGAACAATGTTAGCTACGTTCGCAGACGACACTGCTATTCTCGCTATTGATACGACAGTTGAATTATCAACAGGGAAACTCCAGCGCGCTTTAGACAAAATATGCGACTGGACGAAGAGCTGGCGAGTTGTCCTTAACGAGACTAAGTCAACGCATGTTAACTTTACTTATAAAAAGATAAACAACAAACCTTTATTCATTAACTCGGTACAAATCCCGTACTCAAATGAAGCGAAATATCTAGGAATGACTCTAGACGCAAAACTTAAATGGAAGCCCCACGTTAAAAAGAAACGCGACGAGCTCGAAATCAAGTTAAGAGAAATGAATTGGCTTATCGGAAGATTTTCGAAACTAAGCATATATAACAAACTGCTTTTGTATAAGCAAGTGCTAAAACCATCTTGGACGTACGGTATACAACTCTGGGGTTGTACTAAACCAAGCAATATATCTATTTTAGAAACTTTTCAAAATAAGACACTTAGAGCAATCGTTAATGCTCCATGGTATATAAGAAATAGCGATCTACACCGAGATCTAGGAATCGCAACCGTGTCTGACGAGGTAACAAACTTTGCTCGCAAACTTAGTACTCGTCTTCGCGGACACTGCAACAATGAAATTATCCGAACTTTGGATCAGACAAATCTTACGCGCCGACTACAACGAATGAGACCGTTAGATCTAGCAGCATAAGATAAAACCGCATAAATTGACGGTATTGTAGGTGCCTTCGTTGGAATGCAGCCTGTCACACGCGATTACTACAGAAGCTTGAACTACTTGTTAAGGAAACTTAGTCGTAGTCTGACGGAAAATGGGAGGTTTTTTAGTGAGTAAGAATCTCACACTACTATGAGCACGCGCGGCCGGTCCTCGTAGTGCCTATGAAGGTTTTTCCTACCCACGGAAAAAAAAAAAAAAAAAAGCAATCTGCCTTGAAACCCGCAACGACAAAGAGGGGGCTGGGGCAGTACCATACGTTACTGTGTTCAAACGGTAATGACATATTGGGTCTTTAGGCGATGCTCTCCACACTATTATTTGGAAATCACGATAATTTTCATCGACCCAAATTTGGCGGAACATTTTAACGAAGTCAGCGCAAAAAAACATATTCATATAAACGAAATTGTATGAACACGTTTATAAGGTTACGTTGAAGTGGAGGCCCAATGTGCAACATGTCGTTAAGGCTACGTCCGTTCGCGTCCTTATGGGACCCATCGAAAACTACCCTAAGCTTATTCGAGACATCAGCATGATGTGGCAAATAGTAAATCTTACCGGAGTTAGGTTCAATTTCCTGTGGTAAAAGACGCTGCATGTGGCCTTACTCCTCATAAGCCTTCATGAATTTGACATAGTCCGTGCGAAGATCTTCATTGTGGGAAAAACGTCGTTCCAAAGAAAAAATTCGAGACAACGCCCCCGAAAGCGTATTGGCGAATGTTACGTTTTGTTCACGAAACGGTAACTCAACAACGCACCTATTGCCCTGTGCGCGCGAAAACGATTTTGAAAAATTTTCATCTGCAACATCCTCCTCAGATCGACCCTAGCTTAACTCTTCAATCTCCCAGAATGATTTAAGTAAGGCATCGACTTCAACTCCTACATTCAGTGAAACAACTTCAGCCTGGGGCATACATCCAGTTATCACCCAACCAAAAACAGTATTTTAGGCAATTACCTGACCTTTGCAGTCAGTATGACGACCGTCAAGCAGAATACTCCATGCCCTATCAGACCCGAGCAAAACGTCAATGGGCCCCGTTGTGTTAAACTCTGGATCAGGCAGTTTGATGCCATCAAGGTTTATTGCATTGTCAAATTCAAAGGAGCGAAAAGAAGTTGGGGATGTTATGTTTTTCAAAACATAGGCTTCAGTTTGTAATTCAAACGACCGAGAACGAGAGTGCAGCCCAAGCGCCACGAGACCGCGAGTAATACCTGCCGCGAAGAAATCCCGGTAATGGACAGACGAGCATGACGACGAGGTAGACCCAAACGTTTCATCAAGCCTTCTGTAACAAAGGAGACCTGCGACCCGGTATCAAGAAGCACACGGCAGAGATGAAACTTCCCCAAGGAATCAACTACCTTCACAACGACAGTTGGTAGAATGCCAGATCGACGATAATCATTTTTAGTAAGGTGTGTTACAAGTTAACAATCAACGATTGTGCCTCATTTTGGGTAACAGCACTGCCTGTTTCAATAGGAGATCGCAATGGGTTGTCTAGGTGCACTAAGGTGTGATGACGACTACCACAGTGGAAACAACGAACACGAAGGCGACATATTGACGATGAATGTTTTGTACGCAGGCAATTGAAGCATAGCTTATTATCTCTGGTAAAATCGCGACGAGATTGGACAGGCAACGATAAGAATTGAGCACACTGAGAAGGGGAATGGTCTTGCTTACACTTCGGGCAATTCGATTTTGAAACCGCTAAACTCTTAATATTGTTCGAATTGTTAGTAAAACACGACGTTACAGGGTTCACGCGAGTTTTGGGTTCACTTGCCTCAAACGCACTGCACCTTTCTTCTAAGAAATCGACTAGTGATTGAATGGTAGACTCCTCGGTAGTGGTTTTCTCTAAAGCCCTCGCTTTCCGCGTTTCAACGTCAAATTTGCTCAATAAAATATGTACTAGCCACGGGTCCCTGCCAGTCGCTGAAAGCGCCGCTAAACCGCGAATTACCTCGTCAGCCGTATCTACCAGTTTCCGCAAATGAGAACCACTTGAATAAGCCAGCGATTGCAATTTCAAGAAAATTTCGATGTATTCGTTGATGATAAATAGTGGCTTACTATATTTGTTGTCAAGCTTCTCCCACGCCTGCTCATAACTAGAATCGGATATAGTTATCTTACTTAGCAAATCCGCTGGCTTTCCGCACAAAAACGAGATCAAATAACGCATTTTTTCCGAGAAAAACGTCTCGGAACCCTGGCCACGCCCGAAAGTCATCACAAAACGGCTCGATATGAAATCGCGGTAATTCCATTTCAGTAGAATCCTTTTCATTCTGTTTCAAGTTTATAGACCTTTCGAATTGTTCTAAGAAAACGGTTTGCTGCCTAGTTAAACTGGAAACAGAGTCTTCCAAAGTCTTGTCACTTTGAGCGGGAAATCTGTCACGAACAGCTTTAATTAACACACCCTTAGTAGCTATGTACTTAGCTTCAACAACCTCCAAATCTTCCTCAGGGTCGCCGTAGCCCTCCGCCCCGTGAAATTCAAACATAGAATTCTGATTTTCACAAAAGTTTTTCCACGTGTCTGTCAACCGTTCTAATTTTATTTCTAGCACTTCTAGCGTAGTATGAGAACTAATATCCTGCGCAAATTTCGCGATGCACGTAATTAAACCTTTTAAATGAGATCGCGCTTGTTTTAGGACTTCCATGGCTTTAAATAATTTTATGCTTCCTCGTGGGTGTAACTAACAAAGGCTTGTGCAACCAAAGTGAAATCGGTAGGGAAACAACCAGCAACTCCAAGAATTATTTTTGCGATATCGAATCGATTTCTAATATTTCCCACAGCAAAAAATTAATAACGCAGCACCACAAAAGACACAGAGACAATCATACAAATTCGATACTGTGTTACCTTCTTGACTTCCAAGCAGATTACTTACATGTGTTGTGTATGCGCCCATCCGCTAACAACCATCCAAAGCTCCCAAAATCGACGATGACAATCAATTTAATTCAGATCAAATTATTAATCAATCCGGCTCGAAGGACCAACTTTGATCGAGAATTATCAATTCAATTTTCAGAACAAACAAATGCTTTAATTCAAACACGTTATAATTATGTGGTTTATTGATAATTGATCAAGACAATGCGATGTGACACGGATGATGGTTGCTAACAAAGTGGAAGAGTATAAACCAGAGAAAAGCAATAAGACACTTATCATCAGACTCTAGCTTATATACTTCGAATATCGTGACAATTGTGCAAACCGGTTAATATGTGCTCTCTTGCAACTGCATATCATCGATGGTCCATTCCGGTGGGCGCGATAACGACGTGTGTTTTGTAAAGTGTTTGATTGCTATCACATATAGAAACGCTATACTAAGCCACAGGGTAATCTAGACAACATTTGGCAATGCTAGTCTTAATAGCTAGCAATTACAATTGTTTATAATGCAGATAAGTAGTAGAATTAAGTTTGATTAAGGTTTTAGGTAAGTTAAACAATAAGACAATATAAAGTTTAATAGTTAACATTTATAGTAAAAGTTTAAAGTAAGTAAATTAGCGAAACGATAGTAAATAAATAAATTTCCGAATGTAAATCCATTTCTAAACAATTCGAAGAGTTGAATTAGAAAGCTGAATCCGTTTTTGCAGGCTGATCCTATCGTTCCTATTTGTTGCGTGTGGGCGGACGTCTTGAGCTGTCAGAGTTGCCGTATGATGCCAAACACCCAATTCTGTTGCCAAACTTGCATCCATTTGTTCTTAGCTATCAAGGATTGTTCACAATTGTCTTCGATGCTTTCGAATGCGGCCAAGATTGAGAGAGCAGATAATGGGTGATCTCCCAGCGTCCCAAGTATGCAGCGGTCGCCCATTTTTGACCTCAGGTGTAGATTTCTGTGGTCCCTTTCAGACGGCTTTGAAGATTAAAGGAAGCCGGACCACAAAGTCGTACATGTGTGTTTTTGTATGCTTCACCACCAAAGCCATCCATTTGGAAATTGTGTCAGACTTGTCGTCGAACGGATTTTTGGCTGCCCTAAGGAGATTTGTCGCTCGTCGTGGCATATGTCGCCATTTGTATTGTGACAATGCCACCAATTTTGTAGGGGCTTAGAATGAACTAGCAGAACTTCAAAGGCAGTTTTTCAACCAGAATGTCCAGTCATCTATTCATCGAATCTGCGCAGAAAACAATATTGAATTTCATCATATTCCACCTCGCTAGCCTCACTTTGGTGGGCTGTGGGAATCGGCCGTCAAGTCAGCGAAGAGTCTTTTGATTCGAACTTGCGCTGCATTTACGTTTACGTTTGAGGAACTGTCAACCATAGCAGCAGAATTTGAAGCAATACTCAATTCGAGGCCTATCACGCCCATGACGTCAGATCCAAGTGATGAACAGGCGCTGACACCAGATCACTTTTCAATCGGTAGTCCTCTTATTTCTTTTTCAAAACCCGATGTCACCAGCGTGTCTCGTCTTAATTGCTGGCAGTAACTGATGTCCATTCGTACACATTTCTGGAAACGATGGTCTCGCGAAAATGTGACGCAATTGCAACAACGCTACAAATGGAACGCTGCATCCGCCAGTGTCAAGGCCGGTATGATGGCCTTAGTGTCAGATGATAATCTACCCCCGCAAAGATGGTTACTTGGGCGCATCACTGAAACTATTCCTGGAGCAGATGGCCGTATTCGAGTTGTCACCATCAAAAAAAAAAAACGGCATTTAATCTCGAGCTGTACACAAGACAGCGCCATTACCATTCGAAGATAGTACTTAAAGAATCTGCGATCTTTCAGAGGTGGCGGCATGTTTAATCATAAATACTTAATAAAGCAACTTAAATGTAATCAGACCTTTGATAAGTTGAGTTGGTTGTCTCGTTAAGAATTGTAGTAAGTCTTCTAGGTCGTACCTGCAAAGCAATCTATTACAGTCCACAAATAAATTAAATGTCGGAGTCTTTTCTAAATGGTTGAACCCTCGAGATCGAAGCAAATAAAGTTAAAGTAATTATACCAAAATCGGAATCGGTATTTCTTTTTTTTACAAGAATATTGCTGTCGATTAAACACCAATCACAATACACTTAAGCGAGGATATCGCATACTAAATTTCAGCTTTCTGCGACAACTTTGATTTTTCATGCTTATAAATAAAGTGGGCATGTCAGGGGGCAGATTTCAAAAAATGTACTGCTTGTACTGCTTCGGGACCTAGAAAGAACAGATATCAAGTTTCAAGTTCCTAGCTCAAAATTTAAGGCCTAAAAACTACCGACAGACGGACGGACGGACGGATGGACATGGCTCATTCGACTTACAGTTCCGTCTTGATCATATGCCCTTAAGGTCTTGGGGGTCTACGGTGATTATTTCTCTATGTTACAAACTATGAATCAAACTTAATATACCTCCTATCCTATGGGATGAGGTATAAATATACCCTGGGTCGGGTATAAAAAGGATTTATATTTGAATCCAAAAATTGAAATATCCCATATTAAAATTTTCAAAGAAAATAGCTCACTTAAGAAAATATCTCGGCACCGCTGATTCGGATCCGCCTAGGCGAATCGTTGGATAGCCCATCCCAATTGACCACTGTCAAGCTCCTAAATGCGTCAAAAATCTTGGTTGTTAAATTTCAGTTTCTATTAACTTTAATTGTATTGAGAATTTGTCAATTAAGAATCTTCTTTCTTAAAAAAGGGCGTGACGTCAACCTCTTTTCAATAACATAATTTTTTCATCATATTTTTTATCAGATGTGGTATACACGTGTTGATCGCAGTTTTATATTAAGAAATTGTTTTGATACCCGACCCAGGGTATATTAAATTTTATGTATAGTTTGTAAAGCAGTGAAATAATTACCCTAGACCCCTAAGACCTTTTAGAGATATGAATGGGACCGACAGGAGAATCGATTAAGCTATATCCCTCCGACCGTCCGTCCGTCCATCCATATGTAAACAGCTTTTAGGCCTTAATTTTGAAGGTAGAGAGCTGAAATTTTGTGGGTTGGCTAAAAGTCCATTGTACCATTATGTGCGACCATCTCAAATTTAAAAAAATGCCTTTTCTAAATTTTAGCTATGTTACAATAGTGCTAGCGCATTCATTTTTGGTATGTAACATTGCCTTGTGATTGTCTTTGGAATGACAAAAAATATTAGCCTTTTCTTTGACTACGCCCATTTTTTTAAGGGATTTTAGCTTAAAATTACTGTTTTTCAATAAATATATATGAAATTTGACTAAAAATTTTATGACAAAAGTTATAGATATTAACACTTTCTAACGTTCATGTTTATAAAGCATGTGCCTCTGCCCACTTTTGTGTGCGTGGCGTTCAAAAAAGTAATTTTTTTAGCTAAAAAAGCAGAGTTTTAGGCCGAAATGTATGCAACCACCTAGTATAAAGCATTCAACAGTTATATTTTTTATCCCGCCCACTTATGCATGTGTGGC
This sequence comes from Neoascia interrupta, assembly GCA_947623515.1. Taxonomy (NCBI): domain Eukaryota; kingdom Metazoa; phylum Arthropoda; class Insecta; order Diptera; family Syrphidae; genus Neoascia; species Neoascia interrupta. Next base: position 99,991,311 of record OX392463.1, on the reverse strand, counting down.
ATTTTTTTTTTGTATGGTCGGGTATTTTGCAATCCGCCGTAGATGGACTGAAGCTTTTGCATACGCACTGTTGCACTTTCCCACTTGTTTTATTCAAAAACGCCCCAAAGGTGGGCAAAAACTAATTAATTTGAGTTGATAGCTTACGCACATATCTGAACATTTAGTGCAAGTCAAATATAGTTCAAGAAAAATATAGTGCAAGTGTTTTGGATTTGAAGTAATTATATCAAATAAAAACCCTTTATTAGAACGCACATTATATATGACCACGCCTACAAGGAGGCGGCTTTAAATTTTTTTAAATGCCAATCACAACACACTTAAGCGAGGATATCGCATACAAAATTTCAGCTTCCTACGACAGCTCTGATTTTTCATGCTAATAAGTGTAAAGAATAAAGAGAGCCCTTGGAAAATGAACAAGTAAACCTTTAGTAATTATACATTTATTTCTAGGAATTCGCGTATATAGATACGGATTATAATTGCAACTAGATCATTCGATATTGTACAGTGCTTTTATATACAAGTTATTAGTTAAATTCAGTTATGAAAAAGAAAGAGATAAATATAGGAGATATATGCAAAGGAAATATAATGAAAAGTTGTTCGAAAACACAGGGTGACTCCTAATTTTTAACATCCTCCGCGGGGCAAGATGAAAGTTCAAGGGGGTATAACAGCTGGATCGGTCGCCTAAATCTTTTTCCATCAGCTTGTCGTATAAAACAGGATCTTACCTTTTGATCTCTGCCAAAGAACGCTTCCTCTACAACGGCCATCTTCCAGTTGATTCTGGGAGTTGAAGGATCGAAAACTAATACCACATCGCCAGCTTTCTATTGCACAGAAGGAGCCTCCGGACGGAAATGAAAAGAACGCAGTAATTGAAGATACTCAGAATGCCACCTCTTTCTAAGTTTACTTGAGAACTTCATACGCTGTTTCCAAGCAGTTCGAAGCAAATCTGCTTCCGAATCTTTCGATGCGGACTCCAAAACCAAAGGTCGTTGCTGGCAAAAAATGGGATGGCGTTAGCGGCGACAAGTCTAGCGGATCAGTACCTTGGTACGTCAATGGGCGACTGTTTACGACTTCTTCAACTTCCACTAAGATAGTCATCAGTTGTTCGTTGTTCAGCTTTGCTCTTCCAATGGTCACCTTCATAAGATTCTTCATCGTACAAATCATCCGCTCCCAGAAACCGCCCCACCATGGAGCACGTTCCACAATGAATCGCCACTCAATTTTTCGCTGTGACAGGAACCCTTGGATGACTTCTTCGTTCCAAAAACTGTGTGGACTTCTTACCTCCATTGCAGCTCTCCGGAATGTCTTAGCGTTGTCTGACAGCATTAATGATGGTACACCTCTTCTTCCAATAAATCGTCTCAAGGCCATTAGGAAGTACTCCGTGGAGAGATTTGAAACGAGCTCCAAATGGACGGCGCGTACTGCAGCACAAGTGAAAATAGCTACATATACCTTGGAAGCATCTTGTTTGTCATTGTAGCTGTACAGCGGGCCGGCAAAGTCTACGCCTACGTTGTCGAATGGACGAGACAAAACTATTCTCTCCAGAGGCAGTGGTGCAAACGGTTGGGAGGCATGGGAACCCCAGAGCTTTCGGCATATTACGCAACCCTTAATGCGTCGCTTAATAACCTGACGAGCACGGATGATCCACACACGCTTACGAAGTTCTGCAAGAACAATGTTGACGCCTGCATGGAGAACTCGCCGATGACAGTCATCGATTACCAGGTTGATTATGTGTGAATCCGGGGGAAGTATGATGGGGTGCTTAGTGGCCATCGGTTCGTCGAGTGCTTGAAGACGACCACCCAATCTCAAGATTCTATCGTTGTCTAAAAATGGCGTTAACTCTTGTATTTTTGAGCCCTTTGCCAATTTTCCCTTCTGTAATGACGAGATTTCATTAGAAAAATTAAGTTCTTGTACGTACCTGAACCAATAGTTTTCTGCAAGCTGAATTTCTGCAGCTGACAAAGGTACGACATCGTTGAGCAGGTCCGCTAGGGGCTGTTGCAATACTCCTCTTGTCTCTCTCGGCTTGCGTCTGTCTTCAGGCTGCTTTGAAATTTGCTTTTTAGCATTTCTGATGAAACGTTGAACGAAGGCTGTGACTCTAAGAAGGCGGTTCCAAGAGCAATAATCGTTGAAATGTACAAGCGGGTTGAGCTGAACAGTCGACGGTGTTTCGTCCGCTAAAAGAATTGTAGCGACAAACGTTGATTCATTTTGACGATCATCTTCCCAAAAGACATCACTGCTCTGCAGCCAATTAGGCCCATGTGCCCAAAGATCAGATTTTCGCAGAACTTCACCAGAAATCCCTCTCGTGAGAAGGTCGGCCGGATTTTCCTTCCCACTACAATGCCTCCACTGGGAAAGTTGCGTATGCCGTCGGATTTCATTCACCCTATTTTGGACATAGGGTTTCCATTTCTGCAAGTCGCCTTGGATCCAACTAAGCGTGATTTTTGAATCCGTCCAAAGAAAGAATTTCACATCATCTAGCTTGATAGACTTTTTTATATAGGAATGAAGTCGAGAAGCGATGAGAGCGGCTGTCAATTCCAGCTTAGGCAATGTTAACTGGCTTTCTCCATCCTCTTTCAGAGGCGCAATTCGATTTTTGGCGCATAAGAAATTGACTTGGACCTGGCCATCTAAAGCTGCACTCCTCAGGTATGCAACAGTTCCGTAAGCCTTAGTGCTGGCATCGGCGAAGATGTGGATTTGGACACAAGTCTCCAGCGAAGAACATGGTAAAGCTGCTCTAGGGGACGTCATATTTTTCAGCTCCAGAATGCTTTTGGTACAATCTTCCCACTCAGTTAAAAGGTTGCTGGTAAGAGTTTACTTACTTACTTAAGGTGGCGCTACAGTCCGGGGTGGACCTGGGCCTCGGCCAACAAGCTTCGCCAGCCAGCTCTGTCTCTAGCTAGCCGTCTCCAGTTTCGCACGCGAAGTTGGCTGAGGTCCCCTTCCACTTGCGTGCGCCACCTGAGTCTCGGTGCTCCTCTACCGCGTCGTCCCTGCGGTGTGGATTCGAAGATTTTCCGGGCCGGGGCGTTGGTGTCCATCCGCTCTAAATGACCCAGCCATCGTAGACGTTGTGTTTTGACTCTTTTGGCTAGGTCGGTATCGCTGTACAGCCCGTACAGTTCGATGTTATATCTCCTCCTCCACTCTCCGTCTATGCAGACGGGACCGTAAATCGTCCGAAGAATTCTCCTCTCGAAGCAGCCTAAAGTGTTTTCATCCGCCTTTGACAGAGTCCATGCTTCTGCACCGTAAAGCAGGACTGGGATGATGAGGGTCTTATACATGGACACTTTAGTTGCTCGAGAGAGGGCTTTGCTACTCAATTGCCTTCTTAGCCCAAAGAAACAGCGATTGGCAAGAGTTATCCTTCGTTTGATTTCAGCGCTGGTGTCATTGTCTGAATTGATAGCGGAACCAAGGTAGACAAAGTCCCTAACTACCTCAAAGTTATAGCTGTCGATGGTGATGTTTTGTCCAAGACGTCGGTGTTGGGTGTCTTTTCTTGATGACAGCATATACTTGGTTTTGCCCTCATTGACTGCTAAACCCATATTCGCCGCTTCCGTCCCAATACTCACGAAGGCTTCACTGACATCACGCTTTGTTCTACCGATTATGTCAATGTCGTCTGCGTATGCAAGTAGTTGAACGGACTTTTGAAAGATTGTACCTCTGGTGTTGGCGCGAGAGTTCTGCACAATTCTCTCAAGTATGATGTTAAGGAAGTCGCATGACAGCGCGTCGCCTTGTCTAAATCCTTTTTTGACATCAAAGGGGTCGGTGAGGTCTTTGCCGACCTTGACGGAACAGCGTGAGTTTTCCATCGTCATCCTGCACAGACTGACGAGTTTGGCAGGGATGCCAAAACTAGACATTGCGCTATATAGCTCGTCTCTATAGATGCTGTCATACGCGGCCTTGAAATCGATGAAGAGGTGGTGTGTATCGATTTGGAATTCCTGGGTTTTCTCCAAGATCTGCCGCAGTGTGAATATTTGATCGATGGTGGACTTTCCTGGCCTAAAGCCACACTGATATGTGCCTATCAGATTGTTGGCAAACGGCTTCAGGCGTTCACACAGTACAGCAGAAAAGATCTTGTATGCGATGTTAAGAAGACTTATGCCTCTGTAGTTGGCACAACTCAGAGGGTCTCCTTTCTTCAGGATCGGGCAAACAATGCTGAGGTTCCATTCGTCGGGCATGCTTTCTTCCGACCATATCTTGCAGATGAGCTGGTGCATCTTCCTAACCAGCTCATCGCCAGCGGATTTAAAAAGTTCGGCAGCTAGGCCGTCTGCTCCGGCTGCTTTGTTGCACTTGAGCTTAGACACAGCTACTTTCACCTCCTCCAGGTCGGGTGGGCGGTATCGTTCGTATGCTTCGTCGGTAACGTCTTCGCCCGGGTTGAATGGTTCGTTCTGCCTGACAGCGGTATTTGGTTCTTCCTCGCCGTTATACAGTCTGCAGAAGTGGTCTTTCCAAATCCTCAGCACCGACTGCGATTCTACAACGATGTTCCCTTGATGGTCCTTACAGGCTTCAGTTCGAAGTTTATACCCTTGGCAGGACCTTTTGATCCTTTGGTAAAACTTTCTAACCTCATTCCTGTTGTAACATCTCTCTATCTCTTCAACCGCGCGCTTCTCGTGCTCTCTCTTTTTCCTTCGGAGAAGCCGGTGCTCCTCTCTCCTCCTCTGCTCGTAGAGCTCGCGAGCAGCTCTAGTCCTTCTGTGCAGCGCCGCTTTGTATGCTTCCTGTTTAGCTGCATGTGCTTGCCGGCATTCATCGTCAAACCAGGGGTTTCGTTGTGGTCGCCGTGTGAAACCCAGCACTTCAGAGGCGGCGTCTCTGATGGCATTTTGGCAATGTTGCCACTGGCTATCAATACTTGATGCTGGTTGCATAGGACTTCGTAGAAGGTTTTGAGAGACTCGGTTGGAGAAGGACCTGGCGATCTCTTGCGATTGTAGTCGGCCGACGTCAAACTTCCTCACAGTATTTCCATTACTTGGCGCTGGTCGGGATATCCGCAGCCGTACCTTGGCTACAACAAGGTAGTGATCCGAGTCAATGTTGGCCCCTCGGAAGGTTCGGACATCCATGATACTGGAGGAGTGCCTTGCGTCGATCGCAATATGGTCAATCTGGTTGACGGTTGATTGATCGGGAGATCTCCATGTCCCTTTGTGGATATTGAGATGCGGGAACTGTGTACTAGCTTCCACAACGTGTCGCCCCGCAGAAAAGTCGATCAGCCTGAATCCGTTATCGGAGGTCGTGTCGTGCAGGCTATACTTTCCGACAGTACGACCAAAGATGCCCTCCCTTCCTAGCTTGGCATTAAAATCGCCTAGGACAATTTTAATGTCGTAGCTAGGGCACTGCTCATAAGTTTTGTCCAGGAGCTCGTAGAACATATCTTTGGTCTCGTCATCTTTCTCCTCTGTGGGGGCATGTGCGCATATCAGGCTAATGTTGGCGAATTTAGCCTTGATGCGGATCGTCGCGAGGCGCTCGCTTACAGGGTTGAAGCTCAAGACTTTTTGCCTAAGTCTGCCTCCAACAACGAAACCACATCCAAATAGGCGCTGTCTTTGATGCCGATAGCAGTCGCCGTAGTAGATGTCGCAGTTTTTCATCCTTCTTTTGCCCGGCCCGTCCCACCGCATTTCTTGGATGGCAGTAATGTCTGCCTTGCAGTCGTTAAGGGCCTCCGCTAGTTGCTCGGCTGCACGTGGTCTGTTAAGGGACCTAACATTCCACGTGCAGATCCGGAGCTCGTTGTCCTTTTCTCGTTTGCATTGGTCGTCAACAGTAAATCCGTCCGAATCCGAGGCTTGTTTCCGCTTCGTGACTGGTGTTTCTTTACGTGGCCGGGAAGTCACCCCGACGGCACGACCCCCAACCTGGAGGACCAGATCCTTTGCTTAGCTCTAAGGACGGAGAGCCGGATAGCCCGCTCCTTATAGGCCTGAGCTCCGAATACGTCGTAGTAGCCCATATAAGGTGTTCACTAAGTAGTTCGGCCTGACTGGAACTATGGACGCCACCGTTGATTCCATCTGGGGAATTCCTCCGCTGCCGTCCGGATGCAAGGAGAAGTGCCTTAGTGGAAACACTCCTCCCCCCCTCTCTCGTCTGCTACCCCCAACAACCTTCCAAAGGGGTTGGAACCCAATCTCCAGTTGAGGTACTAGGCACCCGGTGTTCACCACGGGGAGGTGAGAGTAGGAGTTGATAGACAGAGGTGGGTTTAGAAAACCTGTGGATGCTTGTATCCTCTTGAGTGCACATGTCTATCCTTTGACCACCAAAGAGTTTGGTTCCAATGTAATTTCTTCTTCCAAAGGATCTGAAAGAGAATTTTCAATTTAACTATGGAAGGACCAAGTATATCTAGAGGGTCGAAAATCCTTGCAATGGCTTGCAAAACATTGCGTTTGGTTCCTCTAGTAAAACTGGAACTAAGCATTTCTTCCACTGACTCCGTAGGCACAGATAATTCGTCGCTATGCACATACCAGGAAAGTCCTAGAACCTTTTGCACTTTAACTGTTGATTGTTCGGTGGACTTCATCAGATCTTGAACCTTAGGGCTGTTGGAGTTCCATTTGTGTAAATTCATCGACGCTCTTTTAAAAATACAGATGGCTTCATCACGAATCCGTCTACGTCAAAGGTTCGTCTTCTGTGTTGACGCTGATGGCTACATCATCCATATAAATGTTCTGTAAAGCAGTGCATGTGTCGGCAAACCGTTGCTTCTCAGTCTCGAGGTGTTTTTTGATGGTAGCTCCCAGAAGAAATGGGCTGCTTTTAATGCCAAATGTCACTCTGGTCATCCGAAATTCACGCTGATGTAATTTCTCGCATGGTGCATTAGACTTCGATGATACTCCATTTGTGAACCATAGAAAGCGATGGCTATCACGGTCATCCTCATGTAAAATTATTTGGAGAAACGCTTTCTCAATGTCTGCTACTACAGCATAAGGACCCAGGCGGAAATTTAGTAATACGGTAATGACGTCCGGCAATAAATTAGCCCCAGTCCACAGCAGATCGTTAAGCGATTTCTCACCGTTTTCACACGCAGAGGCATCAAATACCACCCGCATCTTCGTTGAGAGACTTCCTTCCTTGTACACGGGCCGATGTGGTAAATAGAAAATTCGCTGTTGTTCTTTTTTCGAATTTCGCACTGGCTCTGCGATACCATCGTTGACCATCTTCTGTATAGAATTGTCGTATTCCAATAGCTTGACAGGATCTCTCGACAAACGACGATGAAGTGCCGACAAACGCTTGGATGCGTGAGCCTTGTTGTTATGCAGACCAGAGTCAAGATCTCTCCATGGCAGCTTTGCAACGTAGCGCGAACCTTTCCTCGTAATGCACTTGTCAATTAAGTCCTTTGACTGTGCCGAATTCTCATCCTCGGTGTTCATGATGCCAATCGTTTCTAGCGACCAGAAATCGTATGTTGTGTCCGGTACATTCGCCAAACTAAGAAGGCTGCTAGCGGAAAAACAAGGGTTTTCGTTAAAGGTGTACATGTTTTCACTTACAGTTTCATGAATTCCCTGGAGTGCCCATCCGAACACAGTCTCGACTGCTCTTAAACGATCTGTAAGACGACGCTGCTTCCCAGTTATGACGGACCAATAATAATTAGACCCGATAAGCAGGCTCAAACCATCCTCAATCTCTGTGTCTTTTGGGCAAACGTCAGCCAGTTTAATCTTTCCGAAAAGCGTGAAATCTTCTTGAGGCACCGGCAGTACATCAACACAGATATCCGGCACTACTACAGCTTCCAACGGAATTGTTTCGCCCTTATTCAATGCACTTTTCAGGCTTATTTTTACTTTCGAGTAAGTTTCCACAGAATTTACTTTTTGGCTTCCAAATGGTATGACAGAGAGTTTCACTTCACCCAAACATTTAAGCTTTAATTTTTGCGCGACGCTCTCACGGATATAAGTGAACTGACTGCCACCATCTATAATTGCACGGATTGAAAGAACTCGATTATTCTCCTGTGCATCACATCTTACAGTTTTGAGAAAAATGTTCGGCTTAATATTGTGTGCGCACAAATTTAAAGTATTGTTTTCCATTGCCGGAATTTTGTCACTTGGTTGTTTACTTGTAGCAACTGTCACTCGTGAAGAACCTTGATACTCTGGATTACACATAGATGTCATGTGCTTACCCCGACATTTTTTGCATGAGAGAAATTTGACACTTCTGCATTTTTTAGACGAGTGGCCGCGCTTAGCACAGCGAAAACATCGACCAGTTGTGCGCAAAATATTTCTCTTTTCCGACAAGGAGATGTTACTGTCGCATTCCTTCGTATTGTGCTCCTTAGATTTACAAAAGAGACAATTGATATCTTCGCTCACCACCATTAAGCTTGATGCTGTTGTCAATGCAGATGATCTTGCCTTCACGTTGGTATTTGAGACTCCACTCCGCTCCAAAGATTCTACCTCGCGTTTAAGAAAACGCAGAATGTTTTTCACTTCGTCTCCCCCGATTAAAGACAGAGATGACTCACTTTTGCTAGAAGATGGGTCCCCTCCCTCTGTGTCTTCCGCTTGCTCTAATTGCCGATGATAAGCGATTCTCAAATCGGTTGGAAGACACCGCAAGAGAATTGAACGAAGCATTATATAATAATGACTGCTGGGTACTTGCAAGGCTGTAAGTGAACGTGTGCACGATGTTACCTTCCCATATAAATTACGAAGTCCAGCCACATCAGCCCGATCACGAACGATGCTTAGGTTTATCAGCTGCTGGATGTGTTTATCTACGAGTCTGTTGTTATCCCCATACTGTTCCTGCAGCAAAGCCACAGCTGCTTCGTAACATCTTTCCGAGGGCGTAAAACCAGCGACAGATCGTTTTGCTTCGCCCGTCAATACAAAAAAAAAAAAAAAAAAAAAAAAAAAAAAAAAATACAGAGTCTAAATAATTGAATTTTTCGGGTGACGTTAAATTTAGGTTTTCGTGTACTGCACTCCGAAATTGCTCCCTGAATGGCAACCAGTTATCAAAGCTACCGTCGAAGCGCTTAAGAGGTAGTTTTGGCAGCTTTGATGCACAGTTGTAAGACTTCGTACCAATAGAAGAATTACCTGATTCGATCGAAGTATTATTGAGATTCTGCTTTTGACGCAATCTATTTAACCGTGTATTAAGACGGGCGAGCATTCCGATAGCCTGATCTTGGTATTCCACACTTTTCTCCAGAGGATCTTCGGGCTTAAGCAGCCCCTTTTGTTTGAGCTCTTCGTTAATTGTATTCAGGCTGTCATTTACCGCCGTCAGCCTTTGAATTAAAGAAACGAGCTCCTCCTCGATCTCGTCGAATTGAAGTAAATTAGCGTCGGATAACTGCGAGCTTTCATCCTTTAAATAATCAGCAGCAGTTTTGGCAATTTTTGTTATTTGCCCCCTATATGCAGCACGTGCTGTAAGCTCCATTTTAAAAGCGCGAGTAGGCAATTATACGTGATTAAATCGACCCGAAACTAAAACGTATTAATTTTTACCGATTTTCCAAATCCCGGGTTTCGGCACCAAAGTGTAAAGAATAAAGAGAACCCTTGGAAAATGAACAAGTAAACCTTTAGTAGTTATACGTTTATTTCTAGGAATTCGCGTATATAGATACGGATTATAATTGCAACTAGATCATTCGATATTGTACAGTGCTTTTATATACAAGTTATTAGTTAAATTCAGTTATGAAAAAGAAAGAGATAAATATAGGAGATATATGCAAAGGAAATATAATGAAAAGTTGTTCGAAAACACAGGGTGACTCCTAATTTTTAAAGTGGGCGGATTTGAAAAATGTTTGCACTTGTACTGCTTCGGGATCTAGAAAGAACAGATGTCAAGTTGCAAGTTCCTTGCCCAAAATTTATGGCCTAAAAACTACCGACAGACGGACGGACGGATGGACTGCTCATTCGACTTAAAATTCTGTCTCGATCATATTCCGTTAATGTCTTTGGGGTCTACGGTGACTATTTCCCTATGTTACAAACTATGAATCAAACTTAATTTACCGCCTTTCCTATGGGATGGGGTATAAAGATTAACATTTGAATCCAAAAATTAAAATTTCCCATATTAAAATTTTTAAAGAAACAAGCTCACTTAAGGCTAGGTGTCCCTTTAAAAAAAAGGCTTGTTGTTTTGTGAAAAGCCTCGTAGCGTACACAATATTTGGATTATTTTAACAAAATCAACGGCCTTTGATTAAGAAAATACTAGGCCACTTTAATTTAACCTTCGATTTATTTTAGAAGAAACCCTTGTATCTTAAAACTGTTAGTAAAAGTCAAAAATAATGAAATTTAGCTAGGTAATTTTTATAAATGATGAAGCATGTTCTAAAAACATTTATTTTTTTATATTTTACTTTACAAGTCAAAAAGATTCTACAACTAGTGTGGATGCTTTTTTTCAATTTTTTCCCCGTTTTTTTTTCGGAAAAAAATATTGAAAACAACTAAATTAAGGTAGATATGGAGATATTAAGACCGATTGTGGGCGTGTCTTTGGGTGGATTTCAAAAATTTTTACATTTGTACTGCTTCGCATGACGTGGACCTTACGTACTAAGTTTCAGCACCCTAGCTCAAAATGTTAGGCCTTAAAACATGTCACATACAGACGGACGGACGGGCATGGCTCATTCGATTCAGAATTCGGTCTCGATCATATGCACTTGAAGTCTTGGGGGTCTACCATTATTATTTCACTGTGTAACAAACTATGTGACAATATTAATATACCTCCTATTTTATGGGATGGGGTATAATAAACAAAAACTTATAAGAAATAATTTTTTTTTTCTATTTAAAATGATGCAAATGGTAACGGAACGGGGATGAAAAACAAGAAAATAATCGAATGGAAAGGAGAAAAGGAATGGAAAAAAGAATAGGAATGGCGAGGAGAATAGGAATGGAAAGGAGAATAGGAATGGAAGGGATAATAGGAATGGAAAGGAGAATAGGAATAGGAATAGGAATAGGGTATATCGCTATTATATACGCACTGTTGCACTTACTCACTGGTTACACCTCTTTTTGTTTATTTTCTTTGGGGCTGTCACGGTTTTAGTGACACTGTGTGAGATTCTTACTCACTAAAAACCTCCCATTTTCCGTCAGACTACGAATAAGTCTCCTAAACAAGTAGCTCAAGTTTCTGTAATTATCGCGTGTGGCAGGCTGCCTTCCAACGAAGGCACCTACAATACCGTCAATTTATGCGGTTTCATCTTATGCTGCTAGATCTAACGGTCTCATTCAATGTAGTCGGCGCGCAAGATTTGTCTGATCCAAATCTTGATCATACGTGGTTCAGATGCGTTTGTTATATATGCTCAGTTTCGAAAATCTTCCGATAAGCCAATTCATTTCTTTTAACTTGATTTCGAGCTCGTCGCGTTTCTTTTTAACGTGCGGCTTCCATTTAAGTTTTGCGTCTAGAGTCATTCCTAGATATTTCGCTTCATTTGAGTACAGGATTTGTACCAAGTTAATGAATAAACGTTTGTTGTTAATCTTTTTATAATTAAAGTTAACATGCGTTGACTTAGTCTCGTTAAGGACGACTCGCCAGATCTTCGTCCAGTCGCATATTTTGTCTTAAGCGCGCTGAAGTTTCCCTGTTGATAATTCAATTGTCGTTTCAATAGCGAGAATAATAGTGTCGTCAGCAAACGAAGCTTAAATTCTTCCCTCATCGTGGGGTATGTCTCTTGTAAAAATCAAAAATAGTATTGGACAGAGAACGCTTCCTTGCGGGACACCGGCATTTATCTCTTTGAATTCCGAGTACTCATTTTCGTCCTTACGCGAAAGATTCTGTCTTCAGGGTAAGACTCTAAGATTCTATAGAGTTTTTCTGGTAAGTTTAGCCTTAACTTGTACTTCAGGCCTTCGTGCCATACCTTGTCGAAGGCTTGCGATACGTCGAGAAAAGCGCTAGTACATATCTTTTTCGCTTTCAGAGGTTTTTCGATTTCGTTTGTTATTCGATAGACCTGGTCGATTGTTGAATGCTTTTTTCTAAATCCAAATTGGTGATCCGGAATCAATCATCTTTCTTCAATGATTGGTTGCAACTTTTTAAGCAACAGTTTCTGGAATACCTTAGATATTATCGGCATTAGCGAAATAGGTCTGTATGATTTTTTGTCGTTTGGACATTTTCCTGGTTTCGAAACCATTATGACCTCGGCCACTTTTCGTTGCCTTGGAACGTTGAAAATTCTCATGGAGGCGTTAATGAAAAAGCTTGACCAAAGCTTTTTTCGGTAGCTCCCATAGAATTTCGCTGGTTATTAAGTCGTAGCCAGAGGCTTTGTTGTTTTTCAGATTATTTATCATTTGACGAAGTTCTGCCAATGACACGGTTTTTATTCTATAATTATCTTGTACCGCATAAAGATTGAGCTTCTTGAACAACGGTTGCCGGTCAAACGGTTTGAATGTTTCTTCTAGGCAATCTGCAAATAAATCCGCTTTTTCTTTGTCTTCTCTTGCCCATTCGCCGTTGGCTTTTCTTAATGGCGCAGAGTGGGCTATAGGCTTCTTAGTGGACTTGACTGCTTTCCAAAGAGAGTAGTTCGAACCCTTATCGGCAGTCAAATTTTCGAGGAAAGCAGTAGTCTCGCGACTTTTAAAATCTTGAAGTTCGTGCTTCAGTTTGTTAGAAAGGTGGTTCAAGATGGTCTTATCCGGGGGTGCTCGCGAACGTTGCCATCTCTTGCGCGCTCTCCTCTTTTCGCATATTAGCTCTTCTATTTCTCGCGGATATATTGTTCCGCTGTTGATAATTCGGACCTCCGAAAAGAAGTGTTATTCCACGCAGCGCTCTGAATAACTCTCACGATTTTATCTAATTCATCTTCTATATTAATTGGCGTTTTGAGCAATTCATTTTAAGTTATGTTTTCTAGGCAGTGTTTTCTTAAGCCATCCCAGTCCGTGTTGTTTTAAGTATATCTAGGCGCTCTTTTCTTTTTCGCTAGGCTTCCGCTGATTTTCAAGAGGACTGCCATGTGATCTGAACAGAGATCAAAGCGTTCTTCTACACTATCAGAACTGTGTTGTAGCGCGCTTAAACCAAGCACAATCTACAAGAAGAGGACTGCCAAGCAAAAATATGCTTACACAGGCTCATCACATAGTGCTGGTGTTAGAAGTTAGTATATAAACACCAAACACATAAAACAAAAAGGACAACAAATAATTACAAACAGTATAATGAATAAAAAAAAACTAAAACTAAATACGTTGAAGTCCAGATCACAATATTTTCTTTAGTGCTTCTTTATCTACATTGAAATCTAAGATAGTACAATAAGTATTATAGAGGCTACTCATGCGACTGATAGGCTCATGCTTGCCATAGTTAGTCCTGTTAGTCCTTTCGTGTCCTGTGCTTAGTCCTGTGCTTAGGTACACTTACTGTACTGTACCAGTGTGTACCTAAGCACAGGACACGAAAGGACTAACAGGACTAACTATGGCAAGCATGAGCCTATCAGTCGCATGAGTAGCCTCTATAATACTTATTGTACTATCTTAGATTTCAATGTAGATAAAGAAGCACTAAAGAAAATATTGTGATCTGGACTTCAACGTATTTAGTTTTAGTTTTTTTTTATTCATTATACTGTTTGTAATTATTTGTTGTCCTTTTTGTTTTATGTGTTTGGTGTTTATATACTAACTTCTAACACCAGCACTATGTGATGAGCTTGTGTAAGCATATTTTTGCTTGGCAGTCCTCTTCTTGTAGATTGTGCTTGGTTTAAGCGCGCTACAACACAGTTCTGATAGTGTAGAAGAACGCTTTGATCTCTGTTCAGATCACACTGCAGTCCTCTTGAAAATCAGCGGAAGCCTAGCGAAAAAGAAAAGAGCGCCTAGATATACTTAAAACAACACGGACTGGGATGGCTTAAGAAAACACTGCCTAGAAAACATAACTTAAAATGAATTGCTCAAAACGCCAATTAATATAGAAGATGAATTAGATAAACTCGTGAAAGTTATTCAGAGCGCTGCGTGGAATAACACTTCTTTTCGGAGGTCCGAATTATCAACAGCGGAACAATATATCCGCGAGAAATAGAAGAGCTAATATGCGAAAAGAGGAGAGCGCGCAAGAGATGGCAACGTTCGCGAGCACCCCCGGATAAGACCATCTTGAACCACCTTTCTAACAAACTGAAGCACGAACTTCAAGATTTTAAAAGTCGCGAGACTACTGCTTTCCTCGAAAATTTGACTGCCGATAAGGGTTCGAACTACTCTCTTTGGAAAGCAGTCAAGTCCACTAAGAAGCCTATAGCACACTCTGCGCCATTAAGAAAAGCCAACGGCGAATGGGCAAGAGAAGACAAAGAAAAAGCGGATTTATTTGCAGATTGCCTAGAAGAAACATTCAAACCGTTTGACGGGCAACCGTTGTTCAAAAAGCTCAATCTTTATGCGGTACAAGATAATTATAGAATAAAAACCGTGTCATTGGCAGAACTTCGTCAAATGATAAATAATCTGAAAAACAACAAAGCCTCTGGCTACGACTTAATAACCAGCGAAATTCTATGGGAGCTACCGAAAAAAGCTTTGGTCAAGCTTTTTCATTAACGCCTCCATGAGAATTTTCAACGTTCCAAGGCAACGAAAAGTGGCCGAGGTCATAATGGTTTCGAAACCAGGAAAATGTCCAAACGACAAAAAATCATACAGACCTATTTCGCTAATGCCGATAATATCTAAGGTATTCCAGAAACTGTTGCTTAAAAAGTTGCAACCACTCATTGAAGAAAGATGATTGATTCCGGATCACCAATTTGGATTTAGAAAAAAGCATTCAACAATCGACCAGGTCTATCGAATAACAAACGAAATCGAAAAACCTCTGAAAGCGAAAAAGATATGTACTAGCGCTTTTCTCGACGTATCGCAAGCCTTCGACAAGGTATGGCACGAAGGCCTGAAGTACAAGTTAAGGCTAAACTTACCAGAAAAACTCTATAGAATCTTAGAGTCTTACCTTGAAGACAGAATCTTTCGCGTAAGGACGAAAATGAGTACTCGGAATTCAAAGAGATAAATGCCGGTGTCCCGCAAGGAAGCGTTCTCTGCCCAATACTATTTTTGATTTTTACAAGAGACATACCCCACGATGAGGGAAGAATTTAAGCTTCGTTTGCTGACGACACTATTATTCTCGCTATTGAAACGACAATTGAATTATCAACAGGGAAACTTCAGCGCGCTTAAGACAAAATATGCGACTGGACGAAGATCTGGCGAGTCGTCCTTAACGAGACTAAGTCAACGCATGTTAACTTTAATTATAAAAAGATTAACAACAAACGTTTATTCATTAACTTGGTACAAATCCTGTACTCAAATGAAGCGAAATATCTAGGAATGACTCTAGACGCAAAACTTAAATGGAAGCCGCACGTTAAAAAGAAACGCGACGAGCTCGAAATCAAGTTAAAAGAAATGAATTGGCTTATCGGAAGATTTTCGAAACTAAGCATATATAACAAACGCATCTGAACCACGTATGATCAAGATTTGGATCAGACAAATCTTGCGCGCCGACTACATTGAATGAGACCGTTAGATCTAGCAGCATAAGATGAAACCGCATAAATTGACGGTATTGTAGGTGCCTTCGTTGGAAGGCAGCCTGCCACACGCGATAATTACAGAAACTTGAGCTACTTGTTTAGGAGACTTATTCGTAGTCTGACGGAAAATGGGAGGTTTTTAGTGAGTAAGAATCTCACACAGTGTCACTAAAACCGTGACAGCCCCAAAGAAAATAAACAAAAAGAGGTGTAACCAGTGAGTAAGTGCAACAGTGCGTATATAATAGCGATATACCCTATTCCTATTCCTATTCCTATTCTCCTTTCCATTCCTATTATCCCTTCCATTCCTATTCTCCTTTCCATTCCTATTCTCCTCGCCATTCCTATTCTTTTTTCCATTCCTTTTCTCCTTTCCATTCGATTATTTTCTTGTTTTTCATCCCCGTTCCGTTACCATTTGCATCATTTTAAATAGAAAAAAAAAATTATTTCTTATAAGTTTTTGTTTATTATACCCCATCCCATAAAATAGGAGGTATATTAATATTGTCACATAGTTTGTTACACAGTGAAATAATAATGGTAGACCCCCAAGACTTCAAGTGCATATGATCGAGACCGAATTCTGAATCGAATGAGCCATGCCCGTCCGTCCGTCTGTATGTGACATGTTTTAAGGCCTAACATTTTGAGCTAGGGTGCTGAAACTTAGTACGTAAGGTCCACGTCATGCGAAGCAGTACAAATGTAAAAATTTTTGAAATCCACCCAAAGACACGCCCACAATCGGTCTTAATATCTCCATATCTACCTTAATTTAGTTGTTTTCAATATTTTTTTCCGAAAAAAAAAAACGGGGAAAAAATTGAAAAAAAAGCATCCACACTAGTTGTAGAATCTTTTTGACTTGTAAAGTAAAATATAAAAAAATAAATGTTTTTAGAACATGCTTCATCATTTATAAAAATTACCTAGCTAAATTTAATTATTTTTGACTTTTACTAACAGTTTTAAGATACAAGGGTTTCTTCTAAAATAAATCGAAGGTTAAATTAAAGTGGCCTAGTATTTTCTTAATCAAAGGCCGTTGATTTTGTTAAAATAATCCAAATATTGTGTACGCTACGAGGCTTTTCACAAAACAACAAGCCTTTTTTTAAAGGGACACCTAGCCTTAAGTGAGCTTGTTTCTTTAAAAATTTTAATATGGGAAATTTTAATTTTTGGATTCAAATGTTAATCTTTATACCCCATCCCATAGGAAAGGCGGTAAATTAAGTTTGATTCATAGTTTGTAACATAGGGAAATAGTCACCGTAGACCCCAAAGACATTAACGGAATATGATCGAGACAGAATTTTAAGTCGAATGAGCATAGTCCATCCGTCCGTCCGTCTGTCGGTAGTTTTTAGGCCATAAATTTTGGGCAAGGAACTTGCAACTTGACATCTGTTCTTTCTAGATCCCGAAGCAGTACAAGTGCAAACATTTTTCAAATCCGCCCACTTTAAAAATTAGGAGTCACCCTGTGTTTTCGAACAACTTTTCATTATATTTCCTTTGCATATATCTCCTATATTTATCTCTTTCTTTTTCATAACTGAATTTAACTAATAACTTAACTGTACTGTACCAGTGTGTACCTGTGCTTAGGTACACTTACATTTAGTAAGTGAAGGTGGCGGAGATTTTAGGAGCCTCCACGAAATTTAAAACGTAGGCAAGATAGAAGGTCACATGCATCAATACGGCCTGTCATTAGTTCAGAGACGAAGATTAAATCTTGGTTAATTCTCCTCTGTGATAAGGTTTGCATATTGAGCAGCTTAATCCTTTGCTCATACGGAGGTAAGTTAAACGGGTCATCCCAGGGAAGACCCTTTAGAGCAAAGCGGATAAATCTTCGTTGAATTGCTTTAATTCGATTTATATGAATAAGTTGGAATGGTGTCCACACCTGCGACGCATATTCGAGGTGAGTTCGGACAAAATTATTGTATAGGGATAGCGTTACATGTGGATCATTAAATTCCTTCGACCATCTCTTGATGAACCCTAACATGCGGTTAGATTTATGAACAATATTATTTATATGCTCAGAGAAATCGAGGTTATGGGAGAAATAAACACCGAGATTTTTAAAAGCCTGAACACGGTCAAGTACATGATTATTGATAGAATAAGTAAATGAAACCGAGGTACGTTTCTTCGAAAAAGTCATGACTTGGCATTTAGAAGGGTTAAGACTGAGACCATTCCTGTCATACCATACAGCAAAGTTATCGACGTCAACTTGGAGAAGTAGACGATCATTTGAGGAATTTATTGTTTTAAAAATTTTCATGTCATCCGCATAAGCTAGGATGTTACAAGATTTAATACAAGAGAATACATCATTTATAGCGAGAACAAATAGGATAGGCCCCAGGTGACTTCCCTGTGGAACACCAGACAAGGCATCAAAAGGGTGTGGATAAGTGTCCCCTAAATTTCACCTGGTATGACCGTGAGTGAAGGTAAGATTTAATCCATGCTATAAATAATAATGTGGGGTGCCGTGGCGTAGTGGTTAGTGTGTGTGCTTACTACGCCGGAGGCCTGGGTTCGAATCCTGCCATCGTCACCTGAAAAAAAAAAGACTTGTTCTTTTTCACGGTCCCCACCTCCGCGAGGGTCTGACAAGCCCTCCGAGAGTATCATTTGTCTTGAAAAACTTCTCAAAGTGCCGTTCGGATTCGGCAAAAAATTGTAGGTCCCTTTGTATGTAAAAGCAATTAACACACCAGCATACATTGTTGAGAAGTTGGCCCTGGTTCATCTCGAGCTGTTGCGCCACTCTATTTATTTATTTATTTTATAAATAATAATAGAAAGCCAAGAGCTTAAGTTTCAAAACTATTATTTCATATGAGATGAGATCAAAAGCCTTGGAAAAGTCAGTGTATGTACAGTCGACTTCATTTCGATTCTCAATAGAGGTAGAACAACTATTTACAAAGGAAAGTAAGTTTGTAACTGTAGATCTGTTTTTCAAAAAGCCGTGTTGCTTTGCGGAAACCACGTTGCGACAAAAAAGTCCTAAACTATCACAAAAAACTTGTTCGAAAAACTTAGGAATACAGGATAGTTTGGTGATTGGTCTGTAGTTGTTAATATCACATTTGTCACCCTTCTTGAAGACAGGTGTAATAAACGACCGTTTCCAAACATAAGGAAAAGCACCCAAGGATAAAGAGCACTGAAAAAGGTTTAAGAGAGGAAATACAAGGACGTCCTTATATTTTTTTAAGACAATGAGTGGTATTCCGACGGGTCCGGAAGAGTAATCATCGTTAAGTACGGACAGGAATTTAGAGACGGTTTCTAAATGTACAGGAATAACATAAAAATTTACTTGGGGAGAGTTTTCAAGATAATTAAAATATTGACAATCAATATTAAACTTCGACTGTCTAAGAGATTAAGAGAAGTGATCTGCAAAAGAATTGCAAATGAGTTCGGAGTCGTTGAAAGTGCTACCATTGTATTTGAAGATTGTAGGGTAGCCATCAGTTTTCCTTTTGGAGTAAACAAACTTCCAGAACTCCCTAGGTTTTGTCTAAAACACTCTCCAATCTGGGAGACATAGTTATCATACAATTCAGTGGACAAGAACTTAAATTGATAAAAGAACAACATATAACTGTCAAGATCAGTTGAACACAAAGAATAAACATATTTTTTCCAGGCACTGTTACGTTTATTTCGCAACATACGTAATTCCTTTGTATACCAAGGACGAGAACAATTATTAGAGTTCTTAATAAGTTTTGACGGGACAGTATTAGCAATACAAGAATTTAATTTGCAATAGAAATCGTCTACTGCATCGTTTATGTCTAAGGACCAAGTCGTGTACAGAAAATTTAGTTTACTTAGCTCATTAGAGAGTAGCCGAAAGTCAGCTTTCTTAAAGTCATACTTATATGAACTATCATATGGGTTATTATACTCATGGATATGACAGTTCAAGTCAAGAAACACATCCAGGGGAGGATGTTGAGTATCTATTTTAGTGATGCTGTTCGCAGATTTACGAACAACAGTACTAACTGCGTCAGAGGAAAAAATTAAATCGAGAATTGGATTTTTTATGTTTTTAATACAGCTCATTTGCTGTAAGTCAAAAGAGATAATACTGTCAAGCTTATTTAGTGCCACTCTCGGAGAAGAACAGCACGGAGTGAAATGCGTTTCGTCCTCAGATGGGATCCATTTTAGGGGACCAAGATTAAAATCCCCTAGGAGCAAAATGATACTATTGTCACATGACAAGTCAAATATGTTATCTAAAGCTTTAGATAACTCAGAGTATACATCCGAGGGGCTATCAGGAGTTATATATACATTCACAACATAAACGAATTTCGGCAAAATGTCAAGTCTTACACAAACGATTTCGACTTTCACGATAAATGGAAACTTCACTTGGGATGAGGCAATATTATCGCGAACAGCGATTAGAACTCCACCCCCTAAGGCTTCCAGATCGTCTTTATGCCGATCCTCCCTGTAAACGAAAAATTCTTTGGTGAAGAGTTCTGAGTCAGAAGTGCTGGCGTTGAGCCATGTTTCGGTTAAAGCAATGACATCGTGAGAAAAAGTCATTGAATTTTTAAAAATATCATCTGTCTTATGTTTACTTCTTATTGAACGAACATTTTGATAGAAGAAGCTTATTCTATAACTCACGTTTTTGAAAAAGAATTACGTGTTTGAGCTCTAGAGTTCCGATGTGTGAATTCTTTAACAAGAGTATTAGGAGGCCAATGCAGGCAATTGCAAATATGATCAAATTTATCAGCCGGAACTAAAATTTTAAATGAGGACACAAGCTTGCCAGGCTTGCTTACTTTAGAGCATGAGATTGAGCTAACGGAGGGTACAAGATGCCGCGAGACCAAATGGCTGACCACATCTTCGACCGAGGTATCAGGCCTTAGCCTCGAAATAAAAACAATTTTAGGTTTTGGAACTGATTGGAGAGATGTATTTATGGGTGCTGGTATTGGGACAGGAGACGTACTTGGCAACGTACTGCCCACTGTCGTGGGGTTATTAGAAACACAACCCTGTGCTTTTTTATTAGCTCTTGTGTTATGGCGTTTAGGTTGAGGAGCCAGGATGGCATTGGAAATGACCTGGGGCTTCCTACTACCAGACGAAGGAGCGCAATTAGGGACTGGGACAACACCACCAACAATAGGTGGTGAGGGTAATAGCGCAGCAGGCATTTGCTCTTCAGTAGAGGTCGAAGCATGTTCAACAGACAAAGTACTTAAAAGTTCATCGTCAATAGAAGTTGAGACATCAGCGCTGTATTTCGGTTCAGAAAATGAAGAAATATTGGTGATAGCGGACTTAAAATTCTCAAACAAATCGCTTAAACATTTTGACAATTTAGGTATATCTGCCTGGAAGGTAGATAATTTAAAATCAAGCTGTGAAAGAGATATTTTGCGGCATTGTACACAATACCAGACGGCGATATCGGAAGAACTTATTTTATCTAGAAACAAGGTGGTAGATCCAATGCACTTAGCGTGAAACATAAGACCGCACGGCCCAAAACAGGAAAAAAGGGGAGATGAAACATTAGTTTCACAGCACTTCACGGCAGAACATGCCATAATTGAAAGAGGAAAAAAAAAAAAAAAAAAAATGATGGCACAGGCGGGTTTCGAACCTAGACCCTTCGACGATAAAGGCGGGCACCTTATGTACTGGGCTATTGCGTATTTAAAAAATCGTAGCTCAAAATGCAAACTTGACTTTACCGCAATGTGGAAATCAAGTTTTTTTGTTAATTGTATTTAATTAAACTCAAACTACTAAAGTGACTACAAAAGGAAAGAGGGAAGAGAGAGATTCGAAAACAAAGAAGTTATAGTTGTGTAAGTGAGTGGAAATATTTTAAGAGATTAGTATAAATGTAAGCTGACTCAGAGAGAAGGAGAAAAAAACAAAATAAGTCAACTTATTTAAGAGAAGAAAAAAATAAAATATAGCCAAACAATAAAAAAGCCGCTAAAATATAGGCAAAATAGTACCTATTACATATAACAAAATTAACACAGAATGTAGGTACATACAAACTTGTGTACAGATTCTACATTAATTACAAGAAATGCTGAAAGAAACTCAATTACAAAATTACAAAACCCCAATTACAAAATTACAAAATTACCCAAAAAATTACAAAAACACTATCGACTAACCAAGTATTATATGAAAAACTAGGTGCATAAACACAAAAAAAGACTGTCACACATAAGAAGCGAGACGATACTCGAAAAGTAAGACTCAAGAGGCCGTTTGCATTCCATGTAATTATTTTGATTGACTTTCCTATATTCATGATTTTTATACTCCATCCCATAGAATAGGAGGTATTTTAAGTTTGTCACATAGTTTGTAACACGGTGAAATAATAATGGTAGACCCCCAAGACCTTAAGGCATGTGATCGAGACCGAATTCTGAATCGAATGAGCCATGTCCGTCCGTCCGTCTGTATGTCACATGGTTTTAGGCCTTAAATTTTGAGCTAGGGTGCTGAAACTTCGTACGTCAGGTGCACGTCATGCGAAGCAGTGTAAACATTTTTGAAATCCGCCCAAAGACACGCCCACAATCGGTCTAAATATGCAACTACCCCTAGATTTTTCAAAACTGTAAGACGTTTTAAAAGGCTGAAATTTGGCATTTAGCCTCTCTTAGTGAATATAAGACACAAAAAAGACAAATTTAATTGGTAAACCTCCTCTAGTGGGCATGGCATCTATTTTAAGGGTAAATTTTCAAATGCAGTTTACTCAGTATTTTTGCTCGAAATTGAAAAAAATTTGCTAAATATTTTACGTAGAAAACGCTTAGTTCATTTTGTTCATACAAGCCTTTGGGCCCCGCCCACATTTGGAGGCAGAATTGAAAAAAAACCTAACATTTTCCAGAAAAACTTAATTTCGACTGCCCTTGAGCCTAATTTAGGAAAGCATGAAACAAAAAAAGTAGCAGGTTAGATAAACAATACTTCCGTCCAGATTTCGTTTATATAAAGTTTTTAACCACGCCCCCTTTTAGGGGTCGATTTTTCAAAATTATTGAATTTGAACCAAAAAATTGCATTTTTACGTACAATTAGGTGTAACTTGGAAATATCTGTGGAAATATCTTATAATTAATAGTTTGTTATTAGGGGCGGTTGGACCACACCCCTTTTCGAAATTTGCATTACTTATAAAATGTTAAAAAATAACTATGCCATCAGCATTTTACAATGTGGGATAGGATGGGGTATTCAACGGTCCGTTTTACGGACTGTAACTTCTGCGTACACACTGTAGCACTTACTCACGGGTTTATTATATGCTTTTCTAGGTTTAAACTCGAGCTCGCTCAATTTGTTGAGTATTACTTGATTAAGTTTCGTCTGTTGCTCAAGTTTTTCTTAAATCATGCCTAGAATTTAAGAGACCGAATCTGATGCGCCCGATTGTGGCTTACTTTCACGTGACGCGACTTGAGCGTACGATCTTGGACCACCAAGTGTGGATTCTCCCTTTTGACACTCCGGTGTGAATTTTTTGGAGCTTCACGTTTATGTAACTCAATGGCAATTTCGCAACCTCGGTAGCTCGCTGGGTGACTTCCCCTGCAATTGGCGCAAACCGCGGGGGCCTGGCGAGAGATGATCGCCGGCGCATTTTACGCATCGCGTTTTTTTCTGGCAGTACGCTTGCGTGTGTCGGAAACCTTGGCATCGCTTACATTGGGGAACTAGCCTGTTGCCCTTCCGCTTGGTCTCGATTTTTACCTTGATGTTAAGGATTGATTTAATTTTGTAAATTTCGTTACTATTTTTAGTTCTACCAAAAGAAAGCATAAAAATTTGCAGGCCGCGTCGGAAAACAGCGGAATCTTTGCCTTCGTCCTTACGTTGCTTCTCTTTTTTTATTGTGTTCACGGCATCAAGAATTTTATGGCCTTGGGCTTGAACGTCTTGTATTATTTCGTCCTTTGTACAGGATGGGTGTAGTCCCCTCGCGATAACCCGCAGCGGCTTTTCGAGGTGATTCTCATAAGTAAACCATTGGATTTTCTCTAGATTCAACTTTTGTGACAATGACCGATAGGCATCAGAGTCATTGACGTTAACTTTCCATACGTTGTTCCGAAGTGATGTTAAGTTATATTTAGTCCCAAGAGTATTTTTAAGAATGTTTCGCAACTTTCCGTAGTCCGCGACCCCAACGACATTTATTGCAGGTGGTCGGCGGTTTTTTTCTTGGGGTATTTCTGTCGCTTTGTTTGATACGACTGGTGTTTCTTCTTTTTGCTTCGGTTTGATTGATTGATTGATTGATTTTACATATATTTCATTAAAATTTTTCACAAAAGAATCAACTTAATTTAAGAATAAATTAATAATGAAATAATATTATAGTGACATTCTGTATTAACCAGTACGTAACAGTATTGAATGCCACTTAATGAGTAAACAATAAAGAAAATGGGTGGGGTGACCCTTAGAATATTAAATAACTTAAGAAATACTTAAAACGTTTTCTATTTACATAATATAATTCAAATTATGAGTGACTTTATTTGGAAAAGTTTAAAGCTTATTGGCAAAAGAAAAAGATAAAGTTTCAAAACAAATAATTCAACCAGAATTTTAGAAGAAAGCTATGAGTTAAAAAAGAGTTCGATCGCTCTAGAGTCTTTAGTCAAAAGCCAGCATTTCAAGTTTTTTGTAAAAATAAAAGAGGAGGTAAGTTTCCTTAACGATAAGGGCAGTTTGTTAAAAAGACGACATGATGATACTGCGAAATAGTTTTTATAGGCCGTAGTTCGAAAAAAAGGAATCGGAACTAAATGCATCAGATTACCACGTAAGTGATAATTTTCGAGTATTCTACAATTTAAGTTACCAGACCTATAAAAGAACGACTTCAGTACCTTGAAACAGTATAAGTGACGGACAGAAAGAATTTTTAAATCGCAGTATAATGGAAAGCTAGGATAAAGGCGACTTTTTCGGCTAATTTTTCGAATCATATATTTTTGAAGCGTTAACAGCGGTTCAGTCTGGCAAAATAGACTCCGCCCCAACAAGTTATTCCATATTGCAGTTTTGAGTGAAAAACATCATAATAAATAGTTTTTAGTAAGGCTTTTGAGCACACATTACTTAAAAAGAAGAAACTTCTTAACGTAGCACAAAAGTATTGCCTTAGATTGTGAATGTGGTTAGAGAAACTCATAGTGCAGTCAAAAGTAAGACCCAAGTACTTAAATTCATCAATCCTTTCTATTTCGAAACAGCTAGTGCAACAAATTTCATTGTCACAAAAAGTAAGAGCAGATGAACCGTGGTTACATGAACACGACATTAACTTGAACTTTTGGCACTCGGGAGCGTGGAAAAAAACAGGAAAGTCGAAAGAGCGAGACGAAAGACTGAAAAGCATTAACTTCGTTTTAGAGCTTATCGTTAGCTTGTGCTCTGCAAACCATAACCTCAGAAGCGCTAAGTCTGAGTTGATGGAAGCTATCAAATCTAGAAGGCTTTCCGAGCCATAGGATAAACCTATATCATCAGCAAAGGCTGTGGGACTACCCTTGAAATCGAGCTTGAGTAAGGAATTGATATAGACCAGAAAGAGAATGGGTCCGAGGACAGAACCTTGGGGTACCCCTAAATTAGTTACCTTAACTCCACTTCTAGTCTCGTTAATTTTTACTCTCTGAGATCTATTCAATAAATAAGACTCAAACCAATTGAGCATAAAACCTCTGAAGCCTGCCAAAGAAAGTTTACGCAGAAGGATTTGATGATCGATTAAGTCAAAAGCTTTCGTGATATCAATGAACAAGCCTGCAGTTATTTTTTTGCTATCCAGATTAAAGAAAATTTGCGAACAAAAGTTTAACAAAGCATCCTGAGTGGATTTGCCTTTTTGGAAACCAAATTGAAGCGGACTAAAGAAGTGAATTCTTGTTAAAAAACTTAAGATTCTGCTTTTCACTACCTTCTCGAAAATTTTACTTATAGCTGGTAGTAGCGAAATTGGCCTGTAGTTATTCATTTCGTTTTTTGGACCTTTCTTGTGAAGTGGCACGACATCAGCACATTTTAAGGCATCCGGAAAAACACCAGTTAGAATACTTTTGTTAAAAATAAAAGCTAAAACATCAACGATGAAACAAGCTATTTCCTTAAGTATTCGATTGGAGATATTATCAAATCCAACTGAATTCGAATTTTTCAAGGAGCCTATGATTTTAAGAAGTTCAAAACCAGTGATAGGGTCGAAAAAAAAGGTGGTGCTTTGGGCGAACTCATAATAGCTAGTAAAGGAATTGCAAAACGTACAAGCTGGCGCGTAAGACACAGGAGAGAAAATACTAGCAAAATGTGAGTTAAAACTTTCAGCTATTTCGACAACATCAGTGACGGTTTTTCCATTAAGAGTGACGGAAACAGGCTTTATAGTAGAGCCACAAGGGTTATTAAGGATACTGTTAATTAATTTCCATTCATCTCTTAAATTTCCTTTTGAAATACTAAACTTATTTTGATAGTAAGAGTTACGACACTCTGAAACTTCATTTTTTACCCTCAAACACAGTCTTTCATATCTTCTTTTTAAAATAAGATTTTCAGGGTGCCTGTAATATTTGAATCTCAACCTATTTTTACTTTTAATTAGCTGGACTAACTCAGAAGAAATCCAAGGTTTTAGTTTTTTCAAGGAACTTTTAACATAAATTGAGAAACTGCAATTATTTATATTTTTCATAAGTATATTCTGAAAAAGGTCATATGCTTTAGAGGCTTTCGACTCTGCCCGAACATCTTCCCACGTCTCTGCGAAAAGGTTAAGTTTGAGTTTCGAAAAATTAATTTTTGAAATAGCTTTTTTACTTTGTGTCGTAGGCTTTTGAGTAACTTTTTTATTAATGTAGTTACTGACAAGCAAGCCGGTCATACAATGATCAGTGATCGAAAAATCTAAGACACATTTTTCACACTTAACTGTAGAGATTTGACGAAAACGACCATATATGTGATCAAGGCACCTTCCAGATGTAAGCCTTGTAGGTTCGTTAACAAAAGACACGAGTCCATGTGAAGCCAGCAAGGCCAAATAATTAGCAACTGTATCGTTACTTTCAAGTACATTTAAGTTAAAGTCACCTAGTATCACAAGGTTTTTTGAATTTTCAGTACTAAGCAAACGAGAAAATTCTTCAAAAAAAACCGAAAAATCGCATTTATGCAGTCGATAAACACACAAAATTGTGAAAGTTGCCTTATTTGCTTCAACAGTAAGTTTCAAAACATCCGCACTAACCAGGTCAGGGTACGAAGGCACGCAATCATCAAATATCCCCTCTTTAACAAAGCAACCTACTCCACCGGCAGCGTAACTTTCGTTTGTATTTGCGAAAAATTCAAAATCCGGTAATTTGTAGAGATTTTTCTCATATCCGTAGATCCAAATCTCAGACACAACAACAAAATCTGGCAAGGAAGGAAAAGATTCTAGGTGCGAAACGAGCGCACAGAAATTTTCACGCAAACTTCTAATATTCTGGTGAATGAAAAACAATTTGTCGACGCAATAAGAACTAGTTTTAAAAGCTTCTTCACAGTTAGTATTGAGGAGTTGAGGGGTAGTGAAATCATCAAGACAATTAAGATTTAAATTCATAATAATAGCTAGGGTTTAGTATGCACATTAAGTAAGATTATTAAGATCTTCGAAAGATCTTATTGTGATGATGTCACTACCTTCCTCTTTTTTCATGTTAATATTGTTTCTACCGTACCACACAAATTGATAGCCCTTCGTTTTCTTGAACTCTTTTGCTCGCATCAGCAGCGCCTGGTTATATTTGGTGAGCGCATCGTTGATGAACACAGATGTGCGTGTGCGCCGTTGACTGCCGCTCTCATCGCCGGATTCGCCGCTGCTGTTGTTGGTGGTGTTGTAAAGAGCACAAGACTGGAGCTTTTTTCTATTCTTCTTCTTTTCTTTCATGATGCGCCTCTTGAGATCGAAGTTTGCCAGTCGTACACAGATGATCCGCTTACTTGAAGAGCCACTGCCACGGGTGTTGACGTCGTCGTTTTTTTTTTTTCTGCTAATAATTTTGACATTGCATTCGGTGAATTCATTGTCGGTTACCTCGATGTTTAACGCATCACGGAAGATTTTCTGCGCTAGAAGCATCGAATTTTCGTTGTTAGCCTCAGGAACACCAGCTATTTCGATACAGTTGCGAAGTGAAGATTGATTTTGCCAATTCAACTTGTATTCCAGCAAATTAACTTTCTTTTTAAGCGCAGTGTTTTCTTCTTGCAATTCCGTTAGCTTCAATAGAAATTCCTTATTGATTTGCTCTAAATTGGCGAGTTTAGCATAAATCATTTGAAGTGCAGGATCGTCTGGGTTAAGAGTTGCTTGAACGGAACTTGACGTTGTTGGCCTTGGACTGCTCATGAACTGGGTTTTTTGTTTAGAGCCGCTTTTACGGTTTCTACTTCGCCGGTTTCTACTTCTACGGTTTCTACGGTTTCTACGGTTTCTACGGTTTCTACTTCTACTACGCCGTTTCTACGGTTTCTACTTCGGATGAAGTAGAAACCGGCCTTTTCTTAAGGGTTTCTTGGTAAGCCTTTTCCTAAAGACCGGATTCGTCTCGCGTGCAAGCTCTTCTTTGTCCGTCTGGTATTCACATTGACGTTTCGGCGTTTCTTCGCATTCTATAGTACCACGGGGGTTCCTTAAGGCTTCATTATACCCCATCCCATAGGATAGGAGGTATATTAACTTTGTCACATAGTTTGTAACACGGTGAAATAATAATGGTAGACCTTAAGGCCATATGATCGAGACCGTATTCTGAATCCGTCCGTCTGTCTGCATGTCACATGTTTTAAGGCCTTAAATTTTGAGCTAGGGTGCTGAAACTTCGTACGTGAGGTCCACGTCATGCGAAGCAGTACAAATGTGAAAATTTTTGAAATCCGCCTAATGACACGCCCACAATCGGTCTAAATGTGCAACTACCTCCAGAGTTTTCATATCTGTAAGACGTTCCAAAAGGCTGAAATTTGACATTTAGCATCTCCTATTGAGTGTTATACACAAAAAGGGCAAATTTTATTAGTAGACCTCCTCTAGTGGGCGTGGCATCTACTTTAAGGGTAAATTTTCAAATGCATTTTACTCCATATTTTTGCTCGAAATTAAAAAAAATTTGCTTAATATTTTATGTAGAAAACGTTTAGTTCCACATTTTGTCTATACAATACTTTGGGTCACGCCCACATTTGGAGGCAGAATTGAAGAAAAACCTAAAATTTTCCAGAAAAACTAAATTTCGACAGGCCTTGAGCCTAATTTGGGAAAGCAGAAACAAAAAAAAGTAGCAGGTTAGGTAAACAATACATCAGCCCAGATTTCACTCATATAAAGTTTTTAGCCACGCCTTCTTTTAGGGGTCAATTTTTCAAAAATATTGAATTTGAACCAAAAAATTGCATTTTTACGTACATGAGGTGTAACTTGGAAATATCTTTGGAAATATCTTATAATTAATAGTTTGTAATTAGGGGCGGTTAGACCACGCCCCTTTTCGAAGTTTGCATTACTTATAAAATGTCAAAAAATAACTATGCCATCAGCATTTTACAATGTGGGATAGGATGGGGTATTCAACGGTCCGTTTTACGGACTGTAACCTCTGCGTACACACTGTAGCACTTACTCACTGGTTTTTTTCGCATTTCGTAGTGTGATTTTGTTAGTATCGGTTTTTTGTACTTTTAACATAAAATTAATTTTGTTAGCTTGAGTGTGTGATATTTAGTAACTTTTAATCGATTTCATACTATTAAAGTCACATTGTAAGAAATAACAATTGAAAATTGAGTGGAAACGTCACTTCACATACACAATAAACGCTACACCCAGACTCCACCGTCAAATAGGGCGTCATGTGACAGAACTTCTAAAATTAAAAAGGTAACTTGCTCAATCTCCTTTCTTTTTCAAAGCCAATATGTGTGTGGCACTATTTCTGATTTTTTAAAATTTCAAATTTGCTTAATTTTGAAGTTTTTGAGCTAAAAACAAGGCAACTCATTTTATTTTATCTATTTTATTCATAGATTATTCTCATTTTATTTTAACTATCATATTTTATTTTATTTTACACCTTTTTTTGTTTATTTTCTTCGGGGCTGTCACGGTTTGATTTCTAAATTTTTGAATTTTTTTACTATGAAAGAAAATATATTATAACAACTAAAGTAGTTCCCAAAAAAAATTATTAAAAAATTATTTTCATCTTAACATTTTTAAAAATGCAATTTTATAAACCAACAAATAGCCAATATTTACAACGCTATTGTGAGGGAAAGCAAGGCACAGATATCTCAAGAAATTTTTCTTATGTTTATTTTGTATTCTTTTAATCAGATTGCATTCAAATAAAAAGATTTTAGTTTGTAGTAACTTAGATATTAATTTTTGAAAAAGTGTCTGTTCGCCTATTTTTGCTTAAAAAATTCCTTGAACACGCACACAAGGAATCGTGAAGTTCGAAAAAATACCACACTGTCGTGGCGCTTTCGTTTCATCATTCTCTTTCTTGTACAGATTGGGCAGTGGGCACTTACTTGGTTCTTGGTTGGGTAGGTATAGATATAGATCGCTGAAAAAATTTTTATCGATCTTGTGTTGCTTGGAGTCAAGAATGTAATTGTATACGATTAGCTATGTGTGTATACTTTTTGATAGCTACACTGGTCGGCATATTTATTTTGACATAGCCTACATTTGACTATTCGTCTCTTTTGCTAAGTGCAGTTGCATTCAATAAAGCGAAAATGATGATCAAAGCAAAGAGCATATTAATAACTGTTAATATGCGAAATATTCTCTCTATTATTATTTCTCACTTTTTTCTGCTGACAAGAATGGCTGCAGGCATCGAAATTTGCAGCGGCATAAGTATTTGGACATCGCGTGATTTCGTTGTTTCTTGGCAATTTGAAAGCATTTCTGTTGAAATTTTTTGGAAAATCTTAATTTAATTACTTAATTATTTGTAAAACCGTGTTTTGGATATTAAAAATGGTTAAAATATCAGAGCTGAGTATATTAATAAGAACAGAAATTGTGACAAAATATAACTTGGGTATTTCCGTTATAAATATCGCTAAGGAATATAATTTCTCACGTCAAACTGTGTATTATCAAATCAATAAATATAAAAACTTAAATCAAATCACTAATGTTCGCCGAACAGGCAGATATCGAAAGACAAATACTGATGATGACCGTTTGATCGTGCGCCAATTCAAAAGAGACCCTCTCATAACACCAAAAGCTATGGCCTTAGAGTGGAATAAGACTGTATCCAATCCTATAAGTGAAAGAACCATACGCAGGCGTTTAATTGAGGCAGACATGAAAACATATATAGCAAAGCCCATATCTTACATCACCCCAAAAAATAAACTTAAGCGTTTGGAGTTCGCGAAAAGGTACATCAACAAGCCTGTTTCATTTTGGCGCAATGTCCTGTGGACGGATGAAAGTACTTTTGAGTTCCACTCATCACAAAATATCGCTCTCACTCATCACATCGTAAGAAAAATGCACCTGTGTATCAGAAGGTAAGCCATGGGGGTGGGAGCGTTATGTTCTGGGGATCCGTTTCCTATAATGGTGTGGGAGACTTGGTTCCCGTTGACGGTTCTATGAACCAAAACCAATATTTAAGAACATTAAACGATTTTGCGTTTCCCTCCGGTGACAGATTGATCGGGGAAGATTTTATTTTCCAGCAGGACAACGCTCCTTGCCACAAAGCGAAAATGATTACCACATTTTTAAGAGAAGTTGGGGTGGAAACATTAGATTGGCCACCCCAAAGTCCAGATTTGAACGTAATAGAAAACGTGTGGTCGCTGATAAAGCAAAATAGAACCGCCGATCTGACAAGGACAAGGGACGAAACGATTACTGAGGTCACAAATGAGTGGAAGCATATTCCATTAAAGTACCTCCAAACCCTGGCGGATTCCGTTCCGAAACGCCTCCAAAAGGTCCTGGATACCAAAGGAGGTTATATTTTTTATTAATTTTAAGTTAAAATTGAATTTATTAAACATAATATTATATTAAGTTGATAATTAACATTTTGTCAAAATACTTATGCCACCCACTGATTTTCATTATTTTGAGTTTTAATTAAAAAATAAAATAAAAATCATTATTAAAAAAGAAAAAATTGTTATATTTATAATTTCATACCTTAAAGCTAACAAAAAAAAATGAAATCGATAATTATTGTCTCTTAAAATAAAAATGAATTGAAAAAGAAACTGATGCTTCACTATGTCAAAATATATATGCCGACCAGTGTATTTTCTAGTTTCGACCAGCTCATGATCTCGTGGAGAGCATTGCAAAGAATATTATTCGAGATCTGTTCGAGGGTAGGTAAGGCGCCATGTGTTTTTTTCTGTGATGGGTACACGTATAAAATACCTTTTTGGCGCAAGGTCATAATTGAAATGTTGGTGTCGTTGCTGAAAGATTGTTTGGAAAGAATTTGAGTAGGAAGGTATGTAGTGTGGGTTGGGTAAATTACAAATGGAAGTGTCAATGGGATCACAAAATTGTGGGTAGGTAGATCGTAGGTAGGTTATAAAAATAAGAGGAGATTTTTTTTTAATTTCATATATTGATGAAAGCTTCAAAAACTGAGAAACGCGTTTCTGGTTTTCAAAATATTAACACATTTTGGCTTACTCAAGTGGTTTGTGCTTAGGTTAATTTAGTTGATAAAATAAAAACATATCAGAAATAGGCTTTTTATGGCACAACCATTTCATTATAACAACTTAAAAATTGAGGTTGAAGTAGAGTGCGATGTTTTTTTCCTACTTGAAAACGCAAAGCGATATTTCGTTTTGCAAATCTGCTACGTGCTTTGTTGGACGGAAAGTATCGTAAAGTTTTGGAAAAGCATGACAAAGTCCATAAACGTACGTACGCAGCAACGCAGCATTGCGGTTTTAGCTTAAATTATAATAGTAACATTACTCACAGTGGTTTCATCCCTTATGTCATGAAGCGTAGTGTTACTTTAATTCGCACTGCACGGGAGGCTTTCGATGGAATTTGTGACTGTCTGGGGTTCGACACTTGAAACTGCCCATTTTTGGGCGTTCAGATTCCCCTTGCGCCTTGCCAACTTCACAATCAATAAAGAGCGGTTAAGATGCAATCTAAAAAAACCAATAAATTTTCCGCTTTTGAAAAGTGGCACAATGACACATCTAACAGTAATTACAGAACATTTAATATTGCTATCACTTCAATTTTTGAAAGCAATATGTCACTTTTTGAACTACGTCATTTAGAAGCCTAATAGGTAAATAAGCTTTTCGACACAATAGGAGCAATGTCACTTTTTCTCTACTCAAAAAAATGTTATACCACTTTTGTTTTGCGGTAAAATGACATATTACAAATGTGACATTTTGCCAATAAAAACCAGTGAGTAAGTGCTACAGTGTGTACGCAGAAGTTATTGTCCTAAAACGGACCGTTGAATACCCCATCCTATCCCAAATTGTAAAATGCTGATGGCATAGCTATTATTTGACATTTTATAAGTAATGCAAACTTCGAAAAGAGGCGTGGTCCAACCGCCCCTTATTACAAACTATTCATTATAAGATATTTCCACAGATATATCCAAGTTACACTTGAATGTACGTAAAAATGCAATTTTTTGGTTAAACCTTATATGAACGAAATCTGAACGGTGAAATAATAATGGTAGACCCCCAAGACCTTAAGGGCATATGATCGAGACCGAATTCTGAATCAAATGAGCCATGTCCGTCCGTCCGTCTGTATGTCACATGTTTTTTGGCCTTAAATTTTGAGCTAGGGTGTAAGGTCCATAAGGTCCGCGTCATCCGAAGCAGTACAAGTGTAAAAATTTTTGAAATCCGCCCAAAGACACGCCCACAATCAGTCTAAATGTGCAACTACCTTCAGAATTTTCAAAACTGTAAGACGTTCTAAAAGGCTAAAATTAAACATTGAACATAAAAGAAAAATTTAATCGGTAAACCCCCTCTAGTGGGCGTGGCATCTATTTTAATAGTAAATTTTCAAATGCAGTTTACTCAATATTTTTGCTCAAAACTAAAAAAAAATTTGCTTAATATTTTATGTAGAAAACGCTTAGTTCTACATTTTGTTTATACAAGACTTTGAGCCACACCCATATTTGTAGGCAGAATTGAAGAGAAAGCTAAAATTTGCCTGAAAAACTTAATTTCGACTAGCCTTGAGCCTAATTTAGGAAAGAATGAAACAAAAAGTAGCAGGTTAGGTAAACGACACTTCAGTCCAGATTTCGTTCATATGAAGTTTTTAGCCACGCCCCCTTTTAAGGGTCAGTTTTTCAAAAATATTGAATTTGGACCAAAAATTGCATTTTTACTCACATTTAAGTGTAACTTGGATATATATGTGGTTTCTCATTAGAGGCGGTTGGACCACGCCCCTTTTCGAAGTTTGCATTACTTATTAAATGTCAAAAAATAGCCATGTCATAAGCATTTCATAATATGGGATAGGATGGGGTATTCAACGGTCCGTTTTACGGACTGTAACTTCTGCGTACACACTGTAGCACTTACTCACTGGTTTTGTATCATGCTTTCCTAAATTAGGCTCAAGGCCAGTCAAAATTAAGTTTTTCTGTACAATTTTAGGTTTTTCTTATATTTTTTCAATTTCGAGCAAAAATATTGATTAACTGCATTTCAAAATTTACCCTTAAAATAGATGCCATACTCACTAGAGGAGGTTAACCAATTAAATTTATCTTTTTTGTGTCTTACATTCATTAGGAGATGCTAAATGTCAAATTTTAGAACGTCTTACAGTTTTGAAAACTCTGGAGGTAGTTGCACATTTACACCGATTTTGGGCGTGTCTTTGGGCAGATTTGAAAATTTTTTACACTTGAACTACTTCGCATGATTCTATCAAGAAATACCTTGAAACTCTGACAAATAATTTCGAAAGAGTGACACTTCCTTCTTTGTGTCATTCTGTTTTTTGAACAAGGGTATTTTTATACCCCATCCCATAGAATAGGAGGTATATTAAGTTTGTCACATAGTTTGTAACACGGTGAAATAATAATGGTAGACCCCCAAGACCTTAAAGGCAAATGATCGAGACCGAATTGTAAGTCGAATGAGCCATGTCCGTCCGTCCGTCTATCCGTCCGTCCGTCTGTCGGTAGTTTTTAGGCCTTAAATTTTGAGCTATAAACCTGAAACTTGATATCTGTTCTTTCTAGGTCCCAAAGCAGTACAAGGGTAAAACTTATTGAAATCCGCCGATCGACACGCCCCCTTTACTTAATAGCATGAAAAATCAAAGTTGTTGCAGGAAGCTGAAATTTGGTATGCGATATACTCGCTGTATTGTGATTGGCTTAGAAAAAAAAAACGAATACCGCCCCTTGTAGGCGTGGTCACACTTAATATGCATTCTAATAAACGGTTTTTATTTGATATAATTAAGTGAATAAATTTTCGCCACGCCCACTTTTGGAGGCGTTTTGAAGTATAAACCAATCTTTTAATATGAAGATGCAATCAACACGTTTATACCACTTCTGATAAAAAATATAAACAAAAATACGATGCTATTGAGAAGGGGTGGATGCCACGCCCCTTTCATAGGGAGAAGATTCTTAACTGAGAAATTCTAAATACAATTGAAGTTAAATGAAACTGAAATTTAACAACCAAGGTTTATGACACAATTCGGAGCTTGACAGTGGTTAATTGGGATGGGGTATCCAACGATTCGCCTAAGCGAAGTGTAACCCTCCCACGCAAATTCTCTTTAATTGAGAGCTAAGTCTCCCCCAAGTTTTTCAAGTTTCTCTATCCCTGGCGCTTTGTTCCCATCTCGCGCTTATTTTTTAAAGATCATCTCTCCACCTCGTTAGCTGCCTCCCAGATCTTCTTCTGCCATCTCTGGGATACTAGTCCGTAAGTCTCCCCGTCCATCGATTGTCACTTAGTCTTGCGACATGACCAGCCCATACCCATTTTAATGTTTTTATTCTCGTTATTACATCGAAAAAAAAAACCTGTCATTTCCCTTATCCTGCTCTTTCTGAATCTTTGGTATCTTGAAAAAGAATCGATCTTTGCATAGCCCTTTGCGTATGTTCAAGTTTGTATTTACTTCGTGAATTCAAGCTCCATGTTTGTGACCCGTATGTAAGCACGGGTAGGACAGTCATGTCAAATACGTATTTCCTTGAATTATTGCTGAACTTCGACTGAAAGATAGTTTTAAGATTCCATAATTGTTTCCATCCATGTGCGACTCTCCTTTCTATTTCTGTTACCATCCTGTTGTTGAATAAAATAATCTGCCCCAGGTAAATACATTCTTCCACATATTCTAGCTTTTTGTTTTCTATTTCGATGTCGTTCTTTATCCAGTTAGTCATGACTTTTGTTTTGACTTAAGTTTTTTGTATTTTTGTTTATTTGTATTGAAATATTTTTTTTTGTATGGAAAGTTAATAAAAGATTAATATGGACATGCTTTTGTTTTTATTTTACTTATATTTCTATATTTTCTTAAAGCCGCGTGTCCGGTCTAAGAAAAAACTTCTTGTGTTGATTGCAAAAACAGGATAATAAAAAACGGGAATAAAAGAAACGGGCTTTTAAGTAACGGGATTATAAGAAACAGGATTTTAAAAAGGGGGATTGTAAAATCGCGATAATAAAAAGCGATATTTTAAAAGCGGGATTTTAAAAAACAGTATAATAAAAAGTGGGATTCCGTACCCAAACCTTTCGGTCATTGATCCATAGCTCTCTCTTTTCAAAACTCAAGACGGATTATTTTTCCAATCAGTGAGAAGAAGGAGAATACTTAAATAGATTAAATTGGCCAACATAATGGTATTTCAAGTACATTTATTAAAAAAACTAACCGAACGTTTTGTTGCTTATATTGCGTATCGGCCCCCATGGCAAAAATTTTTCAATATCTACGCCTTTTCAGCTGTAATTACACTGTTATGTGTGAGTAAAAAGATTATCCTCTATGCGTTCTCATTAAAAATTTCTTCTTTTTCATTTAAGCGCAAGGTTATAATCTGAGGTAATGGATTATAACCCTCCCACTCTACTGCTTTCCTAATGGTCCGCTTGTGGAGTACGCCGATTTGACTTCAAAATGTACCGGCACGCCACCCGGTTTTAGATCTCTTCGTCACTGAGGCCAAATAAATGCTTTTGTCGTTGCATTTGTGTTATCCATGAATGTTAAGGCCTTCCTCTCATTCGCGATTGCGCTGGAATGTTGATTGACATTGCCTGTTTGACAGGGTTCGAAGGATCTCTCCTTTGAACGTGGCAATACCAACTCAGCGAGTCGTGCTCCATTTTTCTGGAGATATGTTCTTTTGCATGGAGGCTTCCTCGTATCTTCGTACTTCTTATCCTACCTCGCTTTGTTACTCCTGCAGTCATGCGAAGCATCTTCATCTCAGCTGCCGTTAGTTTGCCCTCATATTTTTTATACGCTGTCCAACATTGTGAACCGTATGTAAGCGCCAGACGCACAACTGCGGTGTATAGCTTTCCTTTCAGCTTAGGGGGCATTTTTCGGTCACAGGAGATGGCCACTTCATGCACTCATCGCTTACGCGATGATTGATGTCATCATTACAGTTTGCTTTGCTATTGATCATAGATCCCAGGTACTTGAACTTTTCACACTTGGGAAGCACCTTTCCATTCAATTTTATATTTGGAATTGCTTCGGATGGGTCAGAGAATGGGCAGCACAGGTACTCTGTCTTCTTTTGGCTAATACGATACCTATTCCCCTCTAAAACATCCATCCATATATCAAGTGCTCGCTGCAGGGATATATGATCTTCACTTATGGTGGCCCCATCGTCAGTGAAGAATAGTTGATGTACTTTCGGGTCCGTCAGTTTTTCTTTAAACAGATAATCAAGGACTACAATAAAAGGCAAGGACCGACTTTAATTGAGAACTCATCAGTGACTCCGGAAGGACATCTTACTCTTGTCTTTGGTCCATCATACATGTCCATGATCATCCGCACGTAGGCTTCTGGAACTCCTCGCTTTCTAAGCGCCACCCTAATCAGATCTCGTGGTAGTTTATCGAAAGCTTTTTCGAAATAAACCAGCACCATATGCAGATCTTTAAGGTTATCCCGATGTTCTTCCACTATGACCCTTATGCTTTGGATTGCATCAGTGGTTGATTTGCCCGTGACAAACCCACACTGGTCCTCAGATAACCTTATTTATTTTCGTAGTCGACTATCTAAAACCGCTAGACGATCTTCATTGTGTGAGACATCACCTTGATAGAACGGTAATTGTCACAGCTTCGTGTATCAACTTTTCCTTTGAACAAAGGAAGGAGATAGCTTTCTCTCCACTGATTAGGCATTGGATCCCCTCTTATTAGTTTGGAGATAAAGGTCGTCGATCTGGTTCAACCGCTTTTCGCTTTTTGGAGTACTTAACCGCCTTCCCAACCTCGTCGAATGTGATGTCTGGTACTTCTTCTCGGTTAGGAGTAGTCTCTTCTGGAAAGTGGTGCCTGGGAAACCGTTCGTTCAAAAGTCCCTCACAATACTGCCGCCACCTGTGAAGAATTTTGTCGTCATCCACAAGAAGCTGTCCCTGATCATTGTTGATAAACTTTGGCGAACGAATCTCCTCCGCGTTTCTCCTCCTCTGTGCGGCAATTTTAATTTCAATTAGCCCGTTTATTTAAGGTGTTTTGTCGAAGATTTTGCTCCTACAAGTCCTGATGAAACCTCGGTAATTTTACATTGGTTATATATTGCTAGCTGGGTACATATGAAAATCAGCTGGCTTATATATGGCCATTGACATTGACCGTGAAATCTTCTCTTTCTTAGTATTGGTAATATAGATTTATGAGTTTACAAGTGTACAACTCTTTTTGGTTAACTACTTACAAACTTATTTATACAATTTACGTGAAATTACATTATGCCAGAGCGAGACAGCATGCATTTGATACGTTAACATTTCCTTTCTTGAGTTGTTCAACTGAGAAGAATATTGCACTTGCCATTATATTTGGCTGATGGGAGAAGAGGGCGACTGTATCCATCCAAGATAGGTGATGTTATCGCACAGCTTTGGCCCTCATTAGTTTTCATGTTTTACATCGTGGCGGTCAGCGATGGTTTCTAGTTAAATAGTTAGCCGAATTTATTTTCTCGCGTGTGAAGTAATGTGTTGTAGGTATTATAAATTAGGTGTGATGTTTATTACATCTAGTGATTGCGAATCTTGTGACTTGTATTTAAAGTCAAATAACCATATTCCAATCACTTACAGATATACACGCGCTGTCTTCGACCACCGTCCTTTGCTGAGGCATTCAGCACCTTTGGGTTGGGATGTTTCCCTTTATGTTTGTTGTGTTGTTTGTTGGGAACCAACATCATAATTCTTCTTCTTTCTTCTTTTTCATTTAGGCGCGAGGTTATGATCTGAACTAATGGATTATAACCCTCCCACTCTACTGCTTTCCTAATGGTGCGCTTGTGGGGTACGCCGATTTGACCTCAGAATATACCGGCACGCCACCCGGTTTTGGATCTCTTCGTCACTGAGGCCAAATAAATGCTTTTGTCGTTGCATTTGTGTTATCCATGAATGTTAAGGCCTTCCTCTCTTTCCCGATTGCGCTGGAATGTTGATTGACATTGCCTGTTTGACGGGGTTCGTAGGATCTCTGCTTTGAACGTGACAATACTAACTGAGCGGATCGTTTTGCTCCTACAAGTCCTGATGAAACCTCGGTAATTTAACATTGCAAAATCAGCTGGCTTATATATGGCCATTGACATTGACCGTGAAATCTTCTCTTTCTTAGTATTGGTAATATAGATTTATGAGTTTACAAGTGTACAACTCTTTTTGGTTAACTACTTACAAACTTATTTATACCATTTACGTGAAATTACATTATGCCAGAGTGATACAGCATGCATTTCATACGTTAACATTTCCTTTCTTGAGTTGTGCAACTGAGAAGAATATTGCACTTGCCATTATATTTGGCTGATGGGAGAAAAAGGGGACTGTATCCATCCAAGATAGGTGATGATATCGCTTAGCTTTGGCCCTCATTAGTTTTCGTGTTTTACATCGTGGCGGTCAGCGGTTGTTTCGGGTTCAATAGTTAGCCGAATTTATTTTCTCGCGTGTGAAGTAATGTTTTCTTACTTACTTAAGGTGGCGCTACAGTCCGGGGTGGACCTGGGCTTCAGCCAACAAGCTTTGCCAGCCAGCTCTGTCTCTAGCTAGCCGTCTCCAGTTTCACACGCAAATGGCTGAGGTCCCCTTCCACTTGCGTGTGCCACCTGAGTCTCAGTGCTCCTCTACCGCGTCGTCCCTGGGGCTTGGATTCGAAGATTTTCAGGGCCGGGGCGTTGGTGTCCATCCGCTCTAGATGACCCAGCCATCGTAAACGTTGTGTTTTGACTCTTTTGGCT
Source organism: Neoascia interrupta (assembly GCA_947623515.1). Classification (NCBI taxonomy): domain Eukaryota; kingdom Metazoa; phylum Arthropoda; class Insecta; order Diptera; family Syrphidae; genus Neoascia; species Neoascia interrupta. The sequence continues at coordinate 99,950,860 of OX392463.1, read as the reverse complement.
AGGTCGGTATCGCTGTACAGCCCGTACAGTTCGATGTTATATCTCCTCCTCCACTCTCCGTCTATGCAGACGGGACCGTAAATCGTCCGAAGAATTTTCCTCTCGAAGCAGCCTAAAGTGTTTTCATCCGCCTTTGAAAGGGTCCATGCTTCTGCACCGTAAAGCAGGACTGGTATGATGAGGGTCTTATACATGGACACTTTAGTTGCTCGAGAGAGGGCTTTGCTACTCAATTGCCTTCTTAGCCCAAAGAAGCACCGATTGGCAAGAGTTATCCTTCGTTTGATTTCAGCGCTGGTGTCATTGTCTGAATTGATAGCGGAACCCAGGTAGACAAAGTCCCTAAGTTATAGCTGTCGATGGTGATGTTTTGTCCAAGACGTTGGTGTTGGGTGTCTTTCCTTGATGACAGCATATACTTGGTTTTGCCCTCATTGACTGCTTAACCCATATTCGCCGCTTCCGTCCCAATACTCACAAAGGCTTCAGTGACATCACGCTTTGTTTTACCGATTATGTCAATGTCGTCTGCGTATGCGAGTAGTTGAACGGACTTTTGAAAGATTGTACCTCTGGTGTTGGCGCGAGAGTTCTGCACAATTCTCTCAAGTATGATGTTAAAGAAGTCGCATGACAGCGCGTCGCCTTGTCTAAATCCTTTTTTGACATCAAAGGGGTCGGTAAGGTCTTTGCCGACCTTGACGGAACAGCGTGAGTTTTTCATCGTCATCCTGCACAGACTGACGAGTTTGGCAGGGATGCCAAAACTAGACATTGCGCTATATAGCTCGTCTCGATAGATCTGTCGATAGATCTCGAGACAGATCTGTCGATAGAGCTATCATACGCGGCCTTGAAATCGATGGAGAGGTGGTGTGTATCGATTTGGAATTCCTGGGTTTTCTCCAAGATCTGCCGCAGTGTGAATATTTGATCGATGGTAGACTTTCCTGGCCTAAAGCCACACTGATATGTGCCTATCAGATTGTTGACAAACGGCTTCAGGCGTTCGCACAGTAGAGCAGAAAAGATCTTGTATGCGATGTTAGGAAGACTTATGCCTCTGTAGTTGGCACAACTCAGAGGGTCTCCTTTCTTCAGGATGAGGCAAACAATGCTGAGGTTCCATTCGTCGGGCATGCTTTCTTCCGACCATATCTTGCAGATGAGCTGGTGCATCTTCCTAACCAGCTCATCGCCAGCGGATTTAAAAAGTTCGGCAGCTAGGCCGTCTGCTCCGGCTGCTTTGTTGCACTTGAGCTTAGACACAGTTACTTTCACCTCCTCCTGGTCGGGTGGGCGGTATCGTTCGTATGCTTCGTCGGTAACGTCTTCGCCCGGGTAGAATGGTTCGTTCTGCCTGACAGCGGTATTTGGTTCGTCCTCGCCGTTATACAGTCTGCAGAGGTGGTCTTTCCAAATCCTCAGCACCGACTGCGATTCTACAACGATGTTTCCTTGATGGTCCTTACAGGCTTCAGTTCGAAGTTTATACCCTTGGCAGGACCTTTTGATCCTTTGGTAAAACTTTCTAACCTCATTCCTGTTGTAACATCTCTCTATCTCTTCAACCGCGCGCTTCTCGTGCTCTCTCTTTTCCCTTCGGAGAAGCGGGTGTTCCTCTCTCCTTCTCTGCTCATAGAAGTGCAGCGCCGCTTTGTATGCTTCCTGTTAAGCTGCATGTGCTTGCCGGCATTCATTGTCAAACCAGGGGTTTCGTTGTGGTGGCCGTGTGAAACCCAGCACTTCAGAGGCGGCGTCTCTGATGGCATTTTGGCAATGTTGCCACTGGCTATCAATACTTGATGCTGGCTGCATAGGACTTCGTAGAAGGTTTTGAGAGACTCGGTTGGAGAAGGACCTGGAGACCCTTTTGCGATTGTAGTCGGCCGACGTCAAACTTCCTCACAGTATTTCCATTACTTGGCGCTGGTCGGGATATCCGCAGCCGTACCTTGGCTACAACAAGGTAGTGATCTGAGTCAATGTTGACCCCTCGGAAAGTTCGGACATCCATGATACTGGAGGAGTGCCTTGCGTCGATCGCAATATGGTCAATCTGGTTGACGGTTGATTGATCGGGAAATCATCATGTCCCTTTGTGGATATTGAGATGCGGGAACTGTGTACAAACTACCACAACGTGTCGCCCCGCAGCAAAGTCGATCAGCCTGAATCCGTTATCGGAGGTCATGTCGTGCAGGCTATGCTTTCCGACAGTACGACCAAAGATGCCCTCCCTTCCTAGCTTGGCATTAAAATCGCCTAGGACAATCTTAATGTCGTAGCTAGAGCATTGCTCATAAGTTTCGTCCAGGAGCTCGTAGAACATATCTTTGGTCTCGTCATCTTTCTCCTCTGTGGGGGCATGTGCGCATATCAGGCTAATGTTGGCGAATTTAGCCTTGATGCGGATCGTCGCGAGGCGCTCGCTTACAGGGTTGAAGCTCAAGACTTTTTGCCTAAGTCTGCCTCCAACAACGAAACCACATCCAAATAGGCGCTGTCTTTGGTGCCGATAGCAGTCGCCGTAGTAGATGTCGCAGTTTTTCATCCTTCTTTTGCCGGCCCGTCCCACCGCATTTCTTGGATGGAAGTAATGTCTGCCTTGCAGTCGTTGTTGTTGTTCGGTTGCTTCGGTCGCATTGCCTCACATGTTGAGGTTAGGTGCATGGTGGATGTGTGAGATGTGCTCGAGCATGCATATAATGTATATGTATGTGTAATAAAGGTACCACGAAAAGCAAAAAAAAAAAACAGGCATAAGCAATTTTGAAACAATATGCAAGTAATTAAATGATTTCAGGTGAGTAAGCCTTTTGTTATGGTGTTGTACATAGTTGGTACTAGCTATTTCAGGGGTTGTTTTTTTTTTTTGTTTGGGGCGTATGAACCGTGAATTTTTGTAGGTACATTTGTTTGTTTACAGGTATTTGTTTTTTTTTTTGACGGTTCATAAGTATATTATTCGTATGCTTTAGGTTGTGCGCGTGAATCCAAACGGATGGTGGAAGATTGTCCTTCTTGACAAGAACAGTGTCTCCGAAATTGATGCCAGGTTGCTCTTTCAACCATTAAGGACGCTGTTGGAGTAGGTGGAGATAGGAGGTACTCCATTGTTTCAATATTTTCCATTGTTCTTCTTTTCCATATTTTTCTCAATTAAGTTTCTATCCGGTACTGTTCGAAGTGGTTCGCCTATTAAAAAATGTTAATTATTAAAAAATCTGGAGTTAATACGGTCAAATCGTCAGGGTCTGATGTAATTGCGTTCAATGGTCCAGAGTTCAGACATGCTTTGATCAGTGTTAAAAGTGTCGCATATTCTTCGAACGTTAGTTTTGCCGATCCTATCGTTCGTCTCAAGTGGTGTTTTATTGATTTTTTACACGCCTCCAATAGGCCTCCAAAGTGTTGCGATGATGGAGGATTGAAATGACATGTCGTTCGTTGAGATTCGAGAGTTTTGGCTACATGGGCTAACAATTCCGAAGTCATCATCATCATTTTCGAATGCCGCATATCCTTAAAAAGGGTCGTGGAGCGAGGTTGGCTAAATGGTCCTTCCATCATTCTCGATCCTCCGCCACCAACTCAAGAGACTCAGGCGCAACCCCCAGGCGGGACTCAGAGAGGTTCTTTACCTGATCCCACCACCTGCTTCTTGGATTACCAGGGGGGTGACGCGCTCGCATCTTGGCTAGCATGACCTGTCTAGGAAGTCTGTCAGGGGGCATGTAATGTTACAATGGCGCTAGTGCATCCATTTTTGGAACGTAACTTTGCCTTATAATTTTCTTTAAGGTAGCCAAAAAATTCAAGCTTTTTTATTGGCCACGCCCACTTTTTAAGGGATTTTAACTTAAAATGACTGTTTTTCAATAAATATATATGACAAGCTAAAATTTGCAAAATGTTTTTTTTTTAATTAGAGATGGTCGCACATACAGGCCTGTAGTGGGCGGATTCAGCTTATTTTCAAACTTGATCTAAAGGACTGGACTTCCAACCAACCCACAAAATTTCTAGCTCTCTGCCTTAAAATTTAAGGCCTAAAAGTTGTTTACATATGGACGGACGGACGGACGGACGGCCGGACATGGCTTAATCGATTCTCCTGTCGGTCCCATTCATATCTACGGTGATTATTTCACTGCGTTACGAACTATACATCAAACTTAATATACCCTGGGTCGGGTATAATTATATGACAAAAGCTGTAGATATAAGCATTTTCTAACTTTTATGTATATATTGGATGTGCCTCCGCCCACTTTTGTGGGCATGGCGTTAAAAAAAGTGATTTCTTTAGTTAAAGAGGCGGAGTTTTAGGCCGAAATGTATGCAACCACCTAGTATAAAGCATTCAACAGTTATATTTTTATATCCCGCCCACTTTTTGAAAGCGTGGCAGTTTTCTTTTTGGTATGGTCGGGTATTTTGCAATCCGTCGTAGATGGATTGAAGCTTTTGCATACCCAATGTTGCACTTTCCCACTTGTTTTTTTATAAAGTCGAAATACCGTCGCCAGATTGCTGTATTTCGTACCAGCCGTTGAAGGTTCGAGTATGTTTCAAGAAAACTTGTTGTGGTTGTTGTACCCAGGCATAGTTGTGCCTCCCTTTTAGTTTCTTCGTTCGTTTCCAGCTGTGGTTCTATACAACAGTTCCATTTTTTTAAGCTCATCTCGAAGTTCTATCCATTGATCTTCTATTTCCGGACTCAATCTGGCATTCCATGAGAGTTCCTTTACCCGAAATTGTTGCAGGATCAACTTTGCCTTGATTATGCATGGCGAAATCCATCCCAAAGGATCGAATAAGCACGCGATATCCGCAAGTACTGACCTCTTTGTATGGTTCTTCACGTCTGGTACGTTTATCTTGAACGTAAATGTGTTCTTTGCGGGATGCCATTGAATTACCAACATCTTAATAGCGTCAGTGGATTCAAAATGTAAGGGAAGATTATCTTCTCTTTCGTTTTCCGGTATTCGTTCCAAAATGTTTCTTGAACTGCCGGCCTATTTTCGCAATGGAAATTCCGCTGCTTTCAACGTCGATAAAACATCTGTTTGTATTTTGATGGCCCTTTCTTCGTTGTCAGCCCCATATATGAAGTCGTCAACGTAAAAACCCTTAGTAATTGCCTTGGATACTTAAGGGTTTGAATTTTCGTCATCCCTGGCTACCTGGTGCAATGTCCGCACTGCTAAGTATGGAGCTGAGGCGGTGCCGAATGTGACAGTCTTGATTGCATACGTTTTGATTTTTTCATTATTTTTTCCTCTCCATAGGATGAGTTGGTATGGAGTATCTTCTTGTGCCATCCAGATTTGACGATACATCATATTGATTTCGGTAGAAAATGCCACCTTAAACTTTCTCCACTGAGCTATTAATTCAATAATGTCCACTGGAAGTCTTGGACCAATCATAAGGTGGTCATTTAATGATGTTTCCTTTGACGATTTGCAAGACGCAGTCTGCGTTACTACTCGCAGTTTAGTTGTCGAGCTTGATTCTTTTAATACCGCGTGATGCGGAAGAAGATAATGCCCCCCATTTTCAAGATATGTTTCTAGGGTTACTTCCTTCATATGCCCGAGTGCGATATATTCACTTATGCAGGCTGTGTATGCTTCCTTCAGTTTCATATTGGAATTGAGGCGCCTTTTAATTTGAAAGAATCCTGCCATTGCTGCTCCTTTAGATTGGCCGAGATTTGGTCGCGTATCCTCCTTGAACGGTAGTCACACCTCATATCTTCCATCTTTCGTTCGTCTTGTGTTTTCCTGATTGTGTTTTTCACGTTTTACTTCTTCGGGTGTTAATTTGCGCAGCTCAAGATCTTGTTCTATCCCCCAAAATTTCTTGAGCTGTGCATCAAGTTTTGTATGGTGGCTTTGGACAGTCAAAGATGTCGATCGTAAATTGTCGTTAGTTCCTCCAGACAATATCTATCCCAATTCTGTTTTTTGAGCAATTGGCGATCCGTTTTGTGCTGGAATTAGCCCTTGACAAATGATTGCGCCGTAAACATCAGCGCCTAAGAGCATATAGATTTTTGCGGGTTTAGAATAAGATGGGTCCGCCAATGACAGGTTAGCCAAATGACCCCAGGACGACATTTTCGTTGGCGACATCGAAGTTAAATGGGAAAGTAGAAGTGCCTTAACATCTAAACAGAATGAAGGATTGTGCAATGAAAATATCGTAAGGTTGACCATAGAGTTGAAGGTGCCTGTTGAGATTTGTCCCGAGCCCTTAAAATCTGCTAGAGCCCTTTACCTTTCAAGCTTAAAGTCTGAGCGACATTTATTTTCCGGTATAAATATCGCTTACGGTATAAATATCGCTTTCGGATCTATTAACGCTCTTATAATGTGCTGAACGCCATTTGCTGCTACGACTTTTACTAATGCAGTCGCTAACAAAACCTTAGATCGCATTTGGTTAAGGTATAAATTAATGTTATTCACTATAGGCATTGTCCGATATTGTTCAGAATTCTGTGAAGTGTGCAATATATGCGAATTTAGGTTCTAATGCTGGTTGGGGAAATTAACGTTATTTACAAAGGTTGAAGCCTCGTTTTGTCCATCACTCCACTGATTTGAAGTTCTTCATTGATTCGGGTGTTGGACTGAATTAGAATGTTCGATCCACATCTTCTTGGTTATTTCATGCATCCGAGAAGGAATAGTCATTCCCATTTTGAATCAAATGTGAATTGTATTCTATGCGATTTTGCCACCGAGGAGCTGAAGTGTTAATAAAATTTTTTTGATCGTTACGCTGATTTGTGTTTTGATTTTCAGCGTGCAAGAGGGTGTGGTGGTTGTAGCCACATTTTTGCAGCGATTGCTTCTCCTGCAATTCGACGAATGGTGATCGTACCCCAAACAATTTGCGCATATCGAGATTCTCTTGACAGCATCGAATCCAGCCATAACTTCCATTTCTAAAAATTGTTTGCATTGTCGTATTCCATGCGCAGCATTACATAGACGACAGAGATAATTTTCGGAGTCATAAGATTTGTTATAATTTGTTGTCTGCGTAACTCGTTTGAGGGTGTTTGACGCGTTGATGGGTGTTAAAACTTCATTCGACTCAATCATGTTTTCTAGGGAACTGAATCTCCCTTCAATAAACTTGACAAATACCTTCCACTCTGGAAGACATTTGAAGCTACCTAACTTTTCTTCCCAATTCCTTTGGGTTTGGAGCGGAAGCTTGTGGTAAATTACGTATATTAGAATTGCGTCTCATGTTTTAACAGTAATTCCGAGGTTGGAAAGCGCATGATAATAGGTATCATACAGGTATCAATGCTGGTATCATGCAGGGACTTTAGAGCATCTGAAGATTCATGGATAATTTTGTTTTGCTCCATGAAAATCATTAGCTGCTTGTTAACCAACTTGCGTTTATTTTGGTAATGCTCGTTTAAAATTTCCCAAGCTGCAGCATAGTTTTTTCCATCAGCATCGACAACTAAATGCTGTATCAGAAGCGCGGCGCTGTCAGTTACGTGCGTTTTGCGAAACTGGAGTTTCTGAGTATCAGACAAATCGATATTCTGATCGACCATGCTCTCAAATAAGTTGTAGAATTCTTGCCATTCATCAAGCAAGCCAGAAAATTTTTTTATCTGAAATGGTGGCAACCGAATGTCACACACCGAAGTTTTAGGGGTATTCAGCCGCGAAAGATCTAAATTTGTGTAAAGCGATTCTGCAAACTTGTCTAAAAGGTCGGTCAGTATTCTTGTTAATGCAAAATAAATTCTTTTAATGTTCGCAAAAACTTCTGCTTCAAAATACGCTTCCCTAATAGGATCAGAAGACCTGTTCACGATCCCTTCGTGATCCTTTTTTGCGCGTTTGAAACACTCCTGACTGTCCACTAAGCACGTATTTACACAGCCTTGCGATTTTCGCGCTTCAGTTTCTTTTATCAAATCATTAAAATCACGTTCAAGTTCTTTTAGAGTAAGCTTTTGGCGCTCGATAAGTTTTGCTAGTTTTGCGTTTGGCATTTTCTTTCACAAAATGTCGATGGGCATTAACCGAAACAAAGATTCGTTCAGAATCGTTTATTTCTAACTCAATTAATTGGATTTTGTTTGCTAGTTAGCTATTGTAGCGGAGAATTGTCGGTACTTATTTCCTTGCTTGTTAATTGGAACTCTTGCATAAGCTTGGTGTAGTCTTCGTTAGTGTAGTCCATGACTGCTTCTTGTACACGAATTTTTAGTTCGGCTTTAGTACCGGTTGTTTGACACTTTAAGAGCTTAAGTAAGTTCTTGAGCCTAGGAACTGTGGCAGACTCTAAGAATTGCACCCACTCTTCAGACATTGTCTATGCACACCACGCGAAATTAGTTTTTTGGCAAAAACAAAGGTACACTCGCACTGGTACAATAGCTCCAATACTTCGTATTAGAATTAAAAAAAAAAATTTAGTGCGCTCGCGGTAATCCCACTTCTGAGAATTGTAGCGGAGAATTGTCGGCAAGAAAAATAACGGTATGTTCGAGGTAGACTTAATTCCTTTTATTAAATGCGAATACTGAACATCACCGCCTGTGCGGTAAGCGTATTTATACCTTATAAGTATTTAAGTGTATGGAGACTTTCAGGTCAATCTGCTGATCGGATGAGCGGCATTTCCTATGACGAGCAAACAGCTAGCAATTATACTGCACGATATTATTATGCTACAGTGTGTTGTGAAAGAATGTCCACGCATAATATATAATCTTCTACACTATCTTCTTCAATTTTGTTCGAGGTATGTTGCTTTAAAATTATATATAAATATATGACAGTTATGCAATAGAAGGTGTATAAAAGGAACAAAATTCCTACCTTAGTATGCTTTTGCAACTGCAACTTTAGTATCCTTTTACTAGTTACAGTAGCAGAAGGCTTGCGTTGCACAGTAGTTGGATGCTGTGTTTGATGATTATTGACACTTGTCGGCCTTTGTGTTATTTGAATGATGTTCAACCGTTTTAGCTTGATACTGCTTGCTACCGTTGCCTTCCTGTGCTGTTCTATTCAATAGTAAGAATGTATCCAAATATGCACATCATTACAAATAATTTTAAGAGTTTTAAGTTTTTAAAGTAGGAAAAGCTGTGTTATTTTAGTGTAATTGAAGCACAGTCTAAATCCTACCGCGGGGCACTATCTAGAACTTACTTTTTTATTTTTTTATCCTATTAGTTAAATTTTAATCAGTTTTTCTTGCGAGCTGTTGTGGCAGAAAGTTGATTTTTTGGCTTTTACTATTGTAAATTGAGATGCAAAAAGTAAATTTTTAGCATTTTTAGCATGCATTTGCCAGCCAAAAGAAACAGCCAAAATCCTTAATCGAATTTAATGAAATATTTAATTTTTTATAGATAATAATAGTACCTTCAATTAATGAAATATTTAATTTTTTATAGATAATAATAGTACCTTCAAGTGAGGTATAATGGAATTTTTTTTGCTAGTTTTTTTTCCTTGTGTAAAAAGGCTTTGACACGAAAAACGCAGTATTTTTCCAAATCCGACCACGGGGCAAGCTCAGTTTTGAAAGTTTATTTTTGTTTTTTCTTTCAGCCAATGCTCTGCTAATTTTTACAATTTGTGGTTGAAGCAAAAATTTAATTTTTTTGATAACTTTCTAATCGGATTATTGAGGTAGCTAAAATACCTGCGATAAAATGCTGCGATAGGGCATTCCAGTTTTCTTCTAAAACTCGAGTCATGTTACAGCTATAACACCAAACTGAAAAATTTACACAAAAAGTAAAAAGACAAAAGAAAAGAGGGTGAACCAAAGCTTTCATCTTTTCGAGTACCTAATTTCCAGCCTTTAATCTTTTGGAACACTACAATGGTGGCGGAAAACTCGTTAATCTTTCTGAACTGTTCATCTTATAGAACAGTTCATGTTTCGAGATTCTACTGTACATAGGCATTTACTTCTTGCAGAACCATTTGAAGCCAACTGGAATTGAAAATAATTTGTTCATCGAAAATAATTTTTTATCTGCTACTACCTACACCTACTTATATACCTACCTACAATTTGAAACGAAACATGTCCTAGAGTTAGGTAGTAGGAACCTACCTACTATTTTTTTTTTATTTATACATATTTTTTTTATTTATACATTTTATTACATACATGTTATGCAAATTACATCTAGGTACATTACCTTATAAGTAGTTGCCTTGGTACGTCTACCTACCGAAATGGTTTTGGATAAGGCAATAGCCTATCTAGGAATACCTACCTCTACATTCTCAAACTCAATTCGGTGAAACTTCAAACTCAGACAGCAGACAGCGATGAAGAAAATCAACAAAAACAAAAGGTCAGTCGTTCGTCAGTATCTAATGGGTACATTTTTTTTGTGGGTATTTCATGCGCTCGTTTGAGTGGCGATGAAGAAGGAGATGATCGAAAATTCATCAAAGAGCGGAAAGAATTTTACATTGGTTATATATTGCTAGCTGGGTACATATGAAAATCAGCTGGCTCATATATGGTCATTGACATTGACCGTAAATCTTCTCTTTCTTAGTATTGGTAATATAGATTTATGAGTTTACAAGTGTATAATTCTTTTTGGTTAACTACTTACAAACTTATTTATACCATTTACGTGAAATTACATTATGCCAGAGCGAGACAGCATGCATTTCATACGTTAACATTTCCTTTCTTGAGTTGTTCAACTGAGAAGAATATTGCACTTGCCATTATATTTGGCTGATGGGAGAAGAGGGCGACTGTATCCTTCCAAGATAGGTGATGTTATCGCTCAGCTTTGGCCCTCATTAGTTTTCATGTTTTACATCGTGGCGGTCAGCGATGGTTTCGGGTTAAATAGTTAGCCGAATTTATTTTCTCGCGTGTGAAGTAATGTGTTGTAGGTATTATTAATTAGGTGTGATGTTTATTACATCTAGTGATTGCGAATCTTGTGACTTGTATTTAAAGTCAAATAACCATATTCCAATCACTTACAGATATACACGCGCTGTATTCGACGACCGTCCTTTGCTGAGGCATTCAGCACCTTTGGGTTGGGATGTTTCCCTAAGGTTTTCTTTATGTTTGTTGTGTTGTTTGTTGGGAACCAACATCATAATTCTTCTTCTTTCTTCTTTTTCATTTAGGCGCGAGGTTATGATCTGAAGTAATGGATTATAACCTTCCCACTCTACTGCTTTCCTAATGGTGCGCTTGTGGGGTACGCCGATTTGACCTCAGAATATACCGGCACGCCACCCGGTTTTGGATCTCTTCGTCACTGAGGCCAAATAAATGCTTTGGTCGTTGCATTTGTGTTATCCATGAATGTTAAGGCCTTCCTCTCCTTCGCGATTGCGCTGGAATGTTGATTGACATTGCCTGTTTGACGGGGTTCGTAGGATCTCTGCTTTGAACGTGGCAATACCAACTGAGCGGGTCGTGCTCCATTTTTCTGGAGATATGTTCTTTTACATGGAGGCTTCCTCGGATCTTCGTACTTCTTATCCTACCTCGCTTTGTTACTCCTGCTGTCATGCGAAGCATCTTCATCTCAGCTGCCATTAGTTTGCCCTCATATTTCTTATACGCTGTCCAACATTGTGAACCGTATGTAAGCGCCAGACGCACAACTGCGGTGTATAGCTTTCCTTTCAGCTTAGGGGACATTTTTCGGTCACAGAAGATGGCCACTTCATGCACTCATCGCTTACGCGATGATTGATGTCATCATTACAGTTTGTTTTGCTATTGATCATAGATCCCAGGTACTTGAACTTTTCCCACTTGGGAAGCACCTTTCCATTCAGTTTTATATTTGGACTTGCTTCGGATGGGTCAGAGAATGGGCAGCACAGGTACTCTGTCTTCTTTTGGCTAATACGATACCTATTCCCCTCTAAAACATCCACCCATATATCAAGTGCTCGCTGCAGGGATATATGATCTTCACTTATGATGGCCCCATCGCCAGCGAAGAATAGTTGATGTACTTTCGGGTCCGTCAGTTTTTCTTCAAACAGATAATCAAGGACTACAATAAAAGGCAAAGGACCGACTTTAATTGAGAACTCATCAGTGACTCCGGAAGGACATCTTACTCTTGTCTTTGGTCCATCATACATGTCCATGATCATCCGGACGTAGGCTTCTGGAACTCCTCGTTTTCTAAGCGCCACCCAAATCAGATCTCGCGGTAGTCTATCGAAAGCTTTTTCAAAATAAACCAGCACCATATGCAGATCTTTAAGGGCATCCCGATGTTCTTCCAGTATGACCCTTATGCTTTGGATTGCATCAGTGGTTGATTTGCCCGTGACAAACCCACACTGGTCCTCAGATAGCCTTATTTTTTTTCGTAGTCGACTATCTAGTACCCACTCGACGATCTTGTGTGCGACATTACCTTGATAGAACGGTAATTATCACAGCTTCGTGCATCACTTTTTCCTTAAAACAAAGGAAGGAGACAGCTTTCCCTCCACTGATTAGGCATTGGATCCCCTCTTATTAGTTTGAAGGTAAAGGTCGTGAGCCATCTGGACCCACTGTCTCCTATTTTCTTCCAGAACTCTGAGGGTATCTGATCTGGCCCAACCGCTTTTCGCTTTTTGGAGTGTGATGTCTGGTTCTTCTTCTCGGTTAGGTGTAGTCTCTTCTGGAAAGTGGTGCCTGGGCATCTGTTCGTTCAAAAGTCCCTCACAGTACTGCTGCCACCTGTGAAGAATTTCATCGTCATCCACAAGAAGCTGTCCCCGATCATTGTTGATAAACTTTGGCGAACGAATCTCCTCGGCGTTTCTCCTCCTCTGAGCGGCAATTTTGAAGATTTAAGCTGCTTAATTCAAGGTGTTTTGTCGAAGATCTTGTATGGCCTGATGTGTACTAGCAGTGGAAGAGGAAACTTCCTCCAATTCCTAATTCAGGCTCTCCACGCTCTTTGCTTTAAGCTGGGCGCACTTCCCTTAGCAAGTCTCTTGAGGTGTCTATGCTTCAATTCCAGGCGAAGCATTTCATCTCTGTTCTTCGAGGAGCACTTCTCCTATGCTTAGAATGCCGCTTTCTTTTCACTGATCACTAGTTTCACCTCATCCGACCACCACCATGTTTCATTGACCTGTTTGCGGTGGCCTTTTGAAGTCCCTAGGAGTGATTTGGCCTTCTCTATGCACGTTCGCTGTAGGTCATCCCACATAACTTGTGCTCTGCACTCTACCTCTTCGTTTTCGCTAATGATGTAACAGAGGTAGTTTTGCATAGTATTAAATAATGCTTCGCCTTTTTCTCTATCCAAATTTTACCAGTTGATTGTCCCAGATAACTTTATTTACTGATATTTCTTTTTTGACGGTTCCATAAAATGACGGTCGCAGCAGGCGGTGTTGTGTTCTAATCGCCTCACCTAAAATGACTTTACAATCTTTAACCCGCGGTTTTAGGGAACTGTGAACCAAATGAAAGTCAATCTGGGTCTCATTCCCACCGCTGCTGTAAGTGATCAGGTGTCTGCTTACCCCTGATCACTGCGTACCCCTGCAAGGTCGGGGTTAGAATAGCCTTGAGGTAAGGTATGCCTGTCGTAAGAGCCGACTAAAATCCACCGGAAGAAATATTCTTTAATGTTTCAACGGATGCTGTCGATGCTGCTCCATTTGGGGCAACTTTTGGCAGTAAGGTTTTAACTTATAGATGAATCTGAAGGTTAAATTAAAATCCAGAAGCTTCCGCCACACATTGTGTGGCTCACTGGTCGGCGTCTGTCTCCAAAGGGGCGGCTGTATTTAAAAATGAAAATAGAAGTGACTTACCTATTTCTCATAAAAACGACAAGTTAAAAAAAATGGCAATGAACAAAACGAAAGATTTGATTACCCCAGGTGGCAGCCCAGCTATGCTGGAAAATCCACCCTCTTCGATGGCAGGCTAAAAGAAAACGATAATTTAATATCCGTTTTCTTTCAAAAGAAAACGAGGATATTAAAAATACTCGTTTAACGAAAGACTGTGAGGTAACGAAAGAGTGTGTAACACCGAACCGACCAGCAGTCGAATACTTCACGGACGAGGACGAACTTGCACTTGAGACCGATTCAGTCTTAAGGAAAAATTCTAGCAAGAAGCGAAAGGCGAATTCCTCTCCCGAAGTTTAGCCTGTTTAGCCTTCAAACAAGGCTAAACCAGAAGCGAAAATTCGTCCACCTTCCGCAATATACATCCATCATGCACAAAAGAAGACGTTGTAAAAGACGTAAAAAATAAAGGCCTTAAAATTATTGATGCCGTCAATATCATTAAAAAGGAAAAGCAACGCACGGAAGGAGAAAGAGACACTGTGATCAGACGCGGCCTTCCAATTTTTATGCTCTCCTTTGAAAGAACTGAGAGCATAAACGATATTTATAAAATAAAAATGATACTTAACAACAGGGTTAAAATCGAGCACACGCGAAAGGGCAATAGACTGATACCACAGTGTAAGCGATGCCAAGAATTCAGGCACACAAGTGTCTACTGCCAAAAACACCACGTTGCGTGAAATGTGCCGGAAAACACCTGTCAACAGAGTGCAAAGTTGACATAAAGGCTCCAGCAGTTTGCGCCAATTGCCACGGAAACCACCCCGTGAACTATCGAGGATGCGAAGTAGCCATAGAGCTGCAAAAGGGACGAGAACCTCTTAAGGAAAATACTAGAGGTCAGAATCAAAGCCTAGGACGCCCAAAACCTGCTGAAACTCCTAAGCCAAAGACTCCAAAGACGCCAAAGCCGATCAAAAGTGGAAGATTGGCAAAGGAGGCGTCGACAAAAGGCGTAAAAGCTCCACAAAAGAGCGGCGCCAGTTCAAGTGCAGCGGAGAAACCACCACTGGTCGGAACGAAATCATACGCACAGGTTGCGGCAAACGAAAACAAGGCAAGATCGCCCACAACAGATGCAGTGTCTCAGATCCTCGCTGTAATCTTGGAGAAACTTGAGGATCAGACTAAAATCAACAAAGTTATATTTGACAAACTGAGCAAGCTCGAATTTAAGCCTAGAAAAAATTACGAGAGAACATGAATATGAAACAGTTATTTAAAATACTAACATGGAATGCAAACGGCCTTCTGAATAAAATAGACGAACTAGAAGTATTTCTACGGAAAAACAGTATTGATAGTTGCATGATTACGGAAACTCACCTTAAAAACGGGTCTACACCCAAACTTAAAGATTACAATGACTATCATGCACATCACCCTTCGCAAAATTCGAGAGGAGGATCCTCCCTCTACATTAAGAACTGCATAAAGCACTTCAAGAACACAGAAGTTGAGCTAGACTCTATGCAGATCAGTTCAGTTTCTGTAAAAATTGACTGCTTAGATTATAACATTGCATCTTGTTATTTCCCGCCAGGATATAGACTGGTGGAAGACGATCTTGACCGTATGTATGACTTCATTGGGTCCAATTTTATCATTGGGGGTGACTTTAACGCGAAGCATACTTTTTGGGGCTCACGATGCAATTCAACAAGAGGCAGATTACTGTACAAAAATAGTATGAAGCGTGGGGTGGACTTTTTCTCCACGGGTAAGCCAACATATTGGCCAACCGATAGGAATAAAAAGCCTGACCTTGTCGATTTTTTCATCGCTAAAGGGTACCCCAAATACCTTACGCGAATTGAAGAGTGTTATGATCTTTGCTCAGACCACTCAGGAGTTATCTTGAAGATGGGTGGAAGACTGGCGAAAATAGAAAGAGCTCCTAGATAAGCTAGCAAAAACATGAACTGGGACGCTTTCAGAAAGGACTGTAAGGAGGGTGTTGGCTTGAATGTGCAATTGAAAACTCCTTTCGAGTTAGAAACTGCAGTTGACAAATTCATTGAAGCAATTCAGAGCGCTGCTTGGAACAACAATTCGTCCCAAAAGAACGCAGTTAGCACCCACGGGCATGTACGTAAAACATATCCGCTCGAAATCGAAGAATTGATTCGTGAAAAGAGAAGAGCGCGTAGGAGATGGCAAGGCACGAGGGCCCCCCCAGACAAAACCCTATTGAACCACCTCTCAAACAAACTGAAAGGAATGTTGCAAGATCTAAAAAATCGTGAGACCACTGAATACCTTGAATGTTGTCGGCGGATAGGAGCTCAAACTACTCGCTGTGGAAAGCAGTTAAGTCTATCAAGAAACCTATAATCTACTCGGCACCAATAAAAAAAGCTAACGGCGCATGGGCAAGAGAAGACAAAGAGAAAGCGAATTTGTTTGCTGAACATTTAAAAGAAACATTCAAGCCTTTCGACGGTCCGCCGTTGGCTGACGTTCTAAACAACAACGGGGAACCTGGTAGCTTTAGAATGAAAAAAGTTTCGTTAGTTGAACTCCGACAGACAATTAGCAAACTTAAAAATAATAAGGCCCCGGGTTACGACCTGATCACTGGCGAAATATTAAAAGAGCTACCAAAAAAGGCATTAGTCAAGCTACTTTATATGATAAACGCTTCTCTTAGACTTCTATACGTTCCAAGACAATGGAAAGTTGCTGAAGTCATTATGGTTCCAAAACCGGGGAAATGCGCAAATGATAAAAAATCTTATAGGCCCATATCGCTTCTGCCGATAATATCGAAAGTATTCGAGAAACTTCTGCTGATGCGATTACAACCAATAATTGCAGAAAGATGCTTGATCCCGGATCATCAATTCGGTTTCAGACCTAACCATTCCACAATAGATCAAGTCTACAAAATAACGCATGAAATTGAAAAAGCCTTAGAAGGGAAAAAATATGTTCAAGTGCTTTCCTCGACGTATCGCAAGCCTTCGACAAGGTATGGCACGAAGGCTTGAAATATAAGCTACGGCAAAACTTGCCGGAAGACATGTTTAAAATATTGGAAAATAATCTTGAAAGCAGACTCTTTCGTGTTAGGTGTAGTACTGAATACTCGAGTTTCAAGCAAATTCGGGCTGGCGTACCCCAGGGAAGCGTCCTCGGTCCGACCCTGTTCCTGCTCTACACAAGGGACATACCTCTAGATGACGAGACAGTCGTGGCCACGTTTGCGGACGATACGGCCATCCTGGCAACAGGTGAATCAGTCGAGCATTGGACAGAATTTGTGTCTGGACGAAGACTTGGCGAATCGCTCTTAACGAGAACAAGTCTACGCATGTGAATTTTACTTACAGAAGGGTTAACAATTTGCCTCTGTTCATAAATTCTGCACAAATACCTTATGCAAATGAAGCGAAGTATCTAGGGATGACACTGGACGCTAAACTAAGGTGGAAACCACACGTAAAGAAGAAGCGTGACGAGCTCGAGATTAGGCTCAGGGAAATGTATTGGCTTATTGGAAGATTTTCGAAATTAAGCACATGTAACAAACTGCTCTTGTACAGGCAGGTGTTAAAGCCGTCCTGGACATACGGTATACAACTTTGGGGTTGTACCAAGCCGAGCAACATGTCCATGTTGCAGACTTTCCAAAACAAGACACTAAGAGCAATTGTGAATGCTCCATGGTATATTAGGAATAGCGATATTCACAGAGATTAAGGAATAGCTACCGTGGGCGAAGAAGTAACAAACTTCGCTCGAAAGCTAAATGCTCGCCTTCATGTTCATTGCAGCAATGAAATGATCCGTACTCTAAACGAGACTCTTAACGATGTTAACAACGAGCGACGACTACAAAGAACAAGACCCTTCGATCTAGCGACGTAGGGTGAAGCCGCATGAATGAACGGCTTAGTAGGTGCATTCACTGGAAAGCAACCTATCCAATGCGATTAACACTATGGAAGCGTAAACTACTTGTTAAGTTAACTAAGTTGTAGTCAAGAAGTATTATGAGAGAGCGAAAATTTAGTACTATGAAGTGCGTTCTGGCAGTTTCATAGTGTCTCTCATAAACGGGTGGTTTTTTAGCACGTGGAAATCGGGCATAACCAATATCGGCTACTTCGGTATTATGTACCTGCTATTAAGGGCGTATTGGTATCTTTGAAAGATTTTGGAGTTTTAGCCTCCGTCCATCCTAGTATTCAAAAAAAAAAAAACAAAAAAAAGGTGTGCTTTCCATGACAAACATGGTATTAATCACGATAAGACCGTATGACTTGCAAACGTTTAGGATATCTTCACCAGAAGAGTTCCTAGTGCCATACCCCAGTCCACCATGGCAGTCTTCATAGTCCTCGTTTGATTTCCCGACATGTCCGTTTAAGTCTCCGCCTACAAACAAAACCTCTTCCTTTGGGATAGCCTTGATGAGATTATGAAAATCAGTCCAAAATGCATCTTTTTTCCTCTGCTCACAACGAACTTGGGGTGCATATGCACCAACAATGCTCTACACCTCACCTCGCATCACCAGCTTGAGAGATATCAACCAGTCGCTTGGCTTTGAAATATTCAAGATGCCAGCAAGTAGCTCTGTCGCAAGGATGATACCGATTCCGTTCCTACCTTGTTCAGTTCCGTAGTAGTACATCTTGTAAGCTTTTGTCTTTACATCCAAGAAACTAGGCCGATTTCCGGTGTTCCACCATTTCGTCTTTTGGACACACAAGACATCCACTCGCCTTCTAACCATCATCTCTTCAAGTTAGCTACGACCAGTCATGCTTCCAACTCGCGACCCTGAGCTTGCGCTTAGGCTGTTGCATTATTGAACATATAACAAAAAATCATGAAAATGGGAAAGTCAATCAAAATTATTACATGGAATGCAAACGACCTTTTGCAAAAAAAAATTACGAACTAGAAGTATTCCTACGGATGAATAATATAGACATATGCCTGATTTCCGAAACTCACTTAAAATAGAGTTCGGCACCCAAAATAAAAGGTTACATCGACTATCACGCGCATCATCCTTCAGAAAATTCGAAAGGCGGATCTTCTCTCTACTTCAAAAACTGCATTAAGCACTCCAAAAACGCAGAAATAGAACTGGATTCCATGCAAATAAGCTCAATTAAAATTGAGGCACTTAGCTTATAACATATCGTCGAGCTATTATCATCCGCAGTATCGCCTGGCGGATGAAGATCGTGCTTCCCTCTTTGACTCACTTGGGACAAACTTTATCATCGGCGAAGACTTTAACGCGAAAAATACTTTTTGGGGCTCACAATGCAATTCAACAAGAGGCAGAGTCCTCTTTAAAGCAAGTACGAAATGTGACGTGGTCGTCTTATCGACGGAAAAGCCAACATATTGGCAAACTGTCAGAAATAAAACACCTGACCTCTTTGATTTATTCATCGCCTTTTTACCTTACGAACGTAGAAGAACGCTTTGATCTCTGCTCAGATCACTCCGCAGTTCTTTTGGAAATCGGAGGAAGCCTAGCGAAAAAGGAAAGAGCGCCTAGATTAAGTAACAATTATACCGACTAGGACAAATTTAGAAAATACTGCAAAGAAAACATAGCTTTGAATGTACCACTCAAAACGCCACTTGAAATAGAAGACAAGATAGAAAAACTCGTGAGAGTTATTCAGAGCGCTGCGTGGAATAACACTTCTTTTCGGTGATCCGAATTATCGAACATCGGAACAATATATCCAAAAGAAATAGAAGAGCTAATATGCGAAAAGAGGAGTGTGCGCAGGAGATGGCAACGTTCGCGAGCACCCCCGGATAAGACCATCTTGGACCAACTCTCTAACAAACTTAAGCACGAACTTCAAGACTTTAAAAGTCGCGAGACTACTGCTTACCTCAAAAGTTTGACTGCGAGGTTCGAATTATTGCTGTTAAAGGTTCGAATTATTCGCTTTGGAAAGCTGTGAAGTCCATTTAGAAGCCTATTGTACACTCAGCGCCATTAAGAAAAGCCAACGGCCCATTGCAAGAGGAGAATAAGAAAAAGCGGATTTTTTTGCAGATTTATTAGAAGAAACATTCAAATCGTTCGACGGGGAAACGTTGGTCGAGGAGCTCAATCTCTATGCGGTACAAGATAATTATAGAATAAATACCGTGTCATTGGCTGAACTTTGTCAAACGATAAATAATCTGAAGAACAACAAAGCCCCTGGCAACGACTTAATTACTAGCGAAATTCTGAAGGAGCTACCGAAAAAAGCGTTGGTCAAGCCTTTGGTCAACGTAAAAAAATCATACAGACCTATTTCGCTACTGCCGATAATATCTAACGTACTCGAGAAAATGCTGCTTAAAAGGTTGCAACCAATAATTGAAGAAAGACGATTGATTCCTGGTCACCAATTCGGATTAAGGAAAAAGCATTCAACAATCGACCAGGTCTATCGAATAACAAACGAAATCGAAAAAGATATGTACTAGCGCTTTTCTCGACGTATCACAAGCCTTCGACAAGGTATGGCACGAAGGTCTGAAGTACAAGTTAAGGCCTGAAGTACAAGTAAGGCTTAGCTTACCAGAAAAACTCTATAGAAAATAAGTACTCGAAATTCAAAGAGATAAATGCCAGTGTCCTGCAAGGAAGCGTTCTCGGCTCAAAATTATTTTTGCTTAATACCAAAGACATACCACACAATGAGAGAACAATTTTTTGCTACGTTCTCTGACGACACTGCTATTCTCGCTATTGATACGACAGTTGAATTGTCAACAGGAAAACTTAAACGCGCTTTTGACAAAATATGCGACTGGAAGAAGGCGAGTCGTCCATAACGAGGCTAAGTCAACGCATGTTAACTTTACTTATAACTAGTAGGAGGGTTACAATCCGCTTAGGCGAATCGTTGGATACCCCATCGCAATTGACCACTGTCAAGCTCCGAATTGTGTCATAAATTTTGGTTGCTAAATTTCGGTTTTATTCAACTTCAATTGTATTTAGAATTTCTCAGTTAAGAATCTTCTCCCTAAGAAAGGGAGAAGGCATCCACCCCTTCTCAATAACATCGTATTTTTGTTTATATTTTTTATCAGAAGTGGTGTACACGTGGTGATTGCATTTTCATATTAAAAATTTGGTTTATACTTAAAAACGCCCCCAAAAGTGGACGTGGCAAAAATTTGAACACCTGAGTTGATAGCTCACGCACATATCTGAACATTTTATGGTGCAAGTTTTTTGGATTTAAAGCAAAGATAGATAGATATTTATTTTGTATTATAATTTTTACAAAGGTGATTTTAACGGCATGTTTTACAAAATAATAATTTGATAATGGTTGTTATCTTTCTATTGGAATTTACATTTGAAATAATAAGGAAGCAATTGGACAATTTAACTTTAACTTTGAGGGAAAGATACAATAACACCCTCAATACAAAAACAAACAAGAAAAAAATAAAATAAATAAGTGAATAGCATACAAGGATAAAGTATAGTAAAAATAAGAATATAAGCTAGAAAAAAAACTTTAATAAATAAGTTAAAATCATCATCATCATCATTTTCGAATGCCGCCTATGCTTTAAAATGGTCGCGGAGCGAGGGTGGTCCATCCATCTTTCTCGATCCTCCGCCACCAACTCAAGAGACTCCGGCGCAATCCCCAGGCGGGACTCAGAGAGGTTCTTTACCTGATCCCACCACCTGTTTCTTGGCCTACCAGGGGGGCGACGCGCTCGCATCTCGGCTAGCATGGAAGTCTGTCCAGGAAGTCTGTCAGGGGGCATGCGAACAACGTGTCCAAACCATCGAAGAATCGACCGCTCCACTCGGGGAAGTAGCTGGCTCAACATTAAGATTTCCACGAATACTGACGTTTCTCACTCTATCCCTTAGAGTAACACCAGCAATGCACTTCAGGAATCTCATTTCGGCAGCTCGTACCCGCGATCTTATTCTTTCGGTCATTACCCAAATTTCATGACCATAGATTAGGGTCGGAACGAAGACTGAATTAAAAACTGAGATCTTTCCTTTCACTCCAAGCTCAGCTTTCTTGATGACCGGCCGGCGCAGTTCCTTTACTATTGCTCCAGCTTGGCGAATTCTACAGGACAACTCAGTATCACTCCTCCCATCTTTCGTGAAAAAGACCCCGAGATACTTAAACTTCTCCACCTGTTTTAATGGAACTCAATTTATGTGCAGGGTACACTGCACAGGAGTTCGGGAAACAACCATCACTTCCGATTTGTGCACGTTTACTTTCATCCCAGCATCACCACAGATGGCTGCAAACCTATCCAGTGCTCGTTGAAGTTTCTCTTTGGATGATGCAAGGATGGCCAAATCATCTGCGAAAAGCACATGGCTCATCCTGATGCCAGCCAATTCGAAACATTGCTCGCCAAGACTGCGCCTCACCATCCAGTCCATATATGCTATGAAAAGGAGCGGCGACAGAACACAGCCCTGGCGAAGTCCAACGCGCAAATCAAAAGGACGGGATTTGACGCCATTTATCCGTACACAGCTTCTGCAGTTTCCATACAAAGACTGAATGGCTCTCAGAAGAGGCCCACTCAGCGCATAGTCCTGCAAAACTCTCCACAGTGTATTCCGAGGGACTCGGTTATACGCCTTTTCCAGATCTACAAAACACGCATTAACCGATTTGGCATATTCCCAGGCCTTCTCAAGAATAACCTTCAGAGTAAAAAGCTGGTCGGTTGTGCCTCTGCCAGGCCGAAAGCCGCACTGTTCTTCCCGTAACAAAGGCTCGATTACAGCTCTGGAACGCGTTTCCAACACCTTCGCGAAAACTTTTCCCGGAAGACTCAAGAGAGATATGCCCCTATAGTTGGCTCAATCTCTCCTGTTCCCTTTTTTGAAAATGGGCACTATAACTTCCGTTTGCCCATCGCTAGGTGCCTTCCCGCTATCCCAGGCCACCTTTATGACACGTGTTAGCCATTTAACACCCTCTTCACCCATTGCCTTGAGCGTTTCTGGCCGGATTTCATCAACTCCAGCAGACTTGCCAGCTTTTAGCGATTTTATCGCTTCAGTGACTTCGTCTACTGTGGGACTATTCTCCGCCCTTATCTCGTCAGCAGTGGGAATGCCATCTGCGGTGCCCTGTTGGGGGTTGAGCAACTCTGAAAAGTGCTCTCTCCATCTGCGCAAGACATCGCTCTCACTTAAAAGAAGTGTACCGTCCTTGGATTTAACCCCTTGGATGATATTTAACTTCCTTCCTCTGAGCCGGCGAATGATCTGCCAAAATATCTTGTTTGCAGATCTGTAATCGTGCCCCAACTTCTCGCCGAACTTTTTCCATGACTGTTCCTTGGCTGTTCTGACTGCCAGATTGGAAGTCCTTCGCGCCTCATTGTACCGGGCTCGAGAAGTTGAGTTTCTACATCCACCCTACAAGGTCGGGTTTAAGAATAGCCTTGAGGTAAGGTATGCCTGTCGTAAGAGCCGACTGAAATCCACTGGAGGAAGTAATCTTCAGGCATAAGTGATACTGTCCAGGAGTATAAACTCCTTGTGGGGCCACCCTTGGCAGTAAAGTTATACCTGAAAAAGATGAACCCGAAGGTTTAAATAAAATCCAGCAGCGTCTGTTACATATTGTGCGGCTTGTTGGTCAGCGTCTGATCCAAGAGGAACGGCTGAACTTCAAATAACAGAAATTCAGGAGCGTCTGTTTCGGAACGAGCGGCTTCCTGGTCGGCGTCTGTTGTCCGGGTTAGGATCGGCCGAATTTAAACCTGGCAGCTAGGTATAAAATGCACCCCCCCTCCCAACCATGAAAAGAAAACGAAAGCAGCCTCGGATATTTGCTGATCCTGGTAATCCAGGGCACCCTTTGGAGCTAGGCCTGAGGGGTGTCAGCATGCGAGCGCTTGGTGGTCGGAAGGTCCGGCCCGGCATCCGACCGGGTTTAACCCGAAGAAGTTACGAGCAGCCCGTCAATGGTGCCGCTATCCATTACGGGGGGCGGAGGGGGACAGCGCCAAGTCAAAATGAGGGCTTAGGTGGAAACTCTACAAATCGACAACGGCACCAACTCATATGTTAAAATGACTAGAAATAAAAATAACAAAATTAAGAGCTAAATGGATAAATAAACAATAAGTAAATAAAAATAACTAAATTAATAAATAATTTTTTTGTTTTTTTTTTTCCTCGTGGGTAGGAAAAACCTTCATAGGGACTACGAGGACTGGCCGCGCGTGCTCAGAGTAGTGTGAGATTCTTACTCACTAAAAAACCTCCCATTTTCCGTCAGCCTACGACTAAGTTTCCTTTACAAGTAGTTCAAGCTCTTGTAGTAATCGCGTGTGGCAGGCTGCCTTCCAACGGAGGCACCTACAATACCGTCAATTTATTCGGTTTCATCTTATGCTGCTAGATCTAACGGTCTCATTCGCTGCAGTCGGCGCGTAAGATTTGCCTGATCCAAAGTTCGGATAATTTCATTGTTGCAGTGTCTGCGAAGACGAGTACTAAGTTTGCGAGCAAAGTTTGTTACCTCGTCAGACACGGTTGCGATTCCTAGATCTCGGTGTAGATCGCTATTTCTTATGTACCATGGAGCATTAACAATTGCTCTAAGTGTCTTAT
This sequence comes from Neoascia interrupta, assembly GCA_947623515.1. Taxonomy (NCBI): domain Eukaryota; kingdom Metazoa; phylum Arthropoda; class Insecta; order Diptera; family Syrphidae; genus Neoascia; species Neoascia interrupta. The sequence continues at coordinate 99,926,350 of OX392463.1, read as the reverse complement.
TTTGAAAAGTTTCTAAAATAGATATATTGCTTGGTTTAGTACAACCCCATAATTGTATACCGTACGTCCAAGATGGTTTTAGCACTTGCATATACAAAAGCAGTTTGTTATATATGCTTAGTTTCGAAAATCTTCCGATAAGCCAATTCATTTCTCTTAACTTGATTTCGAGCTCATCGCGTTTCTTTTTAACGTGCGCCTTCCATTTAAGTTTTGCGTCTAGAGTCATTCCTAGATATTTCGCTTCATTTAAGTACGGGATTTGTACCGAGTTAATGAATAAAGGTGTGTTGTTTATCTTTTTATAAGTAAAGTTAACATGCGTTGACTTAGTCTCGTTAAGGACGACTCGCCAGCTCTTCGTCCAGTCGCATATTTTGTCTTAAGCGCGCTGGAGTTTCCTTGTTGATAATTCAACTGTCGTATCAATTCCGAGAATTGCAGTGTCGTCTGCGAACTTTGTTCCCTCATCTTGGGGAATGTCTCTTGTATAAAAGCAAAAATAATATTGGGCCGAGAACGCTTCCATGCGGGACACCGGCATTTATCTCTTTGAATTCCGGGTACTCATTTTCGTACCTAACGCGAATGATTCTGTCTTTAAGGTAAGACTCTAAGATTCTATAGAGTTTTTTTGGTAAGCTAAGCCTTAACTTGTACTTCAGGCCTTCGTGCCACACCTTGTCGAAGGCTTGCGATACGTCGAGAAAAGCGTTAGTACATATCTTTTTCGCTTCCAGAGCTTTTTCAATTTCGTTTGTTATTCGATAGACCTGGTCGATTGTTGAATGTTTTTTCCTAAATCCGAGTTGGTGATCCGGAATCAATCGTCCTTCGTCAATTATCGGCAGTAGCGAAATAGGTCTGTATGACTTTTTGTCGTTCGGACATTTTCCTGGTTTCGGAACCATTATGACCTCGGCCACTTTCCATTGCCTTGGAAAGTATAAAACTCTCATGGAAGCGTTAATGATATAGAGTAGCTTGACCAAAGCTTTTTTCGGTAGCTCCTTCAGAATTTCGCTAGTAATTAAGGCGTAGCCAGGGGCTTTGTTGTTTTTCAGATTATTTATCGTTTGACGAAGTTCAGCCAATGACACGGTTTTTATTCTGTAATTATCTTGTGCCGCATAAGGATAGAGCTCCTTGACTAACGGTTCCCCGCAAACGGTTTGAATGTTTCTTCTAGGTAATCTGCAAATAAATCCGCTTTTTCTTTGTCTTCTTTTGCCCATTCGCCGTTGGCTTTTCTTAATGGCGCAGAGTGTGCTATAGGCTTCTTAACTGACTTGACTGCTTTTCAAAGAGAGTAGTTCGAACCTTTTTCGGCAGTCAGACTTTCGAGGTAAGCAGTAGTCGCGCTACTTTTAAAATCTTGAAGTTCGTGCTTCAGTTTGTTAGAAAGTTGGTTCAAGATGGTCTTATCCGGGGGTGCTCGCGAACGTTGCCATCTCTTGCGCACTCTCCTCTTTTCGCATATTAGCTCTTCTATTTCTCGCGGATATATTGTTCCGCTGTTCGATCATTCGGACCTCCGAAGAGAAGTGTTATTCCACGCAGCGCTCTGAATAACTCTCACGAGTTTATCTAATTCGTCTTCTATTTCAAGTGGCGTTTTGAGCGGTACATTTAAAGCTATGTTTTCTTTGCAGTATTTTCTAAAGCCGTCCCAGTCGGTGTTGTTGTTAGTTAATCTAGGTGCTCTATTCTTTTTCGCTAGGCTTCCGCCGATTTTCAAAAGAACTGCCGAGTGATCTGAACAGAGATTAAAGCGTTCTTCTACGTTCGTAAGGTAATGAGGTACCCCCTTGGCGATAAAGAAGTCGACGAGATCAGGTATTTTATTTCTGTCGGTTGGCAAATATGTTGGCTTTCCCGTCGATAAGAAGATCACGCCGCGTTTTGTACTTGCTTTAAAGAGGGCTCTGCCTCTTGTTGAATTGATCCGTGAGCCCCAAAAAGTATTTTTCGCGTTAAAGTCCCCGCCGATGATAAAGTTTGACCCAAGTGAATCAAAGAGCAGAGCAAGATCTTCATCTGCCAGCCGATACTGCGGAGGAAAATAGCTCGTCGCGATGTTGTAATTTATGTGACTTAATTTTACTGAGACTGAGGTTATTTGCATAGAGTCAAGTTCTCTTTCTTCGTTTTTGGAGTGCTTAATGCAGCCTTTAATGTAGAGAGAGGATCCTCCTCTCGAATTTTCTGAAGGATGATGCGCGTGATAGTCAATGTAACCTTTTATTTTGCGTGCTAAACCCCTTTTAAAGCGGGTTTCCGAAATCAGGCATATGTCTACATTATTCTTCCGTAGGAATACTTCTAGTTCGTAATTTTTTTGCAAAAGGCCGTTTGCATTCCATGTAATTATTTTGATTGACTTTCCCATATTCATGATTTTTTATTAAATGCTTTTCGAGGTCTAAACTCGAGGTCGCTCAATTCGTTGAATATTACTTGATTAAGTTTCGCCTGTTGCTTAAACTTTTCTAAAATCATGCCTAGAATTTTAGAGACCGAATCTGATGCGGCCGATTGTGACTTACTTTCACGTGACGCGACTTGAGCGTACGATCTAGGACCAACAGGTGTGGATTCTCCCTTTTGACTCCGGTGGGAACTACGACCAGCGACGTTTTCTTGCGCATTTTGAATTTTGCCTTTAATCAAACCCTTACCCCTTGTCGACTTAGGTGTTTTTGGCTTATCTACTTTAGGAGGTTTTAGGCTTGGGCCCTTATTTTCACTATTTTTCTTCGGAGCTTCATGTCGTTTTTGCAACTCAATGGCAATTTCGCAACCTCGGTAGCTCACTGGGTGACTTCCTCTGCAATTGGCGCAAACCGCGGGGGCATGACTGCTGACATTGCAATCCGTCGAGAGATGTTCGCCGGCGCATTTTACGCATCGCGGCTTTTTCTGGGAGTACGCTTGCGTGTGTCGGAAACCTTGGCATCGCTTACATTGGGGAACTAGCCTGTTGCCCTTCCGCTTGGGCTCGATTTTTACCTTGATGTTAAGGATTGATTTAATTTTGTAGATTTCGTAAATATTTTCAGTTCTATCAAAAGGAAGCATAAAAATTTGCAGGCCGCGTCAGACAATAGCGGAATCTTTGCCTTCGTCCGTACGTTGCTTGTCTTTCTTTATTATGTTCACGGCGTCAAGAATTTTAAAGCCTTGAACGTCTTGTATTATTTCGTCCTTGGTACAGGATGGGTGTAGTCCCCTCGCGATAACCCGCAGCGGCTTTTCGAGGTGATTTTCATAAGTAAACCATTGGATTTTCTCTAAATTTAACTTTTGTGACAGTGACCGATAGGCATCAGAGTCATCGACGTTACCTTTCCATACGTTGTTTCGAAGTGATGTTAAGTTATATTTCGTCCCAAAAGTATTTTTAAGGATGTTTCGCAACTTTCCGTAGTCCGCGATCGCAACGACATTTATTGCAGGTGGTCGGCGGTTTTTTTCTTGAGGTATTCCTGTCGCTTTGTTTGATACGACTGGTGTTTCTTCTTTTTGCTGCACGGTTTCTACTTTGGGTGAAGAACCGGCCTTTCGTTTTTTGGTAAGCCTTTTCCTAAAGACCAGATTCGTTTCGCGTGCAAGTTCTTCCTCGTCCGTCTGGTATTCACATTGACGTTTCGGCGTTTCCTTGCATACTATAGTACCACGGGAGTTCCTTAAGGCTTCATTTTCTTTACGTAACGAATCTACTTCGCTTTTAAGCGCATGGTAGAGACGTTCCATTTCATTAAGCTTAGCACGGAGTTCGTTGTTTTCCGCTTCAAAGCATTTAATTTTCGCTGAGTCCTGATTAACCGGCGGACTTCCTTCGATCCCACTGGTGGAGATCGAGGCACCCTTGATTTTTTCAAAAAGGGATTTATAAGCAATAAATGGCTCTCCCCAGAATCCGTAGAGCCTCCCTCCGAAGAGGGTGGATTTGCCAGTGAAACTGGATTGCCACCTGGGGTAATTATATCTTTTGTTTTGTCCATTGCGTAGTTTGTATGCGCTACGCGCTCGGCATACGGAGGGTGGATTTTAGTCGCCTCTTACGACAGGCATGCCTCGGGTATATTCTAACCCCTACCCGAAGGGCAAAATAATCAATAAGTAGATAAAAACACAAATACCAATACCATATATATATAAATAAATAAATAAATAAACAAATGAGAAAAAAAGAAAAAACTATTATTAACTATTTAATTGGTAGACAAGTGGGTTTTGAGCATAGCTACATCTTGTGAGGAATGCGCGATTAATTTTTTGGATTTTATAAGAGATCAATTCAACATTCGCCTTTTCATGGAGATCTAAGGTCGAGAACCTCCACGGTAAATTAAGCATAATTTTTAACAACTTATTTTGCGAAATTTGCAACTTCTTGATATGACAGGCAGCAGTGTACCCCATACTTGGCAACCGTATAACATGATTGCCTGAAAAATGGATTTGTGCAGTATGATTTTGTTTTCAGTTGAAAGTAAAGATCTTCGGTTGATGAATGGATACAACATTTTAATTGCAATACCAATTTTTTTCAGGGTTTTATTGGTGTGGTCCTTAAATGTAAGTCTACTGTCCAGTTGAACACCCAAGTACCTAACAGAAGTCTCCCAATTAATGTTTTTTCCAATAATCTGTATTGGGTGGTCGGGAAGGGCACAAGCTTTTCTTTTCCGTGTGAAAGTTTTTTTTGAGTTTTCTCTTCATTTAGTTTTATTTTCCAGCTGCTGTTATATTTTTCAAGTATGTCCATTCCATCTTTTAAATTCCTCTCAATAATAAGAGAAAGTTCATGGGATGAAAATATAAGAGTGTCATCTGCGATGATTGCTATGCAACAATTTGGTAGGTTTGGAAAATCGGACGTATATATGTTATAAAGGATTGGTCCGAGGACTGAGCCTTGCGGTACACCTGCGTTTAGATCCACTGAACAAGATACGCTACTGTTTACATAAACATTAAAACGACGGCTAGACAGGAAGGACAGTATTATTTTACAAAGGTATGGAGGAAGATTAAAGTTTATCATTTTGTAAATAAGACCCTCATGCCACTGACTCAAAGGCTTTTTCTATATCCAATAGAATCATACCAGTTGATTTGCCCTGAGAACGGTTATTTCTTACTGAGTTGCAAAATCTAAGCACTTGCTGAGAAGTGTTGTGGAAACGTCGGAACCCATTTGTTCCTTTGGATACATATCATGTTCGATAATGAATTGCAACATAAGCTCCTTTTAATTTTTTCGTATAGTTTACATAAACTACTTAGCAGACTAATGGGTCTATAGCTTTCAGGGCTTTCTGGTGGCTTACCAGCCTTAGGGATTGGAACCACTTTAGCCTGTTTCCAAACATTGGGAAAATATTGTAGTTTTAGGTACGAGTTCATCAAAAAAGTAATGAACTGAATCCCTACCTTAGGAAGTTAAAAAAAATAAATAGAGTGGCGCAACAGCTCGAGGTGAACCAGGGCCAACTTCTCAACAATGTATGCTGGTGTGTTAATTTCTTTTTACATACAAAGGGACCTACAATTTTTTGCCGAATCCGAACGGCACTTTGAGAAGTTTTTCAAGACAAATGATACTCTCGGAGGGCTTGTCAGACCCTCGCGGAGGTGGGGGCCGTGAAAAAGAGCAAGTCTTTTTTTTTTTCAGGTGACGATGGCAGGATTCGAACCCAGACCTCCGGCGTAGTAAGCACACACACTAACCACTACGCCACGGCACCCCACCTTAGGAAGTTGCTTCAAATATATATTTTTAATGTTGTCATTGCCTCCTACTTTCCGTTGCGAAGGTCATTTACAAAAAATTCTACGTCTTCATCATTTATTTGAATATTTGAAACGCAGTTAGCATTTGCTACAGTAAAAGCTTGAACACTGCTTCTTACTAAATTATTCGTGCGTGTGTCCCCTAGGTGTTGAGATATAACATGTTTTTTGGCAAGGCTACGGGTAAGAGCGTTAGCTTTTTCAACGTCAGTGAAAAATGAGTTGGAAGCGTTATTAAGGAAAGGTATTTGTCTGCTCTTGTTTTTTATTACCTTAACTATGTTCCAAAATGGTTTGGAGTTTTTGTCCAGAGAATTAAGTTTGCGATTCCATTCCGAGTTTCGGTGTTCACTGATTTCTTTGGACACTCGTTTTTTAAAATATAACATTTGATGTTTGAATATAGGCTGACGATATTTTTGCCAGTATCTTCTGCTGACATTTCGTAGCCTTATCAATTCTAGAATATGCCGGGGAAGTTTTTTGACATTATTTTTTATTGGTATTTTCGGCACAGACTGCTCAACCGAACTTAGAATTGTTACGCAAAAATTGTTGACCAAAGTGTCCACATCTTCATTACATAAAACGTTATTGATGTTCATTGGAACATTACGTAATTTGTGTTTCATTTCAGAACGAAAGATTGTCCAGTTAGCATTTCTTAAATCTTGTATATATTGCACTTTTTTACACCTGACCGTTTGAGCCGACAAAATACAGGGTTGTGGTCAAGTTTAGTTCATTTAAAGAATGCGGTTGAGTTACTAAAGTAGGCACATTGGTAATATATAAGTCGAGGACAGAAGAACTTCCACGAGAACAAGGCGCAAAACATGTGGGAGACGAAGGAAACAGGACAGAAATTGGCAACATTACAGATAAATTAGAAAGCACATTTCCTCGAGCGTCTGCCCAGTCCCTGTGACGACAATTAATAACACCTGCAATTAGAAAGTCCCCATTCATTGTCAGAATTCTTCTCAGATCAATTTTAAAGCTTAACCTTTTTTCAACTGACGTAGAACCACCAGGAAAGTAAACACAAAAAGCTGTTATTGTTCTTTGATTTTGCAACTTTATTTCGATACCCACGTTTCCCACGGATCGGGTCTTTATAATAGGCAAAGGCGAATGTTGAATTGATCTTCTTATAAGTATCGCAACACCTCCACCTCTACGATCCAAGCAATCGTTTCGGTAGCATTTGTATTCTGGTATGGATAAATTCATTCCTTTTTTGAGACCAGTCTCTGTAATAAAAGCAAGATCAATGCTGCTTCTATTTAAAAAGTTTATAAACTCTTAAGCTTTTTTTCGGATCCTTCTGGCATTCCAATTAATAATTTTTATATAGGTGTCTGTCATATTACTTATTGTTGAGATAGGTCATGTCGCAACAAACACCAACGACGGCGAGCAACATCTAGACGACAACGACCTCACAACAGAATTTGATACTTTTTCATTTACGCATTCACGTTATTATTTTATTCTGTCATTTTTCTTTCTTTCTCTTGTTCCTGATATGTCTCATTGCAATTAGATACATTTAAATTAATATTTTTTGTTTTTCACCTTGGCTCTTGGCTCTATTGCTCTTTCGATTGGTGGTTTTTTTTGTCATTCATATTTTGTTGACTTAAGCTGTTTTTATTAACGTCAGCAATAAATTCAATTTGTATTAGATTTTTATAATAATGTAATTTTAAGCTAGACTAAGCAAAATTTATGTATAAAAATCGGTGAATAAAATTCTACGGTGTGAGTCTTTTTTGCAACCACCGACATAGTAAGACATTTTTTACATTTTCTAAGTGAGTCTGCTTAGAACTCAATAATCAAATAATTGTGATAGTCACGGTACAAGAACCGTGGTCTATAAACATAATAACATATTCATATATAGCAAAAGAGCTATATACATTTTGGTGACCCCGACGTGATTAGCGTATTTTGTTTCCCCCCACCAGTGGTAAGGAACATTTACGGCTAGTCTAACAATAAGAGCGTGTCCCAGGGCTATACACTGGTACTTTAAATTGACATAAAAAAAAAAAACAAGCGTTCACCAGGGCTATACACTGGTGTCAAAAATCAATAAGAGTGGAATTATTCTACCAACATGAGCACGCTAGAGGAATTAACTTCTAGGCAAGCAGATACATCTGCTGAAATTTTGCGCCTTCAGGCGAATATAAGGAAGGAGCCTATAGCTCGTCGGACGACAGAACTGTATGAAGCTCGGCTCAAGCAACTGAATCAGCTTTGGGAGCACTTCGAAGTAACAGATAGCGATATCCGAACAGATTATGGAAGCGAGTTGGCACATGCGTACTTCACAAGCGGGTATTACGAGTCAGTGCTACAAAGCTATGAAGCTGCTAGGTTTGATATAGTATCAAGGCTTGACAGCCTACGGAAAGGCGAACACGTTACTCCAGCTATCAAGCAGGGAACAGGTGCACCAAGCACCGAGCCTATAATAGCTGCAACACAGCCAGAAGAAAATAATTACTCCAAAAAACAATGTGCTGTTGATGGAGTTAGTAAAAGCGTAGATAATTTAATAAGAAGGCAGCAAGCAACAATGGAAGGGCTGGATAGAGCTCTTCGTGGGATATTAGATAACACTAGTCGGAGATCAAGGGAATTCTATCAAGTAAAGATCAAATCGATAGAACGCTATTGGGACAACATCCAAAACATACACGCGGAAATATACGAACATTCTGCGGATCCCATTCTCCATGGCTACGATGTGGAGCATTACTATGACATGGAAGAGCAAGTGCAGCAGAAGATTATTGATTTATATGAGCTAACAAGCCTAAATCAATAGAGCTCATCCAACAACAACGATGCCGGACCCCTACCGAATGCCCTCAGATTGCCAAACATAGTTCTCCCAAAGTTTGATGGGGGCTATATGAAATGGCGACAGTTCCACGATCTATTCATCGAACTAGTGCATAAGCAACCGATTGCAGATGTTCAAAAAATTTATTTTCTGAAAACTAGTTTGATTGGCGATGCAGAGAAGTTAATTCGCCACATCCTGCCAACAGATTCAAACTATGAAGCCGCATGGAAAATAGTTAAGGATGGGTTCGAAAATAAACGTCTGCTAGTCAACGCTGTACTTAACAAACTTATGTCACAGCCAGCAGTGAACCTAGAAAGCGCCGCGGCAATAAGACAATTGCATGATAACACACAAGAATGCCTGTTGGCATTGGGCGGTCTGGGAATAGACACGGCTACTTGGGATCCAATTCTGATACACATTCTTACGAAGAAACTTGATAAGGCAACACACACACATTGTGGGAGCAGTCACTTAAACAACCGAGATTGCTCCAGCCCCTAAAGGATTTTCTTGGATTTTTGGAAACTAAATTTCAATCTCTCGAAGCATTGGGTGGCAAATTGAATTCTGTTGATGGGACAAACAGGAGACTAGCGTCACAAAAATCACTAGCTGCTTTAACGAAGACAGTTGATGCAAAATGCTGCAAATGTTGCAAGGGATTGCACCAATTATATGCCTGCAACAAATTCTTGCATATGACACCCTCGCAAAGATTCGCTTTTATCAAACCTTCTAAGAGCTGCATAAATTGTCTAAAGGATGGACACACATCATCCAGCTGCATGTCCAGAGGTTGCACAATATGTGAGAAAAAACATAATACACTCTTACATCTGCAACAAGTAAGCTCTCAACCATCGGGTGTCCCTGTAAAGTCTTCAACTTCAGCAGCTGCCTCACTTCCACACATTGAAACCCAGACTACGCAAAACAATATTTCACTAACAACGACTAATATAGAAGCCAGACCAAGCTATGTCTTCTTGAGCACCGTTGCAGTGAATTTGGTTGGCAAAAACGGATCAGTCGTCCACTGCCGAGCGATCTTGGATTCTGGTTCACAAATAAACATTATCACAGACAGAATGATGCGCAAGCTCGAGATACCAATTACACGTAGCCCGTTGGTAGTGCATGGTATCGGAAGTTCAAGACGTGAAACACAGCGCAGAGCTAGTTTCGAATTAATGTCAGGTGCAACAAACTTCTTCACAAGAATAGAAGCAGTCATCATGTCACAAATAGTTGCACCGCAGCCATCGCAATCATTCGACACCTCAACATGGCAGATTCCAGCAAACATAAAATTGGCAGATCCACAGTTTAATAAGCCAAACAAGATTGATCTACTCATTGGAGCTGAACATGTCCATCAATTGCTTTGCATTGGGCAAATAAAATTAGGAAAAGGTCTGCCATTACTACAAAACACGTTACTTGGGTGGATAGTCACCGGAAGACTAGTTGAACCAACTTCTTTATCTCTGACTTGTGGTGTCTTTACTTCAAACGAAGCCCTAGAAAAATCTATTGAACGATTTTGGGAAACTGAGAACCTGCCTGAATGCAACTCCGAAAAAACGTTAGCAGAACAGCGGTGCGAGGAGATCTTCCATCACACAGTTAGAAGAGACACTAATGGCAGATTCATTGTGAGCTTACCATTTGCCGACGATCCAGAAAAATTGGGTGCTTCCAGGGACATTGCGCTAAGTAGATTCTACGCATTAGAAAGGAAACTCGATGGGGATAGTGTTCTGAAGCATCAATACTTAGAATTTATGAACGAGTACATCGAACTGGGCCATATGGAAGAGGTCGATTATCGAACAATTAAATCGCCACATTTCTTCCTACCTCATCATGGAGTCTTAAAACCAGACAGTACAAGCACGAAATTGAGAGTGGTTTTCGACGCTTCAGCGAAGACTTCTACTAACATCTCCTTAAATGACATCATATATGCTGGGCCCACAATACAAGCCGAGTTATTCACAATCTTGTTGCGCTTCCGGATGCCATTATACGTTTTAAAAGCCGACATTCAAAAAATGTATCGGCAGATTCATTTACAAGAGAACGATCGACAGTATCACCTGATATGGTGGAGGTCAGATTCAAACCAGCCTGTCAAGGCGTATCAGCTCAAAACCGTTACATACGGTATATCATCTGCCCCCTATTTGGCAATAAAATGCTTACAAAAATTAGCTCAAGATTATGCTAATACCTATCCTTTGGGGTCCGAAGTTTTATTGAGAGACTTCTACGTAGATGATGCAATGACCGGAGCAAATAGTTTAAGCATGGCTAAGGACATTCAAACTCAGTTGTCAGCACTGCTCCAAGAAGGAGGCTTCAAACTAAGAAAATGGTGTGCAAACCACCAGCAACTCTTAAGGCATGTCCCATTAGAGGATCAGGAAATTTCTCTGGATGGGGACCATAACGAAGGGTTTGTCAAGACTCTAGGTCTAATCTGGCTTCCAAAATCAGATGTTTTCTGTATTAAAACCAAATGCGTAACACAAAAAAGGTTTACGAAAAGAACAGTTGCATCAGATATCGCCAGACTCTTCGATCGACTTGGAATGGCTGCTCCAGTGGTAATTGTTGCTAAATTGTTCCTGCAAGAGCTCTGGGAGCTGAATTATGATTTGGACGCTGCACTGCCGGTAGAAATGTATACAAGATGGTGCAATTATCGAGATAGTTTAAGATCCTTGGATAATTTACATATTCCTCGTCATGTTTTTGCACAATGTGTTCCTACGTCAATACAAATACACACATTTTCTGACGCATCCGAGAAGGCATACGGCGCCGCAGTGTATATCAGATCAATAAGCAAGGATGGAGCCATAAGAGTTCGACTACTTTGCTCCAAATCGAGAGTGGCTCCTGTCAAGAGAACATTATCAGGAAACAGCTCGATGACAATCCCTCGGCTCGAGTTGTGCGCCGCGCTATTAGCTGCTGAACTTTCGCGTCGAGTAAACAATGATCTACAAATCAGGGGTGCAAGTCTTCATCTTTGGACAGACTCTCAAATAGTTCTCAGTTGGATCAATTCAAGTCCGGATTCGTTTCAAACTTTTGTGGCTCGTCGAATCGCATCAATTCAGCAACTTTCTAATATCAGACAGTGGCGTCATGTAAGGTCCGTCGACAACCCAGCGGACGTCTTATCCAGAGGAATTGCACCCGATAAGTTAGCAACCCATAGCTTGTGGTTTTATGGACCAAAATTTCTACACGGCATGGAATCCATATGGCCACCGCCATTTAAGAGCAGCATGCCCAGCAGCATCGAAACGAAGAAGATATCGCTTTCCATCACCATAAAAAGGTTGCCCACCTTCATTGAACAAATTAATAATTCAAATTCATTTCATAAGCTACAAAGGGTAACAGCCTACTGTCTTCGGTTCATTAATGTAATAACAACAAGAAAGCGGTATCGGTCATAGAACAACAAGGAGCATCAACCAAGATCTAAAACCCAACACATGTGGCCCCTAGCAGCACAAGAGCTAGAAGAAGCCCTCCAGTTAATTTTGAGATACATCCGAACATGTGAGTTCAAGGCAGATATTATTCAGTTAAAAGCACAACAAGACTTGGATAAGAGAAGCGCCTTACTTGCACTTGCAGCCTTCATAGGGCAAGACAACTTACTACGTGTGGGAGGTAGATTGCAATCATCTACAATATCATATGACGCCAAACATCCAATTCTATTACCATACTCCCACCCGTTTGTCAAACTTTTGATGACAGATCTACACACTGACCACTTGCATGTTGGGCCCCAGGGTCTTCTAGCGATCACGAGACAAAAATTTTGGCCGATCAAAGGAAAAAATATTGCGCGATCAATCGTTCAGCAGTGCACGAAATGCTCCAGGGCCCGACCCAAGATGTATTCGCAGATAATGGGTAATCTACCATCGCACAGGGTTCAACCAGCACGTCCCTTTATTAACTGTGGAGTCGATTTTTGAGGCCCAATCTGGATACACTATCGTTCGAAAGGTGCTCGCCCACAGAAAAGTTACCTAGCCATATTTTGCTGCTTTAGTACGAAGGCAGTACATATCGAAGTCGTCAGCGATCTAACAACTGATGCTTTCATTGGAGCACTTAAGAGGTTCATCGGCCGGAGAGGACACTGCAAAAATTTATATTGTGACAACGCCACTAACTTTGTAGGGGCAAAGAATCAATTGTCAGAGCTGAAGACCTCTATTTACGCAGCTGACTCTCAGACCAATATAACGACTGCCTGTAATTTAAAGGGAATTGATTTCCACTTCATTCTCCCACGGGCCCCACATTTTGGAGGTTTATGGGAAGCAGCTGTCAAGTCGGCAAAGCACTTGCTGCAACATAAAATTGCTTCAGCATCGCTGACATACGAAGAACTGTGCACTATAAGTGTGGACGCAGAAGCCATTCTAAGTTCAAGGCCAATTACTTCGCTTGCCAGTGATCCTAATGACCTGTCTGCACTAACACCGGGTCATTTCTTAATAGGAGAGCCGTTAATAGCTGCAGTCGATCCAAACGAAGGGGCCATTACGCGGAAGTTTGAGTAACAGATGGAAGCTGGTTTCTCACATTAAGGATGAGTTCTGGAAACGTCGGTCGTTGGAATATCTCAATGAGCTTCAAAATCGTAGCAAGTGGAAAACTTCGTCCAGGAATGTTCAAATTGGCACGTTGGTTATTATTAAAGAAGACAACACTCCAGTGTTAAAATGGCCACTTGGGCGCATTACCAAAGTGTATTACGGCGACGATGGAAACATCAGGGTGGCCGACGTGCGAACACAATCTGGTACCCTTAAACGACCAATACACAAGCTGGCCCCACTCATGAGGCAAGAGGAGCCTGTAGAAGCCATACCAGTCGCATCACAGGAACGACCAAATTTTGCAACACATGGAAAGAAACGCGAATACACTGAACACGACGAAGATGAAATTGATGTGCCATCGGAAGTAGTTGAGACACAAGGCATGAGAAAGCAAAAGAAGAGTCGTCAATCAAGCCAAAGTTCAACCGTAGTCATATTACTACTAACTTGTCTACTACTACTACTAGTCTTCGCAAGGGAAGTGGAGGTCTCCTACTTCAACCCGACACCAGGGATTCATTTCGAAAAATTAGGTAATATCAACACAATTACCAGTAAATGGAACCTGGTTGTCTACTTTGATCTGCGACCATACAGAAACGAACTCGCGGCTCTTGACAATAGCACGAAGGTACTAATTCATCTCTGCGAACAAAATACTCAGAAGGATCTATGCCATCAGGTTCTTCATCAAATTCAATACATTCAACAAGAAATCTTAGAAGAAGACGGACTATTCACAATTAAATCTTATTCCAGAAGGATCAAAAGAGGGGCCATTGACTTTGTAGGAAATATTGCAAACTCACTATTTGGCATACTTGATTCCCGTTACGCAGAAGAAATGGCTGAAAATATCGAGCGCATCAATTCAAACGAGGATCATTTGAAAACATTTTTAAAAAAACAAACATCAATTTTGGATTCAACCGTAAACATTATGAAACAAAATCAAGGAGCTATGGACAAGCGACACAAAACGCTCGTTCTACAGTTGGAACTGATAACCGATAGGTTAAATAACATAAAACGGAAACGCATATCTGATACAAGAATTATTTTCATCTTGGTCGATATACACAACCCTTCTCATTGCTAATATCCAGAGGACACAATTCGCAATACGTAGCGTTCTGGCCGATACTCATCAAAGAAAATTAAGCCATTTGTTGATATCACCTCAACAATTAAAACATGAAATCACCAACATCAAGAATCATCTACCACCAGAACAACATCTACCAGCGGATATAGACGATCTACTCCAATTCTACAACCTGATGTCCGTAGAAGGTCGAATTGTGTCAAATCACGTGGTATTTAAAATTGGCTTACCACTTGTGGGGCAAGACAAATTCCTGCAGTTATTAACAATACACAAATAGCGATCGAACCGTCATCTACCCATATCGCCGTGAATAGCTACCAAGATTATTACTTTCCACTGTCGGACAACGATATCTCCATGTGTACCATCGTAAAAAATCGGGATTACTTGTGCCTCCAATCCGAGCCAATTTATCGTCGAGGAGCCAACATCAGCCTATGCGAAATGAACCTTCTTAACAACATAACATCCCTCACATCATGCAAGGTAAAGATCATGGAGCATAGCCCGGTATGGACGTGGATTCCCAATACTAATAAATGGATTTTCGCGGTAACGAGGGAGACACCACTAAACACTGTATGTGATGGGCAAAATTCAATAAGTAAAGTAAAGGGAGTTGGAATCCTTAAATTACCTCCAAATTGCATCGCCAAGCAGGACCTGGTAACTCTTCGAGGACAGACAACTTACTCGAGCGAGGTTCGTGTGTGCTATACGAGATTGAGTCATTTGCCAAATTTCGACAACATAGGTGACTTAGCAGTCATTCAACTCAATACGCTAAATATTACGTCACACAAAAGGGAGTTGCATCTTCTTCGTGAACAAATCAACGCACAGCAATCCGAATTACCTATATTGATACGACATTATAACATTCGGCATACCATCATGGGATCATCTGGATTATTCTTGGCCATTATCAATCTAACGTATCTTTTCTGGAAACACGGTCCAAGAATTTGCAATGCACGGCTACAGCACCAATCCCACAACCGAGATCATCAGCTTCACACTCTTCACACTCCATCACAAGGGTGTGATATATCAAATCAGCTTTTATATATACTTCTGATGAACCTAGAATCATCAGCGCGGGGCAGGATGTTGAGTTAGGTCATGTCGCAACAAACACCAACGACGGCGAGCAACATCTAGACGACAACGACCTCACAACAGAATTTGATACTTTTTCATTTACGCATTCACGTTATTATTTTATTCTGTCATTTTTCTTTCTTTCTCTTGTTCCTCATATGTCTCATTGCAATTAGATACATTTAAATTAATATTTTTTGTTTTTCACCTTGGCTCTTGGCTATATTGCTCTTTCGATTGGTGGTTTTTTTTGTCATTCATATTTTGTTGACTTAAGCTGTTTTTATTAACGTCAGCAATAAATTCAATTTGTATTAGATTTTTATAATAATGTAATTTTAAGCTAGACTAAGCAAAATTTATGTATAAAACCGGTGAATAAAATTCTACGGTGTGAGTCTTTTTTGCAACCACCGACATAGTAAGACATTTTTTACATTTTCTAAGTGAGTCTGCTTAGAACTCTATAATCAAATAATTTCTGGTGTTCTGGTTTATGTACCGGCAATACCACTGATAGTCACGGTACAAGAACTGTGGTCTATAAAGATAATAACATATTCATATATAGCAAAAGAGCTATATACACTTATTATTACTATACAAAAAATTACTTGCTAAATGTGCGATTACCTTAAATTGTTATTTTTTTGTCTTACAGGACTATAATAAAGTTATCATTTCCATTGCTAGAAGTATAACTCTTATGCATATAATAGAGTTATATATATATACCATAAAGTGCATCATCATTCGGAATGTTGCTGGAAGCATCTGGCGACATGTTGCCTAAAATGTTGTTATTGATGACGGCGCTCGGAGCGGCGTTAGTTTTGATCTCCCACACATTATTAGGTTTTGGTGGATTTACAGGTGGAGCTGGGCCACTTTTTAGAGCTTGTCGCTGACGGTGTGGTGTTGGTAATGAGGGAAAATCTTTCATGGACTGGAAGGAGACAGCCTGATGTTGGTTATACGCTTGTCCAGAGTGATAAGAAATTTGCGATTGCTGTTTTAGCTGTGTTTGCTGGTGAGAAGAGGCGGTGAAAGCAGTGCTCTTTCTTTTTGCAGACTTTTCTCTTAACTCCTGATAAGCAATTCTGCTTGTGCACGTCGGATCGGAAGCTTTGTGAGATTCTCTATAATTAGCACATTTGATACCGTCTGTGGTTTTGTAAGGACCAGCACACAGGCCACAGTACATTTTGATGTGGCAATTTCGTTCGCCGTGTCCATACATCTGACAGTTATGGCATTGTGTCAGTTTACCACAATTTTTTTTTTGTAGACCCCAGCTAACTTGCGTATGAAGAATTGATCGGAAGTTCTTTTTCAAGTCAAAGAACCTTATCGAACCATTTTCAAATGAGACAAGATAGAAATTATCCGTATAGCGTTCATATAGTTTTGTGATTTTTTTAACATCAACCTACTTTAACTTCAGTTTTATAAGTTCATCTTTTAGTGCACTCGTGTCTATGTCACCAATACCGTACAAAAACACTTTAAATGCTTTTTCACTTTTGAGTTCGTGTGAGAAAAATTGGCAATTCTCTTCCTTCAGCTTAGTGAGGACGGAATTAAAAGAAAGAATGAATTCACAAATAATTTTTATGCCAATGGATATTTTTTTGATGCAGTAGTCAGAAATTTTTAGGAATTTCATTGGCAATTTAATTGGCGGAATGTTAGCTTTTTTTGATGAAATATTCGCGATAATTTCGTCCATATTATCATCATCCGTGTCGCTGTCTGGCAGACACTGTAAGGGACTGAATTTATTGACCCTACTTGGATCAATCCGGTCACTCACTGCACTATTTTTGTGCAGTTAGCTCAAAATTTAAGGCCTAAAACCTACCGACAGGCGGACGGACGGACGGACATGGACTCAGATGAAGCGAAATATCAAGGTATGACTCTGGACGCAAAACTTAAATGGAAACCGCACGTTAAAAAGAAACGCGACGAGCTCGAAATCAAGTTAAAAGAAATGAATGATAAGCCAATTCATTTCTTTTAACTTGATTTCGAGCTCGTCGCGTTTCTTTTCGAAGATTTTCGAAACTAAGCATATATGTATATCAAACTGCTTTTGTATAAGCAAGTGCTAAGACCATCTTGGACGTAAGGTATACAACTATGGGGTTGTACTAAACTAAGCAATATCTATTTTAGAATATTTTCAAAATAAGACACTCAGAGCAATCGTTAATGCTCCATGGTACATAAGAAATAGCGATCTACACCAAGATCTAGGAACCGCAACCGTGACTGACGAGGTAACAAACTTTGCTCGCAAACTTAGTAGTCGACTTCGCGGACATTGCAACAATGAAACTCGAACTTTGGATCAGACAAATCTTACGCGCCGACTACAAAGAATGAGACCGTTGGATCTAGCATCATAAGATGAAACCGCATAAATTGAAGCTTTAGTAGGTGCTTTCGTTGGAAGGCAGCCTGCCCTACGTGATTACTAGAGAAGCTTGAACTACTTGTTAAGGAAGCTTAGTTGTAGTCTAACGGAAAATGGGAGGTTTTTTAGTGAATAAGAATCTCATACTACTATGAGCACGCGCGGCCGGTCCTCGTAGTGCCTATGAAGGTTTTTCCTACACACAGGTAAAAAATAAAATAAAATATTTAGCCATCCCCCGGAAACCGACTGGCTCTGACCCGAGCAATACTGCTCGTCCCAGGATCACTAACATGTAAGCCATAAGCGGTGCCTGGTGAGGTAGTTCCATTTTAAGAGTACCTTTCCATAATGCTCTTGTCTAAACGACTTGTTTTGCTCGACACATGCATAGTCCTTTGCATTGTTGTTTGAACGTCCTTTTCTGACATCGGCGGTCCCCCAGTCATGTCAACCCACGGACTTACAAAATGCACACTTGTGGGAAAGTTTAAGATGTTGAATGTGTCGCTAGGATCCCTTAGGCGTTACGGTGGCCTAGACCCATTAGTAGCCTTTTACGACAAGCGCTATCTTTTCGTTTCGAGGGGCGCTGCAGCCATATTCTCACCCGTAGCTGCACGGAACATTTAAATTTATATCATCCGACACATAATATTTGTAGGTATAAAAGCTACATAATAAAAAATTAACATTATTTAAAAATTTCAATGTGCTATACGGTTGGGCCAAAATAAAATTTACGGTAGTTTTGGCTAAATGGAAGATATTTTCTAAAACATGCATAGTTTTTGAGTAGCAAGCGAAAGAGTAAAACTAATCTAAAGTATGTAGGTATGATTTTATATAGAAATACTATATTATATTATTATTAATATTTTATAAGAAATATTAATCTTCTTTTTTCATACATAATGGCTTTCCTCGAAAAGTAGGCAATTCTCTTACTTTTTGTACAAAAACTAAAAAAGGTACACATTCTTATGTGAGATATGCGATTTTCAGGGTGAAGTCATGTCCATAAGAAGTAACAAAATAGAAATTCGGGGTCAGCATCCTGAAAACCATGTATAGAATGAGTAAAACTAAAACTTCTCTATTTTACCCTGCAACTGGCACGTCACAATTGATTTGACTGCAAAAGATATTAAATTTCAAAGTGGAATAATTTTTACAAGGCTCTAATAAAGGATCTAATAAAATTAAGTTTTTCCCCCGATTTCGCCATAGTTTTTGCGTTGCAAGCAAAAACGCAACTGTAAAACTGCGTTTTTAAAATTTGGCTCATTTTCAGCGCACTCTAGTTACCAAACTTATTAACCGAAAAAAATATGAACCGGGCAAATGAAAAATTAATATGTAATTTGTTAATTTTTTTTTGTTTTTTTTTTTTATACCCGACAGAGGGTATATTAATTTTAATGCATAGTTTGTAACACCATCATCATCATCATTTTCAAGTGCCGCTTATCCTTTCAAAGGGTCGCGGAGCGAGGGTGGCTAAATGGTCTTTCCATCGTTCTCGATCCTCCACCACCAATTCAAGAGACTCCGGCGCAATCTCCATGCGCAACTCAAAGAGGTTCTTTACCTGATCCCACCACCTGTTTCTTGGCCTACCAGGGGGGCGACGCGCTCGGATCTCGGCTAGCATGACCTGTCTAGGAAGTCCGTCAGGGGCGAACAACGTGTCCAAACCATCGAAGAATCGATCGCTCCACTCGGGGAAGTAGCTGGCTCAACATTAAGATTTCCACGAATACTGACGTTTCTCACTCTATCCCTTAGAGTAACACCAGCAATGCACTTCAGGAATCTCATTTCGGCAGCTCGTACCCGCGATCTTATTCTTTCG
Organism: Neoascia interrupta; assembly: GCA_947623515.1. Classification (NCBI taxonomy): domain Eukaryota; kingdom Metazoa; phylum Arthropoda; class Insecta; order Diptera; family Syrphidae; genus Neoascia; species Neoascia interrupta. The sequence goes on along the minus strand of OX392463.1, from coordinate 99,906,556 downwards.
GTCATTACCCAAATTTCATGACCATAGATTAGGGTCGGAACGAAGACTGAATTAAAATATGAGATCTTTGCTTTCGCTTGAAGCTCAGCTTTCCTGATGACCGGCCGGCGCAGTTCCTTTACTATTGTTCCAGCTTGGCCAATTCTACAGGACAACTCAGTATCACTTCTCCCATCTTTCGTGAAAAAGACCCCGAGATACTTAAACTTCCCCACCTGTTTTAACGGAACTCCATTTATGTAGAGGGTACACTGCACAGGAGTTCGGGAAACAACCATCACTTCCGATTTGTTCACGTTTACTTTTATCCCAGCACCACCACAGACAGCTGCAAACCCATCCAGTGCTCGTTGAAGTTCCTCTTTGGATGATGCAAGGATGGCCAAATCATCTGCGAAAAGCTAGTTTGTAACATAATCAAATAATCATCTTAGAACCTTCATACACATTGAATTAAGTCTTTCATTTTCATCAGACATGGTAGATCTCAAACATGTCTAACTTTTCGTAAAGTGCTAAACGATCGCTCAGCGGTACATTGTGGTTGCTGGAATCGAGAGCCCTATGTAAAGAGCTGAAAAAATCGATGGGTAAAACTCCTCGACTTCATTCAATACATCGCAGATGTTTGGGATCTCATTTTCTTTAGCATGTTTTTTTTGTTTATGTTTAATGTGTGATAGCTTCTGATTATTTGCATAACTTTAATGTGGAACATTAAGTTGCGATTCACAAAATTGTAATTTTCATGAAAACAATTACACAAAACCGCTGCTATACGTATTATTTACAGGCCTGTCCACGATTTCCCTAAAGATATAAAGGTACCTATAACGTTGTACCAAAAGGTATAACGTGCAGCAGTGTTTGATTATTTGCCGTATATGGATCGAAAGAGGGTTAAACACTGCACAGTGCCTAGTACCACAGTCTCTCTAAGTATAATATCTCATAGAGATTTTTATACCCCATCCCATAGGATAGGAGATATATTAAGTTTGTCACATAGTTTGTAACACGGTGAAATAATAATGGTAGACCCCCAAGACCTTAAGGGCATATGATCGAGACCGAATTCTAAATCGAATGAGCCATGTCCGTCCGTCCGTCCGTCTGTATGTCATATGTTTTAAGGCCTTAAATTTTGAGCTAGGGTGCTGAGACTCCGTACGTAAGGTCTGCGTCATGCAAAGCAGTACAAGTGTAAACATTTTTTAAATCCGCCCAAAGACACGCCCAAAATCGGTCTAAACGTGCAACTACCTCCAGAATTTTCAAAACTATAAGACGTTCTAAAAGGCTGAAATTTAACATTTAGCATCTCCTAATAAATGTTAGACATAAAAAAGGAAATTTAATCGGTAAACCTCTCTAGTGGGCGTAGCATCTATTTTAAGGGTAAATTTTCAAATGCAGTTTACTCAATATTTTTGCTCAAAATTAAAAAAAATTTTGCTTAATATTTTATGTAGAAAAGCTTAGTTCTACATTTTGTTTATACAAGACTTTGGGCCACGCCCATACTTGGAGGCAGAATTGAAAAAAACCTAAAATTTGCCTGAAAAACTTAATTTCGACTAGCCTTGAGCCTAATTTAGGAAAGAATGAAACAAAAAGTAGCAGGTTAGGTAAACGACACTTTAGTCCAGATTTCGTTCATATGAAGTTTTTAGCCACGCCCCCTTTTAAGGGTCGATTTTTCAAAAATATTGAATTTGGACCAAAAAATTGCAATTTTACGTACATTTAAGTCAACTTGGATATATATGTGGTTTCTCATTAGGGGCGGTTGGACCACGCCCCTTTTCGAAGTTTGCATTACTTATAAAATGTCAAAAAATAACCATGTCATCAGCACTTTACAATATGGGATAGGATGGGGACTGTAACTTCTGCGTACACACTGTAGCACTTACTCACTGGTTAATTTAGCAGTTGAATTTTTCAAAATATCCTAGCAAAAAAATTATTTGTGAGGGCAAGTGTCCCTCAGTCAGAACTGAAGTCAGAGCCAGTGTTGGAATGTTCCTGGGATGGTTTTTACCTCGAGTAAGTGCCGCTTTTCCCTTTTTTCCTTCCGTACCTTGTCGAAATTACCTTTTTTCCCCCTCAAGCATTTTTCGCAAGAAATATTTTTTTAATATGCCTAAAACTTTTCTATATGTATAGAAAATAGTCAAAAAAAAAAACAAATGAAATTCTTTATTCAATTAAAACAAAAAAACATAAATTTATCAACGAAAAGTAACAAAATAAAGTATTTCTATTAAAGTGAAAAGCTATTGGAACGTATCGTTGCTTATATTAGAGAGCGGCTCCTATGGCCACTCAAATAAAATTTGAGAGCCACCCAAAATAAAATTGAAAAGTGAAAAATTACAAACATTTTAAACAATTTAGAATAGTAAATTGTTGTAGTTTTCCACTTTTCAATTATATTTCTCAATTTAAATAAATAAATAAATAGAGTGGGGCAAGAGCGAAGTTTTTCGCGTGCGAGGTGAACCAAGGCCAACGTGGCCAAGGTGGTGGGGACTGTGAAAAAAAACAAGTCTTTCTTTTTATTCAGGTGACGATGGCAGGATTCGAACCCAGACCTCCGGCGTAGCAAGCACACACACTAACCACTATGCCACGGCACCCCACACATTTCTCAATTTGCTATACTTAAAAAAAAGTTAAAATCAAGCTCAACGTTTTTTTATTTATATCTTGTATTCTGGTCACAAGGATCTGATGACGCTAATTGCTTTAAGGAAATCATTTCCTACCCTTCTTCCTACATATTGCGTTACTATGGAAGAAATACGTTGAGATTCTGCATTTGAGTGAGGTTATGACAAAGCTTACTTAACTACTTTTATTGAAATAGGGAAACTTTTAGAACTGTCATCGTTTTTCAACTCATTTTCTTTTATTTTTCAATTTGATGGAATTTCCCTTAAAATTGCAAGTTTTCCCTTTATACATTTTGTGTTCATGATTTTTCCCTCGAAAAGGTAAATTTCCCTCGATATCCTAACACTGGTCAGAGCTCAAGTAAATGCACTTGCATGTATTGGTAACCAAATTAGCTTCTCTTCGAATTTGAATCTATTCTGATCAGTGCTGTCGAAAGGGATACTATAGTATCTTTTGGATACTTTATCACAGCAATCGGGATACCCAAACGTCAAAAAGGATACCCAGTTTTAGTTTTCCAAATGAAATAAATTCTCTTCTCTCTAGTACCTTTTTTTAGTGTAAACACACCACACACATCACTATCTTTTGTTAACTTCCACACACAACACCCTTTAAACGGGGAAAAACCTTTTACGCAAACCAATATTCAGCGAAAATGAAAAAGCTGTAAGCTTTTGCATGTTTCTTCATACCAGTACGACAAGGACAACAATATATAATTTGAACAACGAAATAGGTATATGAACAGAAGTATAAAAATAACAATTTAAGCTCTGTGCATTCGCATAAAGTAGCTAGCTAGAACCATAGAACCATGTGAAGAACAACCCTCTACGTCTACGTCTAGAAATACGAAAAGAAAACATCCTCCAGAACATGTGATGAACTAACAAACCTTCAAGGATTAAAGTAAGATACTTCTCGCAGGATTGGCTCAACGATTTTAGTTGGATGGAGAAACGAATGGGGCCAAAGGACACACCTAGGCCGTTTTGTAAAATGTGTAAGGTGTTTCTTCCAAACTTAAAGCCACATTTAATACGACACCAAGAGTCTCAGCAGCACTGTAGGAACCACGATCATCTCAAAAATCAACCACTTATCGATAATCAGCAGCACGCGAAAAACTTCGAAGCGAAAATTAGAAAAATCAAAATAGCTGTGCCACGCATCATAATGTTTTTAATTCAGCACAATCTTGCATTTTCTTTAATAACTGCACTCATCGCACTTATCAAAGCCGTGGCATCGGACTCAGAAGTTGTTAAAGGAACTAAATGCGCAAAAACAAAAGCTACAGAAACTGTAAACACACTGTTCTTAGAGGAAGGACTAGGCGATCTGGCGAAAGTCCTGCAAAACCAGCACTTTTCCATTATAAATTATGAAACGACGGTTGTGAGTACAAACAAATGTTTGGTCCTAGTGGTGAGATATTTTGATTTTATTAAAGGCAAGGTTAGAGACAAGTTCCTAGATTTGGTAAAATTAAAACAATGTGACAGCTATGCTATATATAACGAAGTTATTACTTTTTTTAAAAAAAATTGTGTTATGTTAAAAAATCTTGTTGGTTTTGCATCAGACAATGCATTTGTTATGATGGGAAGAAAGTCGGAAGGTAAATGGGTTGTATCTGCCATTCCTTGCACTTATGATCCTCTGCAGCTTCGAAAAAACTTCCTTCCAATTTTGAAGCATTGACAAGAAATATTTACGGCTTTTTTGCACATAGTCCCAAAAGACAGGTTGAATTTAAGGATTTTCAGGAATATTTTTCGATAAATGTGAATAAAATTCTTAGAGTTGCTTCAACAAGGTGGCTTTCTTTAGAACAAGTTGTTTCTAGAATCCTAGAAAAGTGGGTTCTTCTTCAACACTTTTTCTTATCTAACGAATTGGACAACAACGCAGATTTAGCGCAGAGTATTTGTTCCGAAATGACTCAAGTTAATAAAACTTATTTATGTTTCTTGGCATTTGTTTTGAATTTGACTAACAAAATGAACATTGAATTTCAAGCTGAGTCCCCAAGAATTCACATATTGCTCCCAACTATAAAAAGCCTTTTCAGTACTTTTATTCAGAATTTCATTAAACCACAATTCTTTGAAAACGCATTGCAAAATAACCTTGATTTTACTGATGAAAGTATTTTTCTAACAACTGAAGAAATATATATTGGGGCAAAAGCAGCAGCTATCATTAATAAAAAATTAATCTCTGCAGAAGATATACGGGATATCAAAACTTAATGTAAGGAATACTACATAGAAATCTGTAAGCAGATACTATTTCGAATTGATTTCAATGACGAGGTCCTAACCGCAATGCAGGGATTGATCCAAAGAACCTGACACAAAGTTTGGTACCATTGATGACACTATTTCCTAATCTAGTGTTATGTATACTTCACGCTATGTATATCTCTATCACGCTCAACGCCCCACATCATCAGACACAGCATAGAAATCACAGTTTATGCAAGATCATCGCATTCCCTTTACCTAAGCTTCCAATGAGCATTTATTTTCCCTTTAAATTGTTAACGTAGCTTTTATTGTATACAATCGTATCACATTTATATTGTGTCAGCTCAAACCGTTTTATCTTGTGTTTATAATGCACCCACTCATGTATCCAAGAATTGCTATTCCAAATCTTCATATATGTTTATCTTACACCCACACATATATTCATGTATTGCTTTTCTGTCATGTATTAGTTCTAAGAATTATGCTCCTTAGACCTAAGGAGATAGAAATAAACTTTATTACCGTTTGATACTCCAAGAAATAGAGTAGCGTTTGCTTTATGTGGTTGGTCGTGTGCGCGGTCGTCTTAACATTGGTGTCAGAAGTGAAACTGGTGAATAAGTATTTTTTTTTTTTAATTTTACTGTCACAATTATGCATATTGCATGTTGCTTTTCCTTGTGAGTATTATAGTAATCAATCATACTAACCTGAAACACAATTTTATTTGTTTTGCTGTTAGGTTTTTATTCATTTAATTTGTTTTCTTGTTTTTTCGTGTTTTCTGTGTCAGTGTTAATTCCTTAACAAAAACATGCCAAATGAAAACTAAGAAGAAATATTCGATGAGAACGAGAATGAAGATAATATTTCCGTAACAGGTTCCGTTCGGGAAGAACTTCCAATTACATTTTTATTCGATTCATTAAATCTTTTGATGGTTCAAGAGATGAATTGTGCGCTTTTATAAGCGATTTCAATAAAGCATTTGCATTAGCTTCAGATGGTCAAAAACTTATACTTCTGGATTATATCCAAACACAAATATCCGGTAAAGCCAAAGCCGCGTGTATTAATCGAAAATTCAGTACATGGGATGAACTCAAAGAATTTCTAAAAACTATGTACCAAGATCGAAAACATTACTCTCAATTACTTTGCGAACTTACTAATTTAAAGCAAAATTTCAACGAGGCAGTCTCTCAATTCGTCTGTAGAGTCGAAACTTGTTTAAAGAAAACAATCAACGCAATTCCACAACAAAATGTCAGTAAATCTTCACTAGAAGGTCGACTCGAACTCCTTGATGAAATTGTTCTTAATAGATTTATTTATTTCTCTTTACCGTCTATATCTAATGTTTTACGCGTTCGTGAAATAAAATCCCTTAATGAAGCTATATCATTAGCAATTTCTGAGGAACAAGGTGCAAACATGTACCTTCATCGTAACACAACTCAGAAATATCATTCAAATAATAAAGACGTTAGTTTTAAAAAAAAATTGCGTTGACACTTTCGCAATTCGAATAATAATTTACGTTAAGTCAAAAATGAATCTAAAACTGATGTAAGGAAAAATGTTAATCCTCAGTTAGATTTTAAATTCTGTAAATACTGCAAAAAGAAAGGTCACTTGATCGATGAATGTAGAAGACGTCAGTATAATAATAACAAAAAACAAAATTCAAAAAACGAAGTGGACACTTCAGCGTGAAATAAGAGATCAAAATAATGTTTCAATTCAAAATATATTCTTAGCCAAAAAATCGTCCTCATATATTTCTGTTTCGTGCATTCAATCAAAAACTCATATAATAAATCTTCTAATTGATACCGGTGAAAACGTCTCAATCATTAAAACAAACTCCTTAAAAGGAAATACGCCAGTGGATCAAAATGAAAAAATTATTCTCAATGGTATTAGTCCCAATCATTCTATTCAAACTATTGGTTATTCTTATCTTAGCCTAGAAGTCTCGTCGAATATATTTACGCACCAATTTCTGGGGAATGACTTTTTAACAAAATAGTTTTTCTTCAATCGATTACAAATCTCATGCAATTATTCTAAATGGACTAGGAATTGTGCATCACGAATGGACAAAATGTTCCTGTTCGTTATGAGTCTGAAACTCAAAGTAATAATATTCAAATTCTAAAGCCAAGGACTGAAACACTAATCGAAATCACAGTTCTAAATCCATCCATTGTAGAAGGAATGGTACCTACTACTTTTATTAAAAAAGGAATATTTCTTAGCAAAGCTCTCACTAAAGTGAATTCTAGTTCGAAAGCTTATGCCTTTATACTAAATACTACGGAAAATAATTTCATTCTTCCAGAAATTAAATTAAAACTTGAGCCTATTCCTAGTGATATCTCTTTAGTCAGATCTGAATCTGAAAACAGAAAAACTGTAAGTGCTAATCTAACTCTGTCTATTTATACAAGTCCGAATCGCATTGAAACTCTGATTCAAAATCTTGCAATTTCTCACCTGAACGTAGAAAAAAAACTTCATTGCTTAATATATATAAAGAGTTTAACGATATATTTCTCTTGGAAGGAGATCCCTAAACTAGCACTAATACACTTACTCATGATATCGATACTAGAACATCAGCTCCAATCGCTCTTAAGACATATCGTTATCCCGAGGCTCATAAACAGGAAGTTAATCGTCAGATAAATGAAATGCTTAGCCAAAAAATAATAAAACCTTCAAAGTCCCCGTGGTCCGTACCGCTTTGGGTAGTCCCCAAAAAGCGAGATGCTTCCAGTAGCCAAAAATGGCGCATTGTTATCCACTACAGGAAACTCAATGAAGTTACTGTAGGAGACGCTTATCCTCTTCCAAACATTTCCGAAATTCTAGATCAATTGGGTCATTCTATCTATTTTACAACTTTGGATCTTGCCTCAGGCTTTCATCAAATCAAAGTAAATCCAAACGATACATCCAAAATTGCTTTTTCAACTCCACTAGGACATTTCGAATTCGTTCGAATGCCCTTTGGATTGAAAAATGCCCCTGCAACCTTCCAAAGGTTAATGGACTGAGTTTTAGCAGGATGTCAAGGACTACAATGTTTCGTATATCTTGACGATATCGTTATATACCCCTCGAGTATCCAAGATCACGAAATAAAATTAAAGAATATATTTAAAAGACTAAGAGCCAATAATTTAAGGTTACAAACTGAAAAATGTGCATTCATGCATACTGATGTAACATATTTGGGTCACGTCATAACAAAAGATGGTGTTAAACCTAATCCCGATAAAGTAAAAGATGTCTTACTATACCCAACTCCTAAAAATGCCAAAGAAATCAAAATATTTCTTGGACTAGCTGGTTACTACCGAAGATTTATCGAAAATTTTTCTCTAATTTTGGGGTGACGAACAAGAAAAATCTTTCAATATCCTTAAAGAAAAACTTACCACAGAGCCGTTGTTACAGTATCCAGATTTTGCAACAAATCCGTTGACAAAACTTCTAAGGAAGGACTCTGTGTTTGCATGGAGTGACGAACAAGAAAAATCTTTCAATATCCTTAAAGAAAAACTCACCACAGAGCCGTTGTTACAGTATCCAGATTTTGCAAAAGAATTTATCGTCACAACTGACGCATCTAATCACGCTATCGGCGCAATTCTAAGTCAAGGCGTCATAGGTTCCGACTTGCTTATAGCTTATGCGAGTAGAACACTCAATCGAGCTGAATCAAACTATAGCACCACTGAACGTGAGTTACTAGCCATTATTTGGGCGATAAATCATTTCCGACCATACTTATATGGCCGACATTTCAAGATAATCACAAATTATAGACCTCTCACATGGCTTTTCAGTATCAAAGACTTAGGTTCAAAATTAGTACGCTGGAGACTAAAATTGGAACAGTATGACTATGAAGTAATTTTTAAACCAGGTCGCATTAACTCCAATGCTGATTGTTTATCACGTATTCCAAAAGAAAATACAACTAACGGGTGATTTTTTAAGAGGTTGAGAACTTTTTTAAAAAAAAAAAGAACAAAAAAAATCGAAAAAATTAATGAAATATTTATTTGAATCGATAGTTTGAATCTTGCAATTTAATGTTTAAAGATAATTTCATTCAAATGTTGACCGCGGCTGCGTCTCAGGTAGCCCATCCGCTGAGTCCAATTTTGGCATACTCTTTCACACATATCGGCCGGTATCTCACGAATGAATGCATGGATGAATCGACATTTCGCGGTCTTCTGTCACACTAGCTGATACGGCCGCAATATTTTCTTCACTACGCACAGTACGTAAACGTGTTGGTGGTTTAATGTCCAACAAAGTAAATTTGGTGCGAAATTTGGTCACAATCTTCCGAATAGACTGCTCAGAAGGTCGAGAATGCCGACCATAAAATGGAAGCAGCGCGCGATGAACATTTCGAACCGAGCACGAATTTTGATAGTAAAATTCAATAATTTGCAAGCGTTGTTCATTTGTAAGACGATCCATGGTTAAATTGCAAACCAAACTGAAGCTGTTTGACAGTGACACAAGGTACTAAACACACGTCAGCTGTCAAAACCAGTGTTGCCAAAATCAAACCAGCTAAAAAATCACCCTTTATTATATCTTATCTCGAAACTAAACTTTTGATGATTATGTAAAATTTTATTATAATTCGCTTTCTCCTCACATTCATGATTTTAAGGAAATCGAAGAAAATATAATTAACTCAAGAGACACAATAGCCTATATTACTGCTATTGATCTCTCAAATGAAAACAATCATACTGTCAATATCTTATCAAACTCTGTCGATTTTGATGTAATTAAAAACGTTCAACATGAACTATATTCTAATCACAAGACTAGAAGTAAAACCAAGCAAATTTTTTTCCATTGCTTTGTAAAACAAAATTTTTATGATAAACCAACTTTTTCCGATTTTTTCTATACTATGCAAAATCTTCGTATTCAATTGGAAAAAGATAATAACACATCGATATCCATTGCCAATCCTAGTGATGATTTCAACCCATTCAACTATCAGAAATGTAAAGACATTATTCTTTTTGTATTTAGAAATGCAAAAATCAGTATCACTGTGTACAAAAATATTATTAAAACTCCAACTTCCGAACAAAGTCCAATCATTTTTAAGGAAAACCATGATTTACCTATTTCCGGTCACTGTGGATATTTCGGTAATATCCACAGTGACCGGAAATAGGTTCAAAAGGATATCACAATCCTATAAATGGCATAAAATGCGAAAAGACATAAAAATGTATATTAAACAATGTCAATCTTGCCATATAAATAAAACTATGAGAAGAACGAATAAAGCTCCCATGGAAATTACAAGCACTAGTAATCAACCCTTCGAGCGATTATCAGAAGATGGAAATCGATTCCTCTTAACCATGCAAGATGATTTGACAAAATTTTCTTATGCCATACCTCTTGTCAATCATGAAGCAAAAACCTTGGCAGACAATCTCGTAAACTTCATTACAATGTTCGGAATTCCTAAATCTATCCTAACTGATTAAGGAACTGAATTTATGTCAGATATAATTAAAAACGTTTCAAAGTTATTTCAAATAAAACATAGCATTATAACTGCTTATCACCCTCAGTCTAATGGTGCTCTAGAAAGATCACATTCAACACTAAAGGACTATTTAAAGCATTATATTAATCAACATCAAACCAATTGGCATGAATATATTCCATTAGCCATGTTTTCTTACAACACACATGTCCTTTCTTCTACTAAATTCACCCCATACGAACTCATATTTGGTTATAAACCTATAATACCAAGTTCTTTAACTTCTACTCCCGAGTTTAAATATAGAAAAAAAAAAAAATAGAGTGGCGCAACAGCTCGAGGTGAACCAGAGCCAACTTCTCAACAATGTATGCTGGTGTGTTAATTTCTTTACATACAAAGGGACCTACAATTTTTTGCCGAGCGGCATATTGAGAAGTTTTTTTCAAGACAAATGACGCTCACGGAGGGCTTGTCAGACCCTCGCGGAGGTGCGGACCGTGAAAAAGAACAAGTCTTTTTTTCAGGTGACGATGGTAGGATTTAAATATGAATATGATTTGATTCAATTTAAATATTCATATGACAATTATTATGATCAATTAAAATAAATGTTGAATCGTACTCATCAAATAGCCAAGGAAAATTTAATAAATTTAAAACAGAAATCTTAAGAAAACTATGATCGAAAGATAATCAATCCTAGCTATAAAATAAATGATTTAAAATAGCTCGAGGTGAACCAGGGCCAACTTCTCAACAATGTATGCTGGTGTGTTGATTTCTTCACATACAAGGGGACCTACAATTTTTTGCCGAATCCGAACGGCACTTTTGAGAAGTTTTTCAAGACAAATGATACTCTCGGATGGCTTGTCAAACCCTCGCGGAGGTGGGGACCGTGAAAAAGAACAAGTCTTTTTTTTTCGGGTGACGATGACAGGATTCGAACCCAGACCTCCGGCGTAGTAAGCACACACACTAACCACTACGCCACGGCACCCCACCCCAAATAAATGATTTAGTTTACTTAAAAAATAACGCTACGAAAGCTGAAACTTCCATGAAACTTTCTCCTAATTATAAAGGCCCCCTATAAAATTATAGAAATTCATGATAACCAATACGTTACTCTAGATATTAAAAACAAACCTATAAGAGTTCATATAAATCGCATAAAACTTGCACATCTCGTTACAGATTTGCCATATCGTTGATAAATGCTGAAAACTATAACATCGATCTAATTACAAATGCCAGTGGATTATTCTACGAAGACTTTGGATACGTAAAGTTTTATTACGATTATTGGCAAATCATAACATAGATCAATATATCATTCTATAAGAAAAAATTTACGTTTATACAAGACATTTGTGAAAAATCGCAATCTTTTTGTAAACTAAACCCTGAGAAAACATACGTTATTCACTGTTCCCAAACTCTCGATTTTATGGAAATTCAAATACCCAATTTACTAGAGAAAGAAGAATCACTCACACATTTGATAAGTCGTCATAGAGGCAAAAGAGGTATTTTTAATGGCGGAGGTTACGCATTGAATTGGCTTTTCGGCGTACCCGATGCTGATGACGCTAAATATTATAGCGAAGCCATAAAACAAGTTGAAGAAGATGATTCTAAATTGCAGACGCTTATGAGTGAACAAATTCAAATTATTAAAAGTACTATCTCTAATTTTAATGAATCAATTAGTATACTCAAAGTTCATGAAAATGTATTCAACGATAATAACTATAAATAAGTACAATAATTATGTTGTGTCCAACATTTGATGACGCCGAACAATTCGCAGTTCCCAGCAATGCATGAGAATTATTTCAAAACGCAAAGTTATTTCTATCATTCCCATGCGTTCAATTACAATTATTGTAATTGAACCTCATGATAGCAAAACGTGTAGCGAGTGTAAATAAACCTTAGAATAAGAAATTGTACAGTAAGCATTATTTTAGTATATATAAGGCATTAGAATAGAATAAAGTTTTTATGTTCACATTGGACACCCAGCAATACGGTCATTTTATTTAGTTTCCCCCTCCAGCGGTAAGAACTACAATAAATCCTTATTGCTGCTTAAACACTGGTCCTTCGAGCCTTTTTTGAATAACTAGCGTTACCAGAGCTACAATACTGGTAGTGAATAAACGTAAATACAAAACGTGAACACACCTACAAACTACTTACTAGCGTTACCAGAGCTACAATACTGGTAGTGAATAAGCGTAAATACAAAACGTAAACACACCTACAAAATACTTATTAGCGTTGCCAGGGCTAAGACACTGGTAGTGAAATAAAAAGTGATACATTAAACAACAACAACAAAAAAAAAGCCAAGAAAGATGACGGATGAAATCGACATATACGTCATAGTAGCCAAACAAAAGGCACTCGCTGAAGATTTGGAAAAAACTATTATCAATTTCAAGAAAGACAGCCCATCCAGAAAAACTCTGAAATATAAGGAAGAGCGACTGACAAAAGTTGAGGCCATTTGGACGGAGTTTAAACGGAACCATGAAAAGATCAGACCACTGGTGAAACTAGACACCAATTATATGCAGAGAAATACGTATGGAAAGGTGGAAGAAATGTATGTAGAGATAAAAACTCTGCTGGAAAAACTCAATTCACAGACAGAGGTCACGACGCCTGCACAAACCTCAGGCCCCGATCAGAGTACAGCTCAAATGCAGCGATTAAGAAAACTGCATTTGAAGATTGAGGCAATTCTGCAAAACATGGAAGAGTTTGAGGGCACATTTGCTGAGTACTCAAAAGAGATTTACGAGTATCAGCAAAAAATAATCATGGAGCAGATGAGAAACCTAACGGATGTGCATGAGGACTTCATGGCAAATGCTTCAGAGTCTGACATTCAAACTGCATACGTAAAAGACTCTAAGTATAACGATATAAAAAAAGACATTAACCAATGTCTGCATAGAATGGCATGTACGCTGAGGGAATCTCATTCCACAAATGTTGTCAAAGAGTCCAGTTCAAATGCAAAACTACCAATGCTCAAAATTCCAACATTTAAGGGAAACTATCTTGAATGGCGCTCATTCTGTGACATTTTCTCTACAATAATACACGAGAGGTCATCACTTAGTGCTACAGAAAAGATGGAGTACTTGAAAACTCATTTGGAAGGCGAGCCGATGCATTTGATTCAACATTTAACAATATCAAGTGTTAATTATCTCTGTGCATGGGAAACATTGAAGGCGCGTTATGACAATGAAAGAAAAATTGTCTCGATGTACATTGACAAGATGATAAAGCTTGGACATCAAGGAAATCAGCCAACATCAACATCAATCAAGGCAATTCTAGATGCAGCAAAGGAATGGTTGTCAGCAATAAGCAGCATGGGTTTCAACACCTCTTCGTGGGACCCTATAATCGTACATCTTTTAACCAAAAGCTTAGATCCAGAAAGCAGAAACCTGTTTGAATAAGGTTTAGAGCAACCAAACAAGGTGCCGTCAATAAAAATTCTTTTCGAGTTCCTCTCGAGAAGATATCAAGCGCTAGATGTCCTACCTCCAACAAAGCACAGACAACACAAAACTGAAAATGAACCGCACACGTCAGTGAGAAACTTTCACGTAGCCTCGAGATCAAATCAATGTTCTTTATGCAAAGGGGACCACGTGATATACTCATGTCCCAAGTTTCTCAGTGCACCACCAAAACAAAGGTTTCAGCAAATAAAGCAAGCCAATTTGTGTCATAATTGCTTACGACATGACAAGCAGAGTCAGTGCCTTAGCAAAAGAACCTGCAGATACTGCAACAAAAATCATCACTCTCTTCTACATGTGGAGTGGTCTGAAAAAGCACCTCAAAATAAGAGAGTGGAGGTCCAACAAACTCAGGGGAGTCAACAACCGGCAGTTCAACAACCAGGTGTTCAACAAAAGGTCGAATCTAAACAGATAGCCCATGGCCATCAAAATAAGAACGTCCTTCTGGCAACGGCTATGCTTCACGCAAGCAGCAGTGATGGGATGAAAAGTGTGAGGATACGAGCCCTGATCGATCCAGGATCTCAGGCGTCCCTTATAACTGAGGCAATCACCCAATCGTTGCGGCTTAAAAAGCAAAAAGTACTCGTTGAAGTATGCGGACTTGGTGCAATTGGCGCAGGAACAGCACGACACAGAGTAGACGTGACAATATCTCCACGCTTCTCGTCTAAATTCAAACTTCATCTAGAAGCCCTTGTATTACCAAAACTAACAAGGCAGCTGCCATCCTCTTCAACCCACAACCTTACAACGGATAAGTTTGACGACATAGAATTGGCAGATCCTACATTCAACATTCCAGGATCAATCGACATGATTATTGGGGCAGATGCTTATGGTGACATTATCCTCAACGGTTTACGGAGAGAAACCAGTAATATGCTGATAGCACAAGAGTCACACTTAGGATGGCTTATTTCTGGTCGCACATCTCCAAAACTGGACAGAGTTGGCACAATAAACGGATTCGTGGTACAAACAGCAGCTGATCAGCAACTTCAAAGGTTTTGGGAGCTGGAAGAGTTACCACAGCCAACATTTAAAACGCAAAGTGACAAGGAATGTGAAGATATCTTCAAGAAAACACACTGCAGAGACATAGATGGCAGATATGTAGTTAAAATCCCTTTTAACCAGAAAAAAAGGGAATCACTGGAGCTGGGACATATGATTGAAGCACCTCCCAACACGAAATCAATGAACAACAGTTACTACATACCTCATCATGCTGTTTTGAAACCTGAGAGTACTACAACCAAACTAAGAGTAGTATTTGACGGATCAGCAAAGACTTCGACAGGAGTCAGCTTAAACGAATTAATGCTAGTTGGTCGAAAACTTCAAGAGGACATAACAACAATTTTAATGCGCTGGCGAAAACATAAGTATGTCTACACTGCGGACATAGAAAAAATGTACCGCCAAATAAAGCTTAACGAAGACGACCAGGACTACCAGCGTATTTTATGGCGAAGTTCGATTAATCATCCAATAGGGGAGTACAAGCTCACAACAGTGACCTACGGTACGGGCGCTGCACCTTATTTGGCAGTTAAAACACTTCAACAACTGGCTCTAGATGAGCAGGAGAGGTATCCGCTTGCAGCAGACATTGTCAAAAACGATTTCTATGTTGATGATGTGATGTCTGGACGAGATACCTTAAAAGAATGCGAAGAAACTCAAATGCAATTGACAACAATGCTTAAAGGGGCAGGTTTCAACCTTCGTAAGTGGGCTACCAATGACATTCGGCTGCTTAAGAAGGTTCCACAGGAGTCTCAGAGCCTCAGCAGCATACAAATCGACAAAGAAGAGACCATTAAAACACTAGGTATCCACTGGAGTCCTTCAAGTGATACCTTTCAGTTTAAAGTCCATATAAGCCCACCAAAAGAAGAAATTGAAACTCTTACGAAGAGAACGACATTGTCAGAAATAGCAAAGCTGTATGACCCGCTCGGATGGTTGGCCCCGGTTACAGTTAGCGCGAAAATCTTAATGCAACAGATCTGGAAAACTGATCTGGATTGGGATCAACCACTCACAACTGAACTAGAAGATCAATGGAATAAGCTGAAGAATAACCTTGTGGTATTGGAAAACATCAGAATTCCAAGATGGCTGGGAGTTGATCAATCCAAAAAAATAGAATTACATGAATTTTGTGACGCGTCTGAAGCCGCTTATTCAGCTGTTGTATATTCGAGGGTGCCTATGCGCGGAGGTAGCTATGCTACAGCATTACTGACTGCGAAGACTAAAGTGGCTCCTATTAAGAAGAGAATTTCGCTTCCTAGACTAGAACTTTGTGGAGCTCATTTGCTGTCCAAAGTTTTGTTGGAAACAATGCGGATATACAACTCGCAAGTAGGCAAGGTATTTGCGTGGACAGACTCTACAATAACATTAGCTTGGATACAGAAGTGCCCATCAACATGGAAGACATTTGTAGCCAACAGAGTTTCGGAGATCCAAGAAGTAACGAGCCCAAGTTCATGGAGGCACGTCCAATCATTGGATAATCCAGCTGACTGTGCTTCTAGAGGTATTACACCAGAACAGATTCAACATCATCCGTTATGGTGGAATGGACCTGAGTGGCTACTTCACAACGAAGATAGCTGGCCGAATCAAGTCGTACCTGAAGTTGAAGTCACAGAGGCAAGAGTAGCGAAGGTATTCCTAAACACCGTTGTTTCTGATTCGTTCGATATCTCTGAAGGATTCTCCAGTTATAACACTTTAATAAAAGCAGTCGCTTATTGCAAAAGATTTAGTGACAACTGCAAATCTCCAAATTCAAAACGACCGGGAAGCTTAGAGTTACAACTAAATGAGTTCAACACAGCACGCAAAAACATCATACGAGCAGTTCAAAAAAAGACGTTCCCAGAAGAAATCAAACACCTCCAAGAAGGAAAAAGCTTAAATTGTAAAAGTAAACTTTTATCGCTTAACCCATACTTGGATGAAGAAGATCTGTTAGTCGTAGGAGGTTGATTGGAAAACGCAAACTTATCGGAAATCGAGAAACATCCTTACATTCTACCACCCAATGACAGATTTACTAAATTATTGGTTGAAAACGTACATCAGCGCACCCTTCATGGAGGCATTCGATTAACACTATCGACGCTGCGCAAATCATACTGGATCCTTCAAGCAAAACGTGTGGTGCGGCAGATTATACACAACTGTGTGCGTTGTCATCGGTTTAGAGCACAAGGAAAAACCCAACTTATGGGAATTCTACCAGACTCAAGAGTAACTCCATCAAGGCCATTTACACATACTGGAGTTGATTATGCCGGACCTGTTCAAGTCCTTATATCAAAGGGTAGAGGACACCGTACCACAAAGGGTTACATTGCAATTTTCATATGCCTGGCAACCAAGGCTATTCACATTGAACTAGTGAGCGATCTGAGCTCTGCTGCGTTTTTAGCAGCTGTACGGCGCTTTACATCAAGAAGAAGAATTTGTTCGCATTTCTACAGCGACAATGGGACCACCTTTGTTGGAGCGAACAAGGAAATTCAAATCCTTCTGCGCAATGCCATAAAACAATCAGAAATAGATGTCTCGAAAAACCTCATCGTGGATGGAACCGAATGGCATTTCATACCACCAGCGGCACCGCACTTTGGAGGGATATGGGAGGCAGCAGTGAAGTCAATGAAATACCATTTAAAACGAGTTATTGGTGACACCTCTCTCACCTTTGAAGAACTTTCCACATTGCTGGCCCAAATCGAAGCATGTCTGAACTCTCGGCCGTTAGTTGCAATCAGTAACGACATCGGCGAATCATCAGCAATCACACCTGGGCACTTCCTCATTGGAGATTCACTCAATGCACTTCCTGGACCAATCGTGAGAGAATCCAAAAGCTATCGCTCCCGTTGGGTACTTACACAAAAAATGTACCACGATTTTTGGAAAATTTGGTCCTCGGAGTATCTTTCCCAACTCCAACAACGAACAAAGTGGAAACAGAGGGAAGACAACATAGAAGTCGGGGACATCGTGTTGATAAAGGAGGATCGACTTCCACCAACAGCTTGGATGATGGGCAGAGTCTCTGAAGTTCACCCGGGTAAAGATCATGGAGTTAGAGCTGCAACTGTTTTTTGCAACAAAAAATATGTTAAGAGACCTATTACAAGGTTGTGTCCCTTACCGATCGAAACGAAGAAAGAAACAGAAACGTCAGAAGATACTAGCTCCTCAACAGCACCCAGGGCATCTTCTCAGCAAGTTAACATTGCAGTGACTTCGGAAGATATCCAGAAGCCAGCAAGTCTTCATAGAATGGAACAAAACCTTCACAAAAACAGAAATATAAACTCCTTTCTATGGATTTGGTGTTTGTCAGCACTGCTGAACTCCTCAATCGCGATGCCAATGAAACAAGAATTCGAAATTACCCAGTTTAGAAGTCAACCTGGCATCTACTTCGAAGATTCGGGCAGTGCAAATTTGATCGCGAGCTCGTGGAAAACGATAGTGTTTTTTAACATGAGCAACTACTGGTCAGAGTTCTACGCATACAAAAACAGCGTAACAGAAATGAAAAACCTATGTCTACTTACGAATTTGACAGACGTTAAAGATTTGCTTTGTGAAGGCACCTTAAGTCAGTTCATACGCCAGCTTCAACAAATCGAACTGAATAACGATGTGCTTCTACATGCAAACAACGATAAAATACACCGATCGAAACGCTCTCCGTTTGACTTTATTGGAACTGTCGCAAATGAGTTATTTGGAGTACTGGACCAACGATTCGCCCAGGGTTATGAAGAGACTATAGAACATGTGCGACTGAATGAAAATCATCTTATAGAACTCATGAGAAACCAAACAACTATAATCGAATCTACGGTTAACATTTTCAAACAAGATAAGTTAGAAACTGAAAAACAGCTCAAGTCGCTTAGTAACATCATAAGCCGTCTAAGTAATGAAGTCGACAAGTACAACACGTACAAAATGCTTAGCTCAACAGCTCTTAACGCACTTCTCATGATGATAAACTATCAGAATACTCAGAATGTGCTGTTAGATGTCATCCTGTCAACACACAATGGAAGAATCCATCCTCTCATCCTATCGGTGAAACAGTTGAAGGAAGAACTTACGAGAATTCACGACAACATTCCCCGATCAATGATGATACCTGGAGAACGGCATCACGAGTCAATTCTTCAACTCTACAAGAATCTTTGCCCGAGAGGAAGGGTTACAAGCAGCAACATTATAATAGAGATTTCACTTCCACTTCTCTACAATGAAGACTTCAAGATTTACAAGTTGCTTCCAGTTCCCACATGGACCACTGAAAATTTTACATGCATTGTTCCGTCCTCGGATTATTTATTAGTCAATCATCAAGGAGATCACTTTTACCCGATCAACAAAGATGAATTCATGTCATTCCAACAAAGGTCAACTGATAGATATTGGTGCAACTTGCAACATCCATTATTTATGTATGGATCAGAGGTCAGTTCTTGTGAAATGAACATGTTGCGATACAACCAAAAATTGTCAACATCGTGCGTTTAAAGAAATATCCCAGCAAAGGCATACTGGATAGAGATGCACCACATAAATACATGGATATTCAGCATGCCGCAGCAGACAACCATCAACATCATCTGTGATTTGCACCCAACACTAGTAGTCTTGGAAAAAAGCGGGATAATAAAGTTGCCTTCACACTGCATGATTCAAGACCAAACCATGATCATAATCGGCCGGCAGACAATAACCAGCAGAATTGTGTCTTCGTTTCTGCCATCACACAACTTGACCCTCCATTTACCGACACGTAATATGTCAACAGTAAATGAACTCCAAGCAAACGTTCAAGGAAGTGGCAACAAACAAGCCCTTTCCAATATTGAAAAGGCAATTAATTTGCAAAAGAATCAGGAACATATTCTGGAAGAAATACGCATACATAGGATTCATCAGTATTCACTTGTTGGTTCAAGTGCAATTATTCTGATGGTCGTTATCGTCATCGCCATTATCATCTTGCGAAAAAGAGGAGGTCAATCCCCGAGAGTTCAACACCTGTATGAAACCAAAAAATCAATCACGCCACCACTACAACCAACGCTTGATGACGCCGACTTCTGCATATCGTCCGTGTGAAGAGGCCCCAGCATATTGTGTCCAACATTTGATGACGCCGAGCAATTCGCAGTTCCCAGCAATGCATGAGAATTATTTCAAAACGCAAAGTTATTTCTATCATTCCCATGCGTTCAATTACAATTATTGTAATTGAACCTCATGATAGCAAAACGTGTAGCGAGTGTAAATAAACCTTAGAATAAGAAATTGTACAGTAAGCATTATTTTAGTATATATAAGGCATTAGAATAGAATAAAGTTTTTATGTTCACATTGGACACCCAGCAATACGGTCATTTTATTTAGTTTCCCCCTCCAGCGGTAAGAACTCATAGAAAACATAAGTGGAAAAGAAAATATTCTAGAGAACTCTAGAGTTGTTGTTGAAACCCATTTGAACAAATTGGCATATCTTGTTAACGAAGTAAATGAACAGTATGATCAATTAATTGATGCAATACTGTTTGCAAAAAATCATGTCATTCATCCTTGTATAATAACTCCAAAGAAACTTGTGGATGAAATGAATAAAAACATACGATTCTTATCGGATAGCAAAGCTTTTCCAGTACCTCTCGATTACGAGAATGCATACAAATTGTTGGATATTTCTAAGTTATCTGTCTTTTGTCAAGGTGATAGACTTGTGTTTCTCATTCAAATACCACTAAGAAAAGGTAATAAGTTCAACCTATACGAACTTTTTCCTTTACCAATTCCTAAAGATCTTTCAACCTATGCTTTTATCGATCCTTCTCATCCTTATCTAACTATTTCTAGTAACAAAATGCAATATGTTTAGTTAAAGAATCTTATTAACTGTCAAATTGTGTCCGAGTCCGAAAGAATATGTAAAGCACAAATAATATATTCAACACACGAAAAACCACAATGTGAAACCACATTACTAACTTCAAGTATCCAAACAATTCCGTCTTCGTGTAAAACGTCCATTGTAAAAGGAACCATTGCTATATGGCATCCTCTAAAAGTCAATCAGTGGATATTCGTGTTAACCGATCCAGATCGCCTTACCATTGACTGTAAGGATACCGACATCTTTGATCTAACCATACACCAAACTGGAATCTTAACACTCAACGAAGGATGCAGAGCTTATTCGAAGCTTAATCAACTTATCGCATATGGAAAAATCATTACTGAGTATCGGAACATTATACATGAAGTCAATATTTTGAACGACGATTGCTGCATTACAAAGAATTTATCCAAAAATATCAGCGATATTTTCCTGTCTCCGATTCATGTAACCAACGTGCGACTAGATGACTTGAAACAAGCATCTCACCGAATTGATATTCTTAAAAATCATATCGATAATTTATTATGAAACCCGCATTCAATATCACATACTAACTGGTTTTCTATTGCAGTACAGCTTTTGGTTCTTATAATTGGTTTATCTATACTACACAAATTATTTTCTTGTATTGGACTATACAAACTCATTAAACAATGCGGTTGCAACATTAAAAAGCAAGAAGAAGAACAAGAAAAAGAGCAAGAAGAAGAACAACCAACCTAATAAAAATTTACAATCAATGTTTAACTTCAAACAATTCCGAAGCAGATAACTACTCCGTTCCTGAAATTGCACCTTGTATGCGACGTCACATAGTTCCCAGGAGTAGACGGCCCATATCCTTGACAGAGGAACTTTCAACATCAGAGTAGTGAACACTAATCTTTCCTTTAAGGGGGGAGGTGTTATGTATACTTCACGCTATGTATATCTCTATCACGCTCAACGCCCCACATCTTCAGACACAGCATCGAAATCACCGTTTATGCAAGATCATCGCATTCCATTTAACTAAGCTTCCAATGATCATCTATTTTCCCTTTAAATTGTTAACGCAGCTTTTATTGTATACGATCATATCACATTTATATTGTGTCAGCTCAAACCGTTTTATCTTGTGTTTATAATGCACCCACTCATGTATCCAAGAATTGCTATTCCAAATCTTAATATCTGTTTATCTTATACCCACACATATATTCATGTATTGGTTTTCTGTCATGTCGAAGGAGATAGAAATAAACTTTATTACCGTTTGATATTTCAAGAAGTAGAGTAGCGTTTGCTTTATGTGGTTGGTCGTGTGCGCGGTCGTCTTAACACTAGTAAGTGAATGTGAGATGGAGACATTGGATGAAGAATGGCGATCATTTCTTAATCAAACAACTGTGTCGAAGGACTTTGATTTTGAGGAATTTTACACTTTTCAAATGAAAAATGGGTTAAATTTACCTATGTTTCCAAACATAAAGAAATTTATAGGAACAATAATTGCATTTCCTCACAGCAGTGCAACTGCAGAAAGAAAGTTTTCGGCAGTAAGTTTTATAAAAGATAAAAAAAGGAACTCTTTGCTTACTGTAACTGTAAATGCTATACTGATGTCAAAAGAAATGTTAGGTGATTGTTTTGTCGAAAAATGCAATTAAAATACAAGAAGCAGCACCCAAATTAAATGAAATTAAAAATGTAAATATGCCCCAAGATGGTGTAGAAAAATGTGTTCATCTATTTTTTTCATAATTTTTGTCTCTATATATAATATTTAAGATACCTACTTACGTGATTTAGTAAAAAGCGAATAAAATTGAATAAATCAAGGCTTATTTTTTCCTAGTTTCTAATTGTTTTATTTGACCAAGGATACTCTTTAATTGAAAAGGATACCCAAAAAGTTTAGTCTGGGATACTCCTGAGAGTCGGAGAACGACAGCACTGATTCTGATTCTGACTCTGACGCCAACTGCAAAACAATCAATGCGCTCTCTTCATTATGTGCTCTTTGTTTTATTTCGAAAAAAACTATAAAATCGATCTAATTACAAATGCCAGTGGATTATTCTACGAACACTTTGGATACGTAAAGTTTTATTCCGATTATTGGCAAATCATAACATACATCAATATATCATTCTATAAGAAAAAATTTACGTTTATACAAGACATTTGTGAAAAATCGCAATCTTTTTGTAAACTAAACCCTGAGAAAACATACGTTATTCACTGTTCCCAAGCTCTCGATTTTATGGAAATTCAAATACCCAAATTACTAGAGAAAGAAGAATCACTCACACATTTGATTCTCCGATTCATGTAACCAACGTGCGACTAGATGACTTGAAACAAGCATCTCACCGAATTGATATTCTTAAAAATCATATCGATAATTTATTATGAAACCCGCAATTGTAATGGAAGTCACCCGGCGAGCTACCGAGGTTGCGAAATCGCAATAGAGCTACAAAAACGTCACGAAACTGTTAAGCAACATATTGTAGATAGGGCCACAACCCCAAAACGTTCTAGAGCTGACAAGCCGAAAACTCCAAAATCGGTCAGAAATACGAGATTGACGAGGAAAACTATACAAACTCCGCAAGAAAACGTCGCCGGTCCAAGTACAAAGGGAAAATCATCACTCATCGGCCCAAGATCGTACGCTGAAGTCGCGTCACACAAAAGCAAACCTCCAGAACCTACCACAACAGATTCGGTATCTCAAATATTATTTATGATATTGGAAAAGCTTGAGCAACAAACTAAAGTTAATCAAGTAATATTTGACAAACTGAGCGAGCTAGAGTTTAAACCTCGCAAAACGAATAACAAATCATGAATATGAAGCTCATTAACATACTTACATGGAATGCAAATGGTCTTTTAAAGAAAATCGACGAACTAGAAGTATTTCTACGGGAAAAAAACATTGACCTATGCCTGATTTCGGAAACACACTTTAAGAAGGGATCCGGACCCAAAATTAGAGGTTACATCGACTACCACGCGCATCATCCATCAGAAAATTCGAGAGGCGGGTCCTCTCTCTACATCAAAGGCTGCATTAAGCATTACAAAAACGAAGAAATTGAGCTTGACTCTATGCAAATAACTTCAGTATCGGTAAAAATAGGTCACCTAGGTTATAACATTGCCTCGAGTTATTTTCCTCCACAGTATAGGCTAGCGGACGACGATCTTACTCCCCTCTTTGACTTACTTGGGTCGAATTTTATCATCGGCGGGGACTTTAATGCGAAAAACACCTTTTGGGGATCACGGTGCAATTCAACAAGAGGTAGAGTACTCTTCAAAGCTAGCATGAAACGTGGCGTGGTTTTCCTTTCGACGGGAAAGCCAACGTATTGGCCAACGTATTGACAACTAACGAATAACAACACCGACTGGGATGGCTTTAGGAAATACTGTAAAGAAAATGTATCTCTACATGTACACTTACAACCCCTTTAGAAATAGAAGACGAAGTCGATAAAATCGTTAGAACTATTCAAGACGCTGCTTGGAACAATACTTCTTTCCGGAAGACTGGAGCGGATCAATATACCCGCGCAAAATTGAAGAGCTCTTACGCGAAAAGAGAAAGGCTCGAAAGAGGTGGCATTTGTCTCGAGCTCCTCCTGATAAAACCATTCTGAATGGGCTATCTAACAAGTTAAAGCACTTACTTCAAGATTTTAAAAGTCGCAAGACTACCAACTACCTCGAAAACTTGACTGCCGATAGAGGGTCAAACTATTCACTTTGGAAAGCCGTGAAGTCCATTAAAAAGCCCATAGAACACTCGGCGCCAATAAGAAAAGATAACGGTGAATGGGTAAAAAGCGACAAAGAGAAAGCAGATGTATTTGCAGAACATCTAGAAGAAACATTCAAACCGTTTGACGGAGAGCCGTTGGTTGACGATCTGTTTCGCAATGCGGAACTAGACAATTATCGAATGAAAACCGTGACACTGTCTGAACTTCGTCAAACAATCCGAAATTTGAAGAATAACAAGGCTCCAGGCTATGACCTAATTACTGGGGAAATTTTGAAGGAGCTACCGAAAAGAGCGTTAGTCAAGCTTCTCTACATCATAAACGCATCAATGAGAATTTCATACGTTCCACGGCAATGGAAAGTCGCAGAGGTAATAATGGTTCCGAAACCAGGGAAATGCCCGAACGACAAAAAATCATATAGACCGATTTCGCTTCTGCCGATTATATCTAAAGTCTTCGAGAAACTTGTGCTCAAACGACTGCAACCAATAATTGAAGAAAGACGATTGATTCCGGATCACCAATTCGGCTTTAGGGTCAAGCATTCAACAATTGACCAGGTCTATCGAATAACTAATGAAATTGAGAAAGCCTTAGAAGCGAAAATGATATGTTCTACCAAGCCTTTGATAAAGTTTGGCACGAGGGCCTAAAATATAAGCTACGGAAAGTTTTGCCGGAAAAAATGTATGAACTCTTAGAGTCTTATCTTGACAACAGACTATTTCGAGTGAGATACGGGAGCGAATACTCAGAATTCAAAGAAATACAAGCCGGCGTTCCACAAGGTAGCGTCCTCGGTCCAACACTGTTTTTACTTTTTACAAGAGATGTACCTCAAGTAGAGACAACGACTGTAGCCACGTTCGCTGACGACACGGCTATCCTCGCTACGGATAAGACAGTCGAACTATCTAAGGGAAAACTCCAACGCGCTTTGAATAAAATATTCGAATGGACAAAGGCCTGGCGAATCCTTCTAAATGAGACAAAATCAACGCATGTAAATTTTACTTACAAGAGGGTAATCAACTTACCTCTATTTATAAACTCGGTACAAATTCCGTACGCAAACGAGGCGAAATATTTAGGCATGACCCTAGACGCAAAACTTAAGTGGAAGCCACACGTTAAAAAGAAACGCGATGAACTTGAAATCAAGCTACGAGAACTGAATTGGCTCATAGGACGTTATTCGAAACTAAGCGTATATAACAAACTGCTATTGTATAAGCAAGTGCTAAAACCATCTTGGACGTACGGTATACAACTTTGGGGTTGTACCAAACCAAGCAACATATCTATTTTAGAAACTTTTCAGAATAAGACACTAAGAGCAATCGTAAATGCTCCATGGTATATAAGAAATAGCGATTTACATCGAGATCTAGGCATCGCAACCGTGACCGACGAAGTAAGAAACTTTGCTCGCAAATTTTACACTCGCCTTCACGGCAATTGCAACCACGAAATAATTTGAACTCTGGATCAGACAAATCTTGCACGCCGACTACAACGAACAAGACCGTTGGATCTAGCGTCGTAAGAGGAAACCGAACATAATGACGGTATTGCAGGTGCTTTCGTTGGAAGGTAGCCTGCCAAACGCGATTACTATACAGAAGCATGAACTACTTGTTAAGGAAAATTAGTCGTAGTCTTACAAAGATTGGGAGGTTTTTTAGTGAGTAAGAATCTCACACTACTATGAGCACGCGCGTTCGATTCTCATAGTGCCTATGAAGGTTTTTACCTACCCACGAAAAAAAAAAAAAAAAAAAAATAATTGGTTTATATATACTACACAAATTATTTTCTTGTATTGGACTATACAAACTCATTAAACAATGCTGTTGCAACATTAAAAAGCAAGAAGAAGAACAACCAGGATGCCTAATAAAAATCTACGATCAATGTTTAACTTCAAACAATTCCGAAGCAGATAACTACTCCGTTCCTGAAATTGCACCTTGTATGCGACGTCACATAGTTCCCAGGAGTAGACGGCCCATATCCTTGACAGAGGAACTTTCAACATCAGAGTAGTGAACACTAATCTTTCTTTAAGGGGGGGGGGGGGGGGGGGTGTTATGTATACTTCACGCTATGTATATCTCTATCACGCTCAACGCCCCACATCTTCAGACACAGCATCGAAATCACCGTTTATGCAAGATCATCGCATTCCATTTAACTAAGCTTCCAATGATCATTTATTTTCTCTTTAAATTGTTAACGCAGCTTTTATTGTATACGATCATATCACATTTATATTGTGTCAGCTCAAACCGTTTTATCTTGTGTTTATAATGTACCCACTCATGTATCCAAGAATTGCTATTCCAAATCTTAATATCTGTTTATCTTATACCCACACATATATTCATGTATTGCTTTTCTGTCATGTCGAAAGAGATAGAAATAAACTTTATTACCGTTTGATATTTCAAGAAGTAGAGTAGCGTTTGCTTTATGTGGTTGGTCGTGTGCGCGGTCGTCTTAACACTAGTAAGTGAATGTGAGATGGAGACATTGGATGAAGAATGGCGATCATTTCTTAATCAAACAACTGTGTCGAAGGACTTAGATTTTGAGGAATTTTACACTTTTCAAATGAAAAATGGGTTAAATTTACCTATGTTTCCAAACATAAAGAAATTTATAGGAACAATAATTGCATTTCCTCACAGCAGTGCAACTGCAGAAAGAAAGCTTTCGGCAGTAAGTTTTATAAAAGATATAAAAAGGAACTCTTTGCTTACTGTAACTGTAAATGCTATACTGATGTCAAAAGAAATGTTAGATGATTGTTTTGTCGAAAAATGGGAGCCAACTAAAAATTTAATTTTTGTCTCTATATATAATATTTAAGATACCTACTTATGTGATTTAGTATAAAGCGAATAAAATTGAATAAATCAAGGCTTATTTTTTCCTAGTTTCTAATTGTTTTATTTGACCAAGGATACTCTTTAATTGAAAAGGATACCCAAAAAGTTTAGTCTGGGATACTCCTGAGAGTCGGAGAACGACAGCACTGATTATGATTCTGACTCTGACGCCAACTGCAAAACAATCAATGCGCTCTCTTCATTATGTGCTCTTTGTTTTTTTTTTGAATATTTGCGATTGACGTGGAAAACTATACAAACTCCGCAAGAAAACGTCGCCGGTCCAAGTACAAAGGGAAAATCATCACTCATCGGCCCAAGATCGTACGCTGAAGTCGCGTCACACAAAAGCAAACCTCCAGAACCTACCACAACAGATTCGGTATCTCAAATATTATTTATGATATTGGAAAAGCTTGAGCAACAAACTAAAGTTAATCAAGTAATATTTGACAAACTGAGCGAGCTAGAGTTTAAACCTCGCAAAACGAATAACAAATCATGAATATGAAGCTTATTAACATACTTACATGGAATGCAAATGGTCTTTTAAAGAAAATCGACGAACTAGAAGTATTTCTACGGGAAAAAAACATTGACCTATGCCTGATTTCGGAAACACACTTTAAGAAGGGATCCGGACCCAAAATTAGAGGTTACATCGACTACCACGCGCATCATCCATCAGAAAATTCGAGAGGCGGATCCTCTCTCTACATCAAAGGCTGCATTAAGCATTACAAAAACGAAGAAATTGAGCTTGACTCTATGCAAATAACTTCAGTATCGGTAAAAATAGGTCACCTAGATTATAACATTGCCTCGAGTTATTTTCCTCCACAGTATAGGCTAGCGGACGACGATCTTACTCCCCTCTTTGACTTACTTGGGTCGAATTTTATCATCGGCGGGGACTTTAATGCGAAAAACACCTTTTGGGGATCACGGTGCAATTCAACAAGAGGTAGAGTACTCTTCAAAGCTAGCATGAAACGTGGCGTGGTTTTCCTTTCGACGGGAAAGCCAACGTATTGGCCAACCGACAGAAACAAAGTACCTGACCTTGTCGACTTCTTTATCGCAAAAGGGCTTCCCCGCCACCTCACAAATGCAGAAGAAGGCTATGATCTCTGTTCGGATCACTCGGCAGTCGTTTTGAAAATCGGCGGAAGTCTGCAAAAAATGAGAGAGCGCCTAGGCTAACGAATAACAACACCGACTGGGATGGCTTTAGGAAATACTGTAAAGAAAATGTATCTCTACATGTACCACTTACAACCCCTTTAGAAATAGAAGACGAAGTCGATAAACTCGTTAGAACTATTCAAGACGCTGCTTGGAACAATACTTCTTTCCGGAAGACTGGAGTAAGGAAAAGCGGATCAATTTACCCGCGCAAAATTGAAGAGCTCTTACGCGAAAAGAGAAAGGCTCGAAAGAGGTGGCATTTGTCTCGAGCTCCTCCTGATAAAACCATTCTGAATGGGCTATCTAACAAATTAAAGCACTTACTTCAAGATTTTAAAAGTCGCAAGACTACCAACTACCTCGAAAACTTGACTGCCGATAGAGGGTCAAACTATTCACTTTGGAAAGCCGTGAAGTCCATTAAAAAGCCCATAGTACACTCGGCGCCAATAAGAAAAGATAACGGTGAATGGGTAAAAAGCGACAAAGAGAAAGCAGATGTATTTGCAGAACATCTAGAAGAAACATTCAAACCGTTTGACGGAGAGCCGTTGGTTGACGATCTGTTTCGCAATGCGGAACTAGACAATTATCGAATGAAAACCGTGACACTGTCTGAACTTCGTCAAACAATCCGAAATTTGAAGAATAACAAAGCTCCAGGCTGTGACCTAATTACTGGGGAAATTTTGAAGGAGCTACCGAAAAGAGCGTTAGTCAAGCTTCTCTACATCATAAACGCATCAATGAGAATTTCATACGTTCCACGGCAATGGAAAGTCGCAGAGGTAATAATGGTTCCGAAACCAGGGAAATGCCCGAACGACAAAAAATCATATAGACCGATTTCGCTTCTGCCGATTATATCTAAAGTCTTCGAGAAACTTGTGCTCAAACGACTGCAACCAATAATTGAAGAAAGACGATTGATTCCGGATCACCAATTCGGCTTTAGGGTCAAACATTCAACAATTGACCAGGTCTATCGAATAACTAATGAAATTGAGAAAGCCTTAGAAGCGAAAATGATATGTTCTACCGCTTTTCTTGACGTATCCCAAGCCTTTGATAAAGTTTGGCACGAGGGCCTAAAATATAAGCTACGGAAAGTTTTGCCGGAAAAAATGTATGAACTCTTAGAGTCTTATCTTGACAACAGACTATTTCGAGTGAGATACGGGAGCGAATACTCAGAATTCAAAGAAATACAAGCCGGCGTTCCACAAGGTAGCGTCCTCGGTCCAACACTGTTTTTACTTTTTACAAGAGATGTACCTCAAGTAGAGACAACGACTGTAGCCACGTTCGCTGACGACACGGCTATCCTCGCTACGGATAAGACAGTCGAACTATCAACGGGAAAACTCCAACGCGCCTTGAATAAAATATTCGAATGGACAAAGGCCTGGCGAATCCTTCTAAATGAGACAAAATCAACGCATATAAATTTTACTTACAAGAGGGTAATCAACTTACCTCTATTTATAAACTCGGTACAAATTCCGTACGCAAACGAGGCGAAATATTTAGGCATGACCCTAGACGCAAAACTTAAGTGGAAGCCACACGTTAAAAAGAAACGCGATGAACTTGAAATCAAGCTACGAGAACTGAATTGGCTCATCGGACGTTATTCGAAACTAAGCGTATATAACAAACTGCTATTGTATAAGCAAGTGCTAAAACCATCTTGGACGTACGGTGTACAACTTTGGGGTTGTACCAAACCAAGCAACTTATCTATTTTAGAAACTTTTCAGAATAAGACACTAAGAGCAATCGTAAATGCTCCATGGTATATAAGAAATAGCGATTTACATCGAGATCTAGGCATCGCAACCGTGACCGACGAAGTAAGAAACTTTGCTCGCAAATTTTACACTCGCCTTCACGGCAATTGCAACCACGAAATAATCCGAACTCTGGATCAGACAAATCTTGCACGCCGACTACAACGAACAAGACCGTTGGATCTAGCGTCGTAAGAGGAAACCGAACATAATGACGGTATTGCAGGTGCTTTCGTTGGAAGGTAGCCTGCCAAACGCGATTACTATACAGAAGCATGAACTACTTGTTAAGGAAAATTAGTCGTAGTCTTACAAAGATTGGGAGGTTTTTTAGTGAGTAAGAATCTCACACTACTATGAGCACGCGCGTTCGATTCTCATAGTGCCTATGAAGGTTTTTACCTACCCACGAAAAAAAAAAAAAAAAAAAAAATAATTGGTTTATATATACTACACAAATTATTTTCTTGTATTGGACTATACAAACTCATTAAACAATGCTGTTGCAACATTAAAAAGCAAGAAGAAGAACAACCAGGATGCCTAATAAAAATCTACGATCAATGTTTAACTTCAAACAATTCCGAAGCAGATAACTACTCCGTTCCTGAAATTGCACCTTGTATGCGACGTCACATAGTTCCCAGGAGTAGACGGCCCATATCCTTGACAGAGGAACTTTCAACATCAGAGTAGTGAACACTAATCTTTCCTTTAAGGGGGGAAAGATTAGTGTTCAAGAATTGCTATTCCAAATCTTAATATCTGTTTATCTTATACCCACACATATATTCATGTATTGCTTTTCTGTCATGTCGAAAGAGATAGAAATAAACTTTATTACCGTTTGATATTTCAAGAAGTAGAGTAGCGTTTGCTTTATGTGGTTGGTCGTGTGCGCGGTCGTCTTAACACTAGTAAGTGAATGTGAGATGGAGACATTGGATGAAGAATGGCGATCATTTCTTAATCAAACAACTGTGTCGAAGGACTTAGATTTTGAGGAATTTTACACTTTTCAAATGAAAAATGGGTTAAATTTACCTATGTTTCCAAACATAAAGAAATTTATAGGAACAATAATTGCATTTCCTCACAGCAGTGCAACTGCAGAAAGAAAGCTTTCGGCAGTAAGTTTTATAAAAGATATAAAAAGGAACTCTTTGCTTACTGTAACTGTAAATGATATACTGATGTCAAAAGAAATGTTAGATGATTGTTTTGTCGAAAAATGGGAGCCAACTAAAAATTTAATTTTAAAATACAAGAAGCAGCACCCAAATTAAATGAAATTAAAAATGTAAATATGCCCCAAGATGGTGTAGAAAAATGTGTTCATCTATTTTTTCATAATTTTTGTCTCTATATATAATATTTAAGATACCTACTTATGTGATTTAGTATAAAGCGAATAAAATTGAATAAATCAAGGCTTATTTTTTCCTAGTTTCTAATTGTTTTATTTGACCAAGGATACTCTTTAATTGAAAAGGATACCCAAAAAGTTTAGTCTGGGATACTCCTGAGAGTCGGAGAACGACAGCACTGATTATGATTCTGACTCTGACGCCAACTGCAAAACAATCAATGCGCTCTCTTCATTATGTGCTCTTTGTTTTTTTTTTTTGAATATTTGCAGAGTGTCACGCGCTTATGTGTATGAAGTGCATAGGTATACACTCACCATTTATCAAATCATACGTAAGGAAATCATTGCTTACGTCTATGGAACAACTATGGTTGTTGGTTGGTTCTTGCTAGGGATCTTGTTTCTATTTTCTCTCTGCAGATTTCTTTTCTATTTCTCGATCGTCGACAGCTAAATTCCATGAAGTTGGATATTTGAATAGTTGTCCAGTGTGCACACAGGCAAAAATGCATGGTTATGGCGATTTTGAATTCAGATGTCTGCTCTTGATTTGAAAATGTTTGCTTTTGATTGCGTAGGTGCAAACACTAAGTTTATACCTACCTACCTACATACCAATGTCTGCATGTTCCGTTGCGTGGACGCAGGGAATATGGACTGTTTCAGCCGCTATGCTTTGAATAACGGCTCTGATAAAGTATCTATCTGGACAATTACTGGTTCTACAAAATATTTTTTGCGACAATTTGTGACAAAGTACTATAAAGCCTTTTAGTCCAGTCAAATGGTTTCTCGGCCAGGAAAAAAATACCTGCAAAAGTATTTTTTTTGTTGGCTGGTTTTCGGGATGCTGAATCCGATTTTCAACTTCGCTACTTCCCACGGACACAGCTTCACCTCGACTTTTTTTAGTAGTAGACCAGTAGAAGGTAGACCACAATAAATCAAATAAACACGTATAAATTTTTATACCCCATCCCATTGGACAGGAGGTATATTAAGTTTGTCACATAGTTTGTAGCACGGTGAAATAATAATGGTAGACCCCCAAGAATGAAACATGATAAGTATTCTATTACACCTACCCTCTTTTGGAGTATAATTTTTATATAAAAATATGCTTGACCAATCCTTAAAAAAAAACATTCTTATTGTAAGTATCTATAAAATAAAAGTTATTAATTATATGTTTACATCAAGTGTTATTAATTAAATTTAAGTTTAGATACTTATAATGACGAACGAATTTCTACTATGAACATGCATGTTCTTGAGTTCTTCTATAAACCTTTATACGTTTATTTAGAAATTTACAACGAAAAATGATTTGACATATTTGCACGTCTTTGTTTCAAATATTATCGTCAGAACTTACCTTTTACCTTTACTTAACTTACCTATTACCTTTGTCAGAAAAAGGTAATGAGTACGCAGTCACAATTGTATGTGACCTTACGAAATACTTGGTAACACTACCAGTCCAGAATAAAAGTGCAAGAACTGTAGCGAAAGCTGTTGTTGAAAATTTTGTCTTGATATACGGTACAATAAAAAAGGTTGTAACCGATATGGGCACTGAATATAAAAAGCAACTTTTTGCCGAAATATGCTCTCTTCTTAACTTAGATAAAGTAACTTCGACTCCTTACCATCATCAATCCCTAGGTACAATAGAAAGAAATCACAGGACATTCAATGAGTATGTACGGTCATATGTCTCCATTCAAAGAAACGATTAGGATGATTGGTTATAATTTTTCGCATACTGCTACAATACAACCCCATCACCACTGCATGGCTATTGCCCTTTTGCGTTAGTATTTGGAAAGTTTTCAAACACACTGCAATTCCTAGATGAAACCAGTGAGTAAGTGCTACAGTGTGTGCTATCCCATTGGATAGGAGGTATATTAAGTTTGTCACATAGTTTGTAACACGGTGAAATAATAATGGTAGATCGAGACCGAATTCTGAATCGAATGAGCCATGTCCATCCGTCCGTCTGTCCCCAAGACTTTGGGCCCCGCCCACATTTGCAGAATTGAAGAAAAACCTAAAATTTTCCAGAAAAATTTTATTTCTACTGGCCCTGAGCCTAATTTAGGAAAGCTTAAAACAAAAAAAGTAGCAGGTTAGGTAAATAATACTTCAGTCCAGATTTCGTTCACATAAAGTTTTTAGCCACACCTCCTTTTAGGGTCGATTTTTCAAAAATATTGAATTCGAACCAAAAAATTGCATTTTTACTTATATTTAAGTGCAACTTGGAAATATCTGTGGAAATATCTTATAAAAAATAGTATGTAATTAGGGGTGGTTGGACCACGCCCCTTTTTGAAGTTTGCATTATTATAAAATGTCAAAAAATAACTATGCCATCAGCATTCTACAATGTGGGACAGGATGGGGTATTCAACGGTCCGTTTTAAGGATTGCAACTTCTGCGCACACACTGTAGCACTTACTCACTGGTTTCATCTAGGAATTGCAGTGTGTTTGAAAACTTTCCAAATACTAACGCAAAAGGGCAATAGCCATGCAGTGGTGATGGGGTTGTATTGTAGCAGTATGCGAAAAATTATAACCAATCATCCCAATCGTTTCTTTGAATGGAGACATATGACCGTACATACTCATTGAATGTCCTGTGATTTCTTTCTATTGTACCTAGGGATTGATGATGGTAAGGAGTCGAAGTTACTTTATCTATGCTAAGAAGAGAGCATATTTCGGCAAAAAGTTGCTTTTTATATTCAGTGCCCATATCGGTTACAACCTTTTTTATTGTACCGTATATCAAGACAAAATTTTCAACAACAGCTTTCGCTACAGTTCTTGCACTTTTATTCTGGACTGGTAGTGTTACCAAGTATTTCGTAAGGTCACATACAATTGTGACTCCGTACTCATTACCTTTTTCTGACAAAGGTAATGGTCAAATCGTGTCTATTAAGACTAGATCAAATGCATTTTCTGGTGTTGGTGTTATAACCATTGATTCCAAGATTCAATGGTTGCGTTCACATGACTTGACATACTTTTTGATATCTTTGGTCATATTGCGCCAACGATAGTGTCTTTTGATTTCAATAAATAGCCTTGTAATCCCTGGATGGCCACCCCAGATTGGATTATCGTGAAATTTTTTTTCAGAATTTCTTTTATTTCTTCCCCCTTGTATATTGTTATCACTTTGGGCGTTAGCGCTATATTAATTGTTTCCAATAATTTAATGCCCACTGCTTTGAGTTTATTAACCATGTTTTTTTCAAATATATCTTCATTCAGTGATAACTGCAATTTCGTTAGATTTTTCATACCGGCCTCTCTTTGAAGCATTGGAAAAAATTTGTCTAAACAAAGTTTTCCATTGGCATACAATTTTTCTGTATTCTATTGCGCCTAAGATTTTCTTTTCACATTTAAAATAACATTTCTGTTTGAAGAACTTTAGCTAAAAATAAAATAAATAGAGTGGCGCAACAGCTCGAGGTGAACCAGGGCCAACTTCTCAACAATGTATGCTGGTGTGTTAATTTCTTTTTACATACAAAGGGACCTACAACTTTTTGCCGAATCCGAACGGCACTTTGAGAAGTTTTTCAAGACAAATGATACTCTCGGAGGGCTTGTCAAACCCTCGCGGAGGTGGGGACCGTGAAAAAGAACAAGTCTTTTTTTTCAGGTGCCGTGAAAGCACTGGAAGCAAAAGATATGGGAATGCACGTTTCATTGATTTTTTGAGTAAACACTGCCCCACAAGCGTATTTGCTTGTAACAATAATTATACAAAACTCCTTTTCAAAGTCTAGATATTGCAAAACGGACGGACTCAATAGGCAATTCTTTAAATAGCTGAATGATTTCTCGAAATTTTCAGTCCATTCAAACCTAACATTTTTTTGCTTAAGTGATTAATTTTTGGGATAAATCAAAAATTTGGCAAAATTAGGGATAAATCGCCTATAGTAATTGCAAAAGCCTACAAATCTCTTTGCTTCGTCACCATTTTTCGGAGTTGGATAATTTAGGATTGTATCGAATTTCGTTTCGTCAGGCAGTATTCCTTCACTTGTGCATTTATGTCCCAGAAATGTCACCTCATGTCTGAAGAAAGAGCATTTGTCTGGGTGTAATTATACCCGACCCAGGGTATATTAAGTTTGATGTGTAGTTTGCAACGCAGTGAAATAATCACCGTAGATCTCTAAGACCTTTTAGAGATATGAATGGGACCGACAGGAGAATCGATTAAGCCATGTCCGTCCGTCCGTCCGTCCGTATGGACGTAAACA
Source organism: Neoascia interrupta (assembly GCA_947623515.1). Lineage (NCBI taxonomy): Eukaryota > Metazoa > Arthropoda > Insecta > Diptera > Syrphidae > Neoascia > Neoascia interrupta. The sequence continues at coordinate 99,870,223 of OX392463.1, read as the reverse complement.
ATTTTTAGGCCTTAAATTCTAAGGCAGAGAGCTGAAATTTTGTGGGTTGGTTGGAATCCCAGTCCTCCAGATCAGATTTGAAAATAAGCTGAATCCGCCCACCGACACGCCCACTACAGGCCTGTATGTGCGACCATCTCTTATTTACAAAAATACATTTTGCAAATTTTAGCTATGTTACAATGGCGCTAGCGCATTCATTTTTGGTACGTATCATTGCCTTATAAGTGTCTTTAAGGTAGCCAAAAAATTTTAGCTTTTTCGTTGACCACACCTACTTTTTAAGGGATCTTAGCTTAAAATGACTGTTTTTCAATAAATATATATGAAATTTGACAAAAAATTATATGACAAAAGCTGTAGATATAAGCATTTTCTAACTTTTATGTGTACATTGTATGTGCCTCCGCCCACTTTTGTGGGCGTGGCGTTAAAAAAGTGATTTTTTTAGTTAAAAAGGCGGAGTTATAGGCCGAAATGTATGCAACCACCTAGTATAAAGCATTCAACAGTTATATTTTTATATCCCGCCCACTTTTTGGAGGCGTGACAGTTTTCTTTTTGGTATGGTCGGGTATTTTGCAATCCGTCGTAGATGGATTGAAGCTTTTGCATACCCACTGTTGCACTTTCCCACTTATTTTAAATTGTGTTTCCTACATATTTGAAAATTATTTGTGAGATTCTTGAGCATGTGGTTTTTAGAACAACCAGTGACCACTAAATTGTTCATGTAGAAATGCCTGCGACTGATCGAAGCCTGAAAACGCTAGGCATCATTCTTTGGAACGAATTCGGAGCTATTTTCAAACCGTATGGCAATCGGTTAAAACGAAAGGAACCTTTTTCCGTTGAAAACGATGTAATGTTCCTTGAGTTCTCTTCGAGCTCAATTTGATGAAAACCAGACATTAGATCGAGACATGAAAAATGTCTCGGGGTAGAGGGTGTTTGTCAGCTATCAGTTTTTTGTTTACCTTTCTGTAATCAATGACAAAGCGCCATCGCTTTTCCGTATTTCCCGGTAAACTTTTTTTGGAACCAACAGGACTGGGCTATTGTATTCTGATATTGACGGTTCTATTATATTATCTTTTAATAACTTATCAACCTGTTTATTTATTTCTTCCTTTTAGGTTTATGGGGTGCGGTAATTTTTTATATAAACTGGAGAGTCATCTTTTAACCTTAGCTTTTGCGTGTAAGAATTATTGGTTGAGATACTATCTGATTCTAGAACAAATATGTCAACGAAATCCGAACAAAGTTTACTTAATTTAAGGGTTGCGAAAGGTGGAAATGCTTTTTTTTATTTATTTCCTGAGGATTTCCTCTTACCTGTTTGGCTCAGTTTTAGTGGATGATATTATGTCATAATCAGATAGACTTTCGGTTTCTATTTCTACGTTTTTCAGTAAGATATCATATTCGTTTATATTGATCAGTCGCACATATTCTGTTGTGAAACTAAACTGTTAGCAATGAATATGCCTTTTTCCTACTCTTGATTTGGAACTAAAAGCTCTCTTTCGGACGAAACTTATTTATTTCTCTAACAACTTCTGCCCTGGCTGGTATTTTCAAATGGTGCATTTTGCATCGGTATCCCAATGTCTTCTCGGAAATTAGTGGGACGTATTATAAGGAGGTCATCGTGGTGTTGGTAATCCAGGGCGCAATTATAATTTTTTAAAAAGTCTAATCCTAACATACCATCACCATATATAGGGAATGTATCCGGCACTACATGAAATTCGTCAGCTATTAGAAACAGGTCTGCCTTAATAATACCCAATGATTCAATATTTCCTTGTCCGATTCTGCTAAGCTGTATGGTTGTATTAATTATTATTGCGTTTTTATCTACTTTAGAAACTTTTAGTACAGACACATGTGCACCGGTGTCTATTAAGAAAAGGTTTTTGGTTTTTATTGGTATTTGTTCTTATTTGCACATAACTATTAAGATTGAATGTATAAATTTTTGAATTATTTAATCTTGCATTTGAATTTCTGCAGGGTTCTCTACGTTTCCCTGACCCTGTTCATTAACCAAGCGCATCTGTCTTTGAGGTCGACTTCGGTAATTATTTCTGTTGTTCCACCTATTGTTACTACTCCTGATAGTGTTACTATTATAGCTATGATAGTTGCCACGTCCTCTTCGTCTGTTGTTAAACGATGTGGAACCCGAAGATCTACGGTTTTGACCTCTGTTGTTATTATAGGTATTATTACAACGCCTATCATGGGTTTGCCGTTGTTGACCCCCGCGGTAGTGCCTGATTTCAGTCTGTTTATACCCGACCCAGGGTATATTAAGTTTGATGTATAGTTTCTAACGCAGTGAAATAATCACCGTAGACCCGTAAGACCTTTTAGAGATATGAATGGGACCGAAAGGAGAATCGATTTAGCCATGTTCGTCCGTCCGTCCGTCCGTCCGTCCGTATGTAAACAACTTTTAGGCCTTAAATTTTAAGGCAGAGAGCTGAAGTTTTGTGGGTTAGTTGGAAATCCAGTCCTTCAGATCAAGTTTGAAAATAAGCTGAATCCGCAAACAGACACGCCCACTACAGGCCTGTATGTGCGACCATCTCTTATTTAAAAAAATACATTTTACAAATTTTAGCTATGTTACAAAGGCGCTAGCGCATCCATTTTTGATACGTAACATTGCCTTATAATTGTCTTTAAGGAAGCCAAAAAATTTTAGCTTTTTAATTTGCCACGCCCACTTTTTAAGGGATTTTAGCTTAAAATGGCTGTTTTTCAATAAATATATATGAAATTTGACAAAAAGTTATATGACAAAAGCTATAGATATTAGCATTTTCTAACTTTTATGCATACATTGTATGTGCCTCCGCCCACTTTTGTGGGCGTGGCGTTAAAAAAAGTGATTTTTTTAGTTAAAAAGGCGGAGTTTTAGGCCGAAATGTATGCAACCACCTAGTATAAAGCATTCAACAGTTATATTTTTATACCCCGCCCACTTTTTGGAGGCGTGGCAGTTTTGTTTTTGGTATGGTCGGATATTTTGCAATCCGTCGTAGATGGATTGAAGCTTTTGCATACCCACCGTTGCACTTTCCCACTTGTTTTTAACTACTTCCGTATGAGTTTGCACATATTTTTATACCCGACCCAGGGTATATTAAGTTTGATGTATAGCTTGTAACGCAGTGAAATAATCACCGTAGACCCCTAAGACCTTGAGAGATATGAATGGGACCGACAGGAGAATCGATTAAGCCATGTCCGTCCGTCCGTCCGTCTGTCCGTCCGTATGTAAACAACTTTTAGGCCTTAAATTTTAAGGCAGAGAGCTGAAGTTTTGTGGGTTAGTTGGAAATCCAGTCCTTCAGATCAAGTTTGAAAATAAGCTGAATCCGCAAACAGACACGCCCACTACAGGCCTATATGTGCGACCATCTCTTATTTAAAAAAATACATTTTACAAATTTTAGCTATGTTACAAGGGCGCTAGCGCATCCATTTTTGATACGTAACATTGCCTTATAATTATCTTTAAGGTAGCCAAAAAGTTTTAGCTTTTTTATTGGCCACGCCCACTTTTTAAGGGATTTTAGCTTAAAATGACTGTTTTTCAATAAATATATATGAAATTTGACAAAAAATTATATGACAAAAGCTGTAGATATTAGCATTTTCTAACTTTTATGTATATATTGTATGTGCCTCCGCCAACTTTTGTGGGCATGGCGTTAAAAAAAATATTTTTTTTAGTTAAAAAGGCGGAGTTTTAGGCCGAAATGTATGCAACCACCTAGTATAAAGCATTCAACAGTTATATTTTTATATCCCGCCCACTTTTTGGAGGCGTGGCAGTTTTCTTTTTGGTATGGTCGGGTGTTTTGCAATCCGTCGTAGATGGATTGAAGCTTTTGCATACCAACTGTTGCACTTTCCCACTTGTTTTAATGTATAGTTGATAACACAGTGAAATAATGACCGTAGACAACTAAGACCTGCTAGAGATATAATGAACGAAACCGACAGGTGAATTGATACAGCCATGTTCGTATGTGTTAATTTTTTTGGGCCTTTAAAATTGACAAATATTTAAGATGATACATAATAACAATGGGTCATATGAATAAAATCTAGTATGAACTATGTTCCTCTTTCCTACCTAGTCTATTAAAGTTCTGTAATTTTGCTAGGTTTTGTATGAATAAACTATTGCATTGGGTGAAAATCTAGTAAACCTAGATTCTACTATGAAAATGACATGTTCAAACTTACATTGTATGTAGATCAGTCTTATGATAAGACATGTTCAAAAGGCAAGGAAGAATCATAGTACTTTTCATTGGGAAAATTATATGATCATTCGGGAGACTTATATTCCGTTTTTTATACCCGACCCAGGGTAGCTATATTAAGTTTGATGTATAGTTCGTAATGCAGTGAAATAATCACCGTAGACCCCTAAGACATTTTAGAGATTTAAATGGACCGACAGGAGAATCGATTAAGCCATGTCCGTCCGTCCGTCCGTATTTAACAACTTTTAGGCCTTAAATTTTAAGGTAGAGAGCTCAAATTGGGTGGGTTGGCTAGAAGTCCAGTCCTTCAGATCAAGTTTGAAAACTAGCTGAATCCGCCCACAGACACACCCACTATAGGCCTGTATGTGCAACCATCTCTAATTTAAAAAAATACTTTTTCCAATTTTTAGCTATGTTACAATGGCGCTAGCGCATTCATTTTTGGTATGTAACATTGCCTTGTAATTGTCCTTGAAATAACCAAAAATTTTCGTATACGGCAAGAGCCGTGAAAAGACGTGTGTAATAGTAGTTCAAGTTTTATTAAAAATTGTTAAACTACTTGCATAAAGCAGACTTAAGCATCCAAAAAAATCGGATGGTTAAACTGCAAAGTTGACGCGTACATACAAAATCTCATGCGTTGCGTTAACTGTCAAAAACTTGGTCACACCAAAAACCGATGCACAAATGCACAAATTTGCAAAGACTGCTGTCTTCCTCCACCATACGAAAACAGTCCACGAATTTACTGCGTTAATTGCAACGACGAAAACCATACATCATACGATCCCTCCTGCCCCGCCTTCCTTAGGTACAAATCGCTGAACAAAATAAAAGCTGATCGTCGTTGTACTGTCCGTGATGCATGGCAAATTTATAACGAGAATCCCACTCTGCATCAGTTACCTCCACCTAAAAAGAGAGATGGGCCTATACAGAAAATATAACACTTTCAGACGGATTACAGATGTCCTCACTATCTGAGTCTCAAACAGAGATGTGTGATATAAGTAACATCTAGCACAAGAAAATCGCATGCTACACCTGCAACCATGAACTCAACCTCAAATAAATTAATTACTTCAAACACATTTCTCACTACCTCCAAGCCCATTTACACGACTAACCCTACCCCAAACACAAACAACTTTAAAAAATTGTAATGACACTGTTAGATAATGAATTCATTATCCTCCAATGGAATATTTAAGGCTATATCAACAACAAATATGCCTTAGAACGCTTAATTGCAAAATATAAGGCCGATATAATTGCTCTTCAGGCAACGCACATAGCATCTAAAAACTAACAAATGTTAAAGCTTAAGAATTACCAACCATTTCCACATAATAAAGCTTATGATTATTCGAAATCAGGCATAGGCCTCTTGGTTAAGAATTCAATCCCATTGAATTCATACTGCTGCTGCTCCTCGAACTTCACCTTTCAAACCATAGAAACCGCAGGTAAAAGGCCTTTTAAAATTACAAATCTGTATAGGGAGCATGAAGTTCCTACTACAAGAGATTTTCTAAGTGACATCGCGATTAACGACATTAGCCATCATCTTGTTTTGGGAGATTTAAATGCTTAAAACACGTTATGGGGATCAAGTTCAAATAATAGAACAGGGGAAAAATTAAAAGAGTTCGCCAATGAACGTAATTTTATTGTTTTAAACGACGGCGCTCCAACACTTTTTAACACTCGGAATACATTCTCTGCCGCTGACGTCGCGTTTGCTTCAAAAAACCCGGCTCATCTGCTTCACTGGGAAGTCATCAAGGGGAAAGTAGAGACCACTTCCCAAATATTATCCGCACGCAAGGAAGAATCATTTGGAAAAAGATATCCGTACGGTTCAGTGAAGCAAAAGCCAATTGGAGTAAGTTTGAGGAAACAACACATACTCTGTACTTATTTGCTGTATTTAGTATCGTATTTGCTCTTTGTATAACAACATACTGCGAACTGGTATCTTTCCTCACTCTTGGAAGAAAGTTATACTTGGCCCATACCGAGGAGCACTCAAAATCGGCATAACTTAGATGGATATCGCCCGACATCGCGTTTACCTGTTCTCAATAAAATTTTTGCTAGAACATAAATTAGCGGATAACGTTTCATCCGGTAGACACACCGTGGTCATGTCATCTGACCTCGAGAAAGCCTACGACCGTGTCACTATTTACCCTGTTATTGAACAGCTACGGAGTTGGGAAGCCCCAGATAGAATTTTAAGGGTTATTGCATCATTTCTGTCCGGAAGAACTTTCTGCGTTGAAGTAAATGGGTTTACCTCAACCACAACTAGTGGGAGGGTTACAATCCGCTTAGGCGAATCGTTGGATACCCCATCCCAATTGACGACTTTCAAGCTCCGAATTGTGTCATAAATCTTGGTTGTTAAATTTCAGTTTCTATTAACTTCAACTGAATCAAGTGAGTGACAGCCTTGCCACACGAGTGTGTTTCTTTCCTTCGTCCTGCTTTATCTAACAATTTCATCGTGTCAACTAAGCCTAAATACTTTTAAGTGTCCTAAGAAGAAGTATCGAGACTTTCTTTGTGTACTTTCGTCAATTTGTATTGCCAATCGATCTCTCAATGATGATATCTCTCAAGCAATATTAAAAAATAAGAAAAGAAAAAAATCGACGCGGAACAGAACAATCAGTGATCTTACTTTTCTCCACCAATCCCCTGATAAAGCGTAAAACTCTCTTCTCTCCAAATCAGGGGAACTAATAAGCTTCTGCCAAAGGCCTTCCATCCACACCTACAAGTGCATTATCAACGCTCTTCGTAAAAGAAAAACAACAGGAGAATGTACTCACTGTTAAAATCTTGGAAGAACATCTCACCTAACTCACCATCTTCTAACTTTTATGTATATATTGTATGTGCCTCCGCCCACTTTTGTGGGCGTGGCGTTGAAAGAAGTGATTTTTTAGTTAAAAAGGCAGAGTTTTAGGCCGAAATGTATGCAAACCACCTAGTATAAGGCATTCAACAGTTATATTTTTATATCCCGCCCACTTTTCGGAGGCGTGGCAGTTTTCTTTTTGGTATGGTCGGGTTTGGATTAAAGCTTTTGCGTACCCACTGTTGCACTTTCCCACTTGTTATTATTTTACTTAAGTGCGATTTGTTTTGCACAAAATTTTGCATACATGAAATTTTCAATAACTGTCATAAATTCTTTTGTCTCTTTTGGTAGCCCATTGAACAGGGATTTATTTCTGATTTGAGTATAAATTTCTGGTATGTTCGGATTGGTGCGCTTTACAAACGTATGAAGATTGCATAATTTTTTATACTTTTTTATATTTGCTGTTATTTGTTTTTATTGAATTAATAAGTTTTGGAACGTTTAAATTTAAAAAAATAATTTATTTTTTCATTATTTAAGTTAAGGTCCAAAAAAATTTGAAATTTTTTGAGAGACTAGTTTCAAAAGTTATTGCTGCCAAATATTGTAAGATTTCCTTTATTTTACTATTTGTTTTATTTAATTATAGTATTTTCTATAAAACAAACAGCAAAACTTTCTATAATATAAAGATTCAAGAAAATACAGAAAACCTAAAACCTCAGTCTGAAAGACCGGGCGCGAGTATACGTGTCCTCTTAAAACGCGCGAGTACAGGAAAGTTAAGTATATATTAACCTTTTTCTTTTGTCAATCTAAGTAAAACTAATTTGTAATTTTTAATCTTTTGTTATATAAGTTAGTTATATAATTATGTTAATTCTAAATATAGTTATAACGGCATTGTATTTCGATTTAAACGACATCTTATGGTCTTGTAGCCCTGATATCTTAAGTGTAGGTAGTTTATAAATTTACTTTGTAAACTATTCTTGATAAATAAATAAATAAATAAATAACCAAAAAATGTTAGCCTTTTCATGGACCACGCGCACTTTTTAAGGGATTTAAGCTTCAAATAACTGTTTTTCAATAAATATGTATACATTTGACAAAAAATTATATGACAAAAGCTGTGGCGTGGAGTTTAAAGGAGTGATTTTTATACCCCATCCCATAGGATAGGAGGTATATTAAGTTTGTCACATAGTTTGTAACACGGCGAAATAATAATGGTAGACCCCCAAGACCTTAAGGGCATATAATCGAGACGGAAATCTGAATCGAATGAGCCATGTCCGTCCATCCGTCCGTCCGTCTGTATGTCACATGTTTTTAGGCCTTAAATTTTGAGCTAGGGTGCTGAAACCTTTTTTATTGCCCACATCGCACCCAACAAAACTGTTTCAAGTTAAACTGTTTCAAGTGTTTCTTCAGACATAAAAAAGGTTTTGGGAAAAAGCTTATATTTTAAACCTTTCCGTGGTATTTTTGATCGTCTAGAAGTTATGCTCGCCGGGTAGGTTTGGAAGAAGTAATGGAAATCATTTCCTTCAAATAGGTCAGAAAGAATCCAGGCTTCCAATACGATAAGAAAGACTTACGTGAGTAAAAAGTAAGCAGAACCCGTTTACACCTAACTTATGAAAAAACTAGTGGGAGGGTTACAATCCGCTTAGGCGAATCGTTGGATACCCAATCCCAATTGACCACTGTCAAGCTCCGAATTGTGAAATAAATCTTGGTTGTTAAATTTCGGTTTCATTTAACTCCAATTGTATTTAGAATTTCTCAGTTAAGAATCTTCCCCCTTAGAAAGGGGCGTAAAAATAACATCGTATTTTTGTTTATATTTTTTATCAGAAGTGGTATACACGTGTTGATTGCATTTTCATATTAAAAATTTGGTTTATACTTAAAAACGCCCGACGTAATTTGCAATCCGTCGTAGATGGATTGAAGCTTTTGCTTTTTTTCCCACTTGTTTACTATGGCATCACTTGAGTTGTGGAATGTTCCGGAGCACATAGTAATCCTCAACTCTGAGTAACTTGCATTATCTATTAAAGTTTTCACTGCAGCTTTTGTGGAAACTCTTTTTGCTGCATCACATGTGAATCCTTCTGAAATGTAAGCTGAATTAAGTGACTTAGTTAATCACTTAATTCTGCAAATTTACTTTCGAAGCAAACTCTTCTGTGTTATTGTGTACGTGCTGCAAGCTTGTAAGCTTAGCTAATAACACTTCGGAAGAGATCCCTTTTATCTCGGTTTTTAGCTTATTTGCGATTTGTTGAAGAGTTGTTTCTTCTTCTATTAAATCGCGTGCAGTTCCCCTAAGTTTTGTTTTCACTAGGATCACCGCAAAGCCTTCATTGTTTTCTTTGATTGTTTCTATTAGCGAAATGGCATCCAAGAAGCTTTTGAGGTTATTTTGACTGTCGTCAAACTCAGGTAAAATTTATACCACGGAAATTTCACATTTAGCATCTCCTAATAAATGTAAGATACAAAAAAGGAAAATTGAATTGGTAAATCTCCTCCAGTGGGCGTGGCATCTGTTTTTTATGTAAAATTTTTAAAAGCAGTTTACTCAATATTTCTGCTTTAAATTGAAAAAATGTTGCTTAATATTTTATGTAGAAAACGCTAAGTTCTACATATAATTTTTCTACAATTTTCCAGAAAAACGTAATTTCGACTGGCCATGAGCCTAATATAGGTAAGTATGAAACAAAATATGTAGCAGGTAAGGTAAACTAGACTTTAGTTCAGATTTCGTTCATATAAAGTTTTTAGCTACGCCCTCTTTTAGGGGTCGATTTTTCAAAAATATTGAATTTGAAGCAAAAAATTGCGTTTTTATGTACAAGCGTAACTTGGAAATATCTGTGGAAATATCTTATTACTAAATAAATAAATAGAGTGGCGCAACAGCTCGAGGTGAACCAGGGCCAACTTCTCAACAATGTATGCTGTGTGTGTTAATTTCTTCACATACAAGGTGACCTACAATTTTTTATTATTGATAGTTTGTAATTATATATATCTTATTATTGATAGTTTGTAATTAGGGGCGATAGGACCACGCCCCTTTTGAAAGTTTGCATTACTTATAAAATGTCAAAAAATAACCATGCCATCATAATTTTACAATGTGGGATAGGATGGGGTATTCATTGGTCCGTTTTACGTACTGTAACTTCTGCGTACGCACTGTGGCACTTTATCACTAAAAAACTATGCATGTTTTAGAAAATATCTTTTGCCAAAATTACCGTAAATTTTATTTTGACCAAACCTATAGCTCATTGAAATTTTGAAATTATGGAATAATTTTATTATTGTATTTACTTTTATACCTACAAATATTTTGTGTCGGATGATATAAATTTAAATGTGGTGTAGTTGCTACAGGGTTTGGTTTTAGAACTAGCGAAATTTTTTTAATGAGAACGCATACAGGATCATTTTTTTCACACATAACGGTGTAGTTACAGTTGAAAAGACGTTAATATTAAAAAGTTTTTGCCATGGGGCCGCGATACGCAATATTACCAAGGATACTTTCGGCTAGTTTTTTATACCCCATCCCATAGGATAGGAGGTATATTAAGTTTGTCACATAGTTTGTAACACGGTGAAATAATAATGGTAGACCCCCAAGACCTTAAGGGCATATGGTCGAGACCGAATACTGAATCGAATGAGCCATGTCCGTCCGTCCGTCCGTCTTTATGTCACATGTTTTTAAGCCTTAAGTTTTGAGCTAGGGTACTGAAACTTCGTACGTCAGGTGCACGTCATGCGAAGCAGTACAAGTGTAAAAATTTTTGAAATCCGGCCAAAGACACGCCCACAATCGGTCTAAATATGCAACTACCTCCAGATTTTTCAAAACTGTAAGACTTAGTGAATATAAGACACAAAAAAGACAAATTTAATTGGTAAACCTCCTCTAGTGGGCGTGGCATCTATTTTAAGGGTTTATTTTCAAATGCAGTTTACTCAGTATTTTTCCTCGAAATTGAAAAAAATTAGCTTAATATTTTATATAGAAAACGCTTAGTTCCACATTTTGTTCATACAAGACTTAAGGCCCCGCCCACATTTGGAGGCAGAATTGAAGAAAAACCTAAAATTTTCCAGAAAAACTTAATTTCGACTGCCCTTGAGCCTAATTTAGGAAAGCATGAAACAAAAAAAGTAGCAGGTTAGGTAAACAATACTTCCGTCCAGATTTCGTTCATATAAAGTTTTTAGCCACGCCACCTTTTAGGGGTCGATTTTTCAAAAATATTGAATTTGAACCAAAAAATTGAATTTTTACGTACAATTAGGTGTAACTTGGAAATATCTGTGGAAATATCTTATAATCAATAGCTTGTAATTAGGGGCGGTTGGACCACGCCCCTTTTCGAAGTTTGCATTACTTATAAAATGTCAAAATAACTATGCCATCAGCATTTTACAACGTGGGATAGGATGGGGTATTCAACGGTCCGTTTTACGGACTGTAACTTCTGCGTACACACTTAAGCACTTACTCACTGGTTACTAAATGTTCTTGAAATACCATTATATTCGGCAATTTGATCTACATCAGTATTCTCCTTCTTCTTACTGATTGAAAAAATACTCCGGCTTGAGTTTTGAAGAGAAATAGATATGGATCAAGGACCGAAAAACTGCAGCAGTATTATAATTTTTCATAAAATGCTTCGTCATTATCTTTCTTGCATCTTAAATTTCTAGTCAGTGATTCGCAGTATTGGAAGCCAAGACTGTTGATACTGTTGTTCTGTTTTTTTTTTTTTTTTTTTTTCATATTGAAACCGTAGGAAGAGTTATCAGTCAATGTTAGCTTCATTTTAATATTAAGGTGCCTAGTGATGTTCTTCTGGCAGCGTTTTAAATGATTTGAAATGAAATGATATGAAGAAAAGTTTCATAGCCAGAAAGAAGAAAATGTAACTATTTTTAATGAAATATAGAATGGTTTTTGAGAATAGAGGAATGGAAAGCATGTGCCCGTATACAACGTACAACGTGTTTAACATCACTTTCTCACTTACTTACTTAAGCACTAGAGTCCGGGGTGGACCTGGGCCTCAGCCAACAAGCTTCGCCAGCCACCTCTGGTGTTTAACATCATAGCTTTTCAAATACTTTGTTCAAAAAGCTGATATTGGGCACACATTTAGAAAAACCATAGCTTGATCGGAAGGTCATTTCAAGTTTTGGTCAAATAGTTTTATAACTCCTGTTTTGACGTATTTTCGAAAAAAAAACAACGTGAAAAATGTTTGTTTAGCAAATTATCTCCAGATAGTGGTGGGGACAAATCGATGCTATACGAGTTGAGGGGCAAACGATTTGAAACATACACAAAAAAAAAACTCATATAGAAAACTATATGAATAAAATAATATAGCTTTCAAGCTATATGAATAAGCTTAAAAACTATAAAAGCATTTCAAAAATTATTTTTCAACATATTCTGGTATAATTTACAACCTCAGTCTGGTTGTACCGATTTTAATGAAATGTAGTTTTTGTATAAAACGTGTGAAGGAATTCGTAATTTATAAGACTATTCAATGATGAAAAGAAACTTGAATTTTTCTTAAGAATTTTTTTTTCCAGAAATAGTTTATAAAGCAAATTAAAAACCCCGCATTTATTACCGTTATCCTAAAATCATATGCCCATACTATTGGCAAGGAATAGCCAATCGGAGTGATATAAGTACCTACTTAATAATGAAAAAAAAGATTTTAAATACATTATCTGCGTAACAGTAATATGGACCATTCGGAAAACTCAGACAAAGACGTTTCCCAGGTCTTGTGGAAAAAGTATACAGGCCTGAAATATTATATGATTTTCGAGACACGCTTAAAAACTTTTAAGTTGCTTTCATAAAATGGTAAAAAGGTGAATGGTAAATGGTGAAAAGAGAAGAGCGCGTAGAAGATGGCAAGGCACGAGGGCTCCCCCAGACAAAACCCTCTTGAACCACCTCTTTAACAAACTGAAAGGAATGTTGCGAAATTTTAAAAATCGTGAGTCCACTGAATACCTTGAAGGCTTGTCGACGGATAGATGCTCAAACTACTCTCTGTGGAAAGCAGTTAAGTCCTATAGAAGAAAACTATAATCCACTCAGCACCAATTAAAGAAAGCTAACGGCGAATGAAAGATAACGGCGACAAGAGAAGACAAAGATCCCTGGCAAAATATTGAAAGAACTACCAAAAAAGGCACTAGTCAAGCTACTTTAAATGATTAACGCTTCTCTTATACTTCTTTACGTTCCAAGGCAATGGAAAGTTGCTGAAGTCATTATGGTTTCCGACCTAACCATTCCACAATAGATCAAGTCTACAGAATAACACAAGTGAATCAGTCGAGTCATCAACGAGAAACCTCCAACGAGCATTGGACAGAATTTGTGTCTGGAGGAAGACTTGGCGAATCGCTCTTAACGAGAACAAAGTCAACCATTTGAGTAAGAAGCCTAAATATGTTAATATTTTGACAACAAGAAACGCGTTTCTCATTTTTTAAAGCTTTTATCAATGATTATATAAAAATAAAAAAAAATCTCCTCTTATTTTTATAACCTACCAACCCACAATTTTGTGAACCCATTGACACTTCCATTTGTAAATTACCCAACCCACACTACATTCCTACCTTCCTACTCAAATTCATTCAAAAAATCTTTCAGCAACGACACTAAACATTTCAATTATAACCTTGCACCAAATAGGTATTTGATACGTATACCCATCACGGAAAAGAGGACAAGGCGCCTTACCTACCCTCGAATAGATCTCGAATAATAATCATTGCAATGCTGTCAGCGAGATTATGAGCTGGTCGAAAATAGCCATCAAAAGCATACACGCATAGCCAATGGTAAACAATTATATTCTAGACACAAAGATAAAATTCTCTTCAACGAACTATATCTATACCTACCCTACCAAGAACAAAGTGAGTGCCCACTGCCCAATCCGTACGAGAAAGAGAATGATGAAACGAAAGCGCCACGACAGTGTGGCATTTTTTCGAACTTCACGATTCCTTGTGTGCGTGTTCAAGGAATTTTTTAAGCAAAAATAGGCGAACAGACACTTTTTCAAAAATTAATATCTAAGTTACTACAAACTAAAATCTTTTTATTTGAATGCAATCTGATTAAAAAAATACAAAATAAACATAAGAAAAATTACTTGAGATATCTGTGCCCTGCTTTCACCCACAATAGCGTTGTAAATATTGGCTATTTGTTGGTTTATAAAATTGCATTTTTAAAAATGTTAAGATGAAAAAATAATTTTTTTGGTAACTACTTTAGTTGTTATAATATATTTTCTTTCATAGTAAAAAAATTCAAAAATTTAGAAATCAAACCGTGACAGCCCCGAAGAAAATAAACAAAAAAAGGTGTAAAATAAAATAAAATATGATAGTTAAAATAAAATGAGAATAATCTATGAATAAAATAGATAAAATAAAATGAGTTGCCTTGTTTTTAGCTCAAAAACTTCAAAATTAAGCAAATTTGAAATTTTAAAAAATCAGAAATAGTGGCACACACATATTGGCTTTGAAAAAAAGGAGATTGAGCAAGTTACCTTTTTAATTTTAGAAGTTCTGTCACATGAAGCCCTATATGACGGTGGACTCTGGGTGTAGCGTTTATTGTGTATGTGAAGTGACGTTTCCACTCAATTTTCAATTGTTATTTCTTACAATGTGACTTTAATAGTATGAAATCGATTAAAAGTTACTAAATATCACACACTCAAGCTAACAAAATTAATTTTATGTTAAAAGTACAAAAAACCGATACTAACAAAATCACACTACGAAATGCGAAAAAAACAGTGAGTAAGGGGTGTGGTCCAACCGCCCCTAATAACAAACTATTAATTATAAGATATTTCCACAGATATTTCCAAGTTACACTTAAATGAACGTAAAAATGTAATTTTTTGGTTCAAATTCAATATTTTTGAAAATTTAAAAGGGGGCGCGGCTTAAAACTTTATATGAGCGACTCGTTTACCTAACCTGCTACTTTTTTGTTTCATGCTTTCCTAAATTAGGCTCAAGGCCTGTCGAAACTAAGTTTTTCTGGAAAATTTTAGGTTTTTCTTAAATTCTGCCTCCAAATGTGGGCGTGACCCAAAGTATTGTATAGACAAAATGTGGAACTAAACTTTTTTTACATAAGATATTGAGCAATTTTTTTTCAATTTCGAGCAAAATTATTGAGTAAAATGCATTTGAAAATTTACCCTTGAAATATTTGCCACGCCCACTAGAGAAGTTTTACCAATTAAATTTTCCCTTTTTGTGTCTTACATGCATTAGGAGATGCCAAATGTCAAATTTCAGCCTTTTAGAACGTCTTACAGTTTTGAAAATGTGGAGGTAGTTGCCCATTTAGACCGATTGGTAGTTGCACATTTAGACCGACCGGGCGTGTCTTTGGGCGGATTTCAAAAATTTTTACACTTGTACTGCTTTGCATGACGTGGACCATTCGCACGAAGTTTCAGCACCATAGCTCAAAATTTAAGGCTTAAAAACATGTGACATATAGACGGACGGACGGACGGACATGGCTCATTCGATTCAGAATTCGGTCACGATCATATGCCCTTAAGGTCTTGGCGGTCTACCATTACTATTTGACGTGTTACAAACCATGTGACAAACTTAATATACCTTCTATCCTATGGGATGGGGTATAATAAACTAAATGAAGTCAAAGCAATTTGACACTTCACGTGATGACTGCACCGGTTCAGTAATTGTTGTTCTGTTCACAATAAAGTGTACACCAGTGTACACCACGCTGGGTGGTCAAAGGATAGACATCTGCCCTCAAGAGGATACAAGCATCCAAAGGTTTTCTAAACCAACCTCTGTCTATCAACTCCTACTCTCACCTCCCCGTGGTGAACACCGGGTGCCTAGTACCTCAACTGGAGATTGGGTTCCAACCCCTTTGGAAGATTGTTGGATTGTTGGAACACTCCTCCCCCCTCTCTAGCAGACGAGAGAGGGGGGAGGAGTGTTCCCACTAAGGCACTTCTCCTTGCATCCGGACGGCAGCGGAGGAATTCCCCAGATGGAATCAACGGCGGCGTCCATAGTTCCAGTCCGAACTACTTAGTGAACATCTTATATGGGCTACTACGACGTATTCGGAGCTCAGGCCTATAAGGAGCGGGCTATCCGGCTCTACGTCCTTAGAGCTAAACAAAGGTTCTGGTCCTCCAGGTTTGGGGTCGTGACGTCGGGGTGACTTCCCGGCCACGTAAAGAAACAGCAGTCGAAGCAGAAACAAGCCTTGGATTCGGACGGATTTACTGTTGACGACCAATGCAAACGAGAAGGAGACAACGAGCTCCGGATCAGCACGTGGAATGTTAGGTCCTTTAACAGATCACGTGCAGCCGAGCAACTAGCGGAGGCTCTTAACGACTGCAAAGCAGACATTACTGCCATCCAAGAAATGCGGTGTGACGGGCCGGGCAAAAGAAGGATGAAAAACTGCGACCTCTACTATGGCGACTGCTATCGGCATCAAAGACAGCGCCTATTTGGATGTGGTTTTGTTGTTGGAGGCAGACTTAGGCAAAAAGTCTCGAGCTTCAACCCTGTAAGCAAGCGCATCGCGACGATCCGCATCAAGGCTAAATTCGCCAATATTAGCCTGATATGCGCGCTTGCCCCCACAGAGGAGAAAGATGACGAGACCAAAGATATGTTTTGCGAGCTCCTGGACAAAACTTATGAGCAGTGCCTTACCTACGACATTAAGATTGTCCTAGGTGATTTTAATGCCAAGCTAAGAAGGGAGGGCTTCTTTGGTCGTACAGTCGGAAAGTATGGCCTGCACGACACGACCTCCGATAACGGATTCAGGCTGATCGACTCTGCTGCGGGGTGACACGGTGTGGTAGCTTATACACAGTTTCCGCATCTCAATATCCACAAAGGGCATGGAGATCTCCCGATCAATCAACCGTCAACCAGATTGACCACATTACGATCGACGCAAGGCACTCCTCCAGTATCATGGATATCCGAACTTTCCGTGGGGCAAACATTGACTTGGATCACTACCTTGTTGTAGCCAAGTACGGCTGCGGATATCCCGACCATTGCCAAGTAATGGAAATACTGTGAGGAAGTTTGACGTCGGCCGGCTACAATCGCAAGAGATCGCCAGGTGCGTCTCCAACCGAGTCTATCAAAACCTTCTACGAAGTCTTATGCAGCCAACATCAAGTATTGATAGCCAGTGGCAACATTGCCAAAATGCCATCAGAGACGCCGCCTCTGAAGTGCTGGGTTTATCACGGCCACCACAACGAAACCCTGGTTTGATGATGAATGCCAGCAAGTTCATGCAGCTAAACAGGAAGCATACAAAGCAGCGCTGCACAGAAGGACTAGAGCTGCTCGCGAGCTCTACGAGCAGAGGAGGAGAGAGGAACACCGGCTTCTCCGAAGGAAAAAGAGAGAGCACGAGAAGCGCGCGGTTGAAGAGATAGAGAGATGTTACAACAGGAATGAGGTAAGAAAGTTTTACCAAAGGATCAAAGGGTCCTGCCAAGGGTATAAACTTCGAACTGAAGCCTGTAAGGACCATCAAGGGAGCATCGTTGTAGAACCGCAGTCGGTGCTGAGGATTTGGAAAGACCACTTCTGCAGACTGTATAACGGCGAGGACGAACCAAATATCGCTGTCAGGCAGAACGAACCATTCAACCCGGGCGAAGACGTTACCGACGAAGCATACGAACGATACTGCCCACCCGACCAGGAGGAGGTGAAAGTAGCTGTGTCTTAGCTCAAGTGCCACAAAGCAGCCGGAGCAAACGGCCTAGCTGCTGAGTTGTGCCAACTACAGGGGCATAAGTCTTCTTAACATCGCATACAAGATCTTTTCTGCTGTACTGTGTGAACGCCTGAAGCCGTTTGTCAACTATCTGATAGGCACATATCAGTGTGACTTTAGGCCAGGAAAGTCCACTATCGATCAAATATTCACACTGCGGCAGATCTTGGAGAAAACCCAGGAATTCCAAATCGATACACCACGGCCTCTTCATCGATTTGAAGGCCGCGTATGACAGCATCTATAGAGACGAGTTATATAGCGCAATGTCTAGTTTTGGTATCCCTGCCAAAATCGTCAGGTCGACCCTGCTAAAGGTCGACCGTCAAGGTCACCGACCACTTTGATGTCAAAAAAGGATCTATACAGGGTGACGCGCAGTCATGTGACTTCTTTAACATCATACTTGAGAGAATTGTGCAGAACTCTCACGCCAACACCAGAGGTACAATCTTTCAAAGTCCGTTCAACTACTCGCATACGCAGACGACATTGACATAATCGGCAGAACAAAGCGTGATGTCAGTGAAGCCTTCGTGAGTATTCGGACGGAAGCGGCGAATATGGGTTTAGCAGTCAATGAGGGCAAAACCAAGTATATGCTGTCATCCACCCAAAAAAGACACCCAACACCGACGTCTTGGACAAAATATCACCATCGACAGCTATAACTTAGGGACTTTGTTTACCTGGGTTCCGCTATCAATTCAGACAATGACACCAGCGCTGAAATCAAACGAAGGATAACTCTTGCCAATCGCTATTTTTTTGGGCTAAGAAGGCAGTTGAGTAGCAAAGCCCTTTCTCGAGCAACTTAAGTGTCCATGCTTTACGGTGCAGTAGCATGGACCCTATCAAAGGCGGATGAAAACACTTTAGGCTGCTTCGAGAGGAAAATTCTCCGGACGATTTACGGTCCCGTCTGCATAGACGGAGAGTGGAGGAGGAGATATAACATCAGACTGTACGGGCTGTACAGCGATACCGACCTAGCCAAAAGAGTCAAAACACAACGTCTACGTTGGCTGGGTCATCTAGAGCGGATGGACACCAACGCCCCGGCCCGGAAAATCTTCGAATCCACACCGCAGGGACGGCGCTGTAGAGGAGCACCGAGACTCAGGTAGCGCACGCAAGTGGAAGGGGACCTCAGCCAACTTCGCGTGCGAAATTGGAGACGGCTAGCTAGAGACAGAGCTGGCTGGCGAAGCTTGTTGGCTGAGACCCAGGTCCACCCCGGACTGCAGCGCCACCTTAAGTAAGTAAGTAAGTACACCACGCTGGAATTGCCGCAAACACCGACTGTTATTTGACAGCTCAGTGTGGCAGTTCGGTGTTCAAAAGAATACGCCATAAGTTTATACCTACCTATCTACACATAGGTATGTAGAAAAGGTTGCATGTTAAAATGGGTCCGTTGCGCGGGCAGGGAATATGGACTGTTTCAGCCGATATACTTTGAATAACGCGTCTGATAAAGTATCTATCTGGGGAATTACTGGTTCTAAAAAATATTTTTTGCGACAATTTGTGACAAAGTATACTATAAAGCCTTTTAGTCCAGTCAAATAGTTTTTCGCCCAGGGAAAAAATACCTGCAGAAGTATGAAGGGGCAAGTTGGAGAAGGCCTAGTCACATTTCACGTTTTTTTTTTAAATTTATGCAAAATTGTAGAATTGTTACTTTTAACAATAAAACAACAAATAATGCTGCCAGGCATTGGTTTTACAAGTAATACAGGTGCAGAAGGCACTATATACAGTTAGTGGATCATTTCGTCAGTGCAAGAAGGTTCTATGTTCCTTTTTTGTTTCTTACGCCTTTCTTCCTCTATTGTGCTTGTTTTGAGGTTATTAGAATTTTGCCGTTTGAAAAATGAAACTTTAATTAAGCCCACACAAAAAGACGAAAATTTTTAAGTCAAAATAGGTATACCTAAGTTAACGGAATTCAAAAATAGTATGGAAGATATGTTTAAAAGGGGCAGCAGATATTTACCAAATAAACAGCAAAGAGACTAGTGGACGGGTTACAATCCGCTTAGTTGAATCGTTGGATACCCCATCCCACTTGACGCCTGTCAAGCTCCTTATCGCATTTATCAGGTAAAAATCTTCTTTTGTAAAAAGGGACGCCCCCCTTGACCCATTTCAATCACATTGCAGTCTATGTTCAAATCTATTCTCCAAAACTGGTTTGCATGCGTTAACTGCATTCTTATGCCAAAATTAGATTTTTATTTAACCAAAAACCTAACTTAGTCAAAATTTTTTCAAAAAGCTTATGGTATATAATAAACAGAAATATAGGAACATGCATACATATAGGTAGTGCAAGATGTTCTTGATTGCAAGCAAACGCATTGCATAAAAATAACGTTTGTAAAAATGAAAATGAAATGCGACCAGTTCCAATGTCAATCTCAATACATTTAAGCAAGAATGCTGCCTAACAAATTTGAGCATCCTAGGACAAATTTAATAAATAAAGTGGGCGTGTCAGGGGGCGGATGTTGAAAATTTTTACGCTTGTACTGCTTTGGGACCTAGAAAGCCCAAATATGAAGTTTCGAAATCCCAGCTCAAAATTTAAGGCTACACACTACCGACAGACAGACGGACGGAGATGTCTCATGCGACTTACAATTCAGTTTCGATCATTAAGCTCAAAACAGATGAGCAGCGGTTCTGCACGTATCACTGCTAGCAGCACTGCCTATAAAACAGATGTGCACCCTTTTTTGACATTAACTATGCCAAGTTCTAAACAAGTTTGTCATACGGTTTTTATATACTTGTCAACTGGGTGAAAAAGTAAACAAAAACTGACCAATAAAACTAAGGCGGGAAAACGCAGTTGCTCTGTGTTGAATTTTTTGTCAGTCAACAAACAGTCAAAACTTCCAGATTTGACGGTATTAGTAATGCCAGGTATCTTATATTTATTTTTTTTTGTTTTCTTTGTGGCGGCAATGAAACTAGGCACAAAATTTAGAAATAGAGACATCGAGCAGTAACTGCAACCCCTGCGGTAGCTGGGTTCGCCTGCCCCATAAGAGCTTGTGTAATTTATTTCTGCTGCACGAACTTTCTGCACATCTGTTTTGAGCTTTATGATTATTTATCTATGCTGCAAACTATGAATCAAACTTAATTTACTTCCTATCCTGTGGAATGGGGTATAAATACCTGTTATCTGATCTAAGCCTTGCGCAACTGCACCACCTTTACCTGAAGGAATGTGACGACTTAAATCGATCCGGGAAGTATAAAGTGAAGAATTGTACTTGCACAAAAATTTTTACCACAAAATGTAATTTGTCTTTTGGGCATACTTTCAGCGATACTTGCACTATATGTGATGATGGGGAAGCTATGCATGATCATCAAGAAAACTATAAGGCTACTTGTGAACAGCAAAGCGTTGACAGGAACCGTGCCAGAAAAGACGGGGAAAAGTTTTTTTTAATTGGATCGAAAATGAAGCTGGAAGAGGATGTGCCGAAAGTCGGAGTGCTTTTTGTACATTTGTGCAAAATTTTTAAGGGGCCCTATGAATCATCTTGTTGGTCCAACTCTTGCGCGGGACAAAACAAGAATTTCGCCATGATAAGTATCTAGCTCCTAATCCATCAGGGCGAATTCAAGGTTATAGATCACTAATTTTCTGTTGTCGGGCAATATTTCGTAGATTCAGATCGAGATTTTGGGAGGATCGAAGAAAGAAGAAAGTCAGTGAGTAAGTGCTACGTGTGTACGCAGAAGTCACAGTCCGTAAAACGGACCGTTGAATACCCCATCCTATCCCATATTGTAAAATGCTGATGACATGGTTATTTTTTGACATTTTATAAGTAATGCAAACTTCGAAAAGGGGCGTGGTCCAACCGCCCCTAATGAGAAACCACATAAATATCGAAGTTAGACTTAAATGTACGTAAAAATGCAATTTTTTGGTACAAATTCAATATTTTTGAAAAATCGACCCTCAAAAGGGGGCGCGACTAAAAACTTTATATGAACGAAATCTGGACTGAAGTCTCGTTTACCTAACCTGCTAATATTTTTGTTTCATTCTTTCCTAAATTAGGCTCAAGGCTAGTCGAAATTAAGTTTTTCAGGCAAATTTTAGGTTTTTCTTCAATTCTGCCTCCAAATATGGGCGTGGCCCAAAATCTTGTATGAACAAAATGTAGAACTAAGTGTTTTCCACATAAAATATTAAGCAAATTTTTTTTAATTTTGAGCAAAAATTTTGAGTAAACTGCATTTAAAAATTTACTATTAAAATATCTATTTTAATAGTAAATTAAAGCTACGCCGACTAGAGGGGGTTTACCGATTAAATTTTTTTTTTGATGTCTTTCATTTATTAGGAAGATGCTAAATGTTAAATTTCATACTTTTAGAACGTCTTACAGTTTTGAAAATTCTGGAGGTAGTTGCACATTTAGACCGATTGTGGGCGTGTCTTTGGGCGGATTTCAAAAATTTTTACACTTGTACTGCTTCGCATGATGCGGACCTTACGAACGAAGTTTCAGCACCCTAGCTCAAAATTTAAGGCCTTAAATCATGTGACATGCAGACGGACGGACGGACGGACATGGCTCATTCGATTCAGAATTCGGTCTCGATCATATGCCCTTAAGGTCTTGGGGGTCTACCATTATTATTTCACCGTGTTACAAACTATGTGACAAACTTAATATACCTCCTATCCTATGGGATGGGGTATAAAAAGAAAAAAATTTCACATACCCGAGCAATACAGAAACCTTATTAAAAATTCCAGTTCCATAACGACAACAATAACTGCTGGCCGATCACTTTAAGCCAGGGATATTGCATCATTGGGACGTAAAATGCAAATAACAACCAGAAATAAATATCTGATAAAACAATCAGTTCAGTTCAAAAACGCTGTAAGATGGTTAAAGTATGGTAGAAGAAGATGGTAGAAGAATGTGGAAGCTATTTATACATAAGTGAGTAAGTGCTACAGTGTGTACGCAGAAGTTACAGTCCGTAAAACGGACCGTTGAATACCCCATCCTATCCCACATTGTAAAATGCTGATGGCATAGTTATTTTTTGACATTTTATAAGTAATGCAAACTTCGAAAAGGGGCGTGGTCCAACCGCCCCTAATAACAAACTATTGATTATAAAATATTCCACAGATATTTCCAAGTTACACCTAATTGTACGTAAAAATGCAATTTTTTGGTTTAAATTCAATATTTTTGAAAAATCGACCCCTAAAAGGGGGCGTGGCTAAAAACTTTATATAAACGAAATCTGGACGGAAGTATTGTTTACCTAACCTGCTACTTCTTTTGTTTCATGCTTTCCTAATTTAAGCTCAAGGGCAGTCGAAATTAAGCTTTTCTGAAAAATTTTAGGTTTTTCTTCAATTCTGCCTTCGAATGTGGGCGGGGCCCAAAGTCTTGTATAAACAAAATGTGGAACCAAGCGTTTTTTATACAAAATATTAAACAAATTTTTTTCAATTTCGAGAAAAAAAACTGAGTAAACTGCATTTGAAAATTTACCCTTAAAATAGATGCCACGCCCACTAGAGGAGGTTTACCAATTAAATTTGTCTTTTTTGTATCTTATATTCACTAAGAAATGCTAAATGTCAAATTTCAGCCTTTTAGAACGTCTTACAGTTTTGAAAAATCTAGAGGTAGTTGCATATTTAGACCGATTGTGGGCGTGTCTTTGGGCGAATTTAAAAAAATTTTACACTTGTACTGCTTCGCATGACGTGCACCTGACGTACGAAGCTTCAGCACCCTAGCTCAAAATTTAAGGCCTTAAAACATGTGACATACAGACGGACGAACGGACATGGCTCATTCGATTCAGAATTCGGTCTCGATCATATGCCCTCAAGGTCTTGGGGGTCTACCATTATTATTTCACCGTATTACAAACTATGTGACAAACTTAATATACCTCCTATCCTATGGGATGGGGTATAATAAAAATAAACTAAAGTAATAAATAAATAAAAACTAGTGGGAGGGTTACAATCCGCTTAGGCGAATCGTTGGTAACCCCATCCCAATTGACGACTGTCAAGCTCCGAACTGTGTCATAAATCTTGGTTGGTAAATTTCAGTTCCATTTATCTTCAATTGTATTTAGAATTTCTCAGTTAGGATTCTTCTCCCTAAGAAAGGGGCGTGGCATCCACCCCTTCTCAATAACATCGTATTTTTGTTTATATTTTTTTATCAGAAGTGGTTGTGTGTTATTATTTTCATATTAAAAATTTGGTTTATACTTAAAAATGCCCCCAAAAGTGGGCGTGGCAAAAATTTATTCAATTGAGTTAATAGTTTACGCCCATATCTGAACATTTGATAGTGCAAGTTTTTTGGATTTAAAGCAAATATATCAAATAAAAACCGTTTATATAAGAATGCATATTAAGTATGACCACGCCTATAAGGGGGCGGTATTCGCCTTTTTTTGAATGTCAATCACAAAACACTTACGCGAGGATATCGCATACAAAATTTCAGCTTCCTGCGACAACTTTGATTTTTCATGCTATTAAGTAAAGTGGGCGTGTCACTAAGCAGATTTCGAAATATTTTACACTTGTACTGCTTCGGGACCTAAAAAGAACAGATAGCAAGTTTTAAGTTCCTAGCTCGAAATTTAAGGCTTCAAAACTACCGACAGACGGACGGACGGACGGACATAGCTCATTCGACTTGCAATTCGGTCCCGATCATAAGCCCTTAAGGTCTTGGGGGTCTACGGTGATTATTTCTCTATGTTACAAACTATGAATCAAACTTAATATATCTCCTATCCTATGGGATGGGGTATAAACAAGTAAGTAAGTAAGTACAAGACCCTATTTTCCCTGAAACACCAAAATTAAAAGTTTTTTGGCCTTAATTCATATACTTTATACCAATAATTTGTATTGCCCTCACCCCCAAAAATAGGCATAAGATGAAAATGGAGTGTATAATTCTAATTTCGTTAGAATCATGGCAAATTTCGTTAAAAGCAAAAATTAACCTTGAGTGTTTTTTGAAAAAACGCCCCATAAACCGGGCGTAGCTCTCCGCTTTGTGTTTAATAAACTTTTTAAATTGCAATATGTTTAATATTTGTCATATAATTTCTTTTTAATTTAGAATTAATTTTCCGAAAAATCAGGTTTTTAAGGATTTAACATTTTAAAAGTCTACATGGTCGATGGTGCGGGCGGTCCAACTTTTTTCCAAAAAAAGGCGACTATTGCCTTATACCAAAATTGAGGTCCTACGCTCTGTCTAACTTGACCAAAAGTAAATTTTATATAAAATATTAATTTGAGGTGGTCTGACATCAATATCAATTGAGGGCGGATCGTATCAATGTTTATACTTTGTCTATACAAAATAAGATGAAAATAAATATTATTAAGCATTAAAATAAGTATACCCCGGGTCGGGTACAAAAACCAATAAAAACATATGTATTAACGAGTAAATAAATTAGAAATGTTACAAGCGGGGAAATGAGTGGAAATCAAAACAATCTGCTCCAAAGTAGGTATTGCACTGACTAATATTCGAAAAATAACGGCACAAAACAAAAACCTTCTAAGAAACTTCTTATGAAAAACCACCTACTTAAGAGCGTTTCCATGCGTTCTCTCTCGCATTTTTCCTTTTTCATAATTAGCTAGATAAGACTTTTAAAAGCACTGCAATTTTTTTGTGAGTAATTTTCTACTCACCTCTTCCACCCACCGCCATCGCCATCAAGTCTCAACTCTCAACGCAAAATAAATTTCTCGCTCTTATTTCTTAGAAAAAAAGAAAGAGAAATAAATCAACTTCATTAATTTCCTATGTGCAAGATTTTAAACTCGCATACACCGTTTCCGCGTGCGTGATAAAAACCCGACCCGCAACCCCACATTCACAACAGACAGATTCAGAAATCAGAATCAGATGTGAAGTCGGGGAGAAAATAAATTTTCATAATAAAGCTACCTGTTCTCTTTGTAAGAGAAATTCGTTATTTTTTTCGCAGATGGAACTGTGGACTTGTGGTTTCTTATGTGCAGAATCAGAAACCCCTACACTCTAGTTCTAGCCCATACGATTTGTAGGAATGAATTTTTTTTGACATATTTTCCTTTGAAGATTTTGCTAACGGATGTGCAGGGTATATTAAGTTTGATGTAGAGTTTGTAACGCAGTGAAATAATCACCGTAGACCCCTAAGACTTTTTAGAGATATGAATGTGACCGACAGGAGAATCGATTAAGCCATGTCCGTCCGTCCCTCCGTCCGTCCGTATGTAAACAACTTTTAGGCCTTAAA
Organism: Neoascia interrupta; assembly: GCA_947623515.1. Classification (NCBI taxonomy): domain Eukaryota; kingdom Metazoa; phylum Arthropoda; class Insecta; order Diptera; family Syrphidae; genus Neoascia; species Neoascia interrupta. Next base: position 99,843,777 of record OX392463.1, on the reverse strand, counting down.
TTTTAAGGCAGAGAGCTGAGATTTTTAGATTGGTTTAAAGTCCAGTCCTTCAGATCAAGTTTGAAAATAAGCTGAATCCGCCCACAGACACGCCCACTACACGCCTGTATGTGCGACCATCTCAAATTTAAAAAAAATACATTTTGCAAATTTTATTTTTTGTACGTAACATTGCCTTATAATTGTCTTTAAGGTAGCCAAAAAATTTTAGCTTTTTCATTGGCCAAGCCCACTTTTTAAGGGATTTTAGCTTAAAATGACTGTTTTCCAATAAATATATATGAAATTTGACAAAAAAATTTATGAAAAAAGCTGTAGATATTAGCATTTTCTAACTTTTATGTATATATTGTATGTGTGGGCGTGGCGTTAAAAAAAGTGATTTTTTTAGTTAAAAAGGCGGAGTTTTAGGCCAAAATGTATGCAACCACCTAGTATAAAGCATTTAACTGTTATTTTTTTATACCCCGCCCACTTTTTGGAGGGGTGGCAGTTTTCTTTTTGGTATGGTCGGGTATTTTGCAATCCGTCGTAGATGGATTGAAGCTATTGCATACCCACTGTTGCACTTTCCCACTTGTTTTGTTTTAAAATTTTTGAACTATGTAGGTACCTACTTTGATCCTTTTTATACCCCATCCCATAGGATAGGAGGTATATTAAGTTTGTCACATAGTTTGCAACACGGTGAAATAATAATGGTAGTCCCCCAAGACCTTAAGGGTATAAGATCGAGACCGAATTCTGAATCGAATGAGCCATGTCCGTCCGACCGTCCGTCCGTCCGTCCGTCCATCTGTGTGTCACATGTTTTAGGCCTTAAATTTTTAGCTAGGGTGAATTTCAAAAATTTTTACACTTGTACTGCTTCGCATGACGTGCACCTGACGTACGAAGCTTCAGCACCCTAGCCCAAAATTTAAGGCCTTAAAACATTTGACATACAGACGGACGGACGGACATGGCTCATTCGATTCAGAATTCGGTCTCAATCATATGCCCTTAAGGTCTTGGGGGTCTACCATTATTATTTCACCGTGTTACAAACTATGTGACAAACTTAATATACCTCCTATCCTATGGGATGGGGTATAATAAAAATAAACTAAAGTAATAAATAAATAAAAACTAGTGGGAGGGTTACAATCCGCTTAGGCGAATCGTTGGATACCCCATCCCAATTGACCACTGTCAAGCTCCGAACTGTGTCATAAATCTTGGTTGGTAAATTTCAGTTCCATTTATCTTCAATTGTATTAAGAATTTCTCAGTTAGGAATCTTCTCCCTAAGAAAGGGGCGTGGCATCCACCCCTTCTCAATAACATCGTATTTTTGTTTATATTTTTTTATCAGAAGTGGTTGTGTGTTATTATTTTCATATTAAAAATTTGGTTTATACTTAAAAATGCCCCCAAAAGTGGGCGTGGCGAAAATTTATTCAATTGAGTTAATAGTTTACGCCCATATCTGAACATTTGATAGTGCAAGTTTTTTGGATTTAAAGCAAATATATCAAATAAAAACCGTTTATATAAAAATGCATATTAAGTATGACCACGCCTATAAGGGGGCGGTATTCGCCTTTTTTTGAATGTCAATCACAAAACACTTACGCGAGGATATCGCATACAAAATTTCAGCTTCCTGCGACAACTTTGATTTTTCATGCTATTAAGTAAAGTGGGCGTGTCACTAAGCAGATTTCGAAATATTTTACACTTGTACTGCTTCGGGACCTAAAAAGAACAGATAGCAAGTTTTAAGTTCCTAGCTCGAAATTTAAGGCTTCAAAACTACCGACAGACGGACGGACGGACGGACATAGCTCATTCGACTTGCAATTCGGTCCCGATCATATGCCCTTAAGGTCTTGGGGGTCTTCGGTGATTATTTCTCTATGTTACAAACTATGAATCAAACTTAATATATCTCCTATCCTATGGGATGGGGTATAAACAAGTAAGTAAGTAAGTACAAGACCCTATTTTCCCTGAAACACCAAAATTAAAAGTTTTTTGGCCTTAATTCATATACTTTATACCAATAATTTGTATTGCCCTCACCCCCAAAAATAGGCATAAGATGAAAATGGAGTGTATAATTCTAATTTCGTTAGAATCATGGCAAATTTCGTTAAAAGCAAAAATTAACCTTGAGTGTTTTTTGAAAAAACGCCCCATAAACCGGGCGTAGCTCTCCGCTTTGTGTTTAATAAACTTTTTAAATTGCAATATGTTTAATATTTGTCATATAATTTCTTTTTAATTTAGAATTAATTTTCCGAAAAATCAGGTTTTTAAGGATTTAACATTTTAAAAGTCTACATGGTCGATGGTGCGGGCGGTCCAACTTTTTTCCAAAAAAGGCGACTATTGCCTTATACCAAAATTGAGGTCCTACGCTCTGTCTAACTTGACCAAAAGTAAATTTTATATAAAATATTAATTTGAGGTGGTCTGACATCAATATCAATTGAGGGCGGATCGTATCAATGTTTATACTTTGTCTATACAAAATAAGATGAAAATAAATATTATTAAGCATTAAAATAAGTATACCCTGGGTCGGGTACAAAAACCAATAAAAACATATGTATTAACGAGTAAATAAATTAGAAATGTTACAAGCGGGGAAATGAGTGGAAATCAACACAATCTGCTCCAAAGTAGGTATTGCACTAACTTATATTCGAAAAATAACGGCACAAAACAAAAACCTTCTAAGAAACTTCTTATGAAAAACCACCTACTTAAGAGCGTTTCCATGCGTTCTCTCTCGCATTTTTCCTTTTTCATAATTAGCTAGATAAGACTCTTAAAAGCACTGCAATTTTTTTGTGAGTAATTTTCTACTCACCTCTTCCACCCACCGCCATCGCCATCAAGTCTCAACTCTCAACGCAAAATAAATTTCTCGCTTTTATTTCTTAGAAAAAAAGAAAGAGAAATAAATCAACTTCATTAATTTCCTATGTGCAAGATTTTAAACTCGCATACACCGTTTCCGCGTGCGTGATAAAAACCCGACCCGCAACCCCACATTCACAACAGACAGATTCAGAAATCAGAATCAGATGTGAAGTCGGGGAGAAAATAAATTTTCATAATAAAGCTACCTGTTCTCTTTGTAAGAGAAATTCGTTATTTTTTTCGCAGATGGGACTGTGGACTTGTGGTTTCTTATGTGCAGAATCAGAAACCCCTACACTCTAGTTCTAGCCCATACGATTTGTAGGAATGAATTTTTTTTGACATATTTTCCTTTGAAGATTTTGCTAACGGATGTGCAGGGTATATTAAGTTTGATGTAGAGTTTGTAACGCAGTGAAATAATCACCGTAGACCCCTAAGACTTTTTAGAGATATGAATGGGACCGACAGGAGAATCGATTAAGCCATGTCCGTCCGTCCCTCCGTCCGTCCGTATGTAAACAACTTTTAGGCCTTAAATTTTAAGGCAGAGAGCTGAGATTTTTAGATTGGTTTAAAGTCCAGTCCTTCAGATCAAGTTTGAAAATAAGCTGAATCCGCCCACAGACACGCCCACTACACGCCTGTATGTGCGACCATCTCAAATTTAAAAAAAATACATTTTGCAAATTTTATTTTTTGTACGTAACATTGCCTTATAATTGTCTTTAAGGTAGCCAAAAAATTTTAGCTTTTTCATTGGCCAAGCCCACTTTTTAAGGGATTTTAGCTTAAAATGACTGTTTTCCAATAAATATATATGAAATTTGACAAAAAAATTTATGAAAAAAGCTGTAGATATTAGCATTTTCTAACTTTTATGTATATATTGTATGTGTGGGCGTGGCGTTAAAAAAAGTGATTTTTTTAGTTAAAAAGGCGGAGTTTTAGGCCAAAATGTATGCAACCACCTAGTATAAAGCATTTAACTGTTATTTTTTTATACCCCGCCCACTTTTTGGAGGGGTGGCAGTTTTCTTTTTGGTATGGTCGGGTATTTTGCAATCCGTCGTAGATGGATTGAAGCTATTGCATACCCACTGTTGCACTTTCCCACTTGTTTTGTTTTAAAATTTTTGAACTATGTAGGTACCTACTTTGATCCTTTTTATACCCCATCGAATGGACGGACATGGCTCATTCGATTCAGAATTCGGTCTCGATCTTATACCCTTAAGGTCTTGGGGGACTACCATTATTATTTCACCGTGTTGCAAACTATGTGACAAACTTAATATACCTCCTATCCTATGGGATGGGGTATAATAAAAATAAACTAAAGTAATAAATAAATAAAAACTAGTGGGAGGGTTACAATCCGCTTAGGCGAATCGTTGGATACCCCATCCCAATTGACCACTGTCAAGCTCCGAACTGTGTCATAAATCTTGGTTGGTAAATTTCAGTTCCATTTATCTTCAATTGTATTAAGAATTTCTCAGTTAGGAATCTTCTCCCTAAGAAAGGGGCGTGGCATCCACCCCTTCTCAATAACATCGTATTTTTGTTTATATTTTTTTATCAGAAGTGGTTGTGTGTTATTATTTTCATATTAAAAATTTGGTTTATACTTAAAAATGCCCCCAAAAGTGGGCGTGGCGAAAATTTATTCAATTGAGTTAATAGTTTACGCCCATATCTGAACATTTGATAGTGCAAGTTTTTTGGATTTAAAGCAAATATATCAAATAAAAACCGTTTATATAAGAATGCATATTAAGTATGACCACGCCTATAAGGGGGCGGTATTCGCCTTTTTTTGAATGTCAATCACAAAACACTTACGCGAGGATATCGCATACAAAATTTCAGCTTCCTGCGACAACTTTGATTTTTCATGCTATTAAGTAAAGTGGGCGTGTCACTAAGCAGATTTCGAAATATTTTACACTTGTACTGCTTCGGGACCTAAAAAGAACAGATAGCAAGTTTTAAGTTCCTAGCTCGAAATTTAAGGCTTCAAAACTACCGACAGACGGACGGACGGACGGACATAGCTCATTCGACTTGCAATTCGGTCCCGATCATATGCCCTTAAGGTCTTGGGGGTCTTCGGTGATTTTTTCTCTATGTTACAAACTATGAATCAAACTTAATATATCTCCTATCCTATGGGATGGGGTATAAACAAGTAAGTAAGTAAGTACAAGACCCTATTTTCCCTGAAACACCAAAATTAAAAGTTTTTTGGCCTTAATTCATATACTTTATACCAATAATTTGTATTGCCCTCACCCCCAAAAATAGGCATAAGATGAAAATGGAGTGTATAATTCTAATTTCGTTAGAATCATGGCAAATTTCGTTAAAAGCAAAAATTAGTGTTTTTTGAAAAAACGCCCCATAAACCGGGCGTAGCTCTCCGCTTTGTGTTTAATAAACTTTTTAAATTGCAATATGTTTAATATTTGTCATATAATTTCTTTTTAATTTAGAATTAATTTTCCGAAAAATCAGGTTTTTAAGGATTTAACATTTTAAAAGTCTACATGGTCGATGGTGCGGGCGGTCCAACTTTTTTCCAAAAAAAGGCGACTATTGCCTTATACCAAAATTGAGGTCCTACGCTCTGTCTAACTTGACCAAAAGTAAATTTTATATAAAATATTAATTTGAGGTGGTCTGACATCAATATCAATTGAGGGCGGATCGTATCAATGTTTATACTTTGTCTATACAAAATAAGATGAAAATAAATATTATTAAGCATTAAAATAAGTATACCCCGGGTCGGGTACAAAAACCAATAAAAACATATGTATTAACGAGTAAATAAATTAGAAATGTTACAAGCGGGGAAATGAGTGGAAATCAAAACAATCTGCTCCAAAGTAGGTATTGCACTAACTAATATTCGAAAAATAACGGCACAAAACAAAAACCTTCTAAGAAACTTCTTATGAAAAACCACCTACTTAAGAGCGTTTCCATGCGTTCTCTCTCGCATTTTTCCTTTTTCATAATTAGCTAGATAAGACTTTTAAAAGCACTGCAATTTTTTTGTGAGTAATTTTCTACTCACCTCTTCCACCCACCGCCATCGCCATCAAGTCTCAACTCTCAACGCAAAATAAATTTTTCGCTCTTATTTCTTAGAAAAAATGAAAGAGAAATAAATCAATTTCATTAATTTCCTATGTGCAAGATTTCAAACTCGCATACACCGTTTCCGCGTGCGTGAAAAAAACCCGACCCGCAACCCCACATTCACAACAGACAGATTCAGAAATCAGAATCAGATGTGAAGTCGAGGAGAAAATAAATTTTCATAATAAAGCTACCTGTTCTGTTTGTAAGAGAAATTCGTTATTTTTTTCGCAGATGAGACTGTGGACTTGTGGTTTCTTATGTGCAGAATCAAAAACCCGTACACTCTAGTTCTAGCCCATACGATTTGTAGGAATGAATTTTTTTTGACATATTTTCCTTTTAAAATTTTGCTAACGGATGTGCAGGGTATATTAAGTTTGATGTAGAGTTTGTAACGCAGTGAAATAATCACCGTAGACCCCTAAGACTTTTTAGAGATATGAATGGGACCGACAGGAGAATCGATTAAGCCATGTCCGTCCGTCCCTCCGTCCGTCCGTATGTAAACAACTTTTAGGCCTTAAATTATAAGGCAGAGAGCTGAAATTTTTAGATTGGTTTAAAGTCCAGTCCTTCAGATCAAGTTTGAAAATAAGCTGAATCCGCCCACAGACACGCCCACTACACGCCTGTATGTGCGACCATCTCCAATTTAAGAAAAATACATTTTGCAAATTTTATTTTTTGTACGTAACATTGCCTTATAATTGTCTTTAAGGTAGCCAAAAAATTTTAGCTTTTTCATTGGCCAAGCCCACTTTTTAAGGGATTTTAGCTTAAAATGACTGTTTTCCAATAAATATATATGAAATTTGACAAAAAAATTTATGAAAAAAGCTGTAGATATTAGCATTTTCTAACTTTTATGTATATATTGTATGTGTGGGCGTGGCGTTAAAAAAAGTGATTTTTTTAGTTAAAAAGGCGGAGTTTTAGGCCAAAATGTATGCAACCACCTAGTATAAGGCATTCAACAGTTATATTTTTATATCCCGCCCACTTTTTGGAGGCGTGGCAGTTTTCTTTTTGGTATGGTCGGGTATTTTGCAATCCGTCGTAGATGGATTGAAGCTTTTGCATACCCACTGTTGCACTTTCCCACTTGTTTTGTTTTAAAATTTCTGAACTATGTAGGTACCTACTTTGATCCTTTTTATACCCCATCCCATAGGATAGGAGGTATATTAAGTTTGCCACATAGTTTGTAACACGGTGAAATAATAATGGTAGACCCCCAAGACCTTAAGGGTATAAGATCGAGACCGAATTCTGAATCGAATGAGCCATGTCCGTCCGACCGTCCGTCCGTCCATCTGTATGTCACATGTTTTAGGCCTTAAATTTTTAGCTAGTGCTGAAAATTCGTACGTAAGGTCCACGTCATGCGAAGCGTGAGCGTACAAGTGTAAACATTTTTGAAATCCGCCCAAAGACACGCCCACAATCGGTCTAATTGTGTAACTACCTCCAGAGTTTTCAAAACTGTAAGACGTTCTAAAAGGCTGAAATTTGACACTTAGCATATCCTAATGAATATAAGACACAAAAAAGACAAATTTAATTGGTAAACATCCTCCAGTGGGCGTGGCATCTATTTTAAGGGTAAAGTCTCAAATGCAGTATACTCAATAGTTTTACTCGAAATTGAAAAAAAATTGCTTCTTTTTTTTGAATACTAGGGTGGACGGAGGCTTAAACTCCAAAATCTTTCAAAGATACCAATACGCCCACTATAGCAGGTATATAACACCGAAGTAGCCGATATTGATTATGCCCGATTTCCACGTGCAAAGAAACCACCCATTGATGAGAGACACTATGAAACTGCCTGAACGCACTTCATAGTAGTAAATTTTCGCTCTCTCATAATACTTCTTGACTACAACTAAGTTAACCTAACAACTAGTTTACGCTTCCCTAGTGTTTATCGCATTGGGTAGGATGCTATTCAGTGAATGCACCTACTAGGCCGTTCATTCATGCGGCTTCACCCTACGTCGCTAGATCGAAGGGTGTTGTTCTTTGTAGTCGTCGCTCGTTGTTTACATCGTTAAGAGTCTCGCTGAGAGTACGGTTCATCGCATTGTTGCAATGAACATGAAGGCGAGCATTTAGCTTTCGAGCAAAGTTTGTTACTTCTTCGCGGTTACTTCTTCACGGTAGCTATTCCTAAATCTCTGTGAATATCACTATTTCTAATATATCATAGAGCATTCACAATTGCTCTTAGTATCTTGTTTTGGAAAGTCTGCAACATGGACATGCTGCTCGGCTTGGTACAACCCCAAAGTTGCATACCGTATGTTCAGGACGGCTTTAACACCTGCCTGTACAAGAGCAGTTTGTTATATATGCTTAGTTTCGAAAATCTTCCGATAAGCCAATACGTTTCCCTGAGCCTAATCTCGAGCTCGTCACGCTTCTTCTTTATGTGTGGTTTCCACCTTGGTTTAGCATCCAGTGTCATCCCTAGATATTTCGCTTCAGAATTCGTGCAGAATTTATGAACAGAGGTAAATTGTTAACCCTTCTGTAAGTGAAATTCACATGACTTGTGAAATTCATAGACTTGTTCTCGTAAAGAAGGATCCGCCAAGTCTTCGTCCAGACACAAATTCTGTCCAATGCTCGTTGGAGGTTTCTCGTTAATGACTCGACTGATTCACCTGTTGCCAGGATGGCCGTATCGTCCGCAAACGTGGCCACGACTGTCTCGTCATCTAGAGGTATGTCTCTTGTGTAGAACAGGAACAGGGTCGGACTGAGGACGCTTCCCTGGGGTACGCCAGCACGAATTTGCACGAACTACTACATCTAATACGAAAGAGTCTTCCTTCAAGATAGTTTTTCAATATGTTAAACATGTATTCCGGCAAGTTTTGCAGTAGCTTATATTTCAAGCCTTCATGCCATACCTTGTCGAAGGCTTGCGATACGTCGAGGAAAGCACTTGAGCATATTTTTTTCCCTTCTAAGGCTTTTTCAATTTCATGCGTTATTCTGTAGACTTGATCTATTGTGGAATGGTTAGGTCTGAAACCGAATTGATGATCCGGGATCAAGCGTCTTTCTGCAATTATTGGTTGTAATCGCTTCAGCAGAAGTTTCTCGAATACTTTCGATATTATCGGAAGAAGCGATATGCGTCTATAAGATTTTTCATCATTTGCACATTTCCCCGGTTTTGGAACCATAATGACTTCAACAACTTTCCATTGCCTTGGAACGTATAGAAGTCTAAGAGAAGCGTTTATCATGTTAAGTAGCTTGATTAGTGCCTTTTTTGGTAGTTCTTTAAATTTTTCGCCAGTGATCAGGTCGTAACCCGAGGCCTTATTTTTTTTAAGTTTGCTTATTGTCTGTAGGAGTTCAATTAACGAAACTTTTTTCATTCTAAAGCTATTAGGTTCCGCGTTGTTGTTTTGAACGTCAGCCAACGGCGGTTTCTTGACAGACTTAACTGTTTTCCACAGCGAGTAGTTTGATCTCCTGTCCGACGACAAGCCTTCAAGGTATTCAGTGGTCTCACGATTTTTAAAATCTTGCAACATTCCTTTCAGTTTATTAGAGAGGTGGTTCAAGAGGGTTTTGTCTGGGGGAGCCCTCGTGCCTTGCCATCTTCTACACGCTTTTCTCTTTTCACGAATCAATTTTTCGATCTGGAGTGAATATGTTGCACGTACATGCCCGTCGTTGGCAACTGCGTTCTTTTGGGACGAAGTGTTGTTCCAAGCAGCGCTCTGAATTGCTTCAATGAATTGGTCAACTGCGGTTTCTAACTCGAAAGGAGTTTTCAATGGCACATTCAAGCCAACACACTCCTTACAGTCCTCTCTGAAGGCGTCCCAGTTTAAGTTCTTGCTAGCTAATCTAGGAGCTCTTTCTATTTTCGCCAGTCTTCCACCCATCTTCAAGATTACTCCTGAGTGGTCTGAGCAAAGATCATAACAGTCTTCGATTCGCGTAAGGTATTTGGGGTACCCTTTAGCGATAAAAAAGTCGACAAGGTCAGGCTTTTTACTCCTATCGGTTGGCCAATATGTTGGCTTACCCGTGGAGAAAAAGTCCACCCCACGCTTCAGACTGTTTTTGTACAGCAATCTGCCTCTTGTTGAATTGCATCGTGAGCCCCAAAAAGTATGCTTCGCGTTAAAGTCACCCCCATTGATAAAATTGGACCCAATGAAGTTATACATACGATCAAGATCATCTTCCACCAGTCTATATCCTGGCGGGAAATAACAAGATGCAATGTTGTAATCTAAGCAGTCAATCTTTACAGAAACTGAACTGATCTGCATAGAGTCTAGCTCAACTTCTGTGTTCTTGAAGTACTTTATGCAGTTCTTAATGTAGAGAGAGGAACCTCCTCTCGAATTTTGCGAAGGGTGATGTGCGTGATAGTCATTGTAACCTTTAAGTTTGGGTCTAGACCCGTTTTTAAGGTGAGCTTCCGTAATCATGCAAATATCAATATTATTTTTCCGTCGAAATACTTCTAGTTCGTCTATTTTATTCAGAAGGCCATTTACATTCCATGTTAGTATTTTAAATAACTGTTTCATATTCATGTTAACTTGTAATTTTTTCGAGCCCTAAACTCGAGCTTGCTCAGTTTCTCAAATATAACTTTGTTAAATTTAGTCTGATCCTCAAGTTTCTCCAAGATTACAGCAAGGATCTGAGACCCTGCATCTGTTGTGGGCGATCTTGTCTTGTTTTCGTTTGCCGCAACCTCTGCGTATGATTTCGGTCCGACCAGTGGCGGTTTCTCTGCTGCACTTGAACTGGCACCGCTCTTTTGTGGAGCTTTTACGCCTTTTGTCGACGCCTCCTTTGCCAATCTCGCATTTTGATCGGCTTTGGCGTCTTTGGAGTCTTTGGCTTAGGAGTTTCGGCAGTTTTTGGACATCCTAGGCTTGGATTCTGACCTCGAGTATTTTCCTTAAGAGGTTCTCGTCCCTTTTGCAGCTCTATGGCTACTTCGCATCCTCGATAGTTTGCCTGGTGGTTTCCGTTGCAATTGGCGCAAACTGCTGGAGCCTTTATGTCAACTTTGCACTCTGTTGAGAGGTGTTTTTCGGCACATTTCACGCAACGTGGTTCTTTTTGGCAGTAGGCACTTGTGTGCCTGAATTCTTGGCATCGCTTACACTGTGGTATCAGTCTATTGCCCTTTCGAATGGGTTCGATTTTAACCCTGATTTTAAGTATCATTTTCATTTTATAAATATCGTTTATGCTCTCAGTTCTTTCAAAGGAGAGCATAAAAATTGGAAGGCCGCGTCTGATCACAGTGACTCTTTCTCCTTCTGTGCGTTGCTTTTCCTTTTAAATGATATTGACGGCATAAATAATTTTAAGACCTTTAGTTTCTACGTCTTTTACAACGTCTTCTTTTGTGTATGATGGGTGGAGACCCCTTACAATGACTCGCAGTGGTTTTTATACCCGACCCAGGGTATATTAAGTTTGATGTATAGTTTTTAACGCAGTGAAATTGATCAGCAATGATCGAACCAAAAAAGACAAAATCGAAAATTTCCAAAACGTTATAATATTTCGTTTATTTCTCTATCAAAGCGATCAAGACAAATTATTATTGATGGACTGTATTAGGTAGCAAGTGATTAAACGATGCGTTGCGGCTGGTGGTTGCTAAATGAAGAGAGCGAGTTTTGCGCTGCACCCACGCACGAAGCCAAAATCAACCAACAGCTGAATCGTTTCCCAATAGCTTGCATCGGCTACCTGTTTACGCAAAAGATGGCTTAATTGATAGTAAAAATGTAATCTGTTATACATAGGGTATAATGGTTATGCTTGGTACGTTCTATGAAAGTAAGTATTTTTAGTGAACAATATAAAATTTAAGCATTACGTTAACAAAATACATTAGTAGAATTTTAAGTAGCAAATTAGAAAAATTAGATAACAAATAATACAGAATTAATAATCGGCATTCCTGAACACGCCGGCCCCCCTGAAGGAATTTCAGGAACAGGGTAAAATCGCCAGCTTGGTTATGGGGCGTTTGTAGATACCATTTTTTGTGCGAACCGAAACCACCCGTACGAGATCGTCCTTTCCCGGATGAAGTGCCTCAACTCGTCCTAGAGCCCACTTAGATGGTGGCATATTGGGCTCCTTGACTACAACCAGATCTCCAATTTGAAAGTTTCGTGTTGCCTTCTTCCATTTAGGGCGCTGTTGCAGTGAAGTTATATAGTCAGAGTGCCATCGACGCCAGAATCCCTGCATCATGCTTTGAAGCAGCTCCCATTGTCCTAGTCGGTTAAGCGGAAGCTCAAGATAGCTGGGCTCTGGTATGGCCGTGTATGGTCTGCCTATAAGGAAATGAGAGGTGGTTAGAGGATTTAAGTCTGAATCAGAAAGTGCACAAAGAGGTCTCTAATTTAATAAAGATTCAATTTGGGATAGTAAAGTAGACATCTCTTCAAAGGTTAAGACATGATTTCCTACAACTCGGCGAAGGTGCTGTTTTACGCATTTGACCCCTGATTCCCAAAGCCCCCCAAAATGAGGGCTATGTGGTGGAATGAACTCCCATTTAATGCTTTCCGCTGCTAATGTTGTTGTGATCCTCTCGTTGTGTTCCTGAGATCGTACCAATTTGTACCATTCCGATAAAGTCCTTGAAGCTCCTATAAAATTTGTGCCGTTGTCGGAGTAGATGACACTGAACTTCCCCCTTCGTGCCATAAATCGTCTAAGCGCCGCTAAGAAAGCATCCGTAGATAAATCGCTGACGACTTCCAGGTGTAAAGCCTTCGTCACCATGCACACAAACAAAGCGATGTATCCTTTCACCAGCTTTGGATTTCTTCCTTTCGCCAGTCGAAGTGTTATTGGTCCCGCGTAGTCGCAACCAGTGTGAGCAAAGGGGTATGACGGTGTAAGTCGAGATGAAGGCAAGTCTCCCGTGAGCTGCGAGGACGTAGCTTGGCGCTGTCGAAAACAGTTCATGCACTCGTGAACGATTCTCCTTATAAGATTCCTGCTTCCAAGGATCCAATACTCCTGGCGTACCAACGAAAAAAGTTCAGAGACACCGGCATGGAGGAATTTTATATGAGCATCCCTAAGAATAAGTTCACTGATCGGATGACCTTTTGGGAGTATAACAGGATGTTTTATACTAAATGGGACATCTACCGCATTAGAAATTCTTCCCCCAACTCGAAGCAACCCCTCTTTGTCCAGAAACGGTGATAAAGACGACAGCTTAGATCGATCAGACACATAGTGTTGGTTTTTTAAGGCTTGAATCTCTTCTGCAAACTCCTTTTGGGCCCACAACAAACAGGATTGCTTAGCAGCAAAAAACTCTGCAGACCAATAAAATCCCCTAACACGATCATTTGGAGCAAGTTTACGATTCCTAGCAACACGAAGAAAAAGGGCGACAATCCTAACGATTCGGAACCACGACGAGACGCCTTTTACTAATTTGTCAAGTAGTCCTTCCTTCGAAGACAATACATTGGCTACAATGGGTTCCTTTCTTTTTTCTGGCACGTCCTCCAAATCATCATTTTCGGCCGCAATCGGCCACTGGTTAAATTCCAACGAGAGCCAAGCAGGACCGTTCCACCATATTTCCAACTGCAAAAATTTTCTGGGCTCAACACCTCGCGATGCACAGTCCGCTGGATTTTCCTCAGAGCGAATGTAATGCCAATCAGACCGAGGGAGAACATCTAGGATCTCTGCAGTACGATTGGCAATAAAGGTGCTCCATCGACGAGGGGTAGAAGAAAGCCAGGCTAACACAATTTGCGAATCACAGAAGGCAAAAGTTCGTATGGGCTTAACATCGAACGAAGCTCGAATCAGTTTGACTAAACGCCCTAGCAAAAGAGCCCCACAAAGTTCAAGGCGAGGAATCGTTAACTGCTTCACGGGTGCAACTCGCGTCTTGGCAGCAATGAGTTGAGTCCTTATTTCTCCACTTTCAGACAAGCTACGGGCGTAGACCACTGCCGAGTATGCCTTTTCGGAGGCATCTGAAAATCCTACCAAATCGAAGTGCCTCGAATTCCAAGAGCACCTTCTTTCAATTATAACCTTTTCGAAGTAGAGCAAATCTTTTCGGTAGGAAATCCATTTGTCAGCTACATCAGTTGGCAGTGGATCATTCCATCCGATCTTCGTTATATGTACCCATAACTCCTGGAACAGCATTTTTAATAAAACGGTGGCAGGGGCCAGTAAACCCAACGGGTCAAAGATCTTCGAAATCTCTGACAACAGGATTCGCTTAGTTGGGGACAACGATGATTTTTTCTCTAAAGAAATCTTGAAGGTTAGGACATCACGGTGAGGATTCCAAACTAATCCGAGGACTTTTGTACAAGTAGCAGCCGTCTCCAAATCAAGAGAAACGGTTGGTTCACAATCCGAACCGTTCAAAAGTGGCCAACAATTCGAGCTCCATTTGCTTAGTTTCAAACCTCCACAAGCTAACAGTTCAATCAGTTCCCTTTTCAAGTGTAAGATTCCTGCCACGGTGTCCGAACCTGTCATTATATCATCGACATAAAAATCATGCAATATGGCATGCGAAGCAATAGGGAACTGAGCCTTGTAATCTGAAGCGAGTTGTTTCAAGACTCGCATAGACAAAAAAGAAGCAGGTGAAGTACCATACGTGACAGTACGCAGGCGGTAGTGTCCAATAGGCTCATCAGGATTTTCCCGCCACACGATGCGTTGGAAGTTAAGATGTTTCGTATCCACCCAAATTTGCCGAAACATCTTTACAATGTCGGCACAAAAAACATATTTATGGAATCGAAACCGAAGGCAAACATTTATCAAATTACGCTGTAGTGGAGGTCCTGTGTGCAGCATTTCATTTAGGCTGATACCGTTGCTATCTTCATGGGACCCATCAAACACAACCCGTAATTTGTTGGTGACCACAGCATGATGTGGCAAATAAAAAGTTTTTCCCGAGGTAGGTTCAATTTCGTTTTCAGGAATACGTTCCATGTGACCTAATTCCTGGTAAGCCTTCATAAAGCTGCAATACTCTGTGCGAAGGTTTTCCTGACGAGAGAAACGACGTTCCATAGAGGACAATCTGGACAACGCTCCGGAGAGGGTACTACCAAATGTAACTTCCGATTGTCGGAATGGTAACTCAACAATATATTTCCCATCAGGGCCTCGAGAAAAGGTATTACGGAAGTGAGTATCCACCAGGTCCTCAGAGTCAGCTAAGTGACAAGTATGATGAAGCTCTTCGATTTCCCAAAACGCTTTAAGAAGAACATCAACATCCGCTTCAACTCCTACCGATAGCGACACAATTTCCTTTTCTGGGATGTTACCGGTAACCACCTATCCAAAAATGCTGTTATGGGCCAGCAAGTTACCGTGTTTACCCATGCACCGACCATCCCGCAAAATACTCCATGCTTTGTCAGATCCCAGCAAAACATCAATGGGCCCTGGAGTGTTAAACCCTGGATCGGCCAATTTCAAGTCATCCAGCATCAACGATTCATCCGAAACAAAAGGCAATAGGGAAATATTCGAAGTAATTCGATTCAAAATAAAGGCTTCTACTTCTAATTCATTTATATCTACACACGATTCAAGCTTCAAACTCACGACCCCTTTTGTAACGCCGGCTTCTAGTGACGAGATGCCCGATATAGGAAGGCGAGCATGACGACGACGCAGACCTAATCTTTTGACCAAACCCTCCGTGACAAAGGAAGCTTGTGATCCTGTATCGAGCAACATGCGGCAAAGATGATAATTACCAAACGAATCACGGACTTTTACGACAACGGTAGGCAAAACACCAGAAGGACGAACTTCATTTTGCGTATGATTTGTGACAATCGATGGAGAAGCAGACTCAGGTGTAGAGGAGGAGGAAGGGTCTCCAACAATGGTATTATTAGCGGCATTTTCCGTGGAATCCAAATGAACTAGGGACTGGTGACGAATACGGCATTGAGAGCAACGAGTCTTCGAACGACATCTCGAAGCCGAATGGTTGCTACCTAAGCAATTGTAGCATAATTTCTGGTCCCTAGTATAGCTTCGACGAGATGTTATAGGCAAGGCAAGAAATTTGGGGCATTGTGGAAGAATATGATTCTGTTTGCACATGGGGCACAAGGGGTTTGAGACGGCAAGTGTTTTTATATTATTTGAAGCACTACCCGAACGCGCCGAGAATTTATTACCACGATTTTTTGAGTCAATCGGTCTGGGCTCACTTGCTTCCAAAGCATCGCACCTATCTTCCAAGAAAGCAAGAAGTTCCTGAACAGTTGCCGTTTCGGAATTGTTCACATGGAGCGCCCAAGCCCTACGCGTTTCCAAGTCAATTTTACTTAGCAAAATGTAAATTAACCAAGGGTCTCTGCTTTCGGATTTCAGAGCCTTTAACCCGCGAATAACTTCGTCTGATTTGTCCGCTAACCTGCGCAAATGTCCACTATCCGCGACCGAAACCGTCGGCATTTTCAAGAAGCTCTCAATATGCGCGTTTATTATATACAAGGGTTTACTATAGCGGTGCTCTAATTTTTCCCACGCTTGTTCATAATTAGAATCTGCAATTTCAATATTATTTAATAATTTCGCGGCATCATCACGCAAAAATGATTTTAGATAACGCATTTTTTGAGCACCGGGGAGTTTTTTCTTGCAGTCAATGCTCCCCAGGAACATGTCGCGAAACTCCGGCCATTCGCGATAATCACCACCAAACGGAGATATTTTAAATTGTGGAAGTTCAATTTCGGAAGAAACTTTTGGTAAACTGGTGGGAGGATTTTTCAGAAACGATTCCAACAAGCCGGCTTGTTGTCTCAAAAGTTCAACCGACGAGTCAACGCTTTCTGGAGAACGCGGGGTAGGAGGCGGTGTAACGGCAGGGGTTTTTTTACGGATCGCTGTTACCAGCGCACTTTTTGCCTCAATGTATTTCTTTTCTGTTGCTATAAAATCAACTTCAGGGTCACCATAACCCTCCTGTCCGAAATATTGAGAAAAATCATTTTGATTGGAGCAGAAATCTTTCCAAGTTTCTTCCAAACGTTCTAACCGCGTTTCTAAATTTTCCACACTTTCATCGTCTAAAGGGTACGCATGAGCACGAGTTATAGAACCCTTCAAATGTCCACGTGATTGCTTAAGCACATTCATGATAACTAATTGCCGAGAAAAAAAAAACAAGTCAAACCGAACACGTGTCAGGTGTAAGCAATAGTTCAATAGTTCTAGAAAACACTATAGGTAAGCGCACTATGACGAATCCAAATATGTCCCTTTCAATAGCGATGAGAAAAATTTAATAACCCAGCAAAGCTCAGGAAAAATCTAACAGCAAAACCAGCAAACAGCAGCAGCACCAAATCTCCAAAAATTCGATACAATTTTACCTTCCAATATACTTTGCTCAATGTGATGCTCCAAATCCAAATCTTCAGCAACCACCGCGTTTAATCGTATTACTTTCAATTATCAAAAATTAAATTATCAAAAAATCCGGCTTTACGGAGGACCAACTTTGATCAGCAATGATCGAACCAAAAAAGACAAAATCGAAAATTTCCAAAACGTTATAATATTTCGTTTATTTCTCTATCAAAGCGATCAAGACAAATTATTATTGATGGACTGTATTAGGTAGCAAGTGATTAAACGATGCGTTGCGGCTGGTGGTTGCTAAACGAAGAGAGCGAGTTTTGCGCTGCACCCACGCACGAAGCCAAAATCAACCAACAGCTGAATCGTTTCCCAATAGCTTGCATCGGCTACCTGTTTACGCAAAAGATGGCTTAATTGATAGTAAAAATGTAATCTGTTATACATAGGGTATAATGGTTATGCTTGGTACGTTCTATGAAAGTAAGTATTTTTAGTGAACAATATAAAATTTAAGCATTACGTTAACAAAATACATTAGTAGAATTTTAAGTAGCAAATTAGAAAAATTAGATAACAAATAATACAGAATTAATAATCGGCATTCCTGAACAGAAATAATCACCGTAAGACCTTTTAGAGATATGAATGGGACCGACACGAGAATCGATTAAGCCATGTCCGTCCGTCCCTCCGTCCGTCCGTAAACAACTTTTAGGCCTTAAATTTTAAGGCAGAGAGCTGAAATCTTGTGGGTTGGTTGGAAGTCCAGTCTTTCAGATTAAGTTTGAAAAAAAGCTGAATCCGCCCACAGACACGCCTGTATGTGCGACCATCTCTAATTTAAAAAAATACATATTGCAAATTTTAGCTATGTAACAATGGCGCTAGCGCAATCATTTTTGGAACGTAACATTGCCTTATAATTGTCTTTAAGGTAGCCAAGAAAATTTAGCTTTTTCATTGACCACGCACACTTTTTAAGGGAATTTAGCTTAAAATGACTGTTTTTCAATAAATATATACAGGGTGTTTCCAAATTCGATGCAAACATTTTGACACAAGATTCGTGGGTATATTTTTGAAGAAAAAAATTGTTCTACAGTATGGGCCTATCTCAAATTTTGATACCCATTGGGAATTTAAGAAAACACCTACTTTGAGATACCTTGACCCATACTAACACAAATATCTCCGCTAACACTTACAATAGGTTCTTCATTTAGGACTTAAATTTTAGAAGAAATAGTACTCCTTTTAACTGCATTAAAATAAATTTTTTTTTTCCCCCGTGGGTAGGAAAAACCTTCATAGGCACTACGAGGACCGGCCGCGCGTGCTCAAAGTAGTGTGCGATTCTTACTCACTAAAAAACCTCCCATTTTCCGTCAGACTACGACTAAGCTTCCTTAACAAGTAGTTCAAGCTTCTGTAGTAATCGCGTGTGGCAGGCTGCCTTCCAACGAAGGCACCTACAATACCGTCAATTTATGCGGTTTCATCTTATGCTGCTAGATCTAACGGTCTCATTCGTTTTAGTCGGCGCGTAAGATTTGTCTGAACCAAAGTTCGGATAATTTCATTGTTGCAGTGTCCGCGAAGACGAGTAATAAGTTTGCGAGCAAAGTTTGTTACCTCGTCACACACGGTTGCGATTCCTAGATCTCGGTGTAGATCGCTATTTCTTATATAACATGGAGCATTAACGATTGCTCTGAGTGTCTTATTTTGAAAAGTTTCTAAAATAGATATATTGCTTGGTTAAGTACAACCCCAGGGTTGTATACCGTACGTCCAATATGGTTTAAGCACTTGCTTATACAAAAGCAGTTTGTTATATATGCTTAGTTTCGAAAATCTTCCGATAAGCCAATTCATTTCTCTTAACTTGATTTCGAGCTCGTCGCGTTTCTTTTTAACGTGCGGCTTCCATTTAAGTTTTGCGTCTAGAGTCATTCCTAGATATTTCGCTTCATTTGAGTACGGGATTTGTACCGAGTTAATGAATAAAGGTTTGTTGTTTATCTTTTTATATGTAAAGTTAACATGCGTTGACTTAATCGTTAAGGACAACTCGCCAGCTCTTCGTCCAGTCGCATATTTTGTCTAAAGCGCGCTGGAGTTTCTCTGTTGATAACTCAACTGTCGTATCAATAGCGAGAATAGCAGTGTCGTCTGCGAACGTAGCTAAAATTGTTCCCTCATCGTGGGGTATGTCTCTTGTATAGAGCAAAAATAATATTGGGCCGAGAACGCTTCCTTACGGGACACCGACATTTATCTCTTTGAATTCCGAGAACTCATTTTCGCACCTTACGCGAATGATTCTGTCTTAAAGGTAAGACTCTAAGATTCTATAGAGTTTTGAAAATAAAATTGATGACTTTTTTAACTTTCGAGATATTTGCTTTTAAGTCGTATCCTTTTTCCCTGCCCATGACATTTTTTTGAATTTCAAGACACATTTCTGCGAAAAATGCGTAATAAACATATCGGTAATTTTTTTTTTCTAGTGCACCTAACAATACTTAATAAAAATTGCTAAGACAAGTTACCCGAAAAACCCACAGATTTTATGATACTTGGGAAATTCCATAGCCAATTATGAAAAACTCGATTCATAGTGTTCAATTCCTATTATTCTGAATAATGTTTTTTTTTTTATTTCATTTAGTTAACTTTGCAATCAAATAAGGTGTTCAAAGTGTCATCCTCCATTTTGTATGCATGCGAGAGCCCGTTTTTGGATTGTGCTGTCAACGTTTATTGAGGATGACTCCTGCCTCACTTGTGACGAGGCTTGGAGAATGCGATCTTCTAAATCATTTAGAGTTGATATTTCTGTAGAATAAACAAGTTCTTTCATTCTCCCCCATACAAGAAAATCCATAATTGTAAGGTCTGGAGATCTTGCAGGCCAGTGAACTGGTCCATTTCTTCCTATCCAACGACCAGCGTACTTTTCATCCAGCCAATTCTTAACCTCGCGACCAAAGTGGGCTGGGGCTCCATCCTGTTGAAAATATGACGAAGCTCGTTGAATTACCGGAACATCCTCCAGTAGATCTGTTAAATCATTGCGCAAAAATTTCAGATAGTTTGCAGAATTCAGTGTAGGAGGCAGCTTGAGGGAACCGATTAAGTTGTTTCCAATAACACCTGCCCACAAATTGACCGTAAATCTGTGTTGAAATGATGACTCTCTCCTTGTGTGTGGGTTTTCCGCAGCCCATGTGTGTAGATTGTGAAAATTTGTAATCAAATCTCTAGTAAATTGAGATTCGTCCGTCCATAGGATTCTGCTTATAAAACCGTTGTCATCCAAGTTCCACTCTAACAACCAGTTGCAAAACTCAAGTCTCGGCTCCAAATCACTCGGAAGCAGTTCCTGCACAGGTGTATGATGGTATGGATACAAGTTTTCCGTATGCAGGAGACGAACAATTTTATGTGTTGAAACATTAAATCGCAAGGATAAGCACCTGATGCTGGTTGATGGATCATTTGCAACCGCTTCCAGTATTCTTTAATCAACTGCAATTCTTCCTGGTGAAGCTCCTGCGTTAGGTCGTCTTGTTGAAACAGATCCCGTTTCCCGAAGTCTTCGAAACGAATTTGTAAATACGCGGGGATTAGGTAATCTTCGGTTAGGATGAAGCTGATGGTATCTTTGTTGTGCTCTAATAGAACTTCCGTTGCACATCCCATAAACGTAGATAATATCGGCGTATTCTTCGTTTGTAAAAGATGCCATTTCAAGTAGGGTTCCTTAACAACTGTTGTGTCACCTCGGCTTCAAAAATGACTTTGATGGATTTAATTTTGTTTTCTAACCTTTTATAGAATTTACATTAGGTAAATTTTGCAACTAGGCGACCAACCTCAAACTTAATCCTTTTTGGGATTTAACAGAAAAATGATAGGGAAATTACCTTTTTATCAGGTAGTCTAATAAAAATGCATGCTCTTAAACCAACGTAAATTATTAATACATAGTCAAAAAATCGTTCTTGTTGTTAATCGTGGTTATAAAATTAGGTAACAAATCATATTTTCACCTTATACCTGTCGCGGCTTCGTGAAAAGAGTTTTTCATAATTTTACCTGCTATGGAATTTCCCAAGTATCATAAAATCTGTGGGTTTTTCGGGTAACTTGTCCTAGCAATTTTTATTAAGTATTGTTGGGTGCACTAGAAAAAAAAAATTACCGATATGTTTATTACGCAT
Source organism: Neoascia interrupta (assembly GCA_947623515.1). Taxonomy (NCBI): domain Eukaryota; kingdom Metazoa; phylum Arthropoda; class Insecta; order Diptera; family Syrphidae; genus Neoascia; species Neoascia interrupta. The sequence goes on along the minus strand of OX392463.1, from coordinate 99,822,073 downwards.
TTTTCGCAGAAATGTGTCTTGAAAGTCAAAAATTGTCATGGGCAGGGAAAAAGGATCCGACTTAAAAGCAAATATCTCGAAAGTTAAAAAAGTCATCAATTTTATTTTAAAGCAGTTAAAAGGAGTACTATTTCTTCTAAAATTTAAGTCCTAAATGAAGTACCTGTTGTAAGTGTTAGCGGAGATATTTGTGTAAGTATGGGTCAAGGTACCTCAAAGTAGGTGTTTTCTTAAATTCCCAATAAGTGGTATCAAAATTTGAGATAGGCCCATACTGTAGAACAATTTTTTTCTTCAAATATACCCAAGAATCTTGTGTCAAAATATTTGCATCGAATTTGGAAACACCCTGTATGAAATTTGGGCCACGCCCACATTTCGAGGCAGAATTGAAGAAAAACCTAAAATTTTCCAGAAAAACTTAATTTCGACTGGCCTTGAGCCTAATTTAGGAAAGCATGAAACAAAAAAAAAGCAGCAGGTTAGGTAAACGAGACTTCAGTCCAGATTTCGTTCATATAAAGTTTTTAGCCACGCCCCCTTTTTGGGGTCGATTTTTCAAAAATAATGAATTTGAACCAAAAAATTGCATTTCCACGTACATTTAAGTGTAACTTGGAAATATCTGTGGAAGTATCTTATAATTAATAGTTTGTAATTAGGGGCGGTTGGACCACGCCCCTTTTCGAAGTTTGCATTACTTATAAAATGTCAAAGAATAACTTTGCCATCAGCAGGTTTAAATGTAAGTATAACTCGGTAGATGGTAGGTATCGGGTATATATAGGTATGTAGGTAAGAAATGAACTTTTCTAGTGGGATTCTTTGTTTTTGCCAGACTCTCCTTGTTGTTACAATATTGTAAGTGATGTGAGTTAATGTGGAAGAAATATTTTAACACGGATGATGATGTCATTTTGAGTTTATTTGAGGTATGGGCTTTAAATGCAAATGGCAGTATCCGCGCAAGGTAAAATAATTTTTTTCTTACTCCCAGCAATGCGCTCCAAAACTTCGCGTCCTGTGCATTTGCACATCCTGCACACACCTATGGTTGGGCCGGCTCTAGGTTTTAGCACTAGAGCGCGCTGAAAATAACCCAAATTTAAAAAACCCAGTTTTCCCGTTACTTTTTTGCTAGCAACGCTAAAAAGCTATACCGAAATCGGGGGAAAAATAACGTCATTTTATTCAATCCGCTCTAATTTTCTACACATCGCACGTCAATACCAATTATTTTTGTTGAGCCTTTGAGCACTTTGAAATGTAATATCTTTTGCAGTCAAATCTATTCTGACGTGCCAGTTGCAGGGAAAAAATAGAGAAGCTTTATTTTTAGTCGTTTTATATACATGGTTTTCGGGATGCTGAGCCGAATTTCTATTTTGCTGCTTCTTATAGACATGGCTTCACCCTGAAAATTGCCAATCTTACATAAGAATGTCTACCTTTTTTTAGGTTTTTGTACAAAAAGTAAGGGAATTTTCCAATTTTCGAGGGAGACCATAATGTAAGAAAAAATAAGATTAATATTTCCATAAAAGCGTATCTACATACCTTAGATTCGTTTTTCGGCTTACTAGCTTGGCGGCTGTTAGAGCGCTCTCAGTGACCAACATTTTTCCAATTTCCAAAAGTATTGGAGCCTCTCCAATTGGTTGCAAAGCTGGATGTCTATCATATAATGTTTGTTTTGCAGATATCACATGCACTATTATGTTCTAATAAATCTTTAAATGCATTTTGCCAGTAGTATTTATTAACTACATGCTTATTAACTTTTTTAGCTTGCCGGTGAGCTCTTTTACGCTCCTCTTTGATTGTTCTTCTCCATCAGAGATATCCTCTACAATCTGAATACAATTTTTGGTGTCGGAAATTCGCTTAACAGTTTGCTTTTTATTTTGAAAAGCGTCTGTTCGGTACAATTAAAGGTCTCACTGTTCGGTACAGTGAGACCTTTCCTAATTAAGTGTTTAACTTTCCCTATTATGTCTAGGTCTTTAAACAGTATTGTATGACACCCGTATTTCGGATGTATTTCCTTTGAAATAACATCATTATTCAACGATTCTGAAATAACGAATTGCGTTTTGAAACTGTTAATTCTTTGATTATGATGTCCCATCATATGATTCTTCTTCATTCGTCATATTAAGTTTTTGTCGACTAAGGGCATCGGCCACAACGTTTTCTTTCCCAGCTTTATAAATAATTTCAGGTGAATACTCTTCTATGAAAACTCTCCATCTTTTAATTTTGGTATTAGGGTTTTTGTCGCTGATTGCGAAAGTTAGGGTTTGGTGATCCGTATATATGCGGATTCCACTTACACCGTATAGTGCATAGTTTTCTTCTGCAAGGTAGGGGCTAGAAAAGCCTTGAGGCAAGGTATGCCTGTCGTAAGAGCCGACTAAAATCCACCGGAAGAAGTATTCTTTAATGTTTTAACGGATACTGTCGATGCTGCTCCATTTGGGGCAACTTTTGGCGGCAAGGTTTTAACCTATAGATGAATCTGAAGGTTAAATTAAAAACTAGAAGCACCTGTCACACATTGTGCGGCTCACTGGTCGGCGTCTGTATCCAAAGGGGCGGCTGTATTTAAAAATGAAAATAGAAGTGACTTACCTATTTCTCATAAAAACGACAATTTAAAAAAAATATGGCAATGAACAAAACGAAAGATTTGATTACCCCAGGTGGCAGCCCAGCTATGCTGGAAAATCCACCCTCTTCGGAGGCAGGCTCTATGGATTCTGAGGAGAGCCTTTTATTGCTTATAAATCCTTTTGAGAAAAGGACAAAACTAAATCGATCACCACACCTAGATCGAACATATCCGGAAAAAGCAGTCCACCGGTAAACCAGGACTCAGTGAAAATAAAGAGCTAAGAAAATGAGAATAATGAACTCCGAGCTAAGCTTACTGAAATGGAGCGACTCTTCCACGATCTAAAAATGGAAGTTGACTCTCTGCGAAAAAAAACGAAGATATTAAAAATACTCGTTTATCGAAAGACTGTGAGGTAACGAAAGAGTGTGTAACACCGAACCGACCAGCAGTCGAATACTTCACGGACGAGGACGAACTTGCACTTGAGACCGATTCAGCTTTATGGAAAAGGTCTAGCAAGAAGCGTAAGGCGAATTCCTCTCCCGAAAAAAAGAAGATAAGCCCTCTGGCTCAAACAAGGCCAAACCAGAAGCGAAAATTCGTCCACCTCCCGCAATAAACATCGTCGGGATAGCAGACTTCGGGACTTTGCGCAACCTTCTTGCAAACACGGTGAGAACAGAAAACTATAAGCTTACTTCGCACCGAAATAACGTAAAATAATGGAAAGTAAATGTTGACAACGCCGATTCCTATTGCGCGCTGTCTCTTAGACTGAATGCAGAAAGAATCGAGTGGTATACTTATCAAAATAAGTACGAACAAGTGGGAAAGTGCAACAGTGGGTATGCAAAACCATACCAAAAAGAAAACTGCCACGCCTCCAAAAAGTGAGCGGGATATAAAAATATAACTGTTGAATGCTTTATACTAGGTGGTTGCATGCATTTCGGCCTAAAACTCCGCCTTTTTAACTAAAAAAATAACTTTTTTTAACGCCACGCCCACAAAAGTGGGCAGAGGCACATACAATATATACATAAAAGTTAGAAAATGCTAATATCTACAGCCAATTTCATATAATTTTTTGTCAAATTTCATATATATTTATTGAAAAACATTCATTTCAAAATAAAAACCCTTAAAAAGTGGGCGTGGTCAATGAAAAAGCCAAAATTTTTTGGCTACCTTAAAGGCAATTATAAGGCAATGTTACGTACCAAAAATGAATGCGCTAGCGCCATTGTAACATACCTAAAATTTGCAAAATGTATTTTTTTAAATTAGAGATGGTCGCACATACAGGCCTGTAGTGGGCGTGTCTGTGGGCGGATTCAGCTTAATTTCAAACTTGATCTGAAGGACTGGACTTCCAACCAACCCACACAATTTCAGCTCTCTGCCTTAAATTTAAATTAAAATTTAAGGCCTAAAAGTTGTTTACATACGGACGGACGGACGGACGGACATGGCTTAATTGATTCTTCTGTCGGTCCCATTCATATCTCTAAAAGGTCTTAGGGGTCTACGGTGATTATTTCACTGCGTTACAAACTATACATCAAACTTAATATACCCTGGGTCGGGTATAAAAACCACTGCGAGTCATTGTAAGGGGTCTCCACCCATCATACACAAAAGAAGACATTGTAAAAGACGTAAAAACTAAAGGCCTTAAAATTATTTATGCCGTCAATATCATTTAAAAGGAAAAGCAACGCACAGAAGGCGAAAGAGTAACTGTGATCAGACGCGGCCTTCCAATTTTTATGCTCTCCTTTGAAAGAACTGAGAGCAGAAACGATATTTATTAAATGAAAATGATACTTAACATCAGGGCTAAAATCGAACCCATGCGAAAGGGCAATAGACTGATACCACAGTGTAAGCGATGCCAAGAATTCAGGCACACAAGTGCCTACTGCCAAAAAGAACCACGTTGCGTGAAATGTGCCGGAAAACACCTCTCAACAGAGTGCAAAGTTGACATAAAGGCTCCAGCAGTTTGCGCCAATTGCCACGGAAACCACCACGCAAACTATCGAGGATGCGAAGTAGCCCTAGAGCTGCAAAAGGGACGAGAACCTCTTAAGGAAAATACTCGAGGTCAGAATCCAAGCCTAGGACGTCCAAAAACTGCCGAAACTCCTAAGCCAAAGACTCCAAAGATGCCAAAGCCGATCAAAAGTGCGAGATTGGCAAAGGTGGCGTCGACAAAAGGCGTAAAAGCTCCACAAAAGAGCGGTGCCAGTTCAAGTGCAGCATTTTGGAGAAACTTGAGGATCAGACTAAAGTCAACAAAGTTATATTTGACAAACTGAGCATGCTCGAGTTTAGGGCTCGAAAAAATTACAAGTTAACATGAATATGAAACAGTTATTTAAAATACTAACATGGAATGCAAATGGCCTTCTGAAAAAATAGACGAACTAGAAGTATTTCTACGGAAAAATAATATTGATATTTGCATGATTACGGAAGCTCACCTTAAAATCGGGTCTAGACCCAAACTTAAAGGTTACAATGACTATCACGCACATCAGCCTACGCAAAATTCGAGAGGAGGCTCCTCCCTCTACATTAAGAACTGCATAAAGCACTTCAAGAACACAGAAGTTGAGCTAGACTCTATGCAGATCAGTTCAGTTTCTGTAAAGATTGACTGCTTAGATTACAACATTGCATCTTGTTATTTCCCGCCAGGATATAGACTGGTGGAAGATGATCTTGATCGTATGTATAACTTCATTGGGTCCAATTTTATCATTTGGGGTGACTTTAACGCGAAGCATACATTTTGGGGTTCACGATGCAATTCAACAAGAGGCAGATTGCTGTACAAAAACAGTATGAAGCGCGGGGTGGAATTTTTCTCCACGGGTAAGCCAACATATTGGCCAACCGATAATAATAAAAAGCCTGACCTTGTCGACTTTTTTATCGCTAAAGGGTACCCCAAGTACCTTACACGAATCGAAGACTGTTATGATCTTTGCTCAGACCACTCAGGAGTAATCTTGAAGATGGGTGGAAGACTGGCGAAAATAGAAAGAGCTCCTAGATTAGCTAGCAAGAACTTGAACTGGGACGCCTTCAGAGAGGACTGTAAGGAGTGTGTTGGCTTGAATGTGCCATTGAAAACTCCTTTCGAGTTAGAAACCGCAGTTGACCAATTCATTGAAGCAATTCAGAGCGCTGCTTGGAACAAGTCTTCGTCCCAAAAGAACGCAATTAGCACCGACGGGCATGTAAGTGCAACATATCCTCTCGAGATCGACGAATTGATTCGTGAAAAGAGAAAAGCGCGTAGAAGATGGCAAGGCACGAGGGCTCCCCCAGACAAAACCCTCTTGAACAACCTCTCTAATAAACTGAACGGAATGTTGCAAGATTTTAAAAATCGTGAGACCACTGAATACCTTGAAGGCTTGTCGTCGGACAGGAGTTCAAACTACTCGCTGTGGAAAGCAGTTAAGTCTATCAAGAAACCTATAATTCACTCGGCACCAATAAAAAAAGCTAACGGCGAATGGGCAAGAGAGGACAAAGAGAAAGCGAATTTGTTTGCTGAACATTTAGAAGAAACATTCAAGCCTTTCGACGGTCCGCCGTTGGCTGACGTTCAAAACAACAACGCGGAATCTGATAGCTTTAGAATGAAAAAAATTTTGTTAGTTGAACTCCGACAGACAATAAGCAAACTTAAAAAAAAAAATAAGGCCCCGGGTTACGACCTGATCACTGGCGAAATATTGAAAGAACTACCAAAAAATGCACTAGTGAAGCTTCTTTAAATGATAAACGCTTCTCTAAGACTTCTATACGTTCTAAGGCAATGGAAAGTTTCTGAAGTCATAATGGTTCCAAAGCCGGGGAAATGTGCAAATGATAAAAAATCTTATAGGCCTATATCGCTTCTGCCGATAATATCGAAAGTATTCTAGGAACTTCTGCTGAAGCGATTACAACCTATATTTGCAAAAAAACGCTTGATCCCGGATCATCAATTCGTTTTCAGACCTAACCATTCCACAATAGATCAAGTCTACAAAATAACGCATGAAATTGAAAAAGCCTTAGAAGGGAAAAAAATATGTTCAAGTGCTTTCCTCGACGTATCGCAAGCCTTCGACAAGGTATGGCACGAAGGCTTGAAATATAAGCTACGGCAAAACTTGCCGGAAGAGATGTTTAAAATGTTGAAAAACTATCTTGAAAGAATACTTTTCCATGTTAGGGTTAGTAGTGAATACTCGAGTTTCAAACAAATTCGTGCTGGCGTACCCCAGGGAAGCGTCCTTGGTCCGACCCTGTTCCTGCTCTACACAAGAGACATACCTCAAGATGACGAGACAGTCGTGGCCACGTTTGCGGACGATACGGCCATCCTGGCAACAGATGAATCAGTCGAGTCATCAACGAGAAACCTCCAACGAGCATTGGACAGAATTTGTGTCTGGACGAAAACTTGGCGAATCGCTCTTAACGAGAATAAGTCTACGTATGTGAATTTCACTTACAGAAGGGTTAACAATTTACCGCTGTGCATAAATTCTGCACAAATACCTTATGCAAACGAAGCGAAATATCGAGGAATGACTCTGGACGCTAAACTAAGGTGGAAACCACACGTAAAGAAGAAGCGTGACGGGCTCGAGACTAGGCTCAGGGAAATATATTGGCTTATCGGAAAGTTTTCGAAATTAAGCATATATAACCAACTGCTCTTGTACAGGCAGGTGTTAAAGCCGTCCTGGACATACGGTATACAACTTTGGGTTGTACCAAGCCGAGCAACATGTCCATGTTGCAGACTTTCCAAAACAAGACGCTAAGAGCAATTGTGAATGCTCCATGGTATATTAGGAATAGTGATATTCACAGAGATTTAGGAATAGCTACAGTGAGCAAAGAAGTAACAAACTGTGCTCGAAAGCTAAATGCTCGCCTTTATGTTCACTGCAACAATGAAATGTTCCGTACTCTAAACGAGACTGTTAACAATGTAAACAACGAGCGACGACTACAAAGAACAAGACCCTCCGATCTAGCGACGTAGGGTGAAGCCGCACGAATGAACGGCTTAGTAGGTGCATTCACTGGACAGCAACCTACCCAATTTGCGCAAAAATTTCAGATAGTTTGCAGAATTCAGTGTAGGAGGCAGCTTGAGGGAACCGATTAAGTTGTTTCGAATAACACCTGCCCACAAATTGACCGTAAATCTGTGTTGAAATGATGACTCTCTCCTTGTGTGTGGGTTTTCCGCAGCCCATGTGTGTAGATTGTGAAAATTTGTAATCCCATCTCTAGTAAATTGAGATTCGTCCGTCCATAGGATTCTGCTTATAAAACCGTTGTCATCCAAGTTCCACTCTAACAACCAGTTGCAAAACTCAAGTCTCGGCTCCAAATCACTCGGAAGCAGTTCCTGCACAGGTGTATGATGGTATGGATACAAGTTTTCCGTATGCAGGAGACGAACAATTTTATGTGTTGAAACATTAAATCGCAAGGATAAGCACCTGATGCTGGTTGATGGATCATTTGCAACCGCTTCCAGTATTCTTTAATCAACTGCAATTCTTCCTGGTGAAGCTCCTGCGTTAGGTCGTCTTGTTGAAACAGATCCCGTTTCCCGAAGTCTTCGAAACGAATTTGTAAATACGCGGGGATTAGGTACTCTTCGGTTAGGATGAAGCTGATGGTATCTTTGTTGTGCTCTAATAGAACTTCCGTTGCACATCCCATAAACGTAGATAATATCGGCGTATTCTTCGTTTGTAAAAGATGCCATTTCAAGTAGGGTTTCTTAACAACTGTTGTGTCACCTCGGCTTCAAAAATGACTTTGATGGATTTAATTTTGTTTTCTAACCTTTTATAGAATTTACTTTAGGTAAATTTTGCAACTAGGCGACCAACCTCAAACTTAATCCTTTTTGGGATTTAACAGAAAAATGATAGGGAAATTACCTTTTTATCAGGTAGTCTAATAAAAATGCATGCTCTTAAACCAACGTAAATTATTAATACATAGTCAAAAAATCGTTCTTGTTGTTAATCGTGGTTATAAAATTAGGTAACAAATCATATTTTCACCTTATACCTGTCGCGGCTTCGTGAAAAGAGTTTTTCATAATTTTACCTGCTATGGAATTTCCCAAGTATCATAAAATCTGTGGGTTTTTCGGGTAACTTGTCCTAGCAATTTTTATTAAGTATTGTTGGGTGCACTAGAAAAAAAAAATTACCGATATGTTTATTACGCATTTTTCGCAGAAATGTGTCTTGAAAGTCAAAAATTGTCATGGGCAGGGAAAAAGGATCCGACTTAAAAGCAAATATCTCGAAAGTTAAAAAAGTCATCAATTTTATTTTAAAGCAGTTAAAAGGAGTACTATTTCTTCTAAAATTTAAGTCCTAAATGAAGTACCTGTTGTAAGTGTTAGCGGAGATATTTGTGTAAGTATGGGTCAAGGTACCTCAAAGTAGGTGTTTTCTTAAATTCCCAATAAGTGGTATCAAAATTTGAGATAGGCCCATACTGTAGAACAATTTTTTTCTTCAAATATACCCAAGAATCTTGTGTCAAAATATTTGCATCGAATTTGGAAACACCCTGTATGAAATTTGACAAAAAATTATATGAAAAAAGCTGTATATATTAGCATATTCTGACTTTTATGTATGTATTGTATGTGCCTCCGCCCACTTTTGTGGGCGTGTCATTAAAAAAGTGATTTTTTTAGTTAAAAAGGCAGAGTTTTAGGCCGAAATGTGTGCAACCACCTAGTATAAAGCGTTCAATAGTTATATTTTTATATCCCGCCTACTTTTTGGAGGCGTGGCAGTTTTCTTTATGGTATGGTCGGGTATTTTTGCATACCTACTGTTGCACTTTCCCACTTGTTTTCACTGAGTCCTGATTTACCGGTGGACTGCTTTTTCCGGATATGTTCGTGCTGCTTTTTCCGGATATCTAGGTGGTAGTGATCGATTTAGTTTTGTCCTTTTCTCAAAAGGTTTTATAAGCAATAAATAAATTTGCTTAATATTTCATGTAGAAAACGTTTAGTTCTAAATTTTGTTCATACAAGACTTTGGGCCACGCCCACATTTCGAGGCAGAATTGAAGAAAAACCTAAAATTTTCCAGAAAAACTTAATTTCGACTGGCCTTGAGCCTAATTTAGGAAAGCATGAAACAAAAAAAAGCAGCAGGTTAGGTAAACGAGACTTCAGTCCAGATTTCGTTCATATAAAGTTTTTATCCACGCCCCCTTTTTGGGGTCGATTTTTCAAAAATAATGAATTTGAACCAAAAAATTGCATTTCCACGTACATTTAAGTGTAACTTGGAAATATCTGTGGAAGTATCTTATAATTAATAGTTTGTAATTAGGGGCGGTTGGACCACGCCCCTTTTCGAAGTTTGCATTACTTATAAAATGTCAAAGAATAACTTTGCCATCAGCAGGTTTAAATGTAAGTATAACTCGGTAGATGGTAGGTATCGGGTATATATAGGTATGTAGGTAAGAAATGAACTTTTCTATTGGGATTCTTTGTTTTTGCCAGACTCTCCTTGTTGTTACAATATTGTAAGTGATGTGAGTTAATGTGGAAGAAATATTTTAACACGGATGATGATGTCATTTTGAGTTTATTTGAGGTATGGGCTTTAAATGCAAATGGCAGTATCCGCGCAAGGTAAAATAATTTTTTTCTTACTCCCAGCAATGCGCTCCAAAACTTCGCGTCCTGTGCATTTGCACATCCTGCACACACCTATGGTTGGGCCGGCTCTAGGTTTTAGCACTAGAGCGCGCTGAAAATAACCCAAATTTAAAAAACCCAGTTTTCCCGTTACTTTTTTGCTAGCAACGCTAAAAAGCTATACCGAAATCGGGGGAAAAATAACGTCATTTTATTCAATCCGCTCTAATTTTCTACACATCGCACGTCAATACCAATTATTTTTGTTGAGCCTTTGAGCACTTTGAAATGTAATATCTTTTGCAGTCAAATCTATTCTGACGTGCCAGTTGCAGGGAAAAAATAGAGAAGCTTTATTTTTAGTCGTTTTATATACATGGTTTTCGGGATGCTGAGCCGAATTTCTATTTTGCTGCTTCTTATAGACATGGCTTCACCCTGAAAATTGCCAATCTTACATAAGAATGTCTACCTTTTTTTAGGTTTTTGTACAAAAAGTAAGGGAATTTTCCAATTTTCGAGGGAGACCATAATGTAAGAAAAAAGAAGATTAATATTTCCATAAAAGCGTATCTACATACCTTAGATTCGTTTTTCGGCTTACTAGCTTGGCGGCTGTTAGAGCGCTCTCAGTGACCAACATTTTTCCAATTTCCAAAAGTATTGGAGCCTCTCCAATTGGTTGCAAAGCTGGATGTCTATCATATAATGTTTGTTTTGCAGATATCACATGCACTATTATGTTCTAATAAATCTTTAAATGCATTTTGCCAGTAGTATTTATTAACTACATGCTTATTAACTTTTTTAGCTTGCCGGTGAGCTCTTTTACGCTCCTCTTTGATTGTTCTTCTCCATCAGAGATATCCTCTACAATCTGAATACAATTTTTGGTGTCGGAAATTCGCTTAACAGTTTGCTTTTTATTTTGAAAAGCGTCTGTTCGGTACAATTAAAGGTCTCACTGTTCGGTACAGTGAGACCTTTCCTAATTAAGTGTTTAACTTTCCCTATTATGTCTAGGTCTTTAAACAGTATTGTATGACACCCGTATTTCGGATGTATTTCCTTTGAAATAACATCATTATTCAACGATTTTGAAATAACGAATTGCGTTTTGAAACTGTTAATTCTTTGATTATGATGTCCCATCATATGATTCTTCTTCATTCGTCATATTAAGTTTTTGTCGACTAAGGGCATCGGCCACAACGTTTTCTTTCCCAGCTTTATAAATAATTTCAGGTGAATACTCTTCTATGAAAACTCTCCATCTTTTAATTTTGGTATTAGGGTTTTTGTCGCTGATTGCGAAAGTTAGGGTTTGGTGATCCGTATATATGCGGATTCCACTTACACCGTATAGTGCATAGTTTTCTTCTGCAAGGTAGGGGCTAGAAAAGCCTTGAGGCAAGGTATGCCTGTCGTAAGAGCCGACTAAAATCCACCGGAAGAAGTATTCTTTAATGTTTTAACGGATACTGTCGATGCTGCTCCATTTGGGGCAACTTTTGGCGGCAAGGTTTTAACCTATAGATGAATCTGAAGGTTAAATTAAAAACTAGAAGCATCTGTCACACATTGTGCGGCTCACTGGTCGGCGTCTGTATCCAAAGGGGCGGCTGTATTTAAAAATGAAAATAGAAGTGACTTACCTATTTCTCATAAAAACGACAATTTAAAAAAAAAAATGGCAATGAACAAAACGAAAGATTTGATTACCCCAGGTGGCAGCCCAGCTATGCTGGAAAATCCACCCTCTTCGGAGGCAGGCTCTATGGATTCTGAGGAGAGCCTTTTATTGCTTATAAATCCTTTTGAGAAAAGGACAAAACTAAATCGATCACCACACCTAGATCGAACATATCCGGAAAAAGCAGTCCACCGGTAAACCAGGACTCAGTGAAAATAAAGAGCTAAGAAAATGAGAATAATGAACTCCGAGCTAAGCTTACTGAAATGGAGCGACTCTTCCACGATCTAAAAATGGAAGTTGACTCTCTGCGAAAAAAAACGAAGATATTAAAAATACTCGTTTATCGAAAGACTGTGAGGTAACGAAAGAGTGTGTAACACCGTACCGACCAGCAGTCGAATACTTCACGGACGAGGACGAACTTGCACTTGAGACCGATTCAGCTTTATGGAAAATATCTAGCAAGAAGCGTAAGGCGAATTCCTCTCCCGAAAAAAAGAAGATAAGCCCTCTGGCTCAAACAAGGCCAAACCAGAAGCGAAAATTCGTCCACCTCCCGCAATAAACATCGTCGGGATAGCAGACTTCGGGACTTTGCGCAACCTTCTTGCAAACACGGTGAGAACAGAAAACTATAAGCTTACTTCGCACCGAAATAACGTAAAATAATGGAAAGTAAATGTTGACAACGCCGATTCCTATTGCGCGCTGTCTCTTAGACTGAATGCAGAAAGAATCGAGTGGTATACTTATCAAAATAAGCACGAACAAGTGGGAAAGTGCAACAGTGGGTATGCAAAAGCTTCAATCCATCTACGACGGATTGCAAAATACCCGCCCATACCAAAAAGAAAACTGCCACGCCTCCAAAAAGTGAGCGGGATATAAAAATATAACTGTTGAATGCTTTATACTAGGTGGTTGCATGCATTTCGGCCTAAAACTCCGCCTTTTTAACTAAAAAAATAACTTTTTTTAACGCCACGCCCACAAAAGGGCAGAGGCACATACAATATATACATAAAAGTTAGAAAATGCTAATATCTACAGCCAATTTCATATAATTTTTTGTCAAATTTCATATATATTTATTGAAAAACATTCATTTCAAAATAAAAACCCTTAAAAAGTGGGCGTGGTCAATGAAAAAGCCAAAATTTTTTGGCTACCTTAAAGGCAATTATAAGCCAATGTTACGTACCAAAAATGAATGCGCTAGCGCCATTGTAACATACCTAAAATTTGCAAAATGTATTTTTTTAAATTAGAGATGGTCGCACATACATGCCTGTAGTGGGCGTGTCTGTGGGCGGATTCAGCTTATTTTCAAACTTGATCTGAAGGACTGGACTTCCAACCAACCCACACAATTTCAGCTCTCTGCCTTAAATTTAAATTAAAATTTAAGGCCTAAAAGTTGTTTACATACGGACGGACGGACGGACGGACGGACATGGCTTAATTGATTCTTCTGTCGGTCCCATTCATATCTCTAAAAGGTCTTAGGGGTCTACGGTGATTATTTCACTGTGTTAAAACTATAAATCAAACTTAATATACCCTGGGTCGGGTATAAAAACCACTGCGAGTCATTGTAAGGGGTCTCCACCCATCATACACAAAAGAAGACATTGTAAAAGACGTAAAAACTAAAGGCCTTAAAATTATTTATGCCGTCAATATCATTTAAAAGGAAAAGCAACGCACAGAAGGAGAAAGAGTAACTGTGATCAGACGGGGCCTTCCAATTTTTATGCTCTCCTTTGAAAGAACTGAGAGCAGAAACGATATTTATAAAATGAAAATGATACTTAACATCAGGGCTAAAATCGTACAGTGTAAGCGATGCCAAGAATTCAGGCACACAAGTGCCTACTGCCAAAAAGAACCACGTTGCGTGAAATGTGCCGGAAAACACCTCTCAACAGAGTGCAAAGTTGACATAAAGGCTCCAGCAGTTTGCGCTAATTGCCACGGAAACCACCACGCAAACTATCGAGGATGCGAAGTAGCCCTAGAGCTGCAAAAGGGACGAGAACCTCTTAAGGAAAATACTCGAGGTCAGAATCCAAGCCTAGGACGTCCAAAAACTGCCGAAACTCCTAAGCCAAAGACTCCAAAGATGCCAAAGCCGATCAAAAGTGCGAGATTGGCAAAGGTGGCGTCGACAAAAGGCGTAAAAGCTCCACAAAAGAGCGGTGCCAGTTCAAGTGCAGCATCTTGGAGAAACTTGAGGATCAGACTAAAGTCAACAAAGTTATATTTGACAAACTGAGCATGCTCGAGTTTAGTGCTCGAAAAAATTACAAGTTAACATGAATATGAAACAGTTATTTAAAATACTAACATGGAATGCAAATGGCCTTCTGAAAAAAATAGACGAACTAGAAGTATTTCTACGGAAAAATAATATTGATATTTGCATGATTACGGAAGCTCACCTTAAAATCGGGTCTAGACCCAAACTTATAGGTTACAATGACTATCACGCACATCAGCCTACGCAAAATTCGAGAGGAGGCTCCTCCCTCTACATTAAGAACTGCATAAAGCACTTCAAGAACACAGAAGTTGAGCTAGACTCTATGCAGATCAGTTCAGTTTCTGTAAAGATTGACTGCTTAGATTACAACATTGCATCTTGTTATTTCCCGCCAGGATATAGACTGGTGGAAGATGATCTTGATCGTATGTATAACTTCATTGGGTCCAATTTTATCATTTGGGGTGACTTTAACGCCAAGCATACATTTTGGGGTTCACGATGCAATTCAACAAGAGGCAGATTGCTGTACAAAAACAGTATGAAGCGCGGGGTGGACTTTTTCTCCACGGGTAAGCCAACATATTGGCCAACCGATAATAATAAAAAGCCTGACCTTGTCGACTTTTTTATCGCTAAAGGGTACCCCAAATACCTTACACGAATCGAAGACTGTTATGATCTTTGCTCAGACCACTCAGGAGTAATCTTGAAGATGGGTGGAAGACTGGCGAAAATAGAAAGAGCTCCTAGATTAGCTAGCAAGAACTTGAACTGGGACGCCTTCAGAGAGGACTGTAAGGAGTGTGTTGGCTTGAATGTGCCATTGAAAACTCCTTTCGAGTTAGAAACCGCAGTTGACCAATTCATTGAAGCAATTCAGAGCGCTGCTTGGAACAAGTCTTCGTCCCAAAAGAACGCAATTAGCACCGACGGGCATGTAAGTGCAACATATCCTCTCGAGATCGACGAATTGATTCGTGAAAAGAGAAAAGCGCGTAGAAGATGGCAAGGCACGAGGGCTCCCCCAGACAAAACCCTCTTGAACAACCTCTCTAATAAACTGAACGGAATGTTGCAAGATTTTAAAAATCGTGAGACCACTGAATACCTTGAAGGCTTGTCGTCGGACAGGAGTTCAAACTACTCGCTGTGGAAAGCAGTTAAGTCTATCAAGAAACCTATAATTCACTCGGCACCAATAAAAAAAGCTAACGGCGAATGGGCAAGAAAGGACAAAGAGAAAGCGAATTTGTTTGCTGAACATTTAGAAGAAACATTCAAGCCTTTCGACGGTCCGCCGTTGGCTGACGTTCAAAACAACAACGCGGAATCTGATAGCTTTAGAATGAAAAAAATTTTGTTAGTTGAACTCCGACAGACAAAAAGCAAACTTTAAAAAAAAAATAAGGCCCCGGGTTACGACCTGATCACTGGCGAAATATTGAAAGAACTACCAAAAAATGCACTAGTGAAGCTTCTTTAAATGATAAACGCTTCTCTAAGACTTCTATACGTTCTAAGGCAATGGAAAGTTTCTGAAGTCATAATGGTTCCAAAGCCGGGGAAATGTGCAAATGATAAAAAATCTTATAGGCCTATATCGCTTCTGCCGATAATATCGAAAGTATTCTAGGAACTTCTGCTGAAGCGATTACAACCTATATTTGCAAAAAAACGCTTGATCCCGGATCATCAATTCGTTTTCAGACCTAACCATTCCACAATAGATCAAGTCTACAAAATAACGCATGAAATTGAAAAAGCCTTAGAAGGGAAAAAAATATGTTCAAGTGCTTTCCTCGACGTATCGCAAGCCTTCGACAAGGTATGGCACGAAGGCTTGAAATATAAGCTACGGCAAAACTTGCCGGAAGACATGTTTAAAATGTTGAAAAACTATCTTGAAAGAATACTTTTCCATGTTAGGGTTAGTAGTGAATACTCGAGTTTCAAACAAATTCGTGCTGGCGTACCCCAGGGAAGCGTCCTTGGTCCGACCCTGTTCCTGCTCTACACAAGAGACATACCTCAAGATGACGAGACAGTCGTGGCCACGTTTGCGGACGATACGGCCATCCTGGCAACAGATGAATCAGTCGAGTCATCAACGAGAAACCTCCAACGAGCATTGGACAGAATTTGTGTCTGGACGAAAACTTGGCGAATCGCTCTTAACGAGAATAAGTCTACGTATGTGAATTTCACTTACAGAAGGGTTAACAATTTACCGCTGTGCATAAATTCTGCACAAATACCTTATGCAAACGAAGCGAAATATCTAGGAATGACTCTGGACGCTAAACTAAGGTGGAAACCACACGTAAAGAAGAAGCGTGACGGGCTCGAGATTAGGCTCAGGGAAATATATTGGCTTATCGGAAAGTTTTCGAAATTAAGCATATATAACCAACTGCTCTTGTACAGGCAGGTGTTAAAGCCGTCCTGGACATACGGTATACAACTTTGGGTTGTACCAAGCCAAGCAACATGTCCATGTTGCAGACTTTCCAAAACAAGACGCTAAGAGCAATTGTGAATGCTCCATGGTATATTAGGAATAGTGATATTCACAGAGATTTAGGAATAGCTACAGTGAGCAAAGAAGTAACAAACTGTGCTCGAAAGCTAAATGCTCGCCTTTATGTTCACTGCAACAATGAAATGTTCCGTACTCTAAACGAGACTGTTAACAATGTAAACAACGAGCGACGACTACAAAGAACAAGACCCTCCGATCTAGCGACGTAGGGTGAAGCCGCACGAATGAACGGCTTAGTAGGTGCATTCACTGGACAGCAACCTACCCAATGCGATAAACACAACAGAAGCGTGAACTACTTGTTAGGTTAACTTAGTTGTAGTCAAGAAGTATTATGAGAGAGCGAAAATTTACTACTATGAAGTGCGTTCTGGCAGTTTCATAGTGTCTCTCATAAATGGGTGGTTTTTTAACACGTGGAAATCGGGCATAACCAATATCGGCTACTTCGGTATTATATACCTGCTATAGTGGGCGTATTGGTATCTTTCAAAGATTTTGGAGTTTTTGCCTCCATCCACCCTAATATTAAAAAAAAAGAAAATGTATTTATTACAGTGCTTCCACGAACACTTTTCACTTTAGATGGCGAATCTAACGTTTTACTATTAAAAAGACCTTGTTTCACGTAACTAAGTGTGGCACCAGTGTCGATCATAAAATATATAAATTTTACCCGACTTACTATCCGGCCTAGTAATATAAGGTAAGTCGTGCTTTAATCTAATAGATTGTCATTTTCGCTAAGATTGTTTAATCTTGGAGCTTTATTCAACGGCTCCTGGGCACTATTTGAACGATCGCTTTTAAATGGGCTACTATTATTATTCCCAGTTTGATTGTTATTATAATTATTTTGTGCCATCTAGGTTTGTTAAAGTTTTGCCGTGGAGGCACGAAATTTCCACTTCCTGTATCCATTCGGTTCGGATTACGGTAGTGATTATTGTGATTGTTGTTTGGAATGAACGGCTTTTTAGTGAATTGTTCTGTGCTAACTCTGGCAACAGGTTGCCGTTGATTTACCATGAAATTCTTTGGGCGACTTTCATTTGTTTCAATCTCCTGCGCTCTCGCTAGAGCATTTGGGAGATTCCCTGGGTTGAGCGAAAATACCATATTACTTACAGGTTGGTTTAGACCTGTTATGAACACTCTGAGTGCGTTCTGTCTAGCTTTGTCTATTAAGCACTCTGTTTCTAGGCCCATAAATCATTATTGTTATACCCTATTCCACAGGAATGGAGTATATTAAGTTTGATACAGGCGAAAATGTAACATAGAGAAATAATGACGATAGACCCCCCAAGACCTTAAGGGCATATGATCCAGACCGACTTCTGAGTCGAAAGAGCCATGTCCGTCTATCCGTCTGTCTGTCCCATTCTTACGCCTTAAATTTTGAGCAAGGAAGCTGAAATTTTGTACGTAAACTCTGTCATCCGAAGCAATACAAAAGTTAAATTTTTTCAAATCCGCCCACAGACACGCCCACAATCGGTCTAAATGTGCAACAACCTCCGGTGCTTTCAGGACTGTAGGACGTCGTGAAAAGCTGAAATTTATTATATACAGCATCTTCTTATGATTACAAGTCATAAAAAATAAAAATTAAAATAAAGTCCCCAGACCGCCCTTGTGCGCGTGGCATCGATTGAAAGTGTAATCTTTCAAATGCAATTTATTCAATATTTTTGTTCCAAATGGAAACATTTTTACTTAATATATTATGTAGAAAGCACTATTTTTTTTAATTTCTTTTAAACAAAGTTTTGAACCACGCCAACATTTGGAGGCAGAATTTAAGAAAAACCTCTAATTTTCCAGAAAACATGGATTTCCACTACTTTTTAGCCTAACTCCTGTAAGAGTAAGAAATAAAATTTAGCACATAAGCTTTGACGTATTCTATACTAGATTTCGTTGCTACAAAGTTTTTGGCCACGCCCATGTTTGGAGGTAGATACTACGAAATTGTTGAATTCCAACCAAAAAATTGAATTTTTGGCATCGAATTAAAGAGTAATTGTTCAAATGCAACTTATTCAATATTTTTGTTCCAGATCGAAAAAATTTTACTTAATGTGTTATGTAGAAAGTACATTTTGTTCATACAAAGTTTTAGGCCACGCCCACATGGATTTCGACTAGTTTTAGCTTTACTAAGGATAGAATAAGAAATAAAATTTAGTACATAAAGTACAACTGATACTCTTTCAGACCTCGCCCAAACAAAGTTTTTGGCCACGGCCATCCATTGAGGTCGATTCCACAAAATTATTGAATTTGAACCAAAAAATTACAGTTTTGCGTACATTTTAGCAGCAAAATTGGATATTTCTATGCTAATATTGATTTTCAGTTAGAGGGGTTGGACATGCCACGTCCCTTTTTTTTAAAAAAAAAGTAAACAAAAACTTGTGGGGTGCCGTGGCGTAGTGGTTAGTGTGTCAGCTCACTACGCTGGAGGTCTGGGTCCGAATCCTGCCATCGTCACCTGAAAAAAAAGACTTGCTCTTTTTCACGGCCCCCACCTCCGCGAGGGTCTGACAAGCCCTCCGAGAGTATCATTTGTCTAAAAAAACTTCTCAAAGTGCCGTTCGGATTCGGCATAAAATTGTAGGTCCCCTTGTATGTAAAGAAATTAACACACCAGCATACATTGTTGAGAAGTTGACCCCGGGTTTTTTTTTATAATTCACTCGCGAATTAAAGGATTGGCTACCCTTTTAATGTTTTTTCACATCTCACGAGCGGATAGGATTAGAAGAAGAATGAAAGGATGAGAGGTACCGGTGCACTCTTGTTTGAAACAGCTGCAGATTGAATTGTGTAGGAAAGACTGATCGTGGGAGGACATTCCACATTCGCGTTGTACGGCTTATGAAAGAACCTCTTAACTTAACTGTGTGTCCGAAAGTGGGCTCAAGGGTAAACTGATGTGCATTCAATCTATGGCGAGTATTACGGTTGAACGTCTCAAGGGGTGGAATGCAATTGGCTATTTCGATGGAACATTGTTTGTAGAAAAAGCGATAGAACAGTGATAGGCAAGAGACATTGCGTCGATGTTCCAATGAGTCAATTGACTTCGCAATATTTCCGTCTCCAATGAGTTTCATCGCCCTTTTTTGTATCCTTTCTAGCAAGTGCAATGCTGTCTTTGGAGAACCAGCCCAGCCATGGGAATTGTATTCCAACTTAGGGCGAATATATGCTTTATATAAAATAGCCAAATCAGAGGGGGTGAAATATTTCTTGCATCTTTTAAGGAAACCTAGGCATTTCGCAGCGTTCTTGGCGACCTCGAATATGTGGTCATTCCAACTAAGGTTTTTATTGACACACATACCGAGAATGGAAAGCGTTTCGGTTTCATTGATGCAAGTGCCATTCATGGATAATTGCTGGGTGTTTCGGTTTTGCTTCAACGACAGAAGACAGCATTGAGTTTTAGAAGCATTAAACTCTACTCTATTTTGAGATCCCCATAATACAATGCTGTTAAGATCAGAGTTTAATGAGTTTGACAAACGCTGCCGTTCTAGTTCTACGTCCGAAGCGCAGGTTACTGTCATCAGCAAAGGAGTGGATTGGATTAGTTCTAACAGACAGAAGATCATTAATGAAAATGAGGAAGAGTGTCGGAGACAAAATAGAGCCCTGGGGAACCCCAGCGTTTATTTTATGCACTGCGGACTTGAAGCCATCCAAAACAACTTGAATTGAATGGTTCGAAAGGTAATTACTAATCCATTGAAAAGGAGATTCGTCGATTCCAAATGCACGCATTTTCGACAAGAGAGCTTGGTGCCAAACTCTGTCAAATGCTTTCGAAATATCAAGTGCAACAATCTTGCTTTCACCAACAAGATGCAAGGAATGGTTCCACCTTTCCGTGAGATATCCCATCAAATCACCAGTGAACCGTTTGCTACGAAAACCATATTGCCGGTCATTAAGAAGTTTTCGTGTTTCAAGATATTTCATAAGCTGATAGCTTATCAGCGTTTCCATGACCTTAGAAAGAAGGGAAGTAAGTGCAATTGGACGATAGCTAGAGGGAGAAAAAGAATCGCCTTTTTTAGGGACGGGCTGGACAAATGCTGTTTTCCATCTACTCGGAAAGAGACCTGAGGAGTAGGACCGATGAAAAAGCGTACACAATGGTTTTGCCAGCGTGGAAGAACACCTCTTCAGAACAATCGGGAATATTCCATCTGGACCAGCAGATTTGTGAATGTTGATATCTCGAAGCACTCTTTTGACTGCACGAGCGCGAAAGTGAATTTGTCCCATGGTAAAGTCGACGCGCTCCAGTCTAGGCGGAGACATCGCAGAATCAGGGAGCATGGAGCTAGCAGCAAAATGCGCTGCAAGTAGATTCGCTTTGTCTAGAGAGGTGACAGCTGGAATGTCATTGTAAACGAGTGTAGGGATGGAAGATGAGACACAGTTTTTAATATTTTTGACGAAAGACTAAAAGTTTTTACTACCCTTGGGACAATGTAGTATTTTCTGCCTCAGCTTTTGGTCGTATTGGAATTTGACACGGCGAATATGAGCATTACAATCATTTCTGGCTTGTTTGAACTTTTTTCGGTTTACCTGAGATGGATTGGCCTTGTAGGACCGAAAAAAAAACTCCTTCAACCTAATCACCTCTTTACAGCTCGAGTCATACCACGAGTTCACCTTTGGTTTGATACTCTTAATCCTGTAGGGGATAAAAGATCTCATTCCAAGGAGAATGGTGTCAGTTATCATATCAGCAGCAGCATAAGAACTTGGCTGATATGACGCAGTGGTCTGACGAACCTAGAGGAGACAGTACATTCACGGTGTACTTATCGGGGTGGGAAGTAAGAAACAAATCCAGTGTGTTGGCGGAATGATTGTTAATGTCGGGTATCCGTGTAGGCTCGTTTACAAGTTGCGTTAGGTTATTCAACGCAGCAAAGACCTCAACATACCTTCCTTCGGGTGTTGTCTGACCAGAATGTCGAAGCCACTTAGAATTGTGAATATTAAAATCGCCCGTAATCACAATTTCATTATTAGGATTCAGGGAAACAATTCTTAAGATGGAGTCGGACAGAGCATCAAACTCGTTACAAGTTAATACACTGCCCAAATTTGGGCTTCTGTACACAAAACAATAATGAATAGTTTGTCTACTGGCGGTGAAATCTATCCACATGAAGTTAAATTCCGGGTTGGAACAGGTGTTAAATTGTGGAGGAATATGGTAGACTACATCATTACGAATATAAAGGGCGAGGCCACGACGTGGAAAGAATAATGGCTCTAAGCGATAACCTGGGAGTTTAAAACCCGAATCGGGTTGACCTGATACAGGGTCTGTGCCTAATACCTGAGTTTCGCATAGAGCCAAAACAGCTGGGCTTTAAGTGGAGACATGGACGTACGCGCAATGAGGTATTTCCGCAGCCCACGAATGTTGCAAATATCAACACGAAAGTCAATAATCTGCACAAGACAACTTAACTGCTCAGAAACAATTAATGAACGACAAACACTAAGCAGTGTCAGCAGTGACAAGACCACAATACTATGCCTTTACATAGCATTGTGGTCAATCAACCGAAAATAAATTCAACAATCCGCTATCCGCTCAATGGCACTGCTGGCAGCGGCACTCCAACCGTGCATTGGAGTGTCAATACCAGCAGCGACAGGCAAAAGGAAAAAGAAGAAAAGAAAAAGTGAATTTGTAAATGGACTGGGCTATGTGTGATGGAGTTGAAAGGGGGGGGGGGGGGGGGGAGGGTAGTGCACGCGAGATGGAGATCAAGTGTAGCGGCGGCGCGAGTGATAACACAATTGAGTGATTACAACGACTTTTGTTCACTGCACACGCACTGAATTAATTTGGTATAGGAACAAATGCGCTTGTTTCTGCTTCATGCTGGGTCATCTAGAGCGGATGGACACCAACGCCCCGGCCCGGAAAATCTTCGAATCCACACCCCAGGGACGGTGCGGTAGAGGAGCACCGAGACTCAGGTGGCGCACGCAAGTGGAAGGGGACCTCAGCCAACTTCGCGTGCGAAACTGGAGACGGCTAGCTAGAGACAGAGCTGGCTGGCGAAGCTTGTTGGCTGAGGCCCAGGTCCACCCCGGACTGTAGCGCCACCTTAAGTAAGTAAGGAACAAATGCGCGGTTTTATCACTGAATTTATTTGAAATAGATTGTTTTTATTTTTGTTTGAGAATGGAGCACTGGGACTATTGATTGATTTACGGGCTGTTATGTGACGTTAATTTTCTTTTTCAGTTTTACACTGCACTTTTGGCTTTATTCTTGTTAAGCAAGAACCACGAACCGATAGAGTGCGAGCGCGTGCTGGCGAGATGAGTGCAGAGCGGCAACTGATTCGGTTCACCTCGAGCTGTTGCGCCACTCTATTTATTTATTTTCTAATTATAAACAAAAACTTATAAGGAATAATTTTTTTTTCTATTTAAAATGATGCAAATGGTAACGGGACGGGGATGGAAAACAAGAAGATAACCGAATGGAAAGGATAATAGGAATGGAAAGGAGAATAGGAATGGAGAGGAGAATAGAAATGGAAAGGAGAATAGGAATAGGAATAGGGTATACCGCGGTCCGTTACAGACGGACCGAAGCTACATACTACAATACATACGCACTGTTGCACTTACTCACTGGTTTTGTTTATAATTAGCGTAAGAACTTGCGTCGTAGAATGTTTGTAAAGTTTTCCTGTCCTGTCTCATGTAGTTCAATTCCCTCTCTAGCATATGAACAGACGTCTTGTCACTGTATGTTAAATCCAACCTACCTATTATCTACATTTAACGGAGTGCCGTGACTCGTTAAAACGTCATTAGCTTTTCCTACAATTTTATTTCTAACAATATTTACTACTGAGTAGTACATTGAGCTTCCTCTACCTGCTCGTATAGTTTCATGGCGTTGCTTAAGGCAGTACGCGAAGAAACATAATTCTCTCCATCGAGCGTTGGTAAACCCCTAATTACAAACTATTAATTATAAGATATTTCCACAGATATTTCCAAGTTCCACCTAATTGTACGTAAAAATGCAACTTTTTGGTTCAAATTCAATATTTTTGAAAAATCGACCCCTAAAAGGGGGCGTGGCTAAAAAATTTATATGAGCGAAATCTGAACGAAAGTATTGTTTACCTAATCTGCTACTTTTTTTGTTTCATGCTTTCCTAAATTAGGCTCAAGGCAGTCGAAATTTTAGGTTTTTCTTCAATTCTGCCTCCAAATTTGGGCGGGGCCCAAAGTCTTGTATGAACAATATGTGCAAGTAAGCGTTTTCTACATAAAGTATTGAGCAATTTTTTTTTCAATTTCGAGCAAAAATACTGAGTAAACTGCATTTGAAAATTTACCCTTAAAATAGATGCCACGCCCACTAGAGGAGGTTTAAATTTAAATTTGTCTTTTTTGTGCCTTATATTCACTAAGAGATGCTAAATATCAAATTTCAGCCTTTTAGAACGTGTTACAGTTTTGAAAAATCTGGAGGTAGTTGCATATTTAGACCGATTGTGGGCGTGTCTTTGGGCGGATTTCAAAAAGTTTTACACCTGTACTGCTTCGCATGGCGGCACCTGACGTACGAAGTTTCAGCACCCTACCTCAAAATTTAAGGACTAAAAACATGTGACATACAGACGGACGGACGGACGTACGGACATGACTCATCCGATTCAGAATTCGGTCTCGATCATATGCCCTTAAGATCTTGAGGGTCTACCATTATTATTTCACCGTGTTACAAACTATGAGACAAACTTAATATACCTCCTATCATATGGGATGGGGTATAAAAAGACAAGATCTCTGTGCTTTCATTCACAATTGCGTTGTAAATGTTGGTGTTTTGTTGGTTTATAAAATTGCATTTTTAAAAATGTTCAGATGAAAAAAGAAAAAAACATTTTTTTTTGGAATTCACACTAATTGTAATAATATATTTTCTTTCATGGTAAAACAATTTGGAAAATTGAGAAATCAAACCGTGACAGCCCCAAAGAAAATAAACAATAGCGTTGTAAATGTAATGTTGGCTTTTTGTTGGTTTATAAAATTGCATTTTTAAATATGTTCAGACGAAAAAAACATTTTTTGGGATCCACACTAGTTGTAATAATATATTTTCTTTCATGGTAAAATAATTTGGAAAATTAAGAAATCAAACCGTGACAGCCCCAAAGAAAATTAACAAAAAAAGGTGTTAAAAATGAGTGTTAAATTCACTCAATTCGCACACACACGCCCACAATCGGTCTAAATGTGCAACAACCTCCAGTGCTTTCAAGACTGTAAGACGTCGTGAAAAGCTGAAATTTATTATTAAGCATCTTCTTATGGTTACAAATCATAAAAAATAAAGTCCACAGACCGCCCCTTGTGCGCGTTGCATCGATTGGAAGTGTAATCTTTAAAATGCAATTTATTAAATATTTTTGGTCCAAATCGAAAAATTTTTACCTAATATATTATGTAAGAATCTTTTTTTTAAATTTCTTTCATACAAAGTTTTGGGCTTCGCCCACATTTGGAGGCAGAATTTAAGAAAAACCTCTTATTTTTCAGAAAACATTTTTTTGAATACTAGGGTGGAGGCTTAAGCTCCAAAGTCTTTCAAAGATACCAATAAGCCCACTATAGCAGGTATATTATACCAAAGTAGCCGATATTGGTTATGCCCGATTTCCACGTGCTAAAAAACCACCCATATATGAGAGACACTATGAAACTGCCAGAACGCACTTCATAGTAGTAAATTTTCGCTCTCTCATAATACTTCTTGACTACAACTAAGTTAACTTAGCTTACGCTTGCGTTGTGTTTATCGCATTGGGTAGGTTGCTATTCAGTGAATGCACCTACTAAAGCCGTTCATTCGTTCGGCTTCACCCTACGTCGCTAGATCGAAGGGTTCTTTGTAGTCGTCGCTCGTTGCATACATCGTTAAGAGTCTCGTCGATAGTACGGATCATTTCATTGTTGCAATGAACATTAAAGCGAGCATTTAGCTTTCGAGCAAAGTTTGTTACTTCTTCGCTCACGGTAGCTATTCCTAAATCTCTGTGAATATCACTATTCCTCATATATCATGGAGCATTCACAATTGCTCTTAGTGTTTTGTTTTGGAAAGTCTGCAACATGGACATGCTGCTCGGCTTGGTACAACCCCAAAATTGTATACCGTGTCCAGGACGGCTTTTGCACTCTGTTTGTACAAGAGCAGTTTGTTATATATGCTTATAATGCGCAAGAAAACGTCGCTGGTCCTAGTTCTCACCGGAGTCAAAAGGGAGAATCCACACTTGTTGTTCCAAGATCGTACGCTCAAGTCGCGTCACGTGAAAGCAAGCCACAATCGGCCGCATCAGATTCGGTCTCTCAAATTCTAGGCTCGATTTTAGAAAAGTTTGAGCAGCAGGCGAAACTTAATCAAGTAATATTCAACAAATTGAGCGAGCTCGAGTTTAAACCTCGAAAAGCATTTAACAAAAAATCATGAATATGGGAAAGTCAATCAAAATAATTACATGGAATGCAAACGGCCTTTTGCAAAAAATTTAAGAGCTAGAAGTATTCCTACGGAAGAATTATGTAGACATATGCCTGATTTCGGAAACCCACTTTAAAAAGGGTTCAGCACGCAAAATAAAAGGTTACATTGACTATCACGCGCATCATCCTTCAGAAAATTCGAGAGGTGGATCCTCTCTTTACATTAAAGACTGCATTAAGCACTCCAAAAACGAAGAAATAGAACTTGACTCTATGCAAATAACCTCAGTCTCAGTAAAATTAAGTCACATAAATTACAACATCGCGACGAGCTATTTTCCTCCGCAGTATCGGCTGGCAGATGAAGATCTTGCTCTGCTCTTTGATTCACTTGGGTCAAACTTTATCATCGGCGGGGACTTTAACGCGAAAAATATTTTTTGGGGCTCACGGTGCAATTCAACAAGAGGCAGAGCCCTACACGCCCTAAGTACAAAACGCGGCGTGATCTTCTTATCGACGGGAAAGCCAACGTATTGGCCAACCGACAGAAATAAAATACCTGATCTCGTTGACTTCTTTATCGCCAAGGGGGTACCTCGTTACCTTACGAACGTAGAAGAACGCTTTGATCTCTGTTCAGATCACTCGGCAGCTCTTTTGAAAATCGGCGGAAGCCTAGCGAAAAAGAATAGAGCGCCTAGATTAACTAACAACAACACTGGGACGGCTTTAGAAAATACTGCAAAGAAAACATAGCTGTAAATGTACCGCTCAAAATGCCACTTGAAATAGAAGACGAATTAGATAAACTCGTGAGAGTTATTCAGAGTGCTGCGTGGAATAACACTTCTTTTCGGAGGTCCGAATTATCGACCAGCAGAACAATATATCCGCGAGAAATAGAAGAGCTAATATGCGAAAAGAGGAGAGCGCGCAAGAGATGGCAACGTTCGCGAGCACCCCCGGATAAGACCATCTTGAACCAACTTTCTAACAAACTGAAGCACGAACTTCAAGATTTTAAAAGTCGCGAGACTACTGCTTAACTAGAAAGTTTGACTGCCAATAAAGGTTCGAACTACTCTCTTTGGAAAGCAGTCAAGTCCACTAAGAAGCCTATAGCACACTCTGCGCCATTAAGAAAAGCCAACGGCGAATGGCAAGAAGACAAAGAAAAAGCGGATTTATTTGCAGATTACCTAGAAGAAACATTCAAACCATTTGACGGGGAACCGTTGGTCGAGGAGCTCAATCCTTATGCGGTACAAGATAATTATAGAATAAAAACCGTGTCATTGGCTGAACTTCGTCAAACGATAAATAATCTGAAAAACAACAAAGCCGAAATTCTTAGCGAAATTCTAAAGGAGCTACCGAAAAAAGCTTTGGTCAAGCTACTCTATATCATTAACGCTTCCATGAGAATTTTATACGTTCCAAGACATTGGAAAGTGGCCGAGGTCATAATGGTTCCGAAACCAGGAAAATGTCCAAACGACAAAAAGTCATACAGACCTATTTCGCTACTGCCGATAGACGAAAGACGATTGATTCCGGATCACCAATTCGGATTTAGGAAAAAGCATTCAACAATCGACCAGGTCTATCGAATAACAAACGAAATTAAAAAAGCTCTGGAAGCGAAAAAGATATGTACCAGCGCTTTTCTCGACGTATCGCAAGCTTTCGACAAGGTGTGGCACGAAGGCCTGAAGTACAAGTTAAGGCTTAGCTTACCAGAAAAACTCTTTAGAATCTTAGAGTCTTACCTTAAAGACAGAATCTTTCGCGTAAGGTACGAAAATGAGTACTCGGAATTCAAAGAGATAAATGCCGGTGTCCCGCAAGGAAGCGTTCTCGGCCCAATATTATTTTTGCTTTATACAAGAGACATTCCCGACGATGAGGGAACAATTTTAGCTACGTTCGCAGACGACACTGCAATTCTCGCAATTGATACGACAGTTGTATTATCAACAGGGAAACTCCAGCGCGCTTAAGACAAAATATGCGACTGGACGAAGAGTTAGCGAGTCGTCCTTAAGAGACTAAGTCAACGCATGTTAACTTTATTTAAAAAAAGATAAACAACAAACCTTTATTCATCAACTCGGTACAAATCCCGTAAATTTCGAAAATCTTCCGATAAGCCAATACATTTTCCTGAGCCTTATCTCGATCTCGTCAAGCTTCTTCTTTACGTGTGGTTTCCACCTTAGTTTAGCGCCTAGCGTCATCCCTAGTGTCATTTTCAATATTCTAAACATGTCTTCTTATATGTATCTTATATTTCAAGCCTTCGTGCCTTACCTTGTCGAAGGCTTGCGATACGTCGAGGAAAGCATTCGAACATATTTTTTTCCCCTTCTAAGGCTTTTTCAATTTCATGCGTTATTCTGTAGACTTGATCTATTGTGGAATGGTTAGGTCTGAAATCGAATTGATGATGTGGGATCAAACGTCTTTCTGCAATTATTGGTTGTAATCGCTACAGGGGAAGTTACTCTAATACTTTCGATATTATCGGCAGAAGCGATATGGACCTATAAGATTTTTTATCATTTGCACATTTCCCCGGTTTTGGAACCATAATGACTTCAGCAACTTTCCATTCCATATAAAGTAGCTTGACTAGTGCCTTTTTGTTAGTTCTTTCAATATTTCGCCAGTGATCACGTCGTAACCCGGGGCCTTATTATTTTTAAGCTTGCCTATTGTCTATCGGAGTTCAACTAACGAAATTTTTTCCATTCTAAAGCTATCATGTTTCGCGTTGTTGTTTTGAACGGCGGTTGCTACAATAGCGGACCTTTGAAAGGCTTGAATGTTTCTTCTAAGTGTTCAGCAAACAAATTCGCTTTCTCTTTGTCTTCTCTTGCTCATTCGCCGTTAGCTTTTTTATTACTGCCGAGTGGATTATAGGTTTCTTGATAGACTTAACTGCTTTCCACAGCGAGTAGTTTGAGCTCATATCCGCCGACAAGCCTTCAAGGTATTCAGTGGTCTCACGATTTTTAATATCTTGCAACACTCCTTTCAGTTTGTTAGAGAGGTGGCTTAAGAGGGTTTTGTCTGGGGGAGCCGTCGTGCCTTGATATCTTCTAGGCGCTCTTCTCTTTTCAAGAATATATTCTTCGATTTGGAGCGGATATGGTGTGCGTACATGCCCGTCGGTGCTAACTGCGTTCTTTTGGGACGAAGTGTTGTTCCAAGCAGTGCTCTGAATTGCTTCAATGAATTTGTTAATTGCGGTTTCTAACTCGAAAGGAGTTTTACAGTCCTTTCTGAAGGCGTCCCAGTTCATGTTTTTGCTAGCTTATCTAGGAGCTCTTTCTATTTTCGCCAGTCTTCCACTTATCTTCAAGATTACTCCTGAGTGGTCCGAGCAAAGATCATAACATTCTTCGATTCACGTAAGGTATTTGGGGTACCCTTTAGCGATGAAAAAGTCGACAAGGTCAGGCTTTTTATTCCTATCGGTTGGCCAATATGTTGGCTTACACGTGGAGAAAAAGTCCACCACACGTTTTATACTGTTTTTGTATAGCAATCTGCCTCTTGTTGAATTGCATCGTGAACCCCGAAAAGTATGCTTCGCGTTAAAGTCACCCTCAATGATAAAATTGGACCCAATGAAGTCATACATATGATTAAGATCGTCTATATCCTGGCGTGAAATAACAAGATGCAATGTTGTAATCTAAGCAGTCAATTTTTACAGAAAACTGATCTGCATAGAGTCTAGCAACTTCTGTGTTCTTGAAGTGCTTTATGCTGTTCTTAATGTAGAGGAAGGATCCTCCTCTCAAATTTTGCGTGATAGTCATTGTAACCTTTAAGTTTGAGTGTAGACCTGTTCTTAAGGTGAGTTTCTGTAGTCATGCAAATATCAATTTTATTTTTCCATAGAAATACTTCTAGTTCGTCTATTTGATTCAGAAGGCCGTTTGCATTCCATGTTAGTATTTTAAATAAGTGTTTCATATTCATGTGCTCTTGCAGTTTTTTCGAGGCTTAAAATCGAGCTTGCTCAGTTTGTCAAATATAACTTTGTTGATTTTAGTCTGATCCTCAAGTTTTTCCAAGATTACAGCGAGGATCTGAGACACTGCATCTGTTGTGGGCGATCTTGCCTTGTTTTCGTTTGCCGCAACCTGTGCGTATGATTTCGGTCAGACTAGTGTCGGTTTTTCCGCTGCACTTGAACTGGCGCCGCTCTTTTGTGGAGCTTTTACGCCTTTTGTCGACGCCTCCTTTGCCAATCTCACACTTTTGATCAGCTTTGGCGTCTTTGGAGTCTTTGGCTTAGGAGTTTCAGCAGTTTTTGGACGTCCTAGGCTTTGATTCTGACCTCTAGTATTTTTCTTAAGAGGTTCTCGTCCCTTTTGCAGCTCAATATCCTCGATAGTTTGCGGGGTGGTTTCCGTGGCAATTGGCGCAAACTGTTGGAGCCTTTATGTCAACTTTGCACTCTGTGTGTGCCTAAATTCTTGGCATCGCTTACACTGCGGTATAAGTCTATTGCCCTTTCGCATGGGTTCGATTTTCACCCTGATGTTAAGTATCATTTTCATTTTATAAATATCGCTTATGCTCTCAGTTCTTTCAAAGGAGAGCATAAAAATTGGAAGGCCGCGTCTGATCACAGTGACTGTTTCTCCTTCTGTGCGTTGCTTTTCCTTTTAAATGATATTGACGGCATAAATAATTTTAAGGCCTTTAGTTTTTACGTCTCTTACAACGTCTTCTTTTGTGTATGATGGGTGGAGACCCCTTACAATGACTCGCAGTGGTTTTTATACCCGACCCAGGGTATATTAAGTTTGATGTTTAGTTCTTAACGCAGTGAAATAATCACCGTAGACCCCTTAAACCTTTTAGAGATATGAATGGAACCGACAGGAGAATCGATTAAGCCACATTAAAGAATATTTCTTCCGGTGGATTTTAGTCGGCTCTTACGACAGGCATACCTTACCTCAAGGCTATTCTAACCCCGACCTTGCTGGGGGAAGCAGCATAAGATGAAACCGCATAAATTGACGGTATTGTAGGTGCCTTCGTTGGAAGGCAGTCTGCCACACGCGATTAGTACAGAAGCTTGAACTACTTGTTGAGGAAACTTAGTCGTAGTCTGACGGAAAATGGGAGGTTTTTTAGTGAGTAAGAATCTCACACTACTATGAGCACGCGCGGCCGGTCCTCGTAGTGCCTATGAAGGTTTTCCTACCCACGGAAAAAAAAGCTTAACTAAGGATAGAATAAGAAATAAGTTTAAGGACATAAAGCACACCTGATACTCTTTAAGATTTCGCTCAAACAATGTTATCATCCTTAGAGGTCGAAATCACAAAATTATTGAATTTGAACCAAAAAATACAGTCTTGCGTACATTTAAGCCACAAAATTGGATATTTCTGTGCTAATAATGGTTTTCAGTTAAAGGGCTTGGACTTCCTACCCCACTTTTTTTAAAAAAAAAGTTAACAAAAACTTATAAGAAATTATATTTTTTTCTATTTAAAATGATGCAAATGGTAACGGGACGGGGATAGAAAACAAGAAAATAAACGAATCGAAAAGAGAAAAGGAATGGAAAGGAGAATAGGAATAGAGAGGAGAATAAGAAATGAAGGGATAATAGGAATGGAAAGGAGAATAGGAATAGGGTATACCGCGGGCCATTACAGACGGACCGAAGCTATTACATACGCACTGTTGCACTTACTCACTGGTTTTGTTTATGAGTAGCGCAAGAACTTGCGCCACCTCGTCGTACAATGCTTGTAAAGTTTTCCTGTGCTGTCTCATGTAGTTAAATTCACTCTCTAGCATATGAACAGGCAGGCCTCTTGTCACTGTATGTAAAGTCCAGCCTACCTATTATTGCGTCTACATTTAACGGAGTGCCGTGACTCGTTAAAACGTCATTAGCTTTTCCTGCAATTTTATTTCTAACAATATTTACAACTGAGTAGTACCTTAAGCTTCCTCTACCTGGCTCGTATAGTTTCATGGCGTCCTAAGGCAGTACGCCAAGAAACATAATTCTCTCCATCGAACGTTGGTAAACATTTCGCTACCTCTAACCCCTCATTACATGATTTAGTCGTATCTATTTCAATATCTCTATATGGTTCAATAGTATCCCTCGGGCTTAGCAAAGCTAATTGCGCCGTTAAATCTTCAATTTGCGTTCTCAATTCCACCGTGGAATCGGCCACTAACTTTGCCACTAGCGCAGTTGTTGTAACCCAAATTCTGCCGTGCTTTCCGATATGGAGAAGAGCAGCTTCGGGGAGAGTAAAAGACGTTTATTATTATTTACTTAGATATCTAGCCCTCTGTCTTTAGCTTGGCTGCGACTAGTATCCTTTTATTTTATTGTTTTATTATTGAGTTATAAGGCCCGCTGTCTTTAGCTTGGCTGCGACCTTTATCATTTTACTTTAAATTCTGCTCTGCCTGTTCCTTCCTCATCGATCCCTTTATATAGCAATTTTACCAACGATCTTATCCCTACGCAGCATATTTCTCCTTCCTTACCAATGAACTATTTTTAGGACGCCTTTTAAGAACGCCTACGACCATTGTCCGCAAATAATGTCGCCCACTTCAAGTGCGGTGCACCCTATGTGATACGCATATGTTTACCGTAATTGTTTGTTTGTGCACGGTCAGCATAATGCCACTTATTAGTGCTCGCTCTTAATGCCCGCACCATTTACGAGTGCATTGGCCGAATCGTCGTGTGCGATCGTTCGGCACTACACTTTGATTTGTGTGACGATCAATTTACACAATACGAGGTTCTTAATTTTTCCTCATGATTGTTTACTTGTGGGCTGTAGGAGGTTGGGTGTAACATATCGAAAAGTGCAAGGCAAGTGTGAGTTGATTCTTCATACATTTGTCATGCCTTGTACTGTGGTCGTATTACGAAAAATGCAAGCACCATGGTTTGGACAGATGGTTGTTCTGTAGGTCAGTGCTGAAAAATATGCTGTGTAATTGGGTTTCGCCGAAATGAATGGTTTGTTATGGTATGATTTATGATTAATTTGGGGTCTTTTTGATAGGAATGTGTGTACTGCAGATGTGCGGTCACAACATCCCACCCCCCTTAGAAAAAGAAAATTCTTACCCAGAAGAGGTTAAGAATTTTCTGTGTTTGAGAGAAAAAATGTCAGGTTACTTCGATGAGAGAGGAAAAGTTAAGTTTGATTTGCGCTTAAATGTTATAATGTGTTATAGTCTTAGAATATAATTGATTTAGTGTTTATAATTATAATATTTATAGTATATTCTTACAGTAATACAAACTAGTTTATATGATTGATTTTTAATTGAATGTTTAAGATATTCTATAGTATAACAATTCATACATGTTGGAAGTTTTTGACATTATTCTTAGTTTTAACGTATAATAGAGGCATAACAAATGTTAAATGTCAGGAAATGCGACATT
The DNA here is from genome assembly GCA_947623515.1 of Neoascia interrupta. Lineage (NCBI taxonomy): Eukaryota > Metazoa > Arthropoda > Insecta > Diptera > Syrphidae > Neoascia > Neoascia interrupta. The sequence goes on along the minus strand of OX392463.1, from coordinate 99,788,218 downwards.
GATTTTACGATATTATACTTATGATAATTAGACAATTGGAAATTAATCTTGATGATAATTGTAAAATGTAGAATAAAATGTTTTTTTATTATCCTAGTACAAATGTTGGGGATTTCTGTTCGGGATTATTTTCTGGGATAATTGTTATTTGGGGATTTTGTGAGGGTTTGGTTATTGAATTTTTATTTACCTTATATCTTTTGCATGAAACCGCAAAGATTAAGGTACCGACAACGAAGTAAATGATGACGTAATGATGGACATCATGTTTGTCCAAGTTTTTTAGTGGCTTACTTTCTTCCATTTTCAAATCGTTAATGCTTTGTGAGACTAGGTTCAAGTCATGTTGGCTTGAAAATCTGATAACGGCGGTTTTATTAAAATTGCTAATTAGTGGACTCCAGGTAGTGTATTGTAATTTTTTCAGCCTGGGGTTCGTCGAATAAAACTCAACTTCACTTTTATGATTTCACAATGAAACACTTTATTTATCAAACAAAACTTATCTAAATTCAAATCACACTGTTATTCAACTTTACTACTTAGAATTCAACGCTTTAATTTAATTCAATCACTTTTCACTTTATAACCGATTTTCACAAGTCAACGTTTAAAATATAACTGTCCGTACGAGCCTGTCATCCGTGTATTTATACAAAAATAAACACCTTCTAGTACGTTCCATACCCCCTTTGGTAATTTTCCATTGGTACTCATCCGCTGAATTCCAAGGAGGGGAAATCGAAATTCGAACTTCGAATATGACAGCTGCTGTCAGATGACTGGAATGACAGTTGGGTATGTTCGTTTATTGAATCGAGCGGGTGCGTTTGTAGAGTGAATCGATGCACCATACAGGGACTCCTGCGAGTTGTTTTATTTCTTGTCGCCATATAACATTGCCCCCCTCTTAGTTTTGTTCGTCCCGAACAAGTACGTCATCATTGCTTCCGTGGTAGCGATGTAGGCGATCAACATGGACAACTTTTATCTTCGCTCTTGGTCCTCTTTGGATTCGGAATACGACATCATTAATTCGCGTTACAACTTGGTAGGGACCTTCCCAGTCCTTGACATCATTAAGCCTCCGGTAATCCACGCAGAATCGAGTGCTGCCGTCCTTCTTTTTCACCAGTACAACAGGCGACGCCCACAGACTTTTTGAGCTTTCGATCAAACCTTCTTTTTCCATGGTCGATATCATCTCGGCGGCCTCATCCTGTTTAGCCAACGGAAGTCGTCCGGCAGGTTGGCGAATTGGTCTAGCATCTCCGGTGTCTATGCGGTGTTGTACTAAGTGTGTTCGACCATAGCCTCCATCCTGTGAGGCAAATATGTCAGCAAACTCGCCAATGAGATTTTTCGCTATGGCTTGCTGCTCCTGATTTAGCTCACAGTCTCCGAGTATAGTCTTACATACCTCGGCCAATTTTAATGGAGAGACAGGACTTGCAGGCTCACTCTCAGCTATTGTCGAAATGGCTGCAACGGGCACACATCTTCCGATCACCTCTCCTTGTCTGAGCTTAACGGTGCGCTTATCTGGGTTCATCAGTCTTACCGGCACCATGTTGTTCTTGGGCTCTGCAAGAATTTTTCCCGACGTAACTTTTAAATTCACTTTTGTTATCTGGCTCGATGAGATAGAATCGGTGGTTCCCAGGAACACCCTCCAAACGTGTCCAAGGAACTGTCTCTGAAGAGGGCCGCAGAACTTCATTGCCTCCCAGTATTGCTCGAAGATTCACAGCGTTGTCGTTTCCGTATACCATAGGGATCTCGACGGTTCGATACCTTAGCACCTGCATTCAAAGGTCAAGAATTACCTAGTGTGCCTTCATGAAGTCCACTCCAATGATGCATTCGTCGCATATGTCGGCTACCAAGAATGCATGTGAGAAGGTCAATCCCTCTAGTTGTATCTGTAGCTGCACCTCCCCTTATACTTTGGCCGCTTCTCCTGTAGCTGTCTTCAGACTGTAGCAGCTGGTGTTATGTAGCCAGGACGTTTGAACAAGGTCTCTTCGGATGATGGAGGCCGTGGCACCTGTGTCGATAGTGGCCACACATTTTCTGTTGCCAATAATTGCCTTCACTGTAAGACTCTTATTGCAGCGTTCTGTTTGCGAGACTTGGATGATGGTCCTGGGGGCGTCGATTCCATCAACCAACTTCTGCCCCGCGAAGTTGGTTCTTAGGCGTTTCCCGACTGCTGTTGCTCCGAAACATGTCCAGCAGGTTGAACGTTGTCCCTGCCAGATGCTTCTTCATTTTGCCTTCTTCTAGCGCAATGTGGGTAGCTTGCTTGTCTAGGTGGAGCTCTGCACTGTCGCTGTAGGAGTCCCAACTTATTGCAATTCCAGCACCTTATTTGTCCTCGAATATTGTTCGTGTTTTGTCTCTCCATTTCCACGCGCTGACATGAGCATTCTAGCGTAGCCATTTCACTTATGCGATAGCTACCTTGCGAAGCTTCGTCTGCAGCTTCCATTGTCAGGGCGAATGCTAGTGCTTCAGCGAGAGTCTTCTTACCTGCCATTCTTACAGCCATTTGTAGCTTTCCTTCCGCAATGGCATTGGTAAACGCATCGGTTGCCAACTCGTTTATTATCTCCCTGCTGGTGTTGGGATAGGACAAATTCGCTAATCGCTCGATAACGGCTTGCAACTGCTGAAGCGTCTCACTCCTTCTCTGAACTCTTCGGCGCAACTGGACCCGGTAAACTTGCTGCATGTGGTCGTCGCCAAACCTCATCTCGATGGCCTTCACCATGGCATCATAATCCTTCAGCAATTCGGCAGCTGTTCCTCTGAGAGCAAGCGTGAGAGCAATCGACTTCTCTTCGTTGTCCCAGTTGTTCGTCATTGCGGCAGCTTCAAATTGCCTCTTATAAATCGGCCATGACGTTTGACCATCAAAAACAGGAGGCTGCATTTTTTTACGCCGTGGACTGTCGGGCAAACATTCCCGCACTTTCTGTTTCTTAACCAACTCCAGTTCCTTAGCCAGCTGTTCTACTTCCGATTTGACTTCTGTTCCTCCACACTTTCAATTTTTCGATCCATCGTTTGGAACTTTTCCTCAAAAAGTGAATTCTGGGAATCGAGTTTGCTTTCTAGAATTTTTTTCTGCTCATCGAACTTAGTATCTAGCTTGTCGAACTTTTCTTCGAGAGCATTCTTTTGTTCTTTCTGGTCGTTCTCTAGCATTTCTAATTTGGTTTCGAGAGCATTCTTTTGTTCTTTCTGGCCGCTCTCCAGCTTCTCGAATTTTTCCAAAAGCAACTTCATGAAAGCGGCATTTCATCGGCAGTACTTACTGTGCTTTGTTGCTGTTCTTCTTGAGCTTCGAACAGCATCGTGTCTGGGTGTCCACCTTCCTCGGTAATAGCGTCCTGGAGTCGGAGCAACAATTCCCTTTTAAGCCCCGAAGTCTGGAGGTTTCTTTTACCTAATTCTGTTTTTAACTCAGCTGTTGTCAATTGTTCAATTTTTCGACCCATTTTCAATTTTCTTCACACAATTTTCACAACACAATCAGTTTATGTTTTATATCTGTTCCAGAAAATTCACTCGGAAATAAACAAATCACTGACACCGTTTTTATAACTTCGCACAATCAGTTTCATTACATCCAGAATAATACACCTCAAATTTGTATGAATCACCGACACTGTTTACACACTTGATATCTCTGGAAAATTCCACTGCAAAAATAAATGTATTAAATCACCGACGCTATTTACGCGCACTTTTTCTAGAAGTCTCCACTTAGAACTATTTGACACACTAACATTGTTCCGGAAAATTCCACTGTAGAATTTACCCGCACAATTATGAGTTTTATCCCCAATTTCTGACACCAATGTAATATTTTCAGCCTGGGGTTCGTCGAATAGAACTCAACTTCACTTTTATGATTTCACAATGAAACACTTTATTTATCAAACAAAACTTATTTAAATTCAAATCGTACTGTTATTCAACTTTACTACTTAGAATTCAACACTTTAATTCAATTCAATCACTTTTCACTTTATAACCGATTTTCACAAGTCAACGTTTAAAATATAACTGTCCGTATGAGCCTGTCACCCGTGTATTTATACAAAATTAAACACCTTCTAGTACGTTCCATACCCCCTTTGGTAGTTTTCCATTGGTACTCATCCGCTGAATTCCAAGGAGGGGAAATCGAAATTCGAACTTCGAATATGACAGCTGCTGTCAGATGACTGGAATGACAGTTGGGTATGTTCGTTTATTGAATCGAGCGGGTGCGTTTGTAGAGTGAATCGATGGGTACATTCAGGGACTCCTGCGAGTTGTTTTATTTCTTGTCGCCACATAACAGTATCTTAGGAACTCAGAAACATTTATAGGGGGGATAAAGTAATTATTCAGGCTTGAAGATCTTTCATTGAATGCATGTATGGTCAAATCTTTGGTTTTCAAATAACAGTTGCCGTAGATTTCGATAATGGCAGTGTTTTGTAAAGCGTGGGTTGTTACGTTGTCCTCACAGATTTTATTGATTATTTGGGGTGTTAAGGTTGAGAATAGCCATTTTTTTGGGTGAGAGAGCTGTATCCATGCCGTTTCTAGGTCGGATTTCTTTACGGCACAGGATTTGAGTAAAGTGGTTGTACCTTTGAGTAGTTCGATCTTACAGTTTGGCTCTGTTGAATCTACTTTCATTAGCGGATGCATAATGGGGCATATGAATCGGTTGTTCCTGCTTTTACATTCTGAGAATTCGTTTAATGATCGACCGAAATATTGTTCTTTCTTGAAATCGACTATTTAAAGTGGGTATGAAGGCTGTATAAAGAGAAACAGGTTTTCATTCTTTGTGGGAAAAGGTGTGACTTTGTAAAGCTGGAAGTTATCCACTAAAAGTAATGGTATTCTTAGTTCGTATAGGACCTTTTGCTGTGTTATTACTACATTAGTTGTGCATATCTGATACAGGGAAATAATATTGTCATCTTGTGTTACATAGGGCCGTATTCCAATTGGCAATGCTTGTTTTTTGGAAGCGAGAGCTGATTTTAATTGATTTGGTGATAAAATTGCTGGGTGGTGTTTCCCATGTTTAACATCGGTTACCAGGTCAATGATGTCGTCTATCGTATTTTGATACCTTATGATGATAAGGGTAACGAGTGAGGTTAAGGATCCTATTTCGGAAAAGGACTTTTGTTGATTAGCTGAATTCGCAAGATTTTCAAGGTTTTGTTTAACGTTGTCAATTTTGCTGTTGATTGCTAATAATTGCTTTTCAATTGCTTTTTTAGATTTGCTAAATATGTTCTTAGTAGTTTCTAATATTGTAGTTTGGTTCTTTAGGAGTGACAATAGGTGATTTTCATTGAATTTTACTTTCTCTATTTGTTTGTCATAATGTCTGGCGTCATCTTTATCAAGTGTCCCAAATAATGATTTACTAAGCATACCTTTTTTTTTTTTTTTTTTTTTTTTCGTGGGTAGGTAAAAACCTTCATAGGCACTATGAGAATCGAACGCGCGTGCTCATAGTAGTGTGAGATTCTTACTCACTAAAAAACCTCCCAATCTTTGTAAGACTACGACTAATTTTCCTTAACAAGTAGTTCATGCTTCTGTATAGTAATCGCGTTTGGCAGGCTACCTTCCAACGAAAGCACCTGCAATACCGTCATTATGTTCGGTTTCCTCTTACGACGCTAGATCCAACGGTCTTGTTCGTTGTAGTCGGCGTGCAAGATTTGTCTGATCCAGAGTTCGGATTATTTCGTGGTTGCAATTGCCGTGAATGCGAGTGTAAAATTTGCGAGCAAAGTTTCTTACTTCGTCGGTCACGGTTGCGATGCCTAGATCTCGATGTAAATCGCTATTTCTTATATACCATGGAGCATTTACGATTGCTCTTAGTGTCTTATTCTGAAAAGTTTCTAAAATAGATATGTTGCTTGGTTTGGTACAACCCCAAAGTTGTATACCGTACGTCCAAGATGGTTTTAGCACTTGCTTATACAATAGCAGTTTGTTATATACGCTTAGTTTCGAATAACGTCCGATGAGCCAATTCAGTTCTCGTAGCTTGATTTCAAGTTCATCGCGTTTCTTTTTAACGTGTGGCTTCCACTTAAGTTTTGCGTCTAGGGTCATGCCTAAATATTTCGCCTCGTTTGCGTACGGAATTTGTACCGAGTTTATAAATAGAGGTAAGTTGATTACCCTCTTGTAAGTAAAATTTACATGCGTTGATTTTGTCTCATTTAGGAGGATTCGCCAGGCCTTTGTCCATTCGCATATTTTATTCAAAGCGCGTTGGAGTTTTCCCGTTGATTGTTCGACTGTCTTATCCGTAGCGAGGATAGCCGTGTCGTCAGCGAACGTGGCTATAGTCGTTGTCTCTACTTGAGGTACATCTCTTGTAAAAAGTAAAAACAGTGTTGGACCGAGGACGCTACCTTGTGGAACGCCGGCTTGTATTTCCTTGAATTCTGAGTATTCGCTCCCGTATCTCACTCGAAATAGTCTGTTGTCAAGATAAGACTCTAAGAGTTCATACATTTTTTCCGGCAAAACTTTCCGTAGCTTATATTTTAGGCCTTCGTGCCAAACTTTATCAAAGGCTTGGGATACGTCAAGAAAAGCGGTAGAACATATCATTTTCGCTTCTAAGGCTTTCTCAATTTCATTAGTTATTCGATAGACCTGGTCAAGTGTTGAATGTTTGACCCTAAAGCCGAATTGGTGATCCGGAATCAATCGTCTTTCTTCAATTATTGGTTGCAGTCGTTTGAGCACAAGTTTCTCGAAGACTTTAGATATAATCGGCAGAAGCGAAATCGGTCTATATGATTTTTTGTCGTTCGGGCATTTCCCTGGTTTCGGAACCATTATTACCTCTGCGACTTTCCATTGCCGTGGAACGTATGAAATTCTCATTGATGCGTTTATGATGTAGAGAAGCTTGACTAACGCTCTTTTCGGTAGCTCCTTCAAAATTTCCCCAGTAATTAGGTCATAGCCTGGAGCTTTGTTATTCTTCAAATTTCGGATTGTTTGACGAAATTCAGACAGTGTCACGGTTTTCATTCGATAATTGTCTAATTCCGCATTGCGATACAGATCGTCAACCAACGGCTCCCCGTCAAACGGTTTGAATGTTTCTTCTAGATGTTCTGCAAATACATCTGCTTTCTCTTTGTCGCCTTTTACCCATTCACCGTTATCTTTTCTTATTGGCGCCGAGTGTACTATGGGCTTTTTAATGGACTTCACGGCTTTCCAAAGTGAATAGTTTGACCCTCTATCGGCAGTCAAGTTTTCGAGGTAGTTGGTAGTCTCGCGACTTTTAAAATCTTGAAGTAAGTGCTTTAATTTGTTAGATAGCCCATTCAGAATGGTTTTATCAGGAGGAGCTCGAGACAAATGCCACCTCTTTCGAGCCTTTCTCTTTTCGCGTATGAGCTCTTCAATTTCGCGCGGGTAAATTGATCCGCTTTTCCTTACTCCAGTCTTCCGGAAAGAAGTATTGTTCCAAGCAGCGTCTTGAATAGTTCTAACGAGTTTATCGACTTCGTCTTCTATTTCTAAAGGGGTTGTAAGTGGTACATGTAGAGATACATTTTCTTTACAGTATTTTTTAAAGCCATCCCAGTCGGTGTTGTTATTCGTTAGCCTAGGCGCTCTCTCATTTTTTGCTAGACTTCCGCCGATTTTCAAAACGACTGCCGAGTGATCCGAACAGAGATCATAGCCTTCTTCTACATTTGTGAGGTGGCGGGGAACCCCTTTTGCGATAAAGAAGTCGACAAGGTCAGGTACTTTGTTTCTGTCGGTTGGCCAATACGTTGGCTTTCCCGTCGAAAGGAAAACCACGCCACGTTTCATGCTAGCTTTGAAGAGTACTCTACCTCTTGTTGAATTGCACCGTGATCCCCAAAAGGTGTTTTTCGCATTAAAGTCCCCGCCGATGATAAAATTCGACCCAAGTAAGTCAAAGAGGGGAGTAAGATCGTCGTCCGCTAGCCTATACTGTGGAGGAAAATAACTCGAGGCAATATTATAATCTAGGTGACCTATTTTTACCGATACTGAAGTTATTTGCATAGAGTCAAGCTCAATTTCTTCGTTTTTGTAATGCTTAATGCAGTCTTTGATGTAGAGAGAGGATCCGCCTCTCGAATTTTCTGATGGATGATGCGCGTGGTAGTCGATGTAACCTCTAATTTTGGGTCCGGATCCCTTCTTAAAGTGTGTTTCCGAAATCAGGCATAGGTCAATATTTTTTTCCCGTAGAAATACTTCTAGTTCGTCGATTTTCTTTAAAAGACCATTTGCATTCCATGTAAGTATGTTAATGAGCTTCATATTCATGATTTGTTATTGGTTTTGCGAGGTTTAAACTCTAGCTCGCTCAGTTTGTCAAATATAACTTGATTAACTTTAGTTTGTTGCTCAAGCTTTTCCAATATCATAAATAATATTTGAGATACCGAATCTGTTGTGGTAGGTTCTGGAGGTTTGCTTTTGTGTGACGCGACTTCAGCGTACGATCTTGGACCGGCGACGTTTTCTTGCGGAGTTTGTATATTTTTTCTCGTCAATCTCGTATTTCTGACCGATTTGGGAGTTTTCGGCTTGTCAGCTCTAGAACGTTTTGGGGTTGTGGCCCTATCTACAATATGTTGCTTAACAGTTTCGTGACGTTTTTGTAGCTCTATTGCGATTTCGCAACCTCGGTAGCTCGCCGGGTGACTTCCATTACAATTGGCGCAAGTCGCTGGGGCCTGACTGCTTACGTTGCAATCTTTTGAAAGATGTCCACCGGCGCATTTGACACATCGCGGTTCTTTTTGGCAGTACGCTTGAGTATGTCGGAAGCCTTGGCATCGCTTACATTGAGGTACTAGTCTATTGCCCTTTCGCTTGGGCTCAATTTTTACCCTGATATTTAGGATTGTTTTTATTTTATATATTTCGTTTATGTTTTCAATCCTATCGAACGTCAGCATGAAAATAGGAAGACCGCGCTTGACCACGGTGTCTTTTTCTCCTTCCGTACGTTGTTTTTCTTTCTTAAGTATGTTCACGGCATCAAGAATTTTAAAGCCTTGGGCTTGAACATCTTCAACAATTTCTTCCTTCGTGCAGGTTAAGTGAAGTCCCCTAGCGAAAACCCGAAGCGGCTTCTCGAATTTGTTTTCGTAAGTATACCATTGTACATTCTCGGTATTTAATTTTTGCGAAAGTGCGCGATAGGCATCAGAGTCATCGACATTGACTTTCCATACATTATTTCGAAGAGAAATTAAATTATACTTCGTCCCCAGAGTATTTTTTAAGATATTTCGCAGCTTTCCGTAGTCTGCGACCCCAACGACATTTATTGCAGGCGGTCGGCGAATTTTTTCTTCAATTTTCGCTGTCGCTTTTTTTGACACGGTTGGTGTTTCATCGTGTTTATATATCGTGTTTATATATATTCAACTACTGGCGAAGACCCAATTTTTCGTTTTTTGGTAGATCTTTTCTTGAGAGCCGGATTAGTTTCACGTGCAAGCTCTTCTTCGTCTGTCACGTATTCGCTTTGACGCTTCGGCATGTCCTCACGTTTTGTAGTATCACGGGGATTCCTAAGAGCCTCGTTTTCTTTTCGTAACGAATCTACTTCATTTTTGAGCTCATGGTAGAGACGTTCCATATCTTTAAGCTTAGCGCGGAGTTCGTTGTTTTCCGCTTCAAAGCATTTAGTTTTCGCTGAGTCCCGATTAACCGGCGGACTTCCTTTCCCGGAGATGATCGATCTAGGTGGTGGTGATCGAGGTACCCTTGGTTTCTTCATAAAGGGATTTGAAAGCAATAAATGGCTCTCCCCAGAATCCGTAGAGCCTACCTCCGAAGAGGGTGGATTTGCCAGTGATGCTGGATTACCACCTGGGGTATTACTTCCGTTCGTTTTGTCCATTGCATGGTTTGTATGCGCTACGCGCTCGGCATACGGAGGGTGGATTTTAGTCGCCTCTTACGACAGGCATGCCTTACCTCGGGTATATTCTAACCCCTACCCGAAGGGGGCACTAAGCATACCTATGGCATTCATCAGTGCTCTTTTATCGCGCTTTAATCGAAAGAATATATATTTGTTTTGAAGATCCATCATTAAGTGGCTCATCTCGCTTATCGCCCCATTGCAAATTATTCCGAACTCTGTGTTAGATTGGAGAGCTTGACACAAGTCGTTGATTTCGGTAACGTATTGCACAGCGTGATTCAATGCAGTTTCTAACTGAGTTAGGTCGTAATACACGACCAACTTCCATTCACTGGAGTATAGTTCCATGTTTCCTAATTCTTCAAAATAGATACCAGCTTGCTGGCGGATGGGCGAAGTCTTAAGTTGTGCCGTTACTTCTGTCATGCATATGAGTGCAATAAAAATAAGGGACTTCATTTTCCTGCAAGTTGACATGAGTTAGTTCTGGTCCCTATGTAATTTGTTGGTGTGTAAGAGTGTGGGTTTTTAAAAAGAAATAAAATGAAGCTGTATATTACTTTATTCGAAACCATAATTTCTTGATTGATTTTCCTCAATCCACCTATACAGGACATTGCGGTCCTCTAAAGCCTCCCATTCCCCTGTGTTAAGTATTATCCTCTCTAGATCCTCCAGAAACGTATGGATGGATTTGTATGGATCGAGGATTTGGAATACTTCTTCAATAAGTTTTTTGAAAATAAGTTTTGAATCATTCCTTAGTGCTGACAAGGAAAATCCTATGGAATTAAAACCTTTTTCTAATAAGATTTCTCTTGCTTCGTTAAAGCTACGTTGGGAAATCGTTTCGTCTCTTTTGTTTCTGAAGGGAATTGCTAAGGTTACCGCACAAATTGTTTGGTTATCTTTTATATCAAGTGTTGTTATCTGTCCTACCTGAGGCTTACTAAAATCGGCAAATTTTTTCTTGAGGATTTCCTCATCTCTTGATTCCGTGGGTGGCAAGGTCATCATTTTTAACTGAACATTTTTGTTATTTAGAATTGGTCCATCTTCTTCCTGGAGCGTAAAGCTTGATACGACTTAAATATCATCGGGTTCTTTGTATGTTTTCTGTAAAGCATCAGTAAGCTTTTGTCGTTGTCCACGTGTGGTCACTAGTACTTGCTGTCCGTTAAGGATCTCAGTTGCAGCTTCTGGCTTTGGAATACGACTTAATGCGTCGGCATTGGAGTTGTATTTTCCGGCTTTGTATTGAATTTCGTATTCATATTCCTCCAACATAATTCTCCAGCGAGCAAGTCTAGATGTCGGATCTTTTAGGTTCATGATCCATTGGAGTGGTTTATGGTCAGTGCATATTATAAATTTTCTCCCATAAATATATGGTTGGAATTGTGTTACCGCGAAGATTATGGCTAGCAGCTCTTTTTCTGTAGTACTGTACCGTGTTTCAGCGTCGTTTAATGTGCGACTGGCAAAAAATATAGGCTTGTCCTCTCCAATTTTACCTTGTGACAAGACTGCACCTAATCCGATATCACTAGCGTCAGTTGTGACTATGAATTTTTCTTTAAAATTTGGGGATGCGAATAGCCGAGGTGTTATGAG